>JAWZYV010006424.1:0-609638 GCA_038373885.1 Cheiracanthium punctorium | reverse complement strand
CAACCTTAAAACCCTTTTAATCGCCAGTGTTACCGCTCTGGGAACATCCAACTCTGACGTTTTGACTTGCCAGTCACGGAAAAATAGATTTGAATTTTTATAAAAATAGTTGCGGTGGACCTAGCTCGACGAGAATCCTTTACTTTTTAGCACGTACATTTCCCGTAAAAAAAAAAAAAAAATGTCACGATTCTTTTTAACAGCACTGAGATCTGTTGAAAAATGGATAAGAATGGCGAGAACAGCTGGATAGATTGCCCAATGCTGAAAAAGGGCAGCCGTTGCCATCGCTACGATTTCAACTACCAGCAAGATGAGCGGACGATCGAAACGTTCATTCTAGTGCCACAGATCTAGAGAGCGCTTTTTTGACGACAGCTGGCTGTGCCGCACAGCCAGCTGGTAAAATAGTTTATGGATAGTAATGGGTCGTCAGAAAGGGGTCTCTAGATCTGTGGCACGCAATAAACGTTTCGATCGTCCTCCATCTTGCTGGTAGTTAAGTCGAGCGATGGCAACGGCTGCCTTTTTTTCAGCATTGGGAAAGGGTTGCTCCTCAAAGAGTTAACCGAGATTCGTTTCCCTCTGTATATCTCTGTTGCCATTACTTCTTTTGTTCAGGTTATAAAAAGTTGCAGTGCACACATTAATTTTCGAAAGCTCAAAATATTTCTCCCTGGAACTACAAAAGTAGCATTATTTTGCTGGAGAAAAACATAAAAAAAAACATTCTTTAACAAACATATCCTTAAGGAAGCCTTCCAAATGCACCGGAAAAATAGAAGAAAACATCAATGTTGCTAAGTTTTTGCCAGTTTCCTTCTTTGGCAACGCTTCGCTCCCCACTCCGGCCCACCCCCTTTCCCCTCCCTTTCTTTTGTTTTTTTCAGTTCCCAGTTTATGTAGGGACGTAAGGCGGGGTGTTCCGGCGAAGAAAGCAGAGGGGGAAACTTTTATGGGTTTCATTTGGACAAGTGCCGTCCGGTGTTCTTAAAATGTTCCGAAGTAAAAAAACGAAACAAGAAAAGTAAATCATGGCAAACTCATCGATTGTGTAAACACCTTTTCAAGACTGGCGTTCTTTTTTTTTTGCGCTATATTGAGTCGAAGTATAGTGGTCGAACTCAACGAGAATTCGGGGATAAGCTAAAAAGATAGAGTTGTTTATCTCTATTGGTGTGCTAGAAGCCAAAGGCGGTTGTGGAGGCAATTACAACGGGCAGTAGAAAAAACATTTGAAGGAAATATGCCTGCACTCAATATATTTAGATCCTCGTCCACCTTGAAATAAATAACTTCATATTTAATTTTATTATACATCCAAATCGATTTTCATGCTCTTCTGGGAAACGAGCGGAAACTTTTCGCATTCAAAAGACTTCGATTTTCTGTACAACAGCCCCCTTTTTATGGAAAAAAGGGCAAAAAGGAGTTCTGGCGCGAATTCACGTTCCCTCTGGAGAAAACCAACCGAAACTCCAGGCCGTTAGATCGCCACCCAACCACGCGATAGGCCAGAACACTGGAACTTCACTCTTCTCGGCCGTCACCATTTTTGAGTATCGTCATCCACCTGCTATGGTGGCCTTCTATTGGTGTAATTTTGCGAGATCCTGTAAGAGAACATTAAAATTCTATTTCTATCCTTCGGCTGCCCACATTTTAAACACAGTAAAGGACACATTTTTCAAAATGGATTTTTTAGCATTTTTTGTTTTAAGAGAGTCGTGTGAACATGATTTTACTTGGTACTTTACCAATAATTAATTTTTTTTCGTATAGATATCAAAATTGATAAACCTGTTAAGTGGTTTTTTTTTTTCAATTTGAAAAATTTAAAACAAAGTAACACTTCCTACAATTTTAAAAGACCTATTGTATTTTCTGCATGTTGTCATCCTAATCCGTGACAATAATCAGGAACCCGTATTATAGCAATGGCAAATCGGACTTTGCCAGGGCCCCCTAGTTTCAAATGTTTGTTTCTGAAATATTCTTGTATAGTGTCAAAAATTATGAAAAAGAAAACAAATTTTTAGATAGGTGGGGACCCGCAAATTCATCCAATGGCCGGCGCCCCTGTTTGTCATAATCGGGATGTGACAATAATCAACGGTTAATTCGTTGTGCTAAAGTACCATTTCGAGCGGATAAAAAAAAAAGTACGTTTTATTGATTTTCTGGAAGATTTTGAATTTCTTGGGTTTTGAATTTGGGCAGCCGCCTTTAGATGAAGAATAAGCGTCTACGAATAGGCGTCTACGTATGGGAAGTCTACGTGCTTGTGGTATTTAGATTGAAATGCATTATATGGCCCCTATAGTGTCAATAGGGTGTTATTTGTTGGAATTCTTTTGGGTGCCGCTGTAAAAGAACTATTGAATAATACACACACCATTTTCGAATAGGTGCATGGTACATTACATAGTAAAAGCATGTATGAAATTCGTAGTTGTTTCCAAAGGCATGCCTTTTGGCCTTATAGTCATTGGCCACTACTAAGGCCGGAGTTGTTGGTCTCTTTATTATGGGGGCACCTAGATGGGGGACCTACGTCGCCCCCTATGAAGGGACGGGCACGAATGACAGCCACACCCAGTCGGGGATCGAACCGGAAACCGTAGTACAGTGCTTTATTCACCATACATTCTGGTCGGCTATGAACGGAGAAGAAAAACAACATTACAGACTTATTCTTTAGAACATAAGGTTCCCAACCTTTTTTGGAACAGGTGCCCCGTAGTTCTAGTGAATATGTCAATACCCCGCCCCCCTCCCACTGCCAGAGAAACATGAGCGTACATAAAACATGGTGAAAAACAAGAATTAAATTTTAAAAAAGTGGAATAAACGTTTTAGCTTACCTGTTATAAGGATAGGCAGGGGTTTTGATAATACGAAGTAATATATAATAAACTATTGCTTTCTAAATAAATAGACAGTTTTCAGAGAACAATCAAAACGTATACTAACCCATTTATGCCTAGCGTCCCTTTTTTGGGACGGCATTTTCGCTATTAGTCGAAAACGTTATTTATTTTTCCTAGCCTTTATTCATGAGTATTGAGCCTCAACTCTACAAAATATTTTAACATGACCAAGTAGGATGTTGATATTTCGATTTTTATGCATAATGATTTTAAAAGAAGTCATCCCTTGTTCAAGAAGTTGACATCAGAAATTTATCTATTATTTCTGTTATCAGTAAAAATCGAAGTAAGTCGCAAAAATATCCAGGCACAAATGGGTTAATTATATTAAAAAGCATTTTTATTAAAAATTATTTTAATTAAAATATTATTTGCCTAGATTTTTAAGTTCTTTATTAGTCCTCTCCGTGCCATAATCAACGCCCCCTAATTTTCTCTGGGTCTTTTACCGCCCACCCTGAAACCTCAAACGCCCACAAGGGGGCGTTATCGCCCACGTTGGGAACCTATGTTTTAGAAGAAGCGAAGAATGGAATCATATTCTTGTGTGTTCATACTTCCATGATCCAAATTGAAATAAAATGGTACCCTGAGATACGAGCTTATTGCATTCATTGGCCGAGCTCGTCACTGAAAATACCAGTGTGGGCATGAGAAAACTTCCCCGAAATTTGGACCTTTAGCCTCACATTCTGAAGAGCTTGAAATTATTAGTTTTTAAAATGACTAAAATTAATTGGATTACTTTTAATTCAATCGAAGTTACTAAAATTAATTGAATTCCTTTCAATCCAGTGGCGTAAAAAAAAATCACAGGAAAAAGACACAGTCGAATTCGCTACGCCCTTAAATGCATAGCGATGCATATGTGCGTCGTATTTTTCAGCACCGGATTAGAGTAGAAGCTAAATTTCTTAGGTTAGTTTTATACATAAAATATAGATATTAGTAATAAATGATTCATATCGTGAATAATAAAAGTTTCACATACTTCTTTCAAACTGAGTGTTTCTGGAAACATTAATTAGTTATTCAAGAAACTAATATAGGAAAGTTAGCTTACACTCGTTACTATTGAGCAAACACCTTTAACCCATTTATGCCTAGTGTCCCTTTTTTGGAACGGCATTTCGCTATTAGTCGAAAAACATTATTTATTTTTCTAGCCTTTATTCATGAGTATTGAGCCTCAACTTTACAAAATATTTTTAACAATGAACCAAGTAGGATGTTATATTTCGATTTTTATGCATACTGATTTTAAAAGAAATCATCCCTTGATCAGGAAGTTGACATCAGAAATTTATCTATTATTTCTGTTATCACTGAAAATCGAAGAAAGTCGCAAAAATATCCAGGCACAAATGGGTTAAAATTCATGCATTTAACGGTTAACTCTTTGACGGTCGTATTATTTTCAAGAAAACGGACGTAAAAATGCTTATTTCTTATTCCAGAAATATTGTATAAGTGCATGTATAATTTATGTATTCATTTTAAGGTTTTGGACTTTTGTTAAGGAAAAACAAGTTAAATTTCTGAGGAAAGCCAACATTCAGGGTTGTTGTGACTGAATGTGTGTTTGTAGTAAGCAGGGAATTCTTAAAAATAAATGTTTTAAACACTAAAGGAGAATTTTATTAAACTTAATTCGTAAAATAAATAAATATTTGTAAATATTTTTTTTTGAACATAAGTAAAAAAGTGAGCTAAGATTGCACAATGCATACCACAAGTACACGTATTTGAGTACTGGTACCCTCTATTTAAAAATAAACTATCTCTGAATTAAGATATAATTAGTCTGGCATTGTCATCTGTTGTGTAAAATGAGATTTAAATATTCTAGGGTCTTCGAGACTCGTCAGGGGGAGACCCCCTGAACCCCCTAATTTTTTAGTTTCATTATTGTCATATTAAAACGATATTTATTGACTATGCCATTTTATATCTCACCCCTTTTTCTTTTATTCTTCCTTTACATTTATTTCATCGTCTGGAAGTAGGAGGATTTCCGGATCTTTCCTTGCAAATGCAAACGTGGGTCGACGATAACTGAAATAACTTAATATAATTTTTTGGTATCTATCTTAACACACCAAAAATGTTACTTTTCGTTATTTGATATTGTTGAGAGAGCTTTAGGCGAGTAGGGTTGCTGTATTTCGCCTGGTAACCCTATTGGCGAGTCATCCAGTGTGGAAAGAATCCCAGGGTGTTAGGATTATGTTTAAAATTATTCTTCTTTCCACTTTCACATTCGCTAGCCCAATGCCCGATGCGTTTACATCTTTTACAAATTATTCTTGATGAATCTTTAATTTTATGATATTCAGTGTTTCAATTTGCCAAGCTCCAGTCGCCCTTTTGAGGATGAATGATCCAGCCTTGAAACGAACGTTAAAAATCAGCCAATAAATAAATTAATCCATCTGGTGTCCTTAACCTTTTAGAAATGTTAGCAGAGTTATGACACACACATAGTAAGCACAAACATAGTAAGCGTGGGATTTTAACATAACATTTACTTTATTAAATTAGAACGGAAGAAACAAGCACATCACATAACAAGGTAGCATCAAGAAGGAAAAAAGTATAGAAGAAGTAAAAAGAATGCGTGCGCGAGCACAGTTACAGTTAAGTAGATAAATGTTATTGAGGGATACAGAATCAGGAGGATTAGACATTGCACAGTAAAAAAATAAACAATTCAGTACTCAACAATTTATTCTTACTTTTATGTCGCATTTTTGGGACACATTTTTTCGGATAATTTTCAATAAAGGGGGTGAGAGATAAAATGACATGGTCATTAAAAAATCCGTGCGTAAGAACTGAAATGCTTAGAAAAAGATAGCCCTCAGGAAGTCCCCCACGGCGGGCAGTCCCCCATAGACCCAGATGCCTTGAGCAGATAATTGGCCTTAACACCAAAACACACACAACGCCAAAACACGCTCTTATCTTTCTGGCACATAACATCTGAACACTACTGCCTGTAATATCACAGGCACGCGAAATGGAGGGAGAAAGCTTAGCCCGTGATTTTGTCGGGAACGGGTGTTAAGAGAATTTTCGGCTTATTATTATAAATTTGCAGTGTATCACAAACCATAAATAATTAATCAATGTCATCCCGGATAACTAGCGGAACACGGTATCGCACTGACTAGAATATATTTTGGTTTCAAATTGGCAATTCCATTCACATGGTTTGGCTGTACTCATTTTATTTCAAACTGCCCTCAGAAACCTCGCTAGAGAAAGCCCTTATATATTCTCGTAGATTCACCATTCTACTTCCAACCTTTTGTTCCCATTTCTGCAGATATTTGTGCATTACATCAGCTGTTGCTGACAGCTCATTTCCACTACATGGAATGTTCGTGGCTTCAGAAGTTACCATCGGCTATGGTCCTTTTGGATTCCATGCGGAAAGGGAGAATACATTGTAACCAGTTACATCTTTTCAGATATTCGTGAATAAATCGTTACGCAAACTGCGATATAGCAGTGAGTTACAGAATTGCAACCTTGTTTTCCCGCATTTAATGTGTGTTGCGAGAAAGGAAGTTGTGCAGCTATTCTTGCAGGTAAAATGAGTTGAGTATGTGACCCTTTGACTTTGGTGGCAGACTTGGCGACCGTTTTGGCGACGGATTTGGTGACTTTGGTGGCCAAACGAAATTCCAGAAAATAATGAGATTTCGACTGTATCTCAATTAGGAAAGAAGTTACGAGAAAGATCGAGAAATATGACGTCACATGACCCATATGACTCACGTACTGCCTTGACATAGATATGAGATGAAAATACGCTGTGAGTATAGAAAGAAGATCTGTACGATTGACATTGTGATTTTAACCTTTTATAAGGCGAGTTTATGTGCAGAAAGTCGAAAGTACTTGGGATTTTTCTGGCCCATTTTTTAGGATTAATTCATATATTTTCCCTCTACTCTAATATCCAACGTGAAAATTGGAGAAACAATTATTAAACAAACATAGAAATTTTGCAGGAGAATACATTAATTATTCACAAAATCAAAGTCGGAAAACTACCTCTGCTTGTACACGGAATTAAACGCAAAAATATATAATTAACCATTTAACTGCTATCCATCAAAATCCTCATACACCCTCCAATAAAAGTATTCGAGCAAGAGAGAAATTTTCTATTTTAGATTTGCGAAAAATAATTGAGTTTTTGAAAAACGCACAACTTAATAGAAATATGGAATGTCCTATTTATGCATAGCCTAACTCATATTCTATGATAAATAATTTTTAATATACGAAACCAACGTAGGAAATTTCTCTCTTTCTCGAATGCTTCTTTTGGAGGGTGTACATTCCAAAAGCGCAATAACAATCTGAAGGGATGATTCTTATGATCAATTTTTGAGTCATTATTAAAGCTTTCTTTAAAATTACGAATGAAAGAAAAGTTCATAAGCCTAGTATAATTTAGAATCTAGATGTATGGAAAAAAATGTAAATCCAATATAACTGAACAAAATGGAAAAAAATCACTAACGATAATTGATTTCTGTATTTAATAGACCGTAAGTGGTAAGTATTCTTACCACGGCCTTATAAAGGGTTAATAGTGTTATTGCTGTGGTAATTTAATGATTTGTTGTTGCATTTATTATTAAATTTAGCATTTTTTGTGAAATGTTAGTGCTTCGATTTGCCGAATAAGATTTTAAGCGATACCATAAAATTCTGTATCTTTTTTTGCGTAATTTTGAAATTTATTGTATAATCCTATGATCAATAAAAACCTATATCAGAATTTTTGAAAAACCCTATATACAAGAGGTCCCAAACATGTAATTACCTGTATATCTAGTTATCCACGTATAATTACAATTCACTCTCTGACAGAAGTATTCGAGTAAAAGTCAAATTTCCTATGTTGGCTTAGTATGTTAAACATTATTTATCATAAATATAAATTAATTATGAATAACTATAATTTTTCATATTTCTTTCGAGTTGTGTGTTTTCCAAAAACTCGTTTATATTCGCACAACTATTATAGGAAATTTCGTTTATGATCGAATCCTTTTTCGAGAGGGTGTACTAACATTCTCTTAAAAAATTATTCGAGTGCAAGCCAATTTTTCTATGTCGGTTTCATTATAAAGTGTTGTTCTTTATAAAAAGTAAACTATCTGGTATACAACATCAAATTCTAATATTAACCCATTTGTATAGAGATATTTTTGCGCTTTTCCTCAATTTTTGCCAACACCTGTAGTAATACATAAATTTCTATGTCAACTTCTTTAACAAGGGATGATTTATTTTAAAATCATTATGTATAAAAATTGAACCGTCAACATCCTACTTGATCATGTTAAAATATTTTGTGAAGTTAAGGTTCAATGCTCGTGAATAAAGACTAGGAAAAATAAATAACGTTTTCGACTGATAGCGAAAATGCCGTCCCAAAAAAGGGACACTAGGCATAAATAGGTTAATTTTTAAATACATGCGTTTCTGCAAAATAATCAGTTACTGATAAAATTAATATAGGAAATTTCTCTCATATTTGAATATCTTTTTGAGTGGGTGTTCATTGATATTTAGGGGAACCTGGGGAGCCTTGACCATAAGGGAGGCTTGACCCACCCTTGAATTTCAGTATTTAAAAATATTTTAGCTTTCCCTCACTAGATGGCAGTCAAAGCTACTGATGTAATCAGACACCCATCATAGTTTCATCCAGTCTGTTCATAGTGGAGTGGAAATAAACAAGAAAGAAAGTTTTTCTGCCTAAAAAGTAAGTATTTTAAACACACTTTGTAAGAGTTTTTCAAAGAAAGTAATTGAATTAACTTTGAGCTAGTGGGATTTTATAAATACTGTCATATTAAGCTATTATTAAAGTAAAAAAGTTTATAGAAAGAATCAGGTTTCAAATCACCATGCACCATTCTTTACAAAATGGCGTGATGGGGAGGCTTGACCCACTGTATGTAAGGGAGGGTTGACCACTGGGTCACGTCTCCCTTAGTTAAATAGTTTTGAAAATATAGAAATACTGCTTTTCAAACATTGTCATAATTAAAATAATACCTAGATATGAATATAAATAATTTTATATGTTTACAATAGGATAGGTGGTTGACAAAAAGTTACCTACCAGTTATTGTCCAATAAAAATTGTTTCAAAATTTAATACTAAAAACTAAATTATGAATAATTTAAGTATAATAATTTTCCAGATTTATACAAAGAGATTACCAAATTTTATTTATTTATTTATTTGTGTGTGTGTGTGTAGGGGGGGGGGGTTATAAATGTTATCTTTACTGAAAAACTATTAATTTCTGGATCTTTCTTTTGATTCATTTTATTGTGAATATTAATATAAAAATGAGATGTTTTGAAATGCTGTATTAATAATAAGTATTATTTTTTTCTCAGGATGCCCTTTTTTCATAAACCAAAAGGAAATGGTCGTAAAAAGTACTCAACAGAAGTTATGATGACAGCAGAGTGTTCAATTATCATACTGAAGATTTTATACTTAATGCTTATATAACTAATAAAAAAGATTTACTTTTATCTTATTTTAAAATTATACGTTATTCCCTGGGCCAAGCCTCCCATACCATGGGTCAGAGCTCCCTTATAAAGGGAGCCTTGGCCCACTTTCCAACGTTTAAAAAAATATTAAATTCAGAAAAGAAGAAATGCACAATTTATATTATCATAAATATATTCTTAATGCCAATAAAATTTTCTTTAAATTGCACTATAATAGGATTATTTTGCTGCCAAAATAAAATTTACAAAATGTTTTTCTGAAAATGTGGTCAAGGCTCCCCAGGTTCCCCTAATCCTAAATACTCTAAATCACTGCATGTAGATACAAAAGAGTACTTATAACTCTTTTGTATCTACATACAGTGCCGTTCTTAGATGTTTTTCTAAGTGGTGCATAATACAAAAACGTTCCCCCTTCCCGCCTCACATGCAGCTTAAAAAGTTTTCAAAGAGGTTGAAACGAAATTTTGAACAATATATGGGTACTTAAATATGCATATAGTATTATAAAAGTAAGATATTTTGGCGCCCCCATAGAGATGGCACTCGGAACTGGTGCACCGTTCGCTTCACCCTAGGACTAATTCTGTCTGCATAAGACTGCATACATTAGTCGATCGTAACTTTAACCCATTTGTGCCTGGATATTTTTGCGACTTTCTTCGATTTTTACTGATAACAGAAATAATAGATAAATTTCTGACGTCAACCTCTTGAACAAGGGATGATTTCTTTTAAAATCATTATGCATAAAAATCGAAATATCAACATCCTACTTGGTCATGTTAAAATATTTTGTAGAGTTGAGGCTCGATGCTCATGAATAAAGGCTAGGAAAAATAAATAACGTTTTCAACTAATAGCGAAAATGCCGTCCCAAAAAAGGGACGCTAGGCATAAATGGGTTAAGTCTGCATAAAAATTAGCTCATTTGTGTCCAGATATTTTTGCGACTTTCTTCGATTTTTGCTAATACCAGCAATAACAGATAAATTTCTGATGTCAGCTTCTTGAACAAGGGATGACTTCTTTTAAAATCATTATGTATAAAACTTGAAATATCTACACCCTACTTGATCATGTTAAGATATTTTGTGGAGTTGAGGTTCAATACTCGTGAATAAAGGCTAAGAAAAATAAATAATGACTGATATATAAAATAAATATAATATAAAAACTATAAATATAATTAAAACAACATTATTTGTATTATAAAATAATAAATGTAATAATGACTGATAAATAAAATAAATGTTATAATGACTGATAAATAAAATAAATATGATGATATATGAAATATATGATATATAAACAGTATAATATAAAAACAGTATAACAAACAAGGCCGTAGCCAAGGGGGGGTTTTGGGGGTTCAAACCCCCCCCGAAATTTTCAGTCACATAACTTACTGTTCGTAGAAAAATAAATTATCCCTTGTATCGCCAATTACGATTATTGCACTTCAGTTCATTCAAACCGCATGTAATTTTTTACTTGTGTTTCTCTGAGGATCGCAAAGTGATAAATTTCACTTAAATATGCTACTCTTTTCTCTGTACGTTATATGCATACCTGTCTTCTGAGTATGGCCAAAAGGAAATGCAATTTCCGTGGCACTTGCAAGCAGAATTTCTCATTCTCATCAAATAATTCTTTAAATAAACAGTGTTTAATGTATCATAGTAGTAGGAATTTGTGAAGGTGGTAGCAAAAATGTGCCCTAAGTACACTATCTACGGCTGCTTTATTTACACAATTTTACACAGTATTTACATTTCCCATAATTAGAATGCAGTATGATCGGAGCAAAAGCTCACATTCGTCTCAATGCTTCTCCACATTGGTTCTCTCTCTTCTTCTTTCACCCCCCCCCTTACACGTAGAGAGAGACAAAAAAGAAATATCGTAAATAAAAAAATTTTTCTTTCCACAAAAAATAGTGAGTCATCTCTCGATTCCATCGGAGATCGAAACACGAAACAGTTTCACAGTATCGTGTTTATGACCTCTATAAATAAAAAAGTCAGAGTGATAAGTTTGTGATTTTTGGAGTTTGGGACATGTAGGCTCCAGTCTCGACCCATGTGGACCGGGAGGGAGATCCTACGTTGCATTATTCACGTAACCAGTCCGCTACTCCTTAGAATAAAAAGAGAGTGGCACTGCGGACAGCAGGAGTAAAAAAAAAAAAAAAAAAAAAAAACATCCGCTGCCTGGCTAGTGTCGCCCCTCTCGAGTCAGCGCCCTAGGCAGTCGCCTAGTTTTCCTTATGGTCCAGCCGGCCCTGCTCTGTCACACAGTGCTTGTCATTCTTTAAAGGCTGTACTGACACAGAGGTTCGCTACGCCGATAGGATATTGCTTACATAGCACTTTCAATTTGGATGCATTATTTTCGCGTTTTAAATAAAAATGAAAAAACACAAAGCTGGAGATCATACTTTGTTTAATTTTAATTTCAGTGTGCTGAAAAAAGTACCATATTAAAACATAAAACTTGAAACCCCCCCCGAAAAATTTTCCTGGCTACGGCCTTGATAACAAACAGTATATAAATACAGTATAATATAAAAACTATAATACAGAATAAAAACTATAATATAATATAAAAAATAATAGTATATTTATTATAAAATAATAAATATAATAACAACTGATAAATAAAATAAATATAAATAACGTCTGATATGAAAAATAAATATTTGGACTGATAGCGAAAATACCGTCCCAAAAAAGGGACAGTAGGCACAAATGGGTTAAGTAAACATTTATATGCATTAGCATATGCGTCAAACATTGATATCAGAACTAAAATCTGTTGTTTTGCAAGCTCTTCAGAATCCTAACAAGTACAAACACGAAAACACACACCTAAAAGAATCGTTTTCTCTGTTTCAAAACTGTTTCCAGAAACGTGTACGTTACTACTTCCTCATATTCTCCGTATCCCTTCACCATTCTCCTTCTTCTAACCTTTTGTTCCCCTTTTCCTCCCTCCCCCCCCCCCCCCTACCCCGCAAATATTTGTCCAGTACATCAGCTGTTGTTGACAGCTCATTTCCACTACATGAAATGTTCGTGGCTTCAGTTATCATCGGATGTATTCTGGATCTGATGTGCGGGTTAGGCGGGGGGGGGGGGGAGTGTACACGTCTGGGGCACAGGAGATATTGATGGAATAGTTGCCACAGTTGAATATGCAGTGGAGTGAGTGCATCTGGTGGTATCTTTATAAATATTTATGCGGTAGGATATTAAACGGGTTGTGATAGTATGTTCTTAAATAGTATACGAAGAAGATATATGTATTTGCATAGCTGCCAACTTGTACGCTTTTTTTTTTTTTTTCGGAAAATTATTCACCTCAATTTTCGAACAGTTTTATTTTAAAAGTAAAAATTAGGACTTATTCTAAGATCAAATGATTAAATAAAAGTTAATGGTTGGCAATCTTCCGAAAAAATCGTAAAAGTTAGTAGCTACGAAATTGTAATGAAGTTAAGAGTCTGTGTTGGTTTGTGTGATTATGGCAACGCTACGCTAGGGCAATCTGCCAGAGATTGGGGGGGGGTGTCTCAGCAGAAGGACTTTCCAAGGGGTTCTAACGCATATTCACGTTACATCTGGAGAAAACCTACCAAAACTCCAGACCATCAGATCGATAGCCGCGCAATGGGACCCGAACCGGGGACCTTCACATTTCGGTCATCTACCATTTTCAGTGACATAACCATTGTGCCGTGGTGAGGCATAGTGAAGCTACGAAAAAAAAAGGACTTTGAATAAAGTACGGTCATGCCCGTTTGATGGAATATATCGGTTAAAGGAATATCCCGCTTATTGTAATACATTTTATAAATACCAAACCGTCATGATAAATCGATCTCATACCGGATAATGTAATATTCCGCTTATCAGAACAAATTTTCGCGGCGAGTTGGCTATTCCATTAAGCGCGTTCGACTGTACCAAACCATAATGATTAGTCAATGGGATTCCGGATAATGGAATATTCCGCTTAATAGAATAAATTTTCGCGGCGAGTTGGCTATTCCATAAACCGTTTGACTCCTATACAGCACTATTGGGTTTTTGGAATATACACCCTCCAAAAGAAGCACTCGAGCAAGAGAAGTATTTCCTACGTTGGTTCGTATATTAAAAATTATTTATCATAGAATATGAGTTAGGCTATGCATAAATATGACATTCCATATTTCTATTACGTTGTGCGTTTTTCAAAAACTCAATTATTTTTCGCAAATCTAAAATAGGAAATTTCTCTCTTGCTCGAATACTGTTATGGAAGGTGTATGAGGATTTTGATGGATAGCAGTCAAACGGTTAACAATGAGCTCTCATAACCATTGAGTTTCATTAACAATGAGCTTTTTTCCGATCAATGAAACAAAATAGAATTTATAAACTATAAGTTTTAGTTAAGTGATTTCTTTTAAAAAATGCGTTCGTTTTTGACAAACGGTGGCACGAAAGTTCACTGTTACTTCAACACTTCTTCCAAAGAGATTATTAACAAGTTCATGAAGGCGACGTATTTTTACCTCACGTTGCAGTGTGATTATGTACCGTAGTGGTCCCCTTTATCACCCTTTAGATCTTTGACATATAAATTAGGACCACCCTGCATATACATGTAACATTAGGCGGCTGCAGGAAAGTTTGTAGTCGTGGTCCGGATGAGTCGAGGCTTTTGAGGAGCATTCTCGGCGAGGAACGTAGCTGCGGTATGGCGCAGCGTTGACGGGCAGAGCAGGCGATGCGGCACGACTGGGTAAGAACTCTGGCTTAGAGCCCCCCCCTTGGCCGGCCGCGCCGGTGGATGGAAGGAAGGAGACGAAGTCCGATTACATGGTTTTATTGTACGACTGGATACATATTTCTTAAGCAGCTGCAGTCACACGGAAGTTTGCTCCTGATCTGCTTCAGGTCCTTTTAAAAACTTTTGACATCGTGTCACATGATCAAAAATCGTTGCAATTATTGGCCAAAAGCTATATCTGGGCCGTGGTTTTTCCAGAGTTTGTTATGACTTTTAAGACGCCTTTGTGGTTGGCTGCTGGGACCGTCTACAAAATTACAAAAGGAGTTGCAAGAGACCGTGTAGTAATTGTAGTTTTTGAACGCGGATTTCTTTGTTCCAACTGAATTAAACGGCGTAGTTCCGGAAATATGGGAATTTCATGGGTTTTTGATTTGTAATGTTATATACATATATACAGGGTGTCCAGTGCTAACGATACTCAATGGCTATTTCCGGAACCGTTAGTCAGAGACACATAATGTTCCAATTGTAAAAGTCCTTTAAATAGTATAATCTATTATATCAGAAACACACGCACGACACACAATCAAAGTCAACAAATGAATCCCTAAAAAATTACGGAATTTAAATTATTATACGGTCCCTCGGTACTATCAGTTATATTTAGAAAATTTTTCTTTATACAATTTGATGCACACAAAATAATAATAATAATAATAATAATAATAATAATCCTTGTACGACCGAAATTTACCGAGTTATTTAGCAGCAAATATTTTGACTTAAGTCACTTTTCTACATTTAAAATGTCCCGTTACGGTAAACTGTTGAGGGACCATATAAATGTTGAAATTGGCATAATGCGGAGAAAGAAGCAAAACTAATTTTAGAATACTAATCTTAAAGCAGAAGGTTATAGTCAGGCTCTATAAAAATCTATCCGGGGTCAGACTTACTAAATCGTATATGTGTAGCATACAGATGTGTAGCACTGAGTATGCTACGCGAAGTACAGGAAGAATTTTCTATAAGGGTGCATATTTATATTGCAGCCGATGGAAGCTACTTTTGAGCAAATGTTACGGACTTTACAGAATTTGTACCATTAAGTTTCTAAAATGCATTTATTTGTATTTTAAAATGTTTCAATTTCTAATTTAATGTTTAATGAAGTGTTTTATTTCCCTGTTTTTTTTAAGTTATTTAACACGTTCATTTAAAACCTCTTAAAAAAATTCGCTTTTCAGTATAAGCTATATTTTCATGTTAATTTATTGGGTACACATAGTTAAACGTTAATCTTCTTTATTGCTATCTACATTCATAAACTAGTTAATGAAATCGCTAATAAATATTACAAGGCTCAAAACAATGTACATTAATTTTTCTCCATTTTGTATATAACCCCTATTTCGCTGCTTGAAAAGTGCTCTTACTAATTTAAGCAGCTGTAACTCGCTGAATTTTGGTCGTAGAAAGACGAATCTTGTTTCATTTTTATTGTTCATGAAATTGTATTAAGTAAATTTTTCTAAATATAACTAATAGGACCGGGGGACCGTATAAAAATTTAAATTTCGTAATTTTTAAAGGAATTGATTTACTGACTTCGATTGTTTCTGATATAATAGATTATACAATTTAAAGCACTTTTGCAACTAGAACTATGCGTCTCTGATAGTGCTGTAAAAGTAACGACAAAATGAGTATCCGTATGTATTTGTTACTTAGATGTTCGCTATTCGTTACTAAGTATTCGTTACTCGTTACTTTCGTTACTACTAATAGAATCGATAATAGGGTGTTATATGTGCCCCATAACAACACATCCGGGACAGTGTTGTTATGGGTATATGCTGCCCATACATAAACCCATAATAAAACCTAATTAAAAAGAATTTTTTTTAGCGAAGTTGTACAAAGTTGTATTTAGAGCTTATTTTCTCTGATTTACAGATTGTTTTTATACACATTTATGGTTTTATACAATGCTAAATTATCCGAATTACTAAGAGTGCACATAGAAATCTTCCAAAGACATATGCCATTCTTTTTTTTTTCTCAACCCCCCCTTTTTTAATTCTGAACGCTGGTTTAACCTGTTCATTCTTATCATAAATGTGTAAAGGAAAGCTTGTGACTCGTGTTTTTCTGAGAGCGGGTTCTCGAATACTGAGATCCAGAGATTGGGCCACATATATAAAATTCACAGGACAGGGGATCTCAGTATGATATCAACTGCTTTGCGTCTCTACAAGCATAATATCTTTAATATTTGTGAGTTCTTATTTCATATCATAAACTTCTTTTGCTGGACCATTTTTCGAAGTAAATTAAAAATTACCATATTTTAAATTAAAATTGTTTAATTCAGTGAGAAATATCTATTTTTAAGATATTTCCAGTTCTATTTCTGTACTTTTGGGATTAAAGGGGTTAGCCCCTTCTGTGGGTGCATATATGAGAGCATTCTTTAAACAAAAATTATCACTCCTTTCATACAGAAAGAATGGTTGCACCGGACTATGCGTATTGCATGAGTTCATGGAATAAAATGTACCATAAAATAGGGCAGATGGCCCCCTAAACGCCGACATTTTAGAAACATACTGAACTTTATTGAATTTTTTTAATACCAGTGGCTTACGCAGGAGTGGGCATAGAAATCCCGGGTCCCTCCCAATTTTTTATATATTTTTTAAACAATTACTTAAAAAATGTGTTTAGGTTTCCATGCTAAATATTTTTTTTAGTTCCAAATAATATTTTAAATAATAAAAATGTGTGAATTCGTTTACTTTATAAAAATATATATTTTAAAAGGTGTATTTAAATAATTTGTTATTTATTACTCATATTTCGATTCTAGCTTAAAAAAAAGAAAAAGTTAAGTTCGCAATCCTGCTTCGGAACCACCCTGAAAGAAAAAATTCTGATTGCACCACTATTTAGTACTAAAATGTAAGAAAGCCCGAAATTAGCACCCCTTACTAACATGCTTCTATTATGGGTATTGCTCCTCTACAATTATAAGAACAACCCCTCCCTCCCCCCGCAAAAAAGTTCAACTGCGCATAAGAACATACTCTACACCGGATCCTATCCCCCCATTGTACTACCCATATCAATAGAGCAGCAGGTACTATATCCATCTCCATAACTGTAACGAAACATACGGATTCTTCCAAACCTCATCAAAACGATACCATTCGGCTCGGCACGAACGAAATGCAACCGGAACATACTACTACTCAAATACCGAAACTCATTTTTCCCATCAAACAGCGAGAATCTATAATACTTCCGGTATCTAGTAACGGAACGGAACATACTATTACTCAAATACCGAAATTGATTTTCTCCCTCCGGCAGTCTTGTATTCGAAGTTCGAACCTGGTCGATCCGAAATGCACACTCGAAAGTCATTTTCCCCCTTGAAACCGCGATCCGATATCCAGTAACAAATAACAGAAGACATTAGTACTCGATTACTGGAACCCGTTTCCCCCTAGTTCGCCTCGCCTGGCAGTCTGTATTCGAAGTTCGAAGCTGCTCGATCCGAAACAGCTTCGGATCGAGTAACGATATCAACCGAAAAGTAGCAATTCGTTACTTCGAGTCTGAGTGATTATCCGCATTTCAGTACCGGATAAATACGGTTTGCTTCAGCTCTAGTCTCTGACTGACTATTTAGGAAATAGCCATTGGGCACCGTTAGCACTGCCACCCTTAATTCAAACGAGCGAAATTCGATCAGTCGGAGAGAATTTTCGATCCTTTCCGTACTTAAAAATGCACTTCTCCTTTAAAAGCGTTTTTCGATCTCTGAGCGGGCGAAATATTCGGGGCGAACGTTATCAGCGTTTTGGTAAACAGGAAGTGGAGCGGGGATTTCTCGGGAAAAAAAGTACTTAAAGAGCATTTTTGCGTTAATACTGTGGGTTTCGATGTAAAAAGATCGAAACGACAATTTTTCTTTTCACTGCCTCTATAATCTTTATTTTCGCTCCTTTGAATTAAGCGTGTGGACACTCTCTATATAAATACATGTTAGCCATTGGGAGAAAACGTCATCAGCAATTGCAGAAATCTTTACTTAAAGAAAATTTTAGCTATACAGATACTTTATTCCAAAACAGATATGTGATCAACATACAAAATTCATATTTTCATATGACTTTTGTATTTAATATTGATTGCTTATGAAACCAACGCCCCCTAGAGAGGAAAGCCGCGGCGCTCACTTGTGACGTCACACCGAGTTGGTAAAGCAAAGCTTTTCTATTGGGTTACTCCTCTCTCCCGCGTCTCGGAAGAGAAGAGAAATCCAATGGAAACGCTTTGCTTTACCTACTCGTTGTGACGTCACAAGTAAGCGCCGCGGCTTTCCTCTCTAGGGGGCGTTGATGAAACTCTATTCACAATTTTTTATATAATTCATTATTACACATCTAATGAATTTCCTGTGAGGACCTTTATTCTGTAATCATTAAATCATACAAGATTCCTTTTGGTTAACTTCTGTGGTAATTCATATTTTCTTCTTTTACACAGGCAGTTAATGGTTATGGAACACGACAAAAGTTACTCGCAGGGTATTGTCAGAAAAAGTCATCGGCATTCTTCTAAAAAATACCATTTTTATAGAAACTGTTGATGGTGTATGATCCCAACGTGAAATACATGAAAGCTATATTTATTTATTTTAAATTTATTTCAATAGAGTTTTATGTATTCATTCCATTGCACCATTATCAACAGGATACTTGATATTGTACGTGGGAATGACGTATATAAATTTCCTAGTAATCGATGCATGTTTTTGGCAGTTAGAGAACGGACGCACAGACAGACAATCCGATATCATAAACACTCTCGATCTTGTTGGAAAGTTTTAAAAGTGGCATTACCACTTACTATTTGTATTGCTTATTTAACGTTTTTTATCATTATTTCGATTAGTCTAAAATCTCCATTTTTGTAATGAAATATTGGACATCTAATCAATTTCCAGTGTTGACATCACAAAGCAATTTAATTATTCCACATTCTTTTTGATTAATTCTTTTATAAAATATATTCCTCTCCTTACGCAGAACAATAAGGGTGTTTTTTTTTTAACTGGCGGTACTCAGAGACCGCTGTAGCTTGAACTATCAGCCGCAAAGCCACCAAATTTTGTACGGGGACTATTTTCGACATGGAAAAAAGGAATCCGGAAAAAAAAAAAAAAAAAATTAGTTCCAAAAGTTGTCGATAGGGGGAAAATATGGCGCTTTACACTTTACAGCTAAAATTTTGCATAAAACACGGGACAAAACTGCAAAATGCGAAATCCCGACTACGTAGTCGACACCAGCGCCAGTATTTTGAGTCATAAAAAAAAAACGGGGCATTGAAAATCATTTCAAGTATCAGTTGATTGGTAAAATGCGTCTCACTTTAGCAAAGCGTTTTATGCAAAATTTTAGCTGTCTTAAAGAGTAAAGAGCCACATTTTCCCCTATCGGCAACTTTTGGAACTAATTTTTTTTTTTTTTCGGAGATTCCTTTTTCCCATGTTGTCAATAGTCCCCGTACAAAATTTGGTGGCTTTTGCGGCTGATAGTTCAAGCTACAGAGGTCTCTGAGTATCGTCAGTTAAAAAAATCTGATGTGTCCAACACATGACTTCCTTGCACGTCCATTAGATCAAAAATATTTTCGACGCACTTCCTCTAAACTTATTTGTTTGAAAGAGATAAAATATCAATAATAGTAAGGTTTAGCGATTTCTAGCCAAATATTTCGATATCGCCAAGCTGAGTTCAATTTGAAAGATTTCCTTCTGACACTTTATTTGGCGATATTTCACCAAAAGCCGACAAACTTGAGATAGTGTGCGAGATTTTGGGGATAGCCAAAGTAGTCATTGACCACAGACTTTCAATGAATTGAATGCATCCATACACCTCAATGTATTTAAAGTCATTTGGCTCACCCTGTAAATAAATTCTCAGTCGATTGCTGTCAAAAAAGATATGGAAAACAGTTAGATATTACAATTGTTCTAAATACAAAAGTTAAAAAATCTACGGGTTAAAGTTTTAGAGTTATATAAAATACGAAATAATTTTTGGCGCCAAATTTGGCGATATTTCGGCGAAACTCGTTAATGTCGATGGCATTTGGCGAGATTTTAAGTATGAACCAAACATTGACAGATTATCGCCAAATTTGGCGACATTTCGCCAAAACTCGCCAAGAACGATGACAAATGGCGATACATTGGGCATGGACCAAATGACTGACTATCGCCAAATTTGGCGATATTTCGCCAAAACTCGCCAAGGTCGAGGACAGACGGCGAGATTTTGGGCATGTACCAAACAATGACTGTCTACAGTTGTATTATATTGAAGATGTCCATAGACATTAAAGTACTAAAATTCTTTTCGGTGGTCCTGTAAATAAACTCTCCAGTAGATTGGAACCAAAAATCGAGATGCACAACTAGATGTTACAACATTCTTACATATGAAATTTCATAATAGTTTTTGAGATTTGAGAGTTAAATATGCACACACGTACACCAAAAGTCGCCAAGCTTGGCGACTTTTGGCATAGTTCTTGAGGGAGGCACGTGACCGTGGTCGGACCATCACCTAACTTATGTGGTAGGACGGTATTGTGCTTGAAATGGATGAATGCCCCTAAAATTGCCATTGACCGTAATGTACTGGAAATCTTTTGAGTGTTCCTGTAGCAGAACTATAAATGATAAAGACACTTTTTTTAATGGAGAAATTCATTTTCTAACTCTTTACAGCATACATCACTTCTGAGTCATTTGAAATAGCCCAATACCTCTAAAAAACGCTTTGATGAATTTCGGCCCATAGAGCGTAATGTATTTCGAATCTTTTGGGCGGTTCTGTAGATAAACTATCCAGTCGAATGGAATCGAAAGGGGAGGTGCACAACTAGATGTTACAACAATCCTAAATATTAAGTTTCAACATTCTACGCCTAATAGTTTTTGAGATATGCGAGTTTACTGAGTTTCGGCCCATTGAGCGTAATGTATTTCGAATCTTTTGGGCTGTCCTGTAGATAAACTATAAAGTCGAATGGAACCAAAAGGGGAGGTGCACAACTAGATGTTACAACTATCCAAACTATGAAGTTTCGACATTCTACGCCTAATAGCTTTTGAGTTAGGCGAGTTTAATGAATTTCGGCCAATAGAGCGCAATGTATTTCGAATCTTTTGGGCGGTCCTGTACATAAACTATCCATTCGATTGCCACCAAAAGGGGAGGTGCACAACTAGATCATAGAACAATCCTAAATATCAAATCTCAACATTCTACGGCCAATAGTTTTTGAGATATGCGAGTTACATACATACGTACGTACGTACGTACGTACATACGTACGTACGTACAGACGGCATGGAAAAACTGGCCACAGTAGACTCGCCGCTGGTCAAAACGAGTTGCAGACGCGTTAATATGATCGTGCATGCTAGCCTACGATGAGATGCATCGAAAAAAATTTTAAAATTAAAATTTGAGGTAGTCAAAATCGGTTTTTTTGTCGAAATTTGGCCCCCAAAATTTTTCGGGATCACATTACTTCCTTATACTACGTACAAGGAAGTAAAAAAAAGCACTCTGTATAAATGTGAATGTCCTAAGTGTATTTATGATTTTACATTCACAATTATTACATAAAATTACTGCCCATATTGTAATTGGCTTAAGATCGACCAAGTTTCAAAACCGAAAGCAAAATTGCAAATGGTGGGTGGATAATTTTAATTTGTCAAAATATGCGTACCAAAATTTCAAAATTCTCACAGGAAATCTATAAGAATACTTTTCATTTATATTATTGCTGGTTATATAAGGAAATATATTACTTTTATAAATACTCAAGATACAACTTCTTGAGGGCAGAGGCATTTTGCATTCCAACACCTCTCAGAATCATCTATCTCTCTTGAGTAAAATAAAACGAAATTATACGGAAACTAAATATGAACGGCAAAACTGTGGAACTGCAGCGGATACCATCTGCTGTGGACATAGATGGTAACGAAAGAGCGGACCTATTGTCTAAGAAAGATGCAGAATCATATACAGAAGAGGTTGCTATTCCATTGTATTTCTTAAAAGATGTATACGAGAGAGAATCATGTTGAACTATAACACGGATCTATCTAATAAATCCAGATATAAACCATGTAAAAAACATTAAAAATGACTCAAAAGCATCGGTCACAGACCACGTAAAGAGGGTGTGTCGCATTTTTTTTTTAGATTGAGAACTGGGCAAGACCGCCTAATCGAATACCTAAATAGAAGAGCCATCCCGGACAGCACATAAGCTTAAATCAAGCTTGACATTATTTTGAATTTGACGTATTAATACAAGCTTGACAGTTCAATTCATTTTAAGCTTGCAGCAAGCTTGGAGATTACAAAAAAATGAGTCAGCAAATATTTCCCCGCCGAATTTAAGTCATTTGAATAGTCAAGCTTGAATACAACTTGATTACTGCTTGATTTGGAAAGCCATATCCACATAACAAATAATTTATCATCAGTCGTAAATGTACTTGACCATAGAATTAAAAAAAAAGATTCTATATTTCCAAAATTGAAATTCCTCAAAATAAAATACAAATAAATTACAAAATTGATTTCAAAATCAGTCGTTTGTCTCGATTTTGGCCAATATTGCCCAACATGAGTATTGCGATATTGAAATTTTTAGAACGTGTGCTGCTTTCAAGTTTATATTATGCATATTTCTCTATTAGTAGAGTCTATAAATCATACATAAAATTATTTTAATTTTGATTCATCCCATGGAAAAATAAAAGAAACAGATCGGCATCGGCCAGCTGATCAATCTCGCCAAAAAACAACGTGACAACCATAACAGTCACTTCAAACTTTAGACTAATCACCGCGAGTCGAAATGGCATGGTAGTTAGGACGCTGGCTTCCCACACCTGAGGTCCCGAGATCGATCGCGGACGCTAGACGGAAACAGATTAAATTAACTTGAGGTTTCGGCGTAGAGGGGAAAATGCGTGGAAAAATAAAATATATGGGGCGGGTTCGCCGACTGGCGCCCCGTGTATTCAGAAAAAAAATTTTAGGAAATTTTTTTAAGTTTGAATTAAGCTTGCTATGTCAAGCTTAATGCAAGTTGGGCAAGTGTAAATTTGAACACTTGATTCAAGCTTGCATTAAGCTTACAGGCTTGAAAATTTCAAGCTTAATTCAAGTTTGTTGACTTGATAAATCAAGCTTACTGCGTTTGATGCAAATTTGCTGTGCTGTCTGGGATAGACCAGTGACTAATCTGTAAAACAGACAATAAGAATAGAGAACACTTAATCGTCTTCTAGGCCACTGACCCGATATGACGACTAGTGTGATTGCTTGCTTTATTGGATCGCCAGAGATCGAATATACTGAACGACTGAATGCTCCTCGCTAGATTTTACTTTTAATTTCATAAATGTGCTCATGTTTGAATATTGTCCTCTTTTAATTATGTTTTTTTTTAATTTCTCTATTTTTAAGTGTATTTGTATTGCTTTGTGTTTATGCAAGTGGCCAAATGTATATGGATTGTTATACGTGACAACAACAATGTATTGCAATTGAAAATCATCTAGATTTGTATAAAAATATTATTCAGAGAAGTTGTTACCTATGCATTGCATAATTCACTGACCTGAAATGAAGTAATAACATCAACAATTAATACTTTCCTTTCTTTTTCCTAAGTTTTTTTAATAATTTTTTCGATCACTCTGACCTCCCCACTTACCTAATGTAATATTACTTATCTAATTAATTTCCATTAACCTGCATTAAACATTTTCCCCAGCTGATGCAGAACAATGACGGATGTGTATCAGAACCATGATGCATAACTGCGATTGTCCTGCTTGTATTTATGATTTTATATTGAAAGATTGTACATAAAAGTATATATCCCTGCTGTAATTGAAAGTCATCTAGACTTTTATAAAAAGTATTAATTAGAGAATTTGTCAGTTATACATATTTAACTTTCTTGAAATGAAACAATAACGTCAGCAATTAACACTGTTACGAAAATCTGCTAGTGGGTGTATGTTAAAATACAGTCAAACCTCGTTAAGGCGAATTTCAGGGGACCATCAAAATTTGTTCGTAATAAACGTAGTTCATATTAACAGTAGAGAAAAAATTGAAGAATTCGAAACATGAAAAAAAAAAGAAAAAAGAACATGTAGTACTCACTGCAATAGCACAGAAATCCTTTAATATAAATATACTAATTTGCATTTCAGCTTTAAATATTACACTTTAGATATATCTGTGGGCTTCGTATTTTTATCATGACACTTTTTAAAAATGAAATTTAAGATCGTCGATATTATTCAAGTATGCGTCGGAATTTTCATGTCCAAGTAAAAAGCGATGATCAGTATCCAAAGCGGTTGTTGCTTCCAACAAAGTCGGTATTTTGATAGCATTGCTTTCAAATGTCATCTACACACCTAAGTCACACTTTTCTATTTGGCAACTCTAGTTTCTACTAGCAGACGATTGCACACTTTTACACTTCTACTGAAAGCGCTGTTAAGAAGCCCCACTTCCCCTAACAAAAATACCACCTGCACTTGATCTTTTGAAAAAAAGAACGGGTTTCGCACTGATAACAACCATCTTGAACAAAAGAATAAAATTCTAAAGCCAAAATGACAAACCATGTTAATGTTTTGTTCGGACTGCAGAGAAAATTCGTTTATCTTAACTGAAAATTTGTATTCATAGATTAATCGAATTCGTCTTAATCAAATACTTTAACATTATTTTTGAATCTATGTGGTCAAGGATTAAGAACTTAATTCGTGTTAATGATAATACGTCTTTATATAGTTCGACCGGCAGCAAAAATGCGTTCGTCTTAAGCGAATATTTTAACATAAATTTTGAATCTATTTGGTCGGGGATTATGAATTTAGTTCGTATTAATGAAAATTCGTCTTAAGCGAGTTCGTCTTAACGAGGTTTAATTGTAGCACAGGCTCGAAAAAACGAAAATGACACTTTATTTGACGAATCAAGGTACTATATAACTTACATAAAATGCAGCATTTTTAACACATGCAGCAGCGGATCAATAACTATCACAGTAGTAACACTATTAAAATGGCAATATCAATCGTATAGATCTGCTCTCAGTATCCATAGACTTTCTATTTATAGATTTCCAATGCGGCCGTGAAGTCATATTTCTGGATTTTTCTCGTAATTTCTTTCCTGATTGAGATACAGCCAAAATTACACTTACTTTGAAAACCTTCGTTTGGTCGTAAAGTCGCCAAATCGGTGGCTAAGTTTGTCGCCAATGTCAAGGGGTCGCGCACTCATCTTGCTTTCAAGAATTCCTGTATGGCAGTCTTTCCCACAACACACATTCTACTGCAGGAAAACAGCATTACAATTTTATATAACAATCTTTTGTCTCTTCATGTCCAGTTTTTTTTTTATTTATTTATTATTTTGATCCCCGTAACATCTTCACTTATCTAATGCACTATAAACAGTGTTGACATTCATCCACTACCATATTGGCCCGAATATAACGTGGCCCTGAAATTTTTCATCACGATAGTTAGAAAAATCCTATATTTAGGCCTCGAATTTAGTGAGAGTCAGGTTTTTTGCGGGCAATGATCGGTCAAAACACACCGCGCTATATTCGGGCCAATACGGTAAGTCATTTAACGACGCAACATTCTTTTTGATTAACTCTTACATAAAATATAATTCCCCTCCTTTACGCAGGACATTCGGGGTAATGCGAATGACTGGTTATAAAAGTCACGACAAGGCGCAGTCCGAACGTAAATCCAGAATCACGGATAATGTTTTCTGTGTCTGCCTAAGTCGTTCCTGAGCCTTTATTACATTATATTGTTTTTCGGCCCGATCACGGGAATATTTCCCTCCGATGTAATTCAATCCTTTTTCCCCGTCCTCATTACGGTTTTATTAGTGGCGATGCAGCTAATTCTCCAAGAGGAATAATGTGCACGAGTTCGTACGGATTTCTAAAAAGAGATAATAAGGAACATGACCCCGGTGCACTGCACTGCGTTCCTAATTTATGCCGGGTTGCATGATTAATAGAGAAAATATTGGGAGTATTTGATGGTATCGTTACGTATAAGAGTCAAAAATTAATAGTAATGGGTTGTAAGCAGGGCTGGATGGTATGCATGATGATATTAGTGCTTATTCCTTTATATCTCAACAACTTAAATTTTTAAAATATTTTACTGTAATTTGCAGAAACAGATTATAAAGATACTGAAAGATTTTATTTTCCAGTTTTGAAATTCATGTCAATTATCGACCAAAATGTGTTTCTTGCAGAGTTCAACAATATGGTTATTATTATCATTATTATTATTATTATTATTATTATTATTATTATTCCTTTGTATTACTTGAAAATACATCTGCAGCATACCAAAGTGTTACTGAATTATTTTTAAACAGTGTAAGCTGAGAACTTTCAAAAACTCCTTTAATATACTTGCAAGGTTGACCGACCAAAAAGCAATATAATTACTGCAATAACCAATAGTGAGACTGCTGTAGGACAAAGCACAGTTTCGTGTTACAGTTTAATTTATTGTGTGCTCACGTTACTCAATAAAAATATTTCACACACACACACATTCAAGTACTTTTTAATACACTATGATTAATTCATGCAGCTGTAATTAGTACGTTGCAGATAGATCAGCAATAGTCTGATACGAAGGGTTAATACTTTTATTCCTTCATCTGAGGGTGTTTTTTATAAACATTTCGATCACTGTAACCTCTTCGTTTACGTAATGAAATATCATCGATCGAATCATTTTCCAATGTTGACAGTTTATCCACTAAGTCATTTAACGACGCAACATTCTTTTTGATTAACTCTTACATAAAATATATTCCCTGTCCTTTACGGAGGACATTCGGGGTAATGTGAATGAATGGTTATAAAAGTCAATACAATGGCGCAGTTCGAACGTAAATTCGGAATCACGGATAATGTCTTGTGTGTCTGCCCAGGTCGTTCCCGAGCCTTAATTGTTTATTTTGTTTTTCGCCCAGATCCCGGGAATAATTCCTTCTGGTGTAATTCAGTCCTTTTCCCCCCGTCCTCATTACGGTTTTATTAGTCGCGATGCAGCTAGTTCTCCGAAGGGAATAATGTACACGAGTTCGTACGGATTTCTAAAGAGAGATAATAAGAAACACATGGAATTGGTGCACTGCATTACGTTCCTAATATGATCTTGTTGCGTAATTAATAAAGAATATATTGGGAGCACTTAATAGTGTTGTTCAATACAAGAAATTAGCATTAGTGCGTTGTAAACACCAGGGTAATAGTGTTTAAGTTGAGAAGTTAGCAATTTTTCAATTATAAATCAAGTATCCGAGAGACACCCGTCTCTGCCAGCCGCCTGCGAGCGGTGAGGTCTCGGGTTCGAATCCCATTAACCCATGGTTGTCATTTCCACCCCCTTCTTCTGTGTTTGTACATCTGTTGTGCACTTTGTTATTAATAAATGTTATATGGATTTCATAAATGTCTAAAAACGGATATTCAGTGGTATAAGACCATCCTCGAGATTGCAGTCAGAAACCTCAAGAACAATTCAAACAAAATTCAAGTATCTGACAAACATTTTCAGGTTAAAATTACTTTTGTAGGTGTGTACATAGAAAAAGTATTCCTGTATAAGCGAAATTTCCCGTTTTATCTTTGAGAATAATTATTCAGTTTTTGAAAATGCACAGAAAAATTAAAAATTATAGTAATACATCAGCACCTAATTTATTTTTTATGACAAATAAGTTTTGATTTACGTAACCAAAGTAGGTAGTTTGACTTTTACTCGAATAATTTTTTCAGGAACTGTATTATTAACCGTTAAAGTTTTTCCATTTCTTTCTGAATAATCCGGTATCTATAATAATTGAAGTCATGTGGAAAAAATAGCGCTACCAGTGATTATGGAAAAGGCAGTATTGCAGTAAAGTGTTTTAAGTTTCAAAATGCAAATAGAATATTTGATTAATACAGTGAAACCTCTGTAAGTTGAACATATGCGGTTCTCACAAAAGGTGTCCAACTTTCAGAGGTGTCCAGTTTACAAAGGTATATTTCTATAATGGACACGTTTCGTTCTCCAAAAAAGTGTCCAACTTAGGGAGGTATCCAAGCTATGGGGGCGCCCAAATTCGGAGGCTCCACTATGCTGCTTTTCCTAATTCTTAATTAGTTTGAAAAATTACAATGGTCAACAATTAATACCTTTCATTTCTACATTTAATTTTTTATAATTAATCCGATGTGTAACCTCTTCATTTATTTAATGCAATATTACCCATCCAATCCATTTCCAGTGTTGACATTCATCCACTAAGTCATTTAACGACGCAACATTCTTTTTTATTAACTCTTACACAAATTGTATTCCCTGTCGTTTACGGAGGACATTCGGGGTGATGCGAATGACTGGTTATAAAAGTCAATACAAGACGCAGTCCGAACGTAAATCCAGAATCACGGATAATGTCTTCTGTGTCTGCCCAGGTCGTTCCCGAGCCTTTATTATTATTCTGTTTTTCGTCCCGATCTCGGGATTATTTCCCTCCGGTGTAATTCAACCCTTTTCCCCGTTCTCATTACGATTTCATTTTCGGCGATATAGCTAGTTCTCCAAGGGGAATATTACACACGAGTTCGTAGGGATTTCTAAAGAGGGATAATAAGGAACATGGAACCGGTGCACTGCTCTGTGTTCTTAATTTATTCTGGTTGCGTGATTAATAAAGAACTGTGTTGTAAAGAAGAATATATTAGTGTTTAAGTTGATAAGTTGGCAATTTGAAAATTTGAACCCAAGTATCTCATAAACATTCTCAGGTGAAAAATATTTGTGTTGTCGTGCACACTCTACAGGAAAAGTATTCGTGTCTAAGCGAATTTTCCCATTTTAGCTTTGGGAATAATTAATGAAAAAAATACACACATGGACAGGAAAATGAAAAATTTAATAATAATATATAATCCAATTTATATTTTATGACATATAATTTTTAATTTACGTAACCAAAGTCGGAAGTTTGACTTTTACTCAAATGCCTTTTTCAGAGGACGCATTTGTAAATGTTAAAGTTTTTCCGTTTCTTTCTGAATAATACCGTACGTAAAATGAAGGAAGTAATGAGGAAAGAATAGAACTATCACTGATCACGAAAACGCCAGTATTCGTGTATAACGTGTTTTATATTTCAAAATGGAAATGAAATGCTTATGTAATACAGTGAAGCCTCCGTAAGTTGAACACATGCGGTACTCACAGAAAGTGTCCAACTTTCAGAGGTGTCCAATTTATAGAGGTAGGTATATTTCCATTACGAGCACGTTCCGTTCTCCAAAAAAGTGTCCATCTTAGGGAGGGTGCCCATTTTCGGAGGGTCCACTATACTGCTTTTCCTAATTCTTAATTAGTTAAAAAAATTACAATGCTCAACAATTAATACTTTCATTTCTACATTTAGTTTTTTCATAATTATTTCGATGCGTAACCTCTTCATTTATCTAATGCAATATTACCCATCCAATCCATTTCCAGTGTTGACATTCATACACTAAGTCATTTAACGACGCAACATTCTTTTTGATTAACTCGTATAAAATATATTCCCTGTCCTTTACGGAGGACATTCGGGGTAATGCGAATGACTGGTTATAAAAGTCAATACAAGGCGCAGTCCGAACGTAAATCCAGAATCACGGATAATGTCTTCTTTGTCTGCCCAGGTCGTTCCCGAGCCTTTATTATTTATTTTGTTTTTCGCCGATACCGGGAATATTTCCCTCTGGTGTAATTCAATCCTTTTTCCCCTTCCTCATTACGGTTTTATTAGCGGCAATGCAGCCAGCTCTCCAAGGGGAATAATGCGCACGAGTTCGTAGGGATTTTCTAAAGAGGGATAATAAGGAACATGGAACCGGTGCACGGCAATGCGTTCTTAATTTATTCTGTTTGCATGATTAATAAAGGAAATATTGAGAGTATGTTATAGTATCTCTAACAATAAGTGTCTGAAACTAATAATATCGCCGGGTTGTAAAGATGTGTGTATTAGTGTTGGCAAATCGGCAATTTAACAGTTCAAATTGAAATATCTGATAAACAATCTCTGGTGAAAATCATTTGTATTGATGTGCGCTATCACCAGTTAGAGTTTTTTCCATTTTTTTTTCTGAATAACTCTGTATATGCAATAAAAGATGCAATGAGAAAAAAAAGAAGCTTACCAGTTATTACGAAAAGCCCGTATTACAGTAGAGTGTTTTACATTTCAAAATGCAAACAAAATATTTGTGTAATACTACTTTTGCTAATCTTTGATTATTCAAAAACAAACAGTTTACTAGACAAGTTATTATTTATTTCTCAAGAGGATGAAACTGGAATATATATTAACATAGAATTGTTCATCCTTTAGTTAGTAGTAAGGTGCAAATTGAGAAATTAGGAATATAACTAACATCAATATTCACAAAATATTTATTAACACGGTATACTGGGGTTTAGTCCATATTATCAAAACGAAACCTTATCATAATGCATCGCTTCATTTGTAAATACTCCATGGTTCAGTAGAAGGAAATAGTTTTTACATTTTATTTTTGAAAAAATCAAGCTCTGTAATCTCGAAGAACCATTTAGAATCACACAAATTGAGAATTTATTATGATATATTTGAAGAAAATACTGTGGCAGAGTTTTGATATGTGACATCCCATTTTTGACAACCATAATAGAAATATCGTGTCCTCCACTTAATTGACATTGGTTAGTTCACCCAGTTAGTTTCCCAAAGAAGTAATGTTTGAACCTACCACAAAACTGAAAAAAAAACTTTTTTTACATAAAACCTGTATGGAACAGCGTTATCCTACTTTAAAACTTTGTGTTGGTAAATCAGATATGCCAAGTCTCAGGATTTTGTACTGAGTCTCAAGCTTTTTAAGTCTATTTTTGGCATCAGGATTTTTAAGGGTATTCAGATATTGCAACTTTCAGCAGTTTTCTTATCAGGTTCACAAGATCATTTCTTGTTTTTCTTATGTTGATCAGGCTTAACAACCTTAGAGTATCTGATAAAGTAAATAAAAAACTTTGTAAAAAACGCACATAAGATGTTATAGGTAAGAAGATACATACGTTTCGGCCAAAAATTGTTTTGGCCTTCATCAGTTAAGGCCCTTCGTCGCAACAGTTCCCTGTGTTCCTTGGGACGAAGGGCTTGGACTGATGAAGGCCAAAACAATTTTTGGCCGGAACGTATGTATCTTCTTACCTATAACATCTTATGTGTGTTTTTTACAAAGTTTTTTATTTACTTTATCGTTTAACACCAGTAATTTGAGTGTTTTTTCCGTTCCCTTGGAATAATGTACCTGAAATTGTTCTAAAAATTACATTAATAAATATTCATTATGTTGTGATCATTATTTATGGTATAATTTTTAAAGCTGTATGATGTTTAAAAAAATATATTTGTTGCAAAATTAAATATTTTATATTTGACCCTTATATATTCGCGAAATTTTTATATATTACTTGTTTACGTCATATACGTTTGGATGTTTTATATTAGGTTGTAACGAAAGTTTTCCGCCACCCCAAACATCGTCAGGACACAGTTCGCGTTGGCGTATTTGCTCATATTTTGTGAAACGATTTTTGGCATTTGAAAGAAAAAGACTTACTTTATAACACTGTGCTATGAAATCTGTAAAAAAATATAGTTATCATTAAGTACAAGGTGTCTCCAATGGAACTATCACTCTAGCGGATTAGAACCATCATTTATTTCCAGTTCTTTGCAAAAAGTCAGCTACAGAATATCAACGAATTATGAGTTCAGCTTTAAGTACTATTGTTGTATCGTGTGACACTGTGCAGGTTTGGTACACAGCACAAGGTTCAAACACAAAGACTGGTGCATTTAAGAAGCAGAGGGCTCTTATAGAAGGGCTCTTATAGAGGGCTGGTCTATTGATGTTGATGAGGCCAGTCTGCGAGAACTTGTGCAAGAAGATCAGTTATTAACCACTCGACAGTTATCTAAGGAGTTGGAAGTTAGTTTTTCAAGCAGATTTGGCGGAAAACTTTCGTTACAACCTGATATTTTCCGATATTGCTTTGAAAAAATTTTGAAATTGAATTTATTTATAATTTCAACTCTGATAATAGAATACTCCTAAGTTAATATGAATAAGCAAGTCGCATATAAAAAAAAGTATTGCTAATGTGTGCATTTTATGTTGAACATACATGCATACGAAATTTCAGGCGTTTTGACTCTAAAAAGCAGGAGATCTCAGGCTTTTTTAAACTTGGCCCATCTGGTAAATTCTGCATATTAAAGTTCTTAAGCCCCACCATGGCCGACTGGAAAAGGCACTGAATATGGTAGACAGCTGAAGCGTGAAAGTCGGGCCTACCTCACATTGATCTAAAAGCTTGAATTTTAGGTCTCTTTTTTTTAGATGTTACATGAATGCGCGTTAGAGCCTCTTAACCCTTTGAGGCGCAACCCATTCCCAATGTTGAAAAAAGAGCGGCCGTTGCCATCGCTCGACTTAACTACCAGCAAGATGGCGGACGATCGAAACTTTCATCGCGTGCCACAGATCTAGAGACCCTTTTTTGACGACAGCTGGCTGCGCCGGCTCGGCCAGCTGTCGTCAAAAAAGGGTCTGTAGATCTGTGGCACGCGATGGACGTTTCGATCGTCCGCCATCTTGCTGGTAGTTAAGTTGAGCGATGGCAACGGCTGCCCTTTTTTTAGCATTGTGCAATCTATCCAGCTGTTCTCGCATTCATCCATTTTTCAGCAGATGTCAGTGCTGTTAAAAATAATCGTGACAATATTTTTTCGGGAGATGACGTGCTAAAAAGTAAAGGATTCTCGTGGAGCTATGTCACCCGCAACTATTTTTTAGAAATCAAATCTATTCTTCGTGATTGGCAACAGTCAAAACGCCAGACTTGGTGTTGTTCCCAGAGCGGGAACACTGCGCGTTAAAGGGTTTAAGTTTCCTCTTAATAAAACACCCCTCCTCCTCGTGTGTGCTTGCCGTAACACAAAACAAAAGTAATATTAAAATACTTAAAGATAAGTACACACAAATCATTCACACACAGTCACTCACACACACACACACACACACAGAGAGAGGGAGAGAGAGAGAGAGAGAAAGCATTCTTCCTAACACTTAAGATAAATTTGAATTCAAGCGGAATAAATTCCATTATTCATGAAGTTCATGAACTATTCAAACTCAATAGAAATGCTCTAAAAACAAAAGAATCCTCGGGAAAATATTCATCAAACCTGTCGGAAATAACCATTAGTTTGCAAATAGTTAGGGGAAAATTCAGGTCAGATGAAATATTTAAAGTGCACAGGAACTATCTCAGTGAAAAGAATGAAGTACGTTCTCATTGAAAATATTTGAATGAATTATCAGTGATGGATTAGTTCGCTAGAAACAAAGGAACTTCAAAAAAAAAAGTTGATTTAAAAAAATAACTGCTCTCAGTAGCTTAGCGAGCGAATATAGGAATAAATTTATTAGATAAAACCCGTGCATGAGTATTCAATGATTATGTTTTTAAAATGTAGATATCTTGTCAAAACTTATCAATGAATTTCAAAGGTATTAATGATTTATGCTGGTTAATCCGTTAGTGCTTATTGGCCCACGCTGTATCGGGTGTCCAATAAATGGCTGACCCAACTGAAAAGCGAATAATTAAAATATAGTTGCAGATAGCCGTTAAGCGTTATTCGCTGCATCGATTCTGGAAAAACAGTAAGTTTTTTTTTTTTTTTAGCACTCGGGTGCTATTTCTTTCAAGCACGGAATTTTGTCTACGCGGCGCGCGGTGGTCACTTTTCTGTTTGATGCATGTTTTCTGCAGAGTGATATGATACTGCTAACGGAAACATGGACTATCCCTTCAGATGATTTTCAAATACCAGGATTCACTTGGGTCGAACGGATAGACAGTGGTTTCCAAAACAGAAAGCCATCTGGAGTTATGACTTTTATAGAGGAAAACTTTATAAAAGTCACTTTATAGAAAGAATATGAAACGCTTTACCCGTGCCTGCACGAGCCAGATCTATGGTGTTCAAATGGTCATTGCGTATATTCAAGATAAAGTGAGATTTGCAGACACATACGCTAGTCCTGGAATTTCTTATGAAGATAAATGAGACGCTCTATTCGAAAGATTGCTGAAGGAGGATGATTGTAAGACTGTTTTAGTAGGAAATTTTAACATAGAATTAAATTCGGATCCAGGATCCGATTTCATAACTGAAATGTATACTTTAGATTTTCCAATACACCCCAATCCAAAATATTTCACCGCTAGGGGCGAAACAACAATGGATGCAATTTTCAGCAACAAAGTTATGCGAACAGGAGTCTATATGAGGACTTACAGTTATTATTTCCCTCTATATGGCAGAGTTGATTGAATAGATTTAAAAAAAAAACTGAAATTCTTCCAGCCAGTGCGTAAATTAAATCTGGAAGAATTTCAGATTTTCTATTTTCTTTTTTTTTTCTTTCTTTTTTTTTTTTTTTTTTTTTTTTGAGGGGGGGTAGTGGGGAATCCGAAGTTAAAATTAGTTCCAAATTTTGCCGGAAGAAGGCGCTGTAGGAAATTTGCTTTGCTGAAGCAATGGCGAAAGAACGTCCAGTTTTCAGTTTACTTGTTCTTCATTGAGTAAGCAGTATTATACAGCATGTATTTACAGTTTGCATTTGTAACATTCATTCCTCCGAAACTTACCACTTTTCTAGCGCCAATTTAACAAACGGGAGAGAATGGTCGCTGGAAAATCGTGGAGTACAAGTCGTGCGCTTAAAATTTCTCGCAAAGAGCTGTTTCAAGTGCAGTCAAACAGGATAACTTGGATCTACATTTTCTGCTTTTTCATTTGCTTCACTTATATTTTAAAAGTAATTTCAGGCCAAATGGCATAAAATGGAGGTATAAACCATATTTTTTATCTTAATTTAAGCAAATTAATAAATGCTCATAAAAAAAAAATATATATATACAGGGTGTCCAGCCTTAATGTGACCCAATAGCTAATTCCCGAACCGTTCGGTTTAGATATGCACTTCCAATTTGAAAAATGTTTTTAAAAAGGTAAAGAATGTTTTTACGTGCTTTTTAAACATAAAAACCATTTAGAAAAAAATTACAAAAATTAAATTTTTATACGGTCCCCAGGTCCTATCACTTATATTTAGGAAAAGATGCAGTGCACAAAAACAAAGTGAACACAAAAAGTTTCATTTTATTGCGATAAAAACTGTCCGAGTTATGGAACTTTGAAAATCATACATTTCATCCATTTTCTTGGCCAAATTCAAGAAGCTAGTAAGGGACCGTCTCCAAAGTGAAATTAATTGGAACTCTGCCAGGAAACTTTCGCTCTTGCACGTCACTCTTATGTAAGTCGTTTTTAAATTTAAAAGTACATACATTACGTTAATATTACAATAATTGAGTACTTAAGAAATAAAATTTATTCTGTGTACGTGTAAAACATAGATAAAATAAAATATTTTGGACGAAGAAAACTTTTCAAAAGCAGTTCCAAAAAAATAGACTTATTTGCCTGCGGCTTCAGACTGATTTGCTGCGGTACTGATCATGGCGAACGTTAAAAATCTGTTGTGTAGTCGCTTGCAATTGCATACAGTCGTTTTCTAATATTACGAATTCTAGTACGGGAGAACGAGATGTATACAAATGAAGAACACTGCGAAATGGTACTGTTGTATGGGCAGTGTAATAGAAATAAGAGAGAGGAGGCAAGACTTTATGCCATTAGCGAGCCAGAGCGAAAGTTTTCTGGCAGAGTTCCAATTAATTTCACTTTGGAGATGGTCCCTTACTAGCTTCTTGAAATTGGCCAAGAAAATGGATGAAATGTATGATTTTCAAAGTTCCATAACTCGGTCAGTTTTTATCGTAATAAACTTTTTGTGTTTACTTTGATTTTGTGTACTGCATCTTTTCCTAAATATAAGTGATAGGACCTGGGGACGGTATAAAAATTTAATTTTTGTAATTCTTTTCTAAATGGGTTGTTTGGTTCGAAAAGCACGTAAAAACATTCTATACCTCTATTAAAACATTTTTCAAATTGGAAGTGCATATCTAAACCGAACGGTTCGGGAATTAGGTATTGGGTCACATTAAGGCTGGACACCCTGTATAGCTAATTTATGTAATCAAAGTTACCGTGCCGTTCGGGGTAATTTTAAACCAGTATTAGAAAAAATTGAAAACAAAATACCTTGTTTCTTTTAATCTACGAGTCAGTACAACTTTGAGTCAGAAAAATCTACTTATATAATACTTTAACGTATGCGGCACCAATGTCGAAGATATATCCACGCTGCGAACGGCAACAGCTAGATATAAACATTAGTGCAATAACCATAACGCATGTGCAAAAGTACAAATTAACAGTTCAATGACGTCCAGTGGAGCAAGCATATGTCATGTAGTAGCTAGATTACAAAATCACAATAATGGATACACCGAAATGCAAGATCTTTCGGATTTTTTCACAGCTTTAAATTATCGAATTGACAACACTTGGCGCATGAATCGCCCATCTAAAAAATGTCCCCATGCATTGGCCTAAAGCACATTTTAGCCATTTGCTGTTTCAATATCGTCTTTTATGGTGACACCCAAATGTATAGCAACCCTAACCTAAATAAATTGAATGACAAATACTGTTAAAACAAAGAGACATGATTTTCACTGAAATGAGTCCTAAGCAAACCACACAGCTGCTTTGCAACTGTAAATGACTGATGAAGAGAGTTGAGGTTTTATTAAAGGAATTTTAAATTGAATTGAAAATAACTCCTTAGGATAGCGCTGGGTTTGTACCCAGGATAAAAATGTGATAGTTTAGCGACATAGTCACTGTGGCGATAAGTTTTTTTAAGTAAGCATTATTAAAATCTCTGGTGATTCGGATCCGGATTGCTTGAATAAATGAAGTGCACGAAGTGAACAAGTGATCACGAATCACGAATCTTTTGAACGATCTGTTTCAGATAGATCACCATAAAGTGATTTTCACAGTGAATTTTACATTTTGTGCAAAATTTAAGAGCGCATTTATAAGTTTTTTTTTTTTTTTCATAAAAAATGACCAATTGTGGACATTTTTGGTAGATTTGAAGTTCTGAGGTAGAAAAATGTATTAAATAATTGGGGGGATTTTTTTTTTACAAAATTGTATTACCATGTCAATTTCCAAAATTTTAAAATGTGATTGTTGAAAAAAATCGAACTAACCTTATAACTACTATATAAGAAATTTCTTTATAAATATTTTTTTAAATTCGAAGTGATATACGATTTATGATTGAACGAAAGAATAAGCCGAGTAAGTCAGTGAACGGAGACAAATGAACTTTTTGAGCATTCTGTCTCAAACCGCCACATTCAGAACATTATCTTGCATAATACATGGTTTGTAGTTCGATGTTATATTAAAAAAAAACAGACTATCTGACGCAAAAAAAAGAAGTTTTCAAATCAGACTCGAAGCTCCTGAGATTAGTGCGTTGAAACATACACATGAGAACAAACCCTTCAACTTTACATACTAGTGTAGATAAATTACAGAGGAAAACACTGTTTTCTTACAAAAATTGCTTATAAATCTGCGAAAATACACACATTTCAGTCTGTTGCCAGATTTCAATCCTCAATCAGCGAAAGAGAGCCATGCAACAAACCGTGCTAATATGCAGTTTCATTGCACGACAACCATCAACTTCTGCTCAAAATGAAGCTTTAATTGAGTTTAGTGGCGGTATTGCCGTAATTCTTTGCAATTCACTCCACTGGACAAGCTGCACGTATGCAGATGGAGGCATATAATGCTTTTTCGAAATTTAGCACGAACGATCACGTGTCTAGAAGCAATGGAAGTCGAGAATCTATTCTCTAGTATGCATTATAGCGCGTTTCGCTGTCCTCAAAGACTATGTTGGAAGAAAAAAAGAAAAGAATCCTGGGTTATATCATTTGTATCGTTTTGTAGACGATTGTGTGACGTATTATGATAAATGTTTTGGCAAATCAATAGGCTTAATTTATACTAACATGAGCAAATAAACGTGACATAAAATGCAGGGGCGGCCCGATACGGTAAGCAAAGTAAGCGTCGCATCGGGGCGGCATTTCGAACCCAAAACTGAGAAAAACTTGATCAAGAGCAATATAAGGGGGTGCCTTTTTTATGTTTGCACGGGGGGGGGCGCCACGTATCCTAGGACTGCTTCTGATAAAATGGCTATTTGAGAAAATTTTAGAACGGTGTTGATGAACTGATATCAATGATTCAAAAGTAATAAATTTTATTGTAATAATCAATTCACGTGCTATGCAAATTTTTTTATTTCGAAATTCTTTATACGTAGGTAACAGTAAAATCGTTCAATAAAATATTCAAAAATTAAATAAGCGTGAAACTGTTCTAAAGTAAAAATTTACTTTTAGTAACTCAACGAAAAACAAGGAATACTCAAAGGCTTTTTAAAAATTTAATCTTAGAAGATTCAAAATAAACTCTGAAGAGTTTTGGTTGAAAAAAGCGTTCTTTCTTTGAAATCCTTCGTTCGGTGCTCCAAAGTAGGCATGAAATTCAACAACGGTGGCGGTTTGCTTCCGCCATTCGCCCATAGATGGCGTCAGCGGTAAGTAATAGTCGCATTAAACAGATCAGAGACGTCATGCAATAAACTTGGGCATCTGTCAACATAACCCCATTGAAACATAGTCGATTTGGTTCATTATCATAAATTTACAACCGTTGGCCGCAGCTGAGGTCGAAATTACTGGTCACTTTATTACGAAGACACCTTATAGGTGGACTAGCGTTGCCTCCTATGAAGGAACGTTCGAAAGATATCCATCTCGAGAATCGATCCCGGATCAGGGTAAAATGGTTCGTTATCTACTGCACAACACAGGCGGATATGTTTTAAAACACTTTTGATTGCATATTTCTTCATTACTTGCATTATTTATGTATTTATTGTTATGATTATTACTTCCTTGTACGTAGTATAAGGAAGTAATGTGATCCCGAAAAATTTTGGGGGCCAAATTTCGACAAAAAAACAGATTTTGACTACCTCTAAATTTAATTTAAAAATTTTTTTCGATGCATCCTATCGTAGACTAGCATGCACGATCATATTAACACGTCTGCAACTCATTTTGACCAGCGGCGAGTCTGCTGTGGCCAGTTTTTCCATGCCGTCTGTACGTACGTACGTACGTACGTACGTATGTATGTAACTCGCATATCTCAAAAACTATTGGTCGTAGAATGTTGAGATTTGATATTTAGGATTGTTCTATGATCTAGTTGTGCACCTCCCCTTTTGGTGGCAATCGAATGGATAGTTTATGTACAGGACCGCCCAAAAGATTCGAAATACATTACGCTCTATGGGCCGAAATTCATTAAACTCGCCTAACTCAAAAGCTATTAGGCGTAGAATGTTGAAACTTTATATTTAGGATTGCTGTAACATCTAGTTGTGCACCTCCCCTTTCGATTCCATTCGACTGGATAGTTTATCTACAGAACCGCCCAAAAGATTCGAAATACATTACGCTCTATGGGCCGAAATTCATCAAAGCATTTTTTAGAGGTATTGGGCTATTTCAAACGACTCAGAAGTGATGTATGCTGTAAAGAGTTAGAAAATGAATTTCTCCATTAAAAAAAGTGTCTTTATCATTTGTAGTTCTGCTACAGGAACACTCAAAAGATTTCCAATACATTACGGTCAATGGCAATTTTAGGGGCATTCATCCATTTCAAGCACAATACCGTCCTACCACATAAGTTAGGTAATGGTCCGACCACGGTCACGTGCCTCCCTCAAGAACTATACCAAAAGTCGCCAAGCTTGGCGACTTTTGGTGTACGTGTGTGCATATTTAACTCTCAAATCTCAAAAACTATTATGAAATTTCATATATAAGAATGTTGTAACATCTAGTTGTGTATCTCGATTTTTGGTTCCAATCTACTGGAGAGTTTATTTACAGGACCACCGAAAAGAATTTTAGTACTTTAATGTCTATGGACATCTTCAATATAATACAACTGTAGACAGTCATTGTTTGGTACATGCCCAAAAACTCGCCGTCTGTCCTCGACCTTGGCGAGTTTTGGCGAAATATCGCCAAATTTGGCGATAGTCAGTCATTTGGTCCATGCCCAAAGTATCGCCATTTGTCATCGTTCTTGGCGAGTTTTGGCGAAACATCGCCAAATTTGGCGATAATCTGTCATTGTTTGATTCATGCTTAAAATCTCGCCAAATTTCGTCGACATTGACGAGTTTCGCCTAAATATCGCCAAATTTAGCGCCAAAAATTATTTCGTATTTTGTATAACACTAAAACTTTAACCCGTAGATTTTTGAACTTTTGTATTTAGAACTATTGTAATATCTAACTGTTTTCCATATCTTTTTTGACAGCAATCGACTGAGAATTTATTTACAGGGTGAGCCAAATGACTTTAAATACATTGAGGTGTATGGATGCATTCAATTCATTGAAAGTCTGTGGTCAATGACTACTTTGGCTATCCCCAAAATCTCGCAGACTATCTCAAGTTTGTCGGCTTTTGGTGAAATATCGCCAAATAAAGTGTCAGAAGGAAATATTTCAAATTGAACTCAGCTTGGCGATATCGAAATATTTGTCTAGAAATCGCTAAACCTTACTATTATTGATATTTTATCTCTTTCAAACAAATAAGTTTAGAGGAAGTGCGTCGAAAATATTTTTGATCTAATGGACGTGCAAGGAAGTCATGTGTTGGACACATCAGATTTTTTATGTATCAGGTTGTAACGAAAGTTTTCCGCCAGATTTGCTTGAGTCAGCTCACGCGGTATCTAGCTATTGACCTTATATGTCAAGTTTATGCGATGCTTAGCGCGACTAATGGACATGGCACTAAAGTTTAACTCTTTTAGCTAGCTCTCGAGTGGATGAATATTTTATCTTCTTCCACAGATTGTCGTAGGCGGGCCTCATCAGCATCACTAGGCCGGCTAGAGCGCTCTGCATCTTAAATGTCCGAGTCCTCGTTTTTGAACTTTCGGTACCAAATCTTCACAGTGTCATATGATACAACAGTAGTACCTTAAGCTGTACACATGATTCGGTGTCATTCTGTAGCTGACTTTTGCAACAGAACTTAGAGTAAATGATGGTTCAATCTGGTAGCGTGATAGTTCCATTTCAGACACCTTATACTTAATCATAACGATATTTTTTTACAGATTTCACAAACAAGTACTCTAGAACAAATCTTTTTCTTCCAAATAACAAAAATCGTTTCGCAAAATATTGGCAAAGACACCAATGTGAACTGCATGTGCAGGCAATACTTGCAGTGGCGGAAAACTTTCGTTACAACCTAATATTTATTTTTATGTTTACATGAAAAGGGGTAATGAGACAAATGGTAACTGTATTTCTCCCCAACAGAAGGTGTTACTTCGCCTCCCGATAAAATGAGAGATTAGCTCTTCAACCGGCTGTGTAAAGAAAGAGACACTCAACTCATTTGATGCCGTTTTTAGAATTGATTCTGCGCGTCTTCTCGGGTGTGTTCATTGATTGCTGTGGGCGCGTATTTCTAGTGTAAATGTTTTGCAGTTTGTGTTGAATAAAGTAACTGTATCAAAAATACAAACAGCATCACAGCAATATTTATTTCAACTAAATTCTTGCGAAAATGAATTATTACGGAGGAAGTTTATAAATGTTTATTCCCTCATTGCACAACTTATGTTCTATTATTATGGAAATGTTTCTCATCTGTGTATCTTCGGCTATACATAGACGAAAAGGAAGCTGTTGGGAACGAGTCTCCAGAGCTATTTTTTGAACACTCTCCGTATTCTCCAAACCTGGTACCTGCAGACTTCTCTCTGTCAAAAAGAAATGTTGGAATACCATAAGGTGACCATATATTCGAACGTAGAATTGCTGACACGTCCTCAATTCTGAAACAAAATTGGGGACATTTTATAATGGATGAAATAATTAACACGAATCTAATTCAAAAAACAATGTAATAATTAAAAATTGTCTTCAGTTACTTCTTTTCGAGGGCAAACCCAAAAAAACACAGAAATTGGGGACTGTACTCTAAAATTGGGGACGTATGGTCACCTTAGAATACCACGATCTACTGTCAATGACGACAGACCCAACGAGGTGCGAAAATTGTGATTAGAGCCGTTTCTAAGACAAGCATTTAATGACGGTTTCCAATAGCTTTACACATGTCAGAAGTGTATTGTAGTTAATAGTAGTTATTTTAAAGGCCAGTAAAGTTATTGTGTTCTTTTTGTTCTCTGGTTTTCTTTTCTTTTATTGCGCAGTTCACAGAACTTTTATGACGCACCTTGTATTTCTGCTGGCGCCATTCTCTGTGTTTTTATTTCTGCTTGCACCTTAATTTCCTGCTTTCCCATTGGTCCTCGTAAAACCTTCCTCTGGATCCCTGTTTTTCTATTGGTTCTCGTAAACTCTATCTTGCACCCCACTTTTCTATGTAAGCAAAATTTTGCCATTCTCATTCTAGCACAGACGACGGCATGTCGTACATCTCGAAACCGGTCTGCTATCTTAATTTCTTCCTTGTACGGCGTAAAAAGAAGAATATAGTAATTGCAAAAGTTTTCGGGATTGAAATTTTGATGAAAAATAGATTTTAACTATCTCTAAATTGATTTTGAAAAGTGTTTGAGAGACTTCTTTACGTAAGCATGCATGTATGCTCGTATAAATGTATGTATAGTCTATTCTGGCCAAGCGCATGTGCATTTTGACTAGCTTTTTCCTGATGTTTGTACGGTATGTATATAGTATGTATGTATCTAACTAGCATATCTCAAAAACTATATAGTCGTAGAACGTTGAAATTTTATATAGGATTGCTGTAACATCTAGTTGCGAAAATCTCTTTTTGTTCCTGTCCATTTAATAGTTCATTTACAGAGACACCCGAAAGAATTACACTACATTAAGGTCTATGGAGATCTTCATTTTATTATGTCCATAGTCAGTCACTGTTCGGGTAACGCCTAAATCTCAAATATTTTGAGTAGAAATCGTTAAACTATGCAGTTTTGTATCCCTGTCAAATAAAATAAGTATAGATGAAGTGTACCGAAAATATTTATGATTTCATAGACATGCACAAGGAACACGTGCGATGTCCACATCATATTTTTTTGTATTGGAGCTGTTATACGTTGTTTTTTGCTGCTTATTTATTATTAGCTTCTACACCAAAGCAACTTTTTCGATCTTATCATTCTGTTCACATGGAGACAAAAAAAAAAAAAAAAAAATAGCGCTTTCACCGAGAACGAATAGATGGCTGTTTTCTGTGCACAAAAACTAGAAGAATAGACCGTAGAATTATTCGTGTAATTGATACAGACAACCGGTGCAGACGAAATGGTCTGTATCAGTTTGTACCATGTTTATTTAATTTCATGGATGAAATTTTCGGAAACGAGCCTATTGCTTATGAAACTTGGTTAAGAAATTCTAGTCCGTAGGGTACAGACTGGAATTCTTGGTCAAGAATTTCTAGTCCGTAGTATCTAGCAAATCCCAGCAGATGTACCTGTTTGTGTAACGAGAAATTACCTTTTGATGCACACCTATTACCGTTTGTGAGTCTACCCGCATCGATTTACGGACATTTTCGTATGGGTACAAGCAGCAGATTACAGAGGAGAGACCAATAAATTGGATAAGTGGGTTCAGTTGTGTCTCGCTCTGTTATCTAGTATTTATAGGGAGTACATAGATTCATACACAGGGTGAATCTAAAGTCTTGGGCAAAATTTTAAGGGGTGATAAGGCACATAATAAGGAATCAGAATCACATAGCAATGTGGGGTCGGCAACGTCGTATTCGTATAGCTGTTAATAATCACTTCGGAAAAAGTGCTGAAACAACAGCGCACTTGCCGACCATTGTTCGTCAGAAACTAATGTAATTTTCTCCGAAAACAGAAGACTAAAATGGATAGTTTGAAAAGTTTTATTTTATTTCATGGATGAAATATTCCTAGACGAGCCTATTGCTTATGAAACTTGGTTAAGAAATTGGACGGGCACTTCAATGCTTTTCCAAAAGTGATTATTACCGGGTAACTTAAAACTGCGTTTCACCCCAGATTGCTATGCGATTACCAGTGGCGGCCTGTGGTCAAAACTGTTAGTGCAGCCGGAAGCATATGAGCCCCCCCCCCCTTTCCTCCGGACAGGATTGGAAAATCTTTGTTACTGAATTCGAAAGCTGGCGGATTAAACCCTCACCGAGGAAAAAAAAAAAGAAATTACATAAAAAATGTAAGAGATCCTATTTTACTTCCATAAAATGGACATAATTTTCAACCAGCCGCTCTTATCCTCAAAATTGCATTAATCCGTGTCTGATTTGAAGTTTCCTTAGAATTTTCTTTTGCAATAATAACTTTAGAAGAAAGAAGAAAAAAAAACCTTACTTATTTTTTATAAGTCAAATCAATCCTCCTTTCTTTTAAACATGCGAATCGGTCAGTGATGTCCCCATAAAAAGGCGTTGTTTTAATTCAGATATCCATAATTTTAAAATCTCTTTAAAATTTCCCATGTTCAAAGAATTTTCTCGCTCGCGATGTCCTCTAAATGTCAGTTCTTGCTTACATAAAAACAATACTGCCTTGATGGATAATTGACCATTCATAAGCGTCTATTCAGGCTTCCCTTTTTGATAAATTCAGCAATATAAAGTCGAGAATTTTCGAAACATATATTCTCCTTACCCCCTCCCTCACTTCTCGTCCGAGCCCAATCAGTTAGTTGAGTAAAAAATTGTTCGTCGGCTGTATCAGCTGCATACTCCCTATCCCGGAGAGGCTGCTTACGTAGTCGTTGTCATGGCAACGGTGCTGCCAATTTTCTTTTGAGCGCTCTGGGCTGAACCAAAGATTTTCCCAATTGAATTGCGGGAAGATTAAAGTGCTTTTTTTCTGAATGGGCGATCCGGCCACAATACGTTTTTTTTGTTTGGTTTTTTCAGAGATTTTTTTAATTTACCGTAGGAATTCCACAATTCTAATCTGAATTTAGGAAAATTAATAGAATAAATTATTTTAAAGTATGTGCTGATAATTTCAAGTGCAGCCCGGCTGTACTTGCTGTATCCCACGAGCCGCCACTGGCGATTACGATTCCTCATTGTGTGCCCTATCACCTCTTAAAGTTTTGCCCAAGAGTTTACATTCACCCTGCATTCTAGTTCCACCAATTATTTTCTACATGTCGGTGGCATATTTTTTTTTCAATGTATTAAATAAGCCAACCAAAGAAACAATTAAACAATTAAATTCTACACCGTTAATCGGTTTTCGCAGCGATTAGCAGCTTACGTATATACGAATCCGTGATTCCAGGCCATTCCCAAAAGCACGTTAACGACCTGACTGTCAGAACTTGAAGTCTTAATTGAGTTTTAAGTCAAAATAATCCCACGTATAGCGCTCTGCATGCGGACGCTTAATGCCGCCTTAGGCTTCACGCACGATCCCGTGCCTAGGAGCAATATAAAGACTGAAATATGCTTTGTTATTCAATATTAAGGTTTCATCGAGCCTGAAGAAAGAAGAAAAGAAAAACAAGGAAAGAAATATATATTAAGGAAATAGGCTGATTTCGAACATTTTGCCGCTGTCCCATCTATTAATTCGAATTAGATCTCGTGCTCGTGTGGTATGATATTACAAAATTCAATATTACTATACCCGAAATGGAAAAGTAGGGGGGGGGGAGTTGATGGGCTTTTCCGTTTTGTCGAAGGGATGTCGTTTTCAGAATCGTTCTGCTTGGAGGTTGGGCAGTTTTTTAATAAGATATTTCGGTACTTATAGAATTAACTGGATAATTAATTTAAAAAGTTCACCGTAACCCATTTCCGACCAGCGTCCTATATATAGAAGGGCCCATCATGGCCGAGCGGATGATGCACTTAACCCTTTGAGGCGCAACCCTTTCCCAATGCTGAAAAAAGGGCAGCCGTTGCCATCGCTCGACTTCACTATCAGCAAGATGACGTACGATCGAAACGTCCATCGCGTGCCACATATCTAGAGATCCTTTTTTAACGCAGCTGGCTGTGCCGGCACAGCCAGCTGTCGTCAAAAAAGGGTCTCTAGATCTGTGGCACGCGATGGACGTTTCGATCGTCCGCCATCTTGCTGGTAGTGAAGTTGAGCGATGGCAACGGCTGCCCTTTTTTTAGCATTGTGCAATCTATCCAGCTGTTCTCGCATTCATCCATTTTTCAGCAGATGTCAGTACTGTTAAAAATAATCGTGACAATTTTTTTACGGGAGATGACGTGCTAAAAAGTAAAGGATTCTCGTGGAACTATGTCACCCGCAACTATTTTTATAGAAATCCAATCTATTCTTCGTGACTGGCAACAGTCAAAATATCAAAGTTTGGTGTTCCTAGAGCGGGAACACTGCGTGTTAAAGGGTTAAAGGGGGCCTATAGTAGTCTATAGGGTATATTGGGGTTAATGATAATTTTTTCTGTTTTAATTTTTTTTTTTTATTTTTAAGGAATTGATAGATAATAATATTCGTTTTACTATTTATAAACAGAATACAGATTTGCATTTGTGGTGTAATTCACGTACCTAAAGCCGATTCTGGTCTGGAATTTTTTATTAAATTTGTACAATCTCGAACCGTTTTTAAGATAAGAACGCTAACTCCAAATTTAGCCAACCAGGTGATTCTGTAAGATTTCCCCCCCTCCCGTAACGCATGGCAACGTTAGTATACTTAGACGCCATTTTTATGACTATGGCTATTACCATTCAGAAATGATTGGGGTGACAACGGACTTGAACAGGCACACTTTATATGTTACAATTACATTTAATTCTGTAATTTTTTTTTAATTATTGAACTATCCTCCAACTTCATGCATGGTGGTTCTTTTAGGTATTAAAAAATTAGGAGGTCTATTGGGAAAAAAATCTTTCAAGGGGGTCTAAGGGGTGAAAAGGTTGGGAACCCCTGAACTAAACCACCTCCCCGTAGGTAGATTACCTTCATGTAGGCTTGCCGTTACGCTAAACTTTTTCATTTAGACACTCAAATCTTAACATTTTTGCCTCTGATCCCCCAAAATTCATCATCCTTATTTAGTTTTCCTGTCTTCGATTTACAAGTATTGAGTATTTTTTTCCAGCTAATGTTTAGGGGGTCAGATAAAGTTTCGTTACATGTTTAAGAAAAACCCTCCGAGTCGAAACAGTATTTTGGCCTGGCATGGAAAGTTTTTAGACAATGGAAGCGTTTTAGAAAGGGAAAGAAGTGGTCGGCTACAAAGATCGGATGAGACCGTACAAGACGAAGCTTACAGTGAGCGCCACCTATGAGCGCAATTTGGAAGTATTTTTTTAAGATATAAAAAAAAAATATATATATATATATATATATTCGTGAAACTGTGAAGTATTATTTTGCAAACCGCATATTCATACCATAGTTTGTTGCTTTTCTATTATTTTTTTAAATGTGTCAAAGACTTTTCAGACACCCTGTATATATTATACTGCAGAAAATTTGTATTTCTTCAGCTTGTCGCAGAAAGCAAGACAAAATTCTGCCACTGGGCGTATGCATCTATCTCGGGTAGCTCAAAAATGTTTGAAACTAGATAAAGCTTGAGATTAGCGGTCTTCAGTGGCGACTATTAAACGTTCTGTCTATCGCCAAAATTGGCGACTTGCCAGATTCACCCTTTTGTAAGCAAGAGTGCAGTATGAGTGCTGAACCTAAAGCAAGACATTCCCAAATCGACGATCGCAGAACAAACATCTATGCTATAGACCTGCTTTACATCTATGCTGTAACACCTAGTTATGCAGCTTTCTTCTTGATAGAAATCCACTAGGAAGTTCATAGATAAGGCCACACATACAAAAAAACTACAAAACATTCCTATAGACAGTCCTATCCTCCTATCCTATGCTCTAAGGACATCCTATAAAATCCTGAAGACATCTTCGATACGTTAAAAGTGAACGGTTGAGTCATTGTTTGTGTCGTGCCTAATATCACGAAAATTGTCGCCAAGCTTGGCTAGTTTTTGACAAAGTATCCTGAAATTTCTCACCAAAATTCAATTTCCGAAACTGAACCCAGCTTGATGATATCGTCAACAATCGGGCAGAAATCAAAGTCGTAATGTTTTTTAAGTACCGTATGTCACTTTCTCAAATGAAATAAGAATGATTTTAAGTGCTTCTCGAAAGTGTGTAAAGTTTAATAGACGCACAAGGTAGTCATATGGCGTCCACGGGTTTATTTTTTTCCTACCACACTGCACTTTACCATTTCTTCTTTCTCAAATCACTTTTTTCGTAATCGAATCAGAAACCACGTACGCTGAAACACATAATATTTACTCAGTGCATGTTCAAACAACTTATAAACCTTATTTCCTTAATTCTGACAACGGCGTATGCCATGAATTTAAAACAATTTCCACCAGCTCAGTCCGTGCTTTACGGCAGTTTTGGTACACGGTATCAGAAACGCTGTCAAAACTAATGCATTCATTGAGGTTTTGGAGGCTAAATCGATGTAATTTCTCTTCACATAAACATATGAAATGTACAGATAGTTGCACGGCGCAGTACAAAACTCCCACGCAAACCATATCGTGCCTAAGAGCAATATAAGGATTGAATTTACTTTCTTTATGTAATAAGCTCTCATCAGTCAGTCTATAGATTAAAATGTATGTTAAGTAAATAGCTTCATTCGTTAAATAAGTATGAACTCAATTTTACAACATGTATTAATTCGAAATAGTTCTTGTGTTTTGTGATTTGATATTGTACAAATTGAGCAGATCTGGCTTGAACGAAAGTACATGTCCTTTTCAATTTAGCTGCAAGGGTTTGCTATTGTAAATCTTTTTAGTTGAAGGTTAATCATTAATTTAAACTACTCTGGCATGTATCTTAAATGTATAATTGTTTAAGCAAACGACTTTTATGCCGTTTGAAGGCCAGAAAAGAATTACACTAGGTGTATCTGAAAGTACAGTTCATTTTTTTTTATACGGGATGTCCCAAAAATGTGGTAACGGGCTTTAATTCTTTATCTATTAGAGATAAGTGGGCAGTGTAACTTAAAAAAATGTTTAAAATAAGGTCAACACCGAAAAAAAACTTCTCTCGTCAACTTTCAAAAAGTTACGCCTTTTTAATTTATATTGGAACCCCGTACAAAAAAAATTCTCAAGTAGTAAAATGCGTTCCACCCACTCATGAGGTGACATACAAAATTTGAGAACTATATCTTAAAAAGTGCTTTAGATATGAAGATAAATATACGCTGACTTAAACCACTTTTCAAAGGCTCTCGAAGGGAAGAAAATAACGTCGAATGATCATATTTCACGGGTTTCAGAAATCGCGGAAGAAAATCTCTTTTTCCACTCTGGCAATAGACGTTTATATTCCAAAATCATGTATAGTCCTCGATCATCTTTTTAAAAAGAAATCTCTTCGTGTAAAAGGCTCAAATTTAATACACAACGTCATCAGTCTATGGGGCACAAAAAATAATGTAGAGAGAGAAAAACAGAATGAATGAATCTGAAATTTCTAAATATTTTATTAAAATTCAAATTTGAAAAGCATATTTGAATAATTACTCATGTATCAGATATGCAGTTTCATAAATAACAAAACGAACACTATATTTTTAGCATTGTTCCTTACTTGGTTACCAAATGTTTATACTTCTTTTAGCGGCCACCTCTCTTCACGACCGATTTTTAGTGCAAAGGAGGGTGGTCGCTCCCGAGAAATTTCAACGTATCTCTATTTAAACACACATCAAATCGATTACTTTCTAAAAAAATATTACTTGCAAAGCAATTTTTTGATATGTATTTCTGTATTAGTTTATTTACCGATTACCAACCCTTAGCCATCAGACAGTTTCTAGCAAACCAAGTCTAGCTTTTGGGGCAATTAATTTCCGATACACGCCAGTAGCAAGACTGTCAAAATGAACTCTTAATTGAATTCTGGAGTCAGGATAAACTGCGCTACTCTACATATACCCGCCTTACTGGATTTAAGTCCAAATATGTCGATACACGTAATATCGTACTGGTGAGACCTAGCTCCACGCACAATAACGTGCCTAGGAGTAATAATAAGACCTTATCGTTGTGTAATAAGGTTTCATCGGTTCGAAGGGAAAAAAATCACATGTATTAAGCAAATGGCTTATTTATTACATTCGTCAATATTCCATTTATTAATTCGGACTCCATTCTCGGATTTCTGGAATTATACAGCGAAAGCCAATGATTTTTACTAAAAATGAAATAGGAAAAATGCATTGTTTTCTTTTTTTTTAAGTAAACTATAAATTATTCTGTATCATTCAAGGTATTTTTTTAATATACACATCTTTTAATTTCATAATGCTCATTTTGGTTATTTTTTAACTCTTTGAGGCGCAACCCTTTCACAATGCTGAAAAAAGGGCAGCCGTTGCCATCGCTCGGCTTAACTACCAGCAAGATGGCGGACGATCGAAACGTTCATCGCGTGCTACAGATCTGGAGGCCCTTTTTTGATGCAGCTGGCTGTGCGGCACAGCCAGCTGCATCAAAAGCGATGGCAACGGCTGCCCTTTTTTCAGCATTGGGAAATCTATCCAGCTGTTCTCACATTCTTCCATTTTTCAGCAGATGTCAGTGCCGTTAAAAATAATCGTGACATTTTTTACGGGAAATGACGTGTTAAAATATAAAGGATTATCGTGGAGCTATGTCACGCGCAACTATTTTTGTAGAAATTAAATCTATTCTTCGTGACTGGCAACAGTCAAAACGTCAGACTTTGGTGTGCCTAGATCGGGAACACTGCGCGTTAAGGGGTTAATTGCCAGAGTGGCAGGAATTTTTGAACTAGTTTTAAAAACGAACAGCAAGGTATTTAAAATATTATCTGAAATTCAATTTTTTTTCTTCAAATATTTTTTTTTTAGTTTGTAATGTTTAGTTCGGCTGTCCTTTTTACGCCAGAAATTTTTTAAACTGTTTCAGAAACAACTAGCTGAAGTACCCGTCGTTGACGGGTTAGTAAACGGGGTCGTTGACGGGTACTAAAAGCAAGAACTTTCGTCAGCATTGTTGGAGTACACAGAATGGATGTAGTATGTTGCCAAAGTAAAGAAAGCGAAGTTATAATTTTTATGTATTGTTAAAATATTACAGGTTAGAGAGTCACTAAGTAATATCATTTCATTCGCTTTAGTCGTAATTATGGGATGCGCGAACGAATATTTACACATATTCAAATAATTTTCGCAAAATCTCAAAATCTAATCAACATTTTTAAAAAATTGGAAGCCTAGAATTTAAGTTGAGTGACAACCTATCATGTCACCCAATTTTGTTTCATTCCCTGCTGTCTTTATTTCGTGATGGTGGAACAAACATTTTAGCATTTTTAAACGATTTTCACAAAATCTCAAAATGTAATCAAAATATTTTAAAAATTCAACACCTATAAATTAAGATTAGCAACTACCTATCATATCACCAAATTTCGTATTAGTCGTTATTACGCGATGCTTGAAAAAATATAACCGCATTTTGGGAGAATTTTCACAAAATCTCAAAATCTAATAAAAAATTAAAAAAAATGGACACCTATACTTTATGTTGAACAATAACCTATCATGTGACCAAATTTCATATCATTCGCTTTAGTCGTTATTACGTAATGTGTGAACAAAAATTCACTCAGTTTGAAACGATTTTCGCAAAATCCCAAAATCTGATCGGTTTTTTTTAGATGCTTATAGTTTAAGGTGACCACCTATCATTTCACCAAATACCATTTTTTCACCTTTGCAGTTATTACGTGATGTGCGAACACAATACGCAGTGTGAAACAATTTTCGCAAAATCTCAAAATCTAATCAAGATTTTTTTTTAATTCGACGCCTATGTTTTAAGTTGAGTGACCACCTATCATGACACCTAATTTCATATCATTCGCTTCAGTCGTTTTTACGTGATGCTTGAACACAAATTTACGCAGTTTGAAAGGATTTTCGCAAAATCTGAAAATCTAATCAAGATTTTTTAAAAATTCGACGCCTATGTTTTAAGTTGAGTGACCACCTATCATGACACCCAATTTCATATCATTCGCTTCAGCCGTTTTTACGTGATGCTTAAACAAAAAAAGCGTCACGGACAGAATGACAGAATGACAGAAGGACAGAATGACAGAATGACAGAATGACAGACAGACAAACTTTTTTTTGAGGGTCGCATCGGATTCCCGGGTGCTTGAAACGGATAGAAATCGCAAAATTTTTGAATTCCAAGAAATGTACAGACAAAAGTCTAATTTTATTTATATAGATACAACTACTTTGAATTATCGAAAAAATTGTATTGCTTCGTCACAAACTCTAATGAGCACTTTTAATAGTAAACTTGCTGTTTCACGTTTCATGCAACGTTCATAAAAAATAAATTATTTAATTAACTGATTTAAAAAATACTCAAGTTCAAAATTTGCTTTTTTTAAAAAAAAAAAAAAAAAAGCAAGGAAAATACTGAAAATGTTGCAAATTGCCGTTAAGTTTCAGAATTTTTTCAGGATGCTTTAGAAATTTTATAGGTTGATTACGTCAGAGTAAAACTGGTGGTAGCATTATAATGTATGCATATATTCTGTAAAGAAGAGTATCTAAACATATTTTAGCAAGGCCATGCGATAGTGATGCACATTTAATTTTAATTTAGTTTAATAACTTAGCCTATGAAATTTGAAGGTCCTGGGTTCGGCTTACAGCGCGGTGATCGACCTAAAGGTCTAGAGTTTTGGTCGGTTTTCTTCTGATGTAAAGTGAATATTCTTTATAAGTCCTCAAAATGTCCTCTGACCACGGTACCAAGCCACTCCCCCTTTCGGGATTGACATACCCCAAAACAAACAAACAAATAAACAGACAAGTAAGCAAACACTAATAAACAGGTCGTATCCCTAATTGCGATTCATATCTCAAATTTTAAAAAAATCTGGAGTGACTCCGACTTTCCGAACACTTACGATTAAGATCATTACCAAGCATTTAAATAAATTTTAATCGATTAATTCAAGCATATATACCAAATTGAAGCTCAATCGAATGAGCCGTTTAAACGCTAGAGAACTTTCAACAATTTTCCTCCCATAGGCCATAATGTAAAAGAAATCTTTATCGTAGCCCTGTAGAAAAACTATAAGTCCTATACACACCAAAATCAATACCGGTCTTGCGATGGTGGTTTATAACATGTATACCCAATTTGAGCTCAATCGAATGTACCGTTTAAACGCTAGCGCACTTTCTAGAATTTCCCCCCATAGGCGATAATGTAAAAGAAATCTTTGTCATAGCCCTGTAGAAAAACTATAAGACCTATACACACCCAAATCAATACAGGTCTTGCGACGGTGGTTTATAACATATATACACTTTTTGAGCTCAATCGGAAGTACCGTTTAAACGCTAGCGCATTTTCAAGAATTTCTCCCTATAGGCCATAATGTAAAAGAAATCTTTGTCGTAGCCCTGTAGAAAAACTATAAGTCACACACACACAGATACACACACACATACATACATACAGCTCGTAAAGATAGCATAAATGAATTCAGAAGACCTCAAAACGTGTAAATACAGCAAAATCTCGAAGTTGAATTTTTTCATGATTACAATACTTTCCTTACATGGTACATGTTTGGAAAGTAATAAATGACCAAATGATCTCAGGAATCTCAAAGAACTCGTACATGAAGATCTTCGTATAAATACCACTCTATTTTAAAATATCATTTAGCAGCAGTATTTTGAGTGGTTTTTTTTTTTTTTTCGTACCACTGTATTTTGTTCAGAAACTGTTTTTCAGCTTAATCATTTCTTCCTATTCATTAAAGAAAATGCTGGTTACATTTGAATGTGCTCTACACTTAATGCCTAATCGAACAGTTAATGTGGATTTAAATTTCCTGATTTCAATTTTACATCGTAACCGCCCTCCCTTTAAAATATGCATTGATATTTCTGCAAACTACAAGCCGTGCTTGCAGGCAATTTCCATACACGTTAACAGCAGTACTGTGAAATTAAAGTCTTAATTGAGTTAGAGGCAGGACTGATGTAAGTCTACGTATAATACCGAAGGAAAGTACAAATTTTTAGATGAATACTTAGTTCACGCACTATCCCGTGTCAAGGCACTATATAAGATTTAGTACCCATAATATATTAAGGTTTCTTGAATTCGAAGGGAAACTCTGTTGTACGCATGAGTGGATTTTTTGAATAATATTGTTAGGAATTTTCGGGCAGACCGCTCTTTTGGGGTTTAAAATTGTTTAAAATTCGTGTTTTACGAGTCAAATAGTTAAAATCTGCATTTTGTTGCATCAAAATCGATTAACTATAACCGCAGATATGGAGTTTTTGGTTTTCCCATTAGTTTACATAGCCTTTTCACGAAATCTCGAGAAATATTGCTCGTAGGCCTTAGCTGACATCACCTTTGGGGACTTCTTTTTGGAGCCAAATTTGGCGACATTTCGGACACTTGGCCCAATTTTCCCAATGGACTTGTAAAGGTGTTCTTCCTGCATTAGCATCACATATTAGCCTTGTATTCATTAATTTTTCTATGACGTAATCAAAACGCGTTTGTTCGGGGAATATTTAGAGAGGTCTCGAGTTTTCTGGAATGTACGTTAGAAAGTATAAATAGGTGCGGGTGGCTCCGGTCCAGTCAGTCTTGCTTCTGCTTGTTCAGTGAGCAGATGTCCGCTCTTTTCACTGCGTTAAGCCGTTATCAGACGACGCATTTTCGCCCTTCAAAATGCTCGTACAACTCTTTCGGCTTTCATTTTTCTTGTCAAAAGCAAGGTATAGGGTTGTATTGCAAGGCAAGAAAACGATCTGGTGGATTGGCACGGGGTTGCCGATTTGGCGACGTTATCGCTCGTTTTGTGACAAAACAGTTATTACGTCATCGCTGTTTTTGTCACAAAAATCACTCGTCCTGTCGCGCCCCGTGCATTCGAACATTGGCATTGACGGTGGAATTCGAAGGTTCATTTTTAAGTAAATACAGTAAAAAAGTTTATAATGGTATTTGATTTGCACTTCGGAAATAAAATCGGCTTCTATTTCCGCCGTCCACATTGCAGGCATGGAGGTCGCCATCTTGAATGAAGGTGTGGACAGTGTCTAGAGCTCTGATTGGCTGATTTCGCCATTCATACCAAACATTTTTCAACATTATTCGAAACAGTCCGGTGTCAAGGGAAATACTATCACACAACGGTTTTCGCCTGACTGAAGAGCAAAACTGCAGTACTAAAGTGTTGTACGTGCATTTTGCAGTGCGTAGAGCTCTCGTGTGATAGCACCTTTAGGCTGAGAATTGTGCTATTGCAAGCCGTATTTAGCTTGTTTTAAAAGGCTTTCTTTAAGTGCTGAGTGTAAATTCTTCATTGCTGAGTCTTGAGGGACTGTTTACGATTTCCCTCGTAAGTTTCCACTGAATTTTTGACTGTGGAAGTGTTTTATTTTGTGTGAGAAGTACATCATTTTTGAACGCTTTTGTACTTAGCGGACCGTTATAAACAAGCTCCTGGCCGGTAGTGCCTGTGAATTTTGTACAGCTGATTGTTCAACGAAGTTGTAGAAGTTCGTGCATCATCCTGACTAGTGGACTTTTACTAGAACTTTCTACACTTCCTGAACTTTAGAACGACGAAACCAGGAACTAGCAGAGATTTCTGCAACAATATTCTATTTATTAGCTTTAGCTAACATTAAGTGTTCTTCTATTACAAAATTCAGTATTACCTTGAAAATTACCGAGAAAGTAGATGTTTATTTTCTTTTAAATTTGGGTATGAGTTTTTAACCCATTTGTGCCTGGATATTTTTGCGACTTTCTTCGATTTTTACTGATAACAGAAATAACAGATAAATTTCTGATGTCAACTTCTTGAACAAGGGATGATTTCTTTTAAAATCATTATGTATAAATATCGAAATATCAACATCCTACTGGGTCATGTTAAAATATTTTGTAGAGTTGAGGCTCAATACTCATGAACAAAGGCTAGGAAAAATAAATAACGTTTTCCACTAATAGCGAAAATGCCGTCCCAAAAAAGGGACGCTAGGCATAAATGGGTTAAAGCTGCTCCATCTGAAGACCGATAGAGTTTCGAACAGCTTTAACACTAAACATACCAACATTTAATATATACCTATTTCTACCATAGCCGGTCAAATGACCGGCTGTGGTAGATAGCGGTATACGACAAATATAACTCAAAAAACAACAAAATACAAAAAATAGGATATCAATTGCATATAATAAATAGAAAAAAGTCATAAATTCAAATATGCAAAAACGATAAGATTTTATGCGCATTTTTTATACAAAAGTTCATAATCGGTTATTTGACCGCTTATGGTAGTTTTAGTGTTAAAAACAAACCAATGATGTTAAAGCACTCGAAAATATTAATATTGCTTCTTCATCCGATTTACCATGGACTAAAACTAACAGTAAAGCTGTATGTCTTATGCAACTTCGACAAAAAAATTCATAAGAACAAAAATCACCTTCAAAATTTTGCCGAGTCGTTAGATGTTTAGAGATATATTGCACAATTCCGCATGTTTAGCATGTTTCAGTAAGTGTTTTATAACTCGTATGGGTTCCTTGTTTATAACAGTTCACAGTACAATTCGGAAAGAGACATTTAAAATTTTTTTGAGTTTTTAGCTCAATTAAATTTTTAAAAAGCCGTTCATAAGTTGCATGATTTAAAAAAAGAACAACCTGAAATCAAACCCTTTTAAAGGTAAGCTAAAAGTATTATTAATAATATCACAAATATATGAACTATCTGACTGTTTTAGTATTGCAATGCTTAAAAACCTGTTACTTTTAGGAGTAAATTCAGTTTCCGCCATTTAAACTTCCGTTAGCAAATTAAATTAGAGTTTCGTTGATAAATTATGTGATTAGTGGCGTAGTTAAATACATAAGTTTATTTCCCTGTTACATTTATGACTTTTACATATTGATATTATTAAGATTTTAAAAAGAAACAGAATATACTGACGAAAATAATGAATATCAGGTGATCGCAGCTTTAACTACCTACTAACAAAATCAGACAACCTCACCAACTTTTTTCTCCAAAACGCTATCTTTCAATCAATGCTAAAATTTTATACAGTGAAAAGAATAAATTAAAAGGAGGATTTAAGTTTTAATGGACATATGGTATGACGAAGCCTTTCTTTTTTACTTCCGTAAATGTTCGATGGTATCGAATACAGAAAATATTGCCTTAAGGGATCATCTACATATTAAAACAGAATCCAAGTTTTAAAAGTTCAATGGCGACAATTTCTTTTCTACCGGCATTTAGAAGTCTGTTAGGGTAGTTGCATCAGTAATTAACTCTTAGATAATTTATTAATGACTATGTCATTTTATCGCTCACCCCCTTTATTGAAAATTGTATGAAAAATGTATCCCAAAAATGCGACATAAAAGTATGCGATGTAATTTTACATATACTTAAATAATATTAGTTCACAACAGCGTTAATCTGTTGTTACAATACTTCGTAAGCTGTAGAGTATGCATCACATGTATTTTTTACATATATTTAAATACTATTAGTTCACAACAACTTTAATCTATTGTTACAATATTTCGTAAGCTGTAGAATATGCATCACATCTAATTTTCTATAAATAGGTTACAAACATAAAAATTTCAACATAGGGTTACCAGGCGAAATACACGAAAGATTCTAGATAAAATGAGATAGTCAATTAATATCGTTTAATATGACATTAATGAAACTAAAAAATTAGGGGGTTCAGGGGCGGTCTCCCCCTGACGAGGCTCGAACAGCCGAGTTATATTATAATAAGCTTTTATTTCAGACCTGTTATCGAGGTCTGAAATAAAAGCTTAATTTCAGCTTTTATTTATTAAATAAAATTGTAATAGTAGCATCAATATGCTACTATTAAGAATTTAGACATATGTCTTCAATTTTTGCAAATTCCTTTGCACTCCCAGGGGCACTAGGCATAGAGATTTTAAACTCAGTGCTAAAAAAAGTGTGGTTCTCGGTGTTAGTTTAACACTAAATTTCAGAAAAATTCATTTTAAATCTGTTTCAGTGCGGAGCATATTATTGTATAGGAATGAATTTAAACTGAATTCTATGAAATGATAGTTAAAAAAATAAAACTTGCTACTCGGAAATGAAAAAGAGTTTTTTTAATAAATAAATTCATTTATTTATTTAAAATGGTATGTCAATTACAGGGTAAAAAAAATTATTTCATCAGTATTTGACACTCATGTTAGTTATTGGTGCTTCAGTCAAGTTGATAATAACTGCATCAAATTTCTAGGAAATGCAGTAAATAGCTCTTCACAAAGTTATCAGCAGACAGTTTATGAATATACATAGTGTCTCAAAAAGGTGGTAACACATTAGATATTAGTCTTTATCTATTATGCCAATTCAAAATAATATCAATCAAATGTTATACTTAGATCCTGCCCCTCCAGTGTGAAAGCTATATCTGCGCCTGCATTCTGGGTACTGTATGAAAGACAGAAAGAAAAATGCTTTGTACGTCCTCTAACAGAGATTTGTGTAGTCATAGCAAATCAAACAAAGACAATAATGATAAAATTTATGTTCCCTATTACAAATACTATATCTGAAAATATAAAAATCACGACTGTCGACTCTACGCTTTATTTTTGTTCATATTTATTTACGATCAAATGGGCCTACATATATATATATAATAGCATTTCTTAACTATGATTACACACGTGAGATTACGTGATCCAATGATAAAAGCTCCAGAATAATAATAAAAGTGGAAGAAATTTGTTGCCTTCCATAAAACTACGCTTGTAAGTCCTAAAACGCTGAGTTGCAAAAGTTTAATGCACTGTCAGGCGATCGAAGTCGTGTAAACGACCAGAACTTACCTGTTCTAAAAAATGTTCGAACACACAGTTTCTTGAATGGAGTATTTTACAAATGCGAAATCGAACTTTGTTTTTTATGGCTTTTAGAGACAATGAGAAAGCCTTTTATAGGACACTGTGTACTTACAATTGCTATTTGTTTTATTTATTTATTTTTCTCAAGTGTTGTACAATTATTTATTCTGTTTTCCGAATTTTCCATGTTGTAAAAGTAATAAATGTTAAAATTTAAGATGTTGTTATTAAAAGCATTATTTTCGTTCGTATTTTTTCAAAAGTTGCAATGTTCGTAAAAATGAAAATGTAGTTAAACATTCTGAAATGTTGTGCAGATATTCTTTCTGTTTTCCGAGTTTTTCTGTGTAATAAATATTATATGTTGTTTTTATAAACATCATTTTCATACGTAAGTTTTCTAAATTTGTAAAGGTTATAAAACTGAAATTTTAAGTGGATTTCTTTTTTTATGTTAGATTCCCTAGTTTCTATTTATTTATTAATATTTATTTATTTATTTATTTATTGCAAAACTTGTAACGGTTAAAAGTATATAATTTTGAGCGTTTAATTGATGTGAGCGAGGTATAATTGTACTTTCTAACACATTTTTTAAATTTGAAAGTGTGCGGTCGAGCGTTATCCTGCTGATACAGGGCGTTCGGAACCGTTTGAGGGTAGGAGAGTATCACCGGCCGCAGCACATCATCCACATATCGTTGAGCCGTCATAGCGCCCCGAATATGAACTAGAGGTGTCATGCGCAATTGCCCCCCAAACTTGCGCAATTGCTTCCCCCTTCTACAATTGCTGCCGGATTGGACATATTTTTCCACGTCGACGCCACACTCGTACACGGCGACTGTCACTGGAGAAACAGAAACGTGACCCATCTGAGAACACGACCCTGTGCCATTCTGTCGTCCAGGTCGCTCTAGCCTGGCAACATTGCAGTCGTTGGCGTCTATGTTGTGGAGGCAATGGCAGTCTTCTAATGGAAGTCTGCCATGAATGCAGGCCACTAGCAACCAATCGATGGGATTCTGGTTGATATAGGAACATCCAAAGTGTCTTAAACATGTCGCAGAATGGAGGTTGAAGTTGCTTGCGGGGCTGCCACCACTTGTCAGTGGATGCGTCGATCCACGCGTGCTGACGTCAATCTGGCTGCACCGGCACCCCTTAAACGTGCCATATTTCCTTGTTCCAATCTTCTTCGCCACAGCGGGTGTACAATGAACACATCCAGGTGTGTGTCTGCCGAGATTTGCCGAATGGACCAACCTGCCCTTCTCAGTCCGATCACCATGCCCCACGTAAAATCGTCGGTCTGCTGGAACTGCCTTCGTTGACGGCGGCCTGGCATTCTCTGGTTCCACTTGTCCTCTGAGACAAGAATAGAATTTCTACGACAATTTCTCTAGCAGCAATACTTTCAAAAAAATTGTCCGTTCTAATTCTATTTGTCCGACCGGTTCTTTCCCGTATATCTTTTTCCATGTGCACTGGAGAGCTGCCAATTTTGCATCATTAGCATAACTCGGCAAGGTGCAGTTACCCTAAAATTTGCATAATTTTCTGGCCACTTCTTCTCGGTGTTGCGTTTTCAATGTCACGCAGTGCAGTGTGTGATGCAGACATACAGGGTTGTCCAAATTAAACTTCCCCAACTCAGAGGCCTGTGCAGGATGTTGTATGGGTCATAATGTGATGAAATTTTGAAAACAGACACTTCAGATCACGCGCTCGTGATTTACTTAAAAAAAAATATTAGTACAAGAAGTTGCCAATAGGTGGCGTTGCAGGTCAACAAGACGTTTTACAGATGTTCTGTATGTGTGCCGTGGTCGAATAGGACATATGAACAGCACGAAAAACAGTTGGCACATTGACAACACCATGTGGCGATTGGCTAGTGGCGTCCACGACCGCCAAAGCAACGTCTTTTACACGTGCAGAATCCACAACATGTCGTCCTCTATCTGGTAAAATTCCCAGCTGTCCGGTTCTTTCGAACTTCTTCATCATGTCTCGTATAGCGCATGGCATCGTTAGTTCTCGGCGTAAGTTCTTCAGCGGACGGAATGCTCTTATCTCAGGACAGGAGTTCTCGTCATTCTGGTAGAAAAGTTTCACTAACAGAGCTTTGTCTTTCAAAGTCGCCATTGTGCATCAGTGAGCTGGAAACAACTGCCTGTGCAGCGCTTGTCTTCTACTTTTGTAGGGCTCGTCTTTTGGATACGCTTCGCAGAAGCTTTATTTCTGCAAACCACGTTGTTGCAATATGCAAATTACAAGTGTTACAGCGCCACCTATCGGCAATTTCTTGTACTATTATTATTTTTTAATAAATCACGAGCGCGTGGTCTGAAATGTCTGTTTTCAAAATGTCCTCACATTATGACCCATACAACATCTTGCACAAGCCTCTGAGTTGGGGAAGTTTAATTTGTACAACCCTGTACATCGCTATGCAATTAAGGGTTAACTATAACCGTCATATGTGTACAAAAATGAGTAACGAGTTGGCACGTGTCTCACGACCACTGAGTTTAACATGATTTATATTTCTTATTCGAAATGTGTTTGATATAGACGAGCAGAGGTGTGTTTGTGGCACAAATTTCCTTTTGTAAACCTTGTAAATGAAGAAAAAAGAAATCGTTAAATGACCATAAACACTTTTTATCAAACAATCAGATGAATTGAATTATGGCCACGTTAACCATTCTAAGGGGGGGGGGGAATGAAAAGATAACAAAATAAAAATAAAAAAAGGAGGAAATGTATATACATATATAGTACAGAGACCCATCAAAAGACAAAAATAAAAATATCACGGCGAAAATAGCTCAAAATGAGAACGGGTGTTCATCAATCAATTTTTGGCAGGCAGAAACAGGGAAATTTATTTCTTTTTTTGTGTGTGTGCGTGTGTTATTAGTCAAAAGGGTGTATGTGTGTGTGGAATTGGGAAAAGTGTTCTTTTTTGTTTCCATCTTAGACACTAAAAGACAATTTTAAATGATTGATTAAGATTGTTTTAAGTGCTGTGTATTTTCTAATATTACTTTGATTACAGTACAGAAGAAAAGAAAAAAGCTATCGCACGCGAAATAGGTTTTAGTGATTTTCGAGAATGAAGGAATGTTCTTTTAAAAACAAGAGTTTTGAAATGTAGAAGGAATAGTTTATCATTTTAATGGTTTCTGTGTAATGCTTTTAAGGTCTTCGGGACTAAGGTGTTACGTTTTATTCACTGAATTCTAGTATCTTACTTGAAATATATCTTCGTTTTATGTTAATTACAAAAGACGCATATCGTCGTTATTTTTAAAATATTCCATCAAAGTTTAAAAAAAATCCTCATTATGGTTTGTCTTTGTGTCTGTGAAGTAAATCTATAGGGATGGATTTTTACAGACTGTGAGTTATTACTGTAGACTGTAAAAGTATGAAAATTCTTATCCAAAACTGCGACTATCACCATGAATACAGTCATCTATTGCAGAAAACTCTGCCTGCTCAGTTTTCGTGTTCAAAAGTGTAGTTTTCATGTAGTTTAAAAGTAAAGTGCATGCTGAAAGCTCTCGTAAGCAGCGCAAATCAGCGGTTCACAACCCCCGGGCCGCGTTCCGGTACTGGTCCGTGGATCAAAAGGTACCGGACCGTCCAAGGAACATTAAATTATTTCCATTTTATTTACTGTGTAGTATTTATCACGTATTTGCATGGGCACCGGCAGAATATTTCCCAGGTGGGGGGGGGGGGCAAGGACTACTTCAACGTATGGTTACCATGTTGGAAAGAGCAAAAAAGCAAGGGAAAACACTGCATACAAAAATTCAGGGGGGCATTGCCCCCCTTGCCCTATGCTGCCGGCACCCATGCGGATTTGTACAATTCTGTCTGGCTTGTGCTAATTTACACTTTTGTAACAGAAGGAGACTTGTTACTACTCTTAGTTTAGTTTATTGTTTACTAGCTGCTACCCGCGACTTCGTCCGCGTCGGCTTTAGAATTAGGTCCCGACAGAAATGTAGCATGTGTGAATAACAAATATTGTTGCGACAAAAGGAACTGCATTTAAATATTATTTGCTTTTTACTTGTTTCAAATGAAGTACAATGCATGTTAGTATACTTCATTTAAAATAAGAGAATATGCACAGAGTTACTAAATTTAGATTTTTTTCAGGCATTTGGCGAATACAGACAGTTATGACAGTATTTGCGAACTGTTTTGTAAAAGAAATATTTATGCTATATGCATGAATTTTAGTCTATGTTAATCAGGAATAGAGCAGCTTTCTATTAGTGAAAAAGTTTGAGAATCGGTTCTGTAGTTACAGAGATACCCAGAGAGCGTAATGTATTAGAATTATTTTGAGTGTTCCTGTAAAGGAACTATTTATGCTACATGCATGAATTTTAGCCTATAATACTCAAGAATAGTGTAGCTTACTATCAGTAGAAAAAGTTTAGGAATCGGTTCAGTACTTACAGAGATGCACACAGAGCGTAATGTAATTCTTATTAGCATCCCTGTAAAAGAACTATCTGTGATATATGCATTAAAGGTAGCCTATAACACTTAGGATGCCACCAGTGTCTAAGAAGTTCTGCTCTCAAACCTGCAAGAGGGGAGGTGCCAGATTCAAAACCTGGTCGCACCTGTTGACCTAGCCGCTCCCAGTTTTCCGTAGTTTTCTAAAAAACCTCGCATAAATACGGGCTAGGATCCCTTAGGAAATCCCCCACAGAGGAATTTTCCATATAGGCCTAGGACCCTAGTGCAGTCAATCGGTCTTAATCCAAAAACAAACAGTGATACTCAGGAATAATGTAACTTTTAATCAGTGAAAAAAGTTTTAGAATCGGTTTAGTAGCTACAAAATGTCCATAGAGCGCAATGCATTAGAATTATTTTGAGCGTCTTTGTAAAAGAATTATTTATGCTATATGCTTGAAAGGTTGCCTGTATGTTAATCCAGGGCATAAGCTATTTTCATTACAAATTTTTTCAAATCCGTTCAACCATTTTTGTGTGATTCAGTCAAAAACATCCAAACACACAAACGTACACATTTATATTATTGGTAGGATTTGGAAATTTATGAACTTTAAGAAACACATCTGGATTTTTCTTGGTACTTACGTATTATCCCAGCGGTCATTCCCGCCAAACTGTTTTATCGTCAAATGGGTTGCCAAACTGTTGCCAATCGTATTCAAAACCATTAATAATTTCATGTGCCCGGCATTTATTTCGGCAAAAAATCGCTTGTCTTGGCGGACCGCCGGGATAAGACGTAAGTACCCCTTCCTTTACTTATGCTTTTTAATTTGGCCTAAAATCAACATAATTTCCATGTTTTTTAAAAGCATATGATTTTGCAAATAGAATTTCTGCTTTATTTCAAAAGCATAAATCATTTTTTGCGGGCGATAAAACGGCTTTTAATTAATAGTTTGAAAAGTAGTTAAAATTTCAAAATTTTGAGCCTCAGGTGCACTTTACCGAAATTATGGGCTCAATCATGCTCAAATTTTCAAAGCTCTGCTTTCTGTAGATTTGTCTGGAGAACATTCATTTTTATTATTACAGATAGATAGATTTGGCATAAAACTGGCTTAATTTCCGTGGTATTTAATGTTTTTCAGATGCACGCACGCTTATTTATTGAAGTAATAGCATTCTTGTTAGCTCAAAACATGAATCATTTGATACGGGCGAAACTCGCCAACCATGGCAATGTAAAAACAGTTTTTAATTAATAATTAAAAAAGTAATTAAAAATCTAAAATTCTAATTAGCCTATAACCAACTCCAGGGTCCCCTCTATATCTAAACCAAAATGCATCCTAATCGATTCAGCGGTTTAGACGTGAAAGCGTCATAAACAAACAAACAAATTCACTTTCGCATTTATAATATTAGTTAGGAAGGATTAACATTTCTAGATTTTGAATTGAAATTGCAGTCATAAATTTCACGGTTCTCATTGATTTAGCGCTCTAGTGAGTTAAAATGTTAAATCACTTAATTTAATTTTATGGCATAGCTGCAATTTTGTTTTAGAGGTTTGTTTAAAAACAATTAAACTAAAATTATTGTAAATCAAAATAATCTAAAATATAACCAATGAACTTTGTCAGCCTCCCCTTCAGCTGGCCGAGGTAAAATTATCAAACGTTGACCGGTCCGTGGCTATAAAAAGGTTGGGGAGCACTCGTGTAGAAACAGGACGGATCAATTTTATTGATTCTAGAACTTCTATGGACAATCTGCGGTTCACAACTCATGAAATTAACAAACAGTAGCTGTGACGCAGATTATGACTTAAACCCTACTAGCAATTTTGCTCGGGCCACCATCGGCTGGCTAGGTGACCGGTGGTAACCAGTAGGGAAAAAAGAAAGAGAGTGCTGTAATTCAGGGGCCGAATAAGCGGTAGACAAGGATCAAGCACCTATTAAAGGAGGGGCGGATGGGGCGACCGCCCCCCAGAGAAAAAAGAAACTAATGCAAAAGATCCTATTTCACTTCCATAAAATAAATGCATGTATATGTCAATCTTCTAACTAACCGCCCCCATCGACAAACTTGCGTATCCGCCACTGATAAGGATTAGAGGATGATGTAATATTTCCATTCAAGCGCTGTGTTCGCAGCAACAATTCAGAGAAATCCTCCAATAAGACGATTAACCCATTTGTGCCTGGATATTTTTGCGACTTTCTTCTATTTTTACTGAAAACTGAAATAATAGATAAATTTCTGATGGCAACTTCTTGAAGAAGGGATGATTTCTTTTAAAATCATTATGCATAAAAATCGAAATATCAACATCCTACTAGGTCATGTTAAAATATTTTGTAGAGTTGAGGATTAATACTCATGAATAAAGGCTAGGAAAAATAAATAACGTTTTCGACTAATAGTGAAAATGCCGTCCCAAAAAAGGGACACTAGGCATAAATGGGCTAAACTTGATTTAATTGAAGACACACAAGAATCTTACAAAGTCATTTTATCGCAAGGGGGAGGGGATTGCACATTTCGCGGCCTACCAGTTGCTAAAATAGGAGACATCTGCGAGAGACTGCTGAACAAAGGAAAAATTAACAGTCTCGCCCAAAGTTAGCAGCTGCAGTAATGAAATGAATTCTGACGTATCTCTCTCTCTCTATTCTAAAAAAAAGTAATATCCGCTATCGGCGCCGTCGCTGTCAAGAGCTTGTTCGGTTATCTCCTCGTGAACCGCGGGGAATTGAGTTTCGAATGAGGTGTCCACGGATTCTGAAACTTCCGAGGAACCTTATAAGCTGACTTAAATTTCGGAAATCGAATTATTTTAGAAGATGTTAATGAAAAACTGAAAAAATAAACATAATGGTTGCCACATTTGGCATAAATCACTCACTCCTTTGGAACAAAGCAATTCCAAGTATGTAGAATCACGTGAAATTGACAAACATGAAGTAGAATGACACCCATTTTACGCCAAATTAAAAAGTATATGAAATAAATAACTCAAAGTCTGTTGCACAAAGTTGACAATTTTCAAATAGTAAGTTCGCTTAGACAACAGGAGTTTAGAATTAGCGATTATTCGTTTTTCTAAACAGAATAACTCAATGTAACTGATTTTAAAAGGGCGATCTTGGCATTAGGTACGATCTGGCAAAATGGTATCGTTCCAAACAGGGTGAATCTAAACCTCGAGTTCCGAGATGTTAGAACACAGTATTTTGAAAATGAAAAATAATTAAAATGCAGATTATTTTAAAGCCGGTTCGGTCCAGCCAGAGTATTTACTACCAGTAGAAATATTGGGTTGCGTTAACTATGCCATTATAGCAGTTATAGTAGACTTTGGATATTTGGCAGCACGGCGAGATGATATAATTCGTGGTGCTAATTGTGCCAATCTGCAAAGGTTTATGTATATGAAAATATGGATAAACGGTTTTCCGGGAACCTTTCATGAGCAGTCATTAGGTTGTGAGCATGTGTAAATCGCCAAATAATGAAAAGTCGCCACGGGTGGCAAGCTATCCTAACTGTTACGTAGTTTTTATCAAAGAAAACATATGAAGTACTGTTTTCTTAGAGCTAATTATTAACTATACATATACGCAAGTCGTCAAATTATGAAGAATCGCCTTAATTGGCTAATACGCAAGGTGTTCCATGGGTTTCACATAATTAAAAATAGTGCGAAGTTTAAATTTTTATGCTCCAGTCAGCATGCAAGAACCAAGCAATGTGTAGCTCGGTAACATTCTGTCTGATCTAACCTTTGGGTTTTGCTTGTTGAAATTAGGCCTTTTTCACGAATAAGCCTCATTAGGAGCCGAATGCCTCATACGAAAAGCGAAACTAGCAAGTCTAGGGGCCTTGGCCCCTAGTTGTATAAGAATTAGCAAATCTGCTGTCACAAAACCACAAAGATTTGAAATGCTTAGAGCGGATGTCGGGGGGGGGGGGGTTATATATAAAATACACCACTTAAAATGCAGGTCAGGGGTTATATACTAGTGCCAAAAAGCAATGCAGTAGCTTGGCAAGAACACTCAAAAAGAAACTAGTGTTGGAAGATGAGAAAAACAAAACTTTGCATAATAACAAGCATAAAAATTTGCATATCGAGCAGTTCAATAAGTACCTTGCATGTTATTATACAAAGTTTCATTTTTCTCAAGCAGTAGTTTGATTTCTAACAGCTTAACCCTTTAAGGCGCAGTGATCCGGCTCTGGGAACACCAAACTCTGACGTTTTGACTGTTGCCAGTCACGAAGAATAGATTTCATTTCTATAAAAATAGTTGCTGGTGACATAGCTCCAAGAGAATCCTTTACTTTTTAGCACGTCATTTCTCGTAAAAAATATGGTCACGATTCTTTTTAACAGCACTGAAATCTGCTGAAAAATGGAAGAACGCGTGAAAAGCTGGATCGATTGCCCAATACTGGAAAAAGGGCAGCCGTTGCCATCGCTCGACTTAACTACCAGCAAGATGGCGGACGATCGAAACGTTCATCGCGTGCCACAGATCTAGAGACCCTTTTTTGACGACAGCATCTTTTTACGGAAACACTCCAAGCCCTTCAAGAAATAAAGTATGTCACAAGCCATTGTTTCAAGTACAAAACGAACACTTACTTGACGTAAATGTACCATCCCTGCCTTCTTCTTCTTTATTTTTACTTTCCGAACATGTACCATGTAAGGAAAGTATTGTAATCATGAAAAAATTCGACTTAGAGATTTTGGTGTTTTTACACGTTTTGAGGGCTTCTGAATCCATTTATGCTATTTTTACGAGATGTATGTATGTATGTGTGTATGTGTGTGTGTGTGTGTGTGTGTGTGTGTGTGTGTGTGTGTGTGTGTGTGTGTGTGTGTGTGTGTGTGTGTGTGTGTGTGTGTGTGTGTGTGTGTGTGTGTGTGTGTGTGTTTGTGTGTATGTGAGTGAACACGATAGCTCCTGAACGGAGCATTCGATTGAGCTCAAATTGGATATATATGTCATAAACCACCGTCGCAAGACCGGTATTGATTTTGGTGTGTATAGGACTTATAGTTTTTTTACAGGGCTACGACAAAGATTTCTTTTACATTATGGCCTATGGGGGGAATTTCTTGAAAGTGCGCTAGCGTTTAAACGGTAGATTCGATTGAGCTCAAATTGGGTGTACATGTTATAAACAACCATCGTAAAACCGGTATCGATTTTGATGTGTATAGGACTTATAGTTTTTCTACAGGGCTACGCCAAAAATTCCTTTTACATTATAGCCTATGGGGAGAAATTCTTGAAAGTGCGCTAGCGTTTAAACGATACATTCGATTGAGCTTCATTTTGGTATATATATTTGAATTATTCATCGATTAAAATTTATTTAAATGCTTGGTAATGATCTTAATCGTAAGTGTTCGGAAAGTCGAGTGGAGTCACTCCGGATTTTTTATGTTATAAAACTAACACCAACTGTACAGGGAAAGAATATTGAGATATCAGGAAAATTACCTTTCTTCTGAACCAAAAGTCTCCTGCTTCACAGCAGAACGTGCGCTTTTCTGAATAAAATGGACTCTATTTGGTACATACCTGACCGTGACATTTTTTGGAAAGATATGTAAATACCGTTTTTTATAAAATAAATAAAATCTTTGTGAAAATAAACACACATAAAAGGTTACTTATAAGGCGTAACGATCGTTTCGACCAAAAAATTCTTTCCGAGAAAATCAGACAAGCTCTTCCGTCTTATTGAGCAGAGGAACTGAAAAAAAAAGAAAACACGCTGGATTTCATTCCCAGAGTAAATTAACGAACTTTCGCATTTATATCAGGTTGTAACGAAAGTTTTCCGCCATATCTGCCTGAAAAACTAACTTCTAACTCCTTAGATAACTGATTTTGAACTTTCGGTACCAAACCTGCACAGTGTCACATGATACAACAATAGTACTTAAAGCTGTACTCATAATTCGTTGATATTCTGTAGCTGACTTTTTGCAACACAATTGGAAGTAAATGATGGTTCTAATCCTCTAGAGTGATAGTTCCATTTTGGACACCTTATACTTAATGATAACTATATTTTTTACAGATTTCACAACACAGTGTTATAAAGTAAGCCTCTTTCTTTCAAATGCCAAAAATCGTGTGATAAAATATGAGCAAATACGCCAACGCGAACTGTGTGCTGACGATGTTTGCAGTGGCGGGAAACTTTCGTTACAACCTAATATAATAGATTTCTTTATCATATTCTGCAATTAGACATGGTTAAAAATCCCCACAACCTGCACAGTACCAAACCTGCACAGTGTCACATGATACAACAATAGTACTTAAAGCTGTACTCATAATTCGTTGATATTCTGTAGCTGACTTTTTGCAACACAATTGGAAGTAAATGATGGTTCTAATCCTCTAGAGTGATAGTTCCATTTTGGACACCTTATACTTAATGAGAACTATATTTTTTACAGATTTCACAACACAGTGTTATAAAGTAAGCCTCTTTCTTTCAAATGCCAAAAATCGTGTGATAAAATATGAGCAAATACGCCAACGCGAACTGTGTGCTGACGATGTTTGCAGTGGCGGGAAACTTTCGTTACAACCTAATATAATAGATTTCTTTATCATATTCTGCAATTAGACATGGTTAAAAATCCCCACAACCTGCACAGTACCAAACCTGCACAGTGTCACATGATACAACAATAGTACTTAAAGCTGTACTCATAATTCGTTGATATTCTGTAGCTGACTTTTTGCAACACAATTGGAAGTAAATGATGGTTCTAATCCTCTAGAGTGATAGTTCCATTTTGGACACCTTATACTTAATGAGAACTATATTTTTTACAGATTTCACAACACAGTGTTATAAAGTAAGCCTCTTTCTTTCAAATGCCAAAAATCGTGTGATAAAATATGAGCAAATACGCCAACGCGAACTGTGTGCTGACGATGTTTGCAGTGGCGGGAAACTTTCGTTACAACCTAATATAATAGATTTCTTTATCATATTCTGCAATTAGACATGGTTAAAAATCCCCACAACCTGCACAGTACCAAACCTGCACAGTGTCACATGATACAACAATAGTACTTAAAGCTGTACTCATAATTCGTTGATATTCTGTAGCTGACTTTTTGCAACACAATTGGAAGTAAATGATGGTTCTAATCCTCTAGAGTGATAGTTCCATTTTGGACACCTTATACTTAATGATAACTATATTTTTTACAGATTTCACAACACAGTGTTATAAAGTAAGCCTCTTTCTTTCAAATGCCAAAAATCGTGTGATAAAATATGAGCAAATACGCCAACGCGAACTGTGTGCTGACGATGTTTGCAGTGGCGGGAAACTTTCGTTACAACCTAATATAATAGATTTCTTTATCATATTCTGCAATTAGACATGGTTAAAAATCCCCACAACCTGCACAGTACCAAACCTGCACAGTGTCACATGATACAACAATAGTACTTAAAGCTGTACTCATAATTCGTTGATATTCTGTAGCTGACTTTTTGCAACACAATTGGAAGTAAATGATGGTTCTAATCCTCTAGAGTGATAGTTCCATTTTGGACACCTTATACTTAATGAGAACTATATTTTTTACAGATTTCACAACACAGTGTTATAAAGTAAGCCTCTTTCTTTCAAATGCCAAAAATCGTGTGATAAAATATGAGCAAATACGCCAACGCGAACTGTGTGCTGACGATGTTTGCAGTGGCGGGAAACTTTCGTTACAACCTAATATAATAGATTTCTTTATCATATTCTGCAATTAGACATGGTTAAAAATCCCCACAACCTGCACAGTACCAAACCTGCACAGTGTCACATGATACAACAATAGTACTTAAAGCTGTACTCATAATTCGTTGATATTCTGTAGCTGACTTTTTGCAACACAATTGGAAGTAAATGATGGTTCTAATCCTCTAGAGTGATAGTTCCATTTTGGACACCTTATACTTAATGATAACTATATTTTTTACAGATTTCACAACACAGTGTTATAAAGTAAGCCTCTTTCTTTCAAATGCCAAAAATCGTGTGATAAAATATGAGCAAATACGCCAACGCGAACTGTGTGCTGACGATGTTTGCAGTGGCGGGAAACTTTCGTTACAACCTAATATAATAGATTTCTTTATCATATTCTGCAATTAGACATGGTTAAAAATCCCCACAACCTGCACAGTACCAAACCTGCACAGTGTCACATGATACAACAATAGTACTTAAAGCTGTACTCATAATTCGTTGATATTCTGTAGCTGACTTTTTGCAACACAATTGGAAGTAAATGATGGTTCTAATCCTCTAGAGTGATAGTTCCATTTTGGACACCTTATACTTAATGATAACTATATTTTTTACAGATTTCACAACACAGTGTTATAAAGTAAGCCTCTTTCTTTCAAATGCCAAAAATCGTGTGATAAAATATGAGCAAATACGCCAACGCGAACTGTGTGCTGACGATGTTTGCAGTGGCGGGAAACTTTCGTTACAACCTAATATAATAGATTTCTTTATCATATTCTGCAATTAGACATGGTTAAAAATCCCCACAACCTGCACAGTACCAAACCTGCACAGTGTCACATGATACAACAATAGTACTTAAAGCTGTACTCATAATTCGTTGATATTCTGTAGCTGACTTTTTGCAACACAATTGGAAGTAAATGATGGTTCTAATCCTCTAGAGTGATAGTTCCATTTTGGACACCTTATACTTAATGAGAACTATATTTTTTACAGATTTCACAACACAGTGTTATAAAGTAAGCCTCTTTCTTTCAAATGCCAAAAATCGTGTGATAAAATATGAGCAAATACGCCAACGCGAACTGTGTGCTGACGATGTTTGCAGTGGCGGGAAACTTTCGTTACAACCTAATATAATAGATTTCTTTATCATATTCTGCAATTAGACATGGTTAAAAATCCCCCATTCGTCGTAAAATTAATTTTCTACCGCAAATTATTAAAATGTTCTTGTGCGTCAGTTACCAAGAAATGGTAGTTTTACTTTGTGAAAATAATACTCTTTCATGTAGTGCCTAGTGATGACGTCAAAATTTCACTCCTTCGACTTTCTGTATGCAGGAAAGACCTTGATAATATCCCTAAAATTTGACATCAAAAATACATCTCCGAAATTTCACCCTATTTGGTAATATTATACACGACCAGAAATAGCCAAAACCTCTAGTTATTTAACGGGAATTTACACCAAGGTCTCATCTATGATTTTCACAGGCCCGTGAAGCATTAATAGGGAAATAATTAAGAACAATATGTCACGCATTTGAATAGTAATTAATTAAGTATTTTAGTCATTATAATTAAATAAAATAATCAGTTTGGTAAAACGCAGCCGCCATCATCTTGGGAAAGTGCATCGGTTTCTTGGAGATTGAATTTTATAAATTTATTTTTACGTGAATACCTGCAACGTTATCTATTTATTCTCCTTTTTTTTGGTCAGCAACCTACTTCTAGGGTTTGACTAGGTGCTTCGAGGGCCGGAGATGTTGGTCGTTTTATTATGGGAGCGCCTATAGGCAGACAAACTTCGCCCCTATGAGTGGTCTCCAAATTTGGAATCAGTTCCAGAAGAGAGTCCTAACACCTGAACTGGCACACATTGAGGTATCGCTTGAATACGGAAGACATAGGATCCACGACGGATTTTATGTACATCGTCTGCCTTTATAGTCTAAGAGCCAGCGACCGCCAGACCTTCGTCATAGTATAAAAGCTGAAACTTTCTCAGCGCATACCCCCCAACAGAGGTAGGAACCATCGGCCACTATAAAGTTTGGAGGATCGTGGCTTTGGTAGGTAACAGGTGGCAAAGGTGTATAAAATTGCAGAAAATTTTCGTCATTTCACAAAGGGTAATTTTTTTATATGTTCTTCTTCGCTGTACTAGAATTCACTTTATCCCTTGCCAGACACTTTTCCATCGTGGCAAACCCCCGCCAGACAATCTCAAAGTCAACGGAAGTCATGGAAAACTGTTGTGTTCGTAAACTCCCGCGACGAAGTACGTCAAGCTATCACAAAGTGCCAAGACATTTTATACTGCTACTTCTGAACTTTCTTACGATGCTGCAGCGCGCTCGTAATAGAATTACGTTTTTCAAGACTTTGAGATTGTCTGGCGGGGGTTTGCCTCGATGGAAAAGTGTCTGGCAAGGGATCAAGTGATTTCTAGTACTGCGAAGAAGAACATATTAAAAAAATGAAGCTTTATGAAATGACGAAATTTTCGTCAATTTTATACACCTTTGCCATATGTTACCTGCCAAAGCCACGATCATCCAAACTTTATAGTGGCCGATTGTTCCTACCTCTGTTGGGGGGTATGCGCAGAGAAAGTTTCAGCTTTTATAATACTATGACGAAGGTCTGGCAGTCGCTGGCTCTTGCTGTATTAGCGTACACGGTCCACAGCAGATGTGGACAGGCGTTCACCCTCCCAAGCAATGGCCAAGCAGGTGCAGCTTCACTTTCGGTGTTCTAATGGGAACTCAGTTTATTCGACCGATATGCTGTCGTGCCGGAAGTATTTTCCAATGTGAATGTATTTTCCAATTAAAGAATAACAGTATCAAATAACATGTTGTATTATGACCCTTTAACACGCAGTGTTCCCGCTCTGGGGACACAAATTCTGACGTTTTGACTGTTGCCAGTCACGAAGAATAGATGTGATTTCTATAAAAATAGTTGCGGGTGACATAGCTCCACGAGAATCTTTTCCTTTTTAGCACGTCATTTCCCGTAAAAAAATGGTCACGATTACTTTTAACAGCACTGACATCTGCTGAAAAATGGAAGAATGCGAGAACAGCTGGATAGATTGCCCAATGCTGAAAAAAGGGCAGCCGTTGCCATCTCTCGACTTAACTACCAGCAAGATGGCGGAAGATCGAAACGTTCATCGCGTTATACAGATCTAGAGACCCTTTTTTGACGACAGCTGGCTGTGCCGCGATGAACGTTTCGATCGTCCGCCATCTTGCTGGTAGTTAAGTCGAGAGATGGCAACGGCTGCCCTTTTTTCAGCATTGGGAAAGGGTTGCGCCTCAAATTGTTAATAGAAATGTTAACTTCAAATTACATTAAGGTATAGATAAAATAGTTAACCCTCACTGCAGTAAAGAAAAAAAAGGCCTTCATTGGAAAACTTTTATTTTTCTGGTAATAAATACGGAGGAGGGCTAGAAAATTTTGCATCTATAATTTAGTTTCCTTAACCGTTTTTCAATAACTATTTCCAATCTCGGCACCCTCTTATTACATTTTTGCGATTTCGGCGCATTATCAGCACCCGTTACCATTTGCTTTATAACGGGATCGTTCATTATAAGAAAAGGAAATAGCAATAATAATGAAAAAAAAAATACAGTAAAATATCACCCAAACGTTAACATACTTTCTTTAGAACTTCCCCCCTAATTATCTTCGTCTAGACTAGTGTCTGATTTTCGACCGAAGCTATAATCAGCATCGCAAAAATCTGTATAGGAGATTTATTTGAAAAAATAAAAAACAATTCCAGAATGATGTATTCTTCCCAAAGTTTACTTCTCCTTCAAAATTAAATTAGTTACAAAGGCATGGAATATGCATTTCGCATATCTTATTTGTTTAATCCAATTAGATTATCAAAAGAAGTCTTTTATACTTTAATATGTAAACAAGATCTATATACATTATAGAATAAATTCTGGTTAATGGGATCTTGAAATAGTTTTTTGACGTCCCCCCCCCCTAAGTTTTTATTTTTGGTTTATGAGACGATCCAAAGCAGAATGGTGCAAGTCGGTTTTATTGGAAAATGAAGAAAAGGCATTAACCCTTTGAGGCGCAACCCTTTCCCAATGCTGAAAAAAGGGCAGCCGTTGTCATCGCTTGAGTTGACTACCAGCAAGATGGCAGACGATCGAAACGTTCATCGCGTGCCACAGATCTAGAGACCCTTTTTTGACGACAGCTGGTTGTGCCGCACAGCCAGCTGCGTCAAAAAAGCGTCTCTAGAGCTGTGGCACGCGATGAACGTTTCGATCGTCCGCCATCTTGCTGGTAGGTAAGTCAAGCGATGGCAACGGCTGCCCTTTTTTCAGCATTGGGAAAGGGTTGCGCCTCAAAGGGTTAAGGTAATATAACTTTTTTTCTTTTAATCAGCATCCATTACGGAGCTGCATAACGACTGAGTTTTCAATTATAATAAATGAAAATAATAAAGCACGTTGAATTCTCGTCAAGGAAACTGCTCCTCGAATTTTCCGAGTCTAATTTAAAAACAAAGCTGCAATCAGTGTAATCTCAAAAGTTTCTTTGTTTATTGCTGTTTTGGGGAATAATAAATTAGCTCTGTCCAATAAAGCTCTGATTCCATGTAAACAAAATATGTTCACGCTGAATAAACTTTATGTGTTTTATCGTGAATCTCCTGTACGATATCTACATACATTTTTAATTCGTTGCATAATGCACTTATTTTTGTTTTGTCAAGATCTTTGTTACGCGTTTGTCTGAATACAGTTAAATGTTACTTATCGTCATGTTTTAAGAAATGTGCCCTAAGATGTGCGTGAGCTAATTTTTAAGTAACATGTGATATAAACATTTTGTGTATTAGGTGTACCAGAAAATATTTTTTTAACATTAAATTAAAAAAGAAAAACTTAACAAATTTTAAAAGGCAAAAACAATTGTGTCTTAACAGTGGATACATACCATCCTGACAATTGAATAACAGGACTAGTCTTAAAAATTAATTAATTGAAAAAATTATACAAATATTTTTAGCCCTCTTCAACATAGTCCCTTTTCCTATCAATACATCGCTGCATACGGATTTTCCTCTGCTCAAAGCCATGCTGCAGTTCATTAAGTGTCACCTTCTTCAGGAAGTCTGCCGTTTTTGCCTTCAGCTCTTCTACAGACTGAAAATGTATTGCTTTCAATGAGTTTATCAGGTTGACCGTAACGTTCATCATATTTAAAAACCTCCTGACCTTCCGAAAATCGTTTGTACCGTTCAAACATTTGACTATGTGTCATAAAATTATCTCCAAACACTTCCTGTAACAATTTGGAACATTTAGTTGGGAAGATACATATATAACACGCTAACGTATGTGGTACCAAAATCAGCGATATTTCTATGCTGGGAACGGCAACAACTAGATGTAAACGTTAGCGTAATAACAATAGCACACTCGCAAAAATCCAAATTCACAGATTAATGACGTCAAGTGTAGCAAGCATATTCGTTCCTGGTGCAAAGCATGCGCGAAAAAGCAAAATCTTTCGGACATATTTTTCGCCCACCAACTCTCTTTAGTAGCACATACGACTGTCACAAATGAGCTGCCTTGATTGTAGAATTTCTGCGACAACGTCGCAACATGACATTCCCGTGAGAATTCCCCACTGGGACGTCGACACTAACCTACAGCCACATCATAGTCTTACATCAGTCTAATCAAGAGAACTTTTCAATCTCCGAAGTGCTGATCAAGCAAATGCTGCTTGACATTTGGTTTTGTAACAACATTTAAAAAATAATAATAAACTTCAAATTTTCTTCACGCATAATTTTTTTGAGTGAATAAAATATACAGCAAATATAACGATGTGTTAAAAAAGAAAAGTATTATGTATGCAAATGTGTAAAAACCAAAATTTATGTGTGTGAAAAACTTCAAGGTTACATTTAAAAATTTTTGCAAATATTTTTCTCACAGTACAAAAACACGCATTTAAGTAGCTTCTAATGAAATTTTTTTTTTGGAAACATTATTTAATAATGAGCCAAAATAGTGTTTTTTTATATTTAGAGAAATTTTTTAGCCATGAACTTAATTTTTTTTTTTTTACATTCATTGGTTCTTTTTTAAAGTTTCTGAAAACGGAGAAAATTTTTCTGTACTTTCACTTTTCTTTGAATTAGCTCCTTAATTTGAGTTAAAAATTCTTTCATCTCTAATGTGTGATTATGTGTGACTTCTATGAAAGCTTCAAGGCTACATTTTAAATGTTTCTGAAAATACTATGCACACAGTAGAAAAACACACTTTTAAGTGGGTTTTAATAACTTTTGTAAACATTATTTAATAATGAGCCAAAATAATTTTTTCATAATAAAGAGGCCATGAGTTAAAGAAATTTAATTTTTACATTCATTGGTTATTCAGTTTCTGAAAACTTAAAGAAATTTTATTACTTTCAGTCGTCGATAAGTGATTTTTCTTTTTAATTTGCATACAAAAATCTTTCTCTCTAATAATAATAATAAAAATCATGCAACTTTTTTATACATACTTTAGTCTCCTTAACTGTTTTCGATAATTTTATCCGAATAACTATATATTACTTTAATCAATACTTTATATATTATATATATTACTTTACTATATTACTTTAATCTTTCAGTACTCTTTACCAGCATGCACTGATGTTCTCCTTAAAGACTGAACTTTCATTAGATCAAGGGATAATAATAAAGCACATATAAATATCATCAGAATCCTGAATTCTCTTTCACAAAACTGCCCCCAAACCCCCCTAATTATCCGCGTCTAGACTTATGTCTCATTTCAAAGCTGTAATCAGCGTCTCAGAAATCCAAAGTGATTTATTGTTAATATTACTTTATTTTAGAAAATGCGTGGTGCATTCTTTTTAAAACTTCCTCCTTCAAAATTAAATTACTTGGAGGGAAATATGCATCGCATAAACTTGTATTGAATCTTTTTACGCAAAAAGAAGATATGTTATTTCATGCAAGCAAAAGATATACAGTGTAAATAAACTTTATATATCTAGTACCGGAGAATAGTTTGCTTAACGTAATGTGTATTTTCTCCTTTGAATTATAATTCAATGTACACTTATAACTATGTTTAAGTTTGTTTACTTACGCTAAAACTTGGGAAGATTAATATAAATTTTTAGATAACATAAAATATGTTTTTTTTTTGTTTTTTTTGTGTGTGTGTGTTTTCTTTTAAGTTATGCATTAGTTGAAAATTTTGAAATTTTTATAAAGCTTCAAATATAATTGGATTCTTAAGAATTTGGGTATTAAAAATGATCTATGTTTTATTTTTACAAAAGCATAGTTTGTCAAAATCATTTTGTGTGTAAGCTGATACATTTTTGGGCTTTGGTCCAAAAGCCTAAATCCGAAAACTCGTAAGATGACGCATAACCCCCAAAAAATTAAAATATGTAAATAGAAGATGGCTTTGACTTTTTTTCCGTATACAGTCAACTCCGGTTATAATGAAACTCTGGGGACCATCAAATTTTGTCCCCTATATCTGAAGGTCACTAAAACCGAAGTGTCCCCATCGTGAACAGAGATATTTCAGGTGAATCGGTGCTATTGGTCTGCGTTCACTATAGCTGAAAGTTCACTATATCCAGAGTTGACTGTCGTTTAACGTTTTCGAGGTAAAAAGCTAATTTTTTACGTTCACTGGCAACTGGGACCGAAACTTATCTAATCATGTAGATTAGGTTTGTCCAAATTAAAACTTTTGACCACAGTTCGGTCCTCCAAAGGCTTAAATCCGGACCTCATACTGTTGCTCGGATTTTTTAAATGTCGGATTTAAAATAAATAAATAAATAATGTGGTTATCTTTTTTTGCGGGGGAGGGTGGTTGGAGGAGAAATCGCAGAAACAGTATGCAAAAATTTCCTTACAACGCCCTTAAATACCAGTTACAGATGCATTAGAGAAATAAAACGCCACCAAGCTAAAAAAGAAGATTGATTTCCCTCCTTCCCCCAAATGACAATTGTAATTAAATAAAATAAAAATAAAACAAAAAAAATCTGAAATTCTTCCAGATTTTTTCTACGCACTCGGCTGGAAGAATTTTAGTTTATTTTCAAAATCTATTCAATCAATTCTGTCATATAGAGGAAAATGATAAATGTAAGTGCTCATAAAGACTCCTGTTCGCATAATTCTGTTGCTGAAAATTGCAACAATTGTTGTTTGGCCCCTAGTGGTGAAATGTTTTGGATTAGTGCTTATTGGAAAATCTAAAGTATCCATTTCAGTTATGAAATCGGATCCTGGATCGGAATTGAATTCTATGTTAAAATCTCTACTAAAACAGTCTTACAATCATCCTCCTTCAGCAATGTTTCGATTAGAGCGTCTAATTTATCTTCATAAGAAATTCGAGGACTATGTAACTGCGAGATGCGTATGTAACTGCAAATCTCACTCTTGAATATACGCAATGACCATTTTAACACCGTTGATCTGGCTCGTGTAGGCACGGGTAAAGTGTTTCATTAAGTTTTCCTCTATAAAAATCATAACTCCAGATGGCTTTCTGTTTTGGAAACCACTGTCTATCCGTTCGACCTAAGTGAATCCTGGTATTTGAAATCACCTGAAGGGATAGTCTATGTTTCCGTTAGCAATATCAAATCACTCTGCAGAAAACATGGATCAAACGGAAGAGTCACCACTGCGCGGCGCGTAGACAAAAACCCGTGCTTGAAAGAAATAGCACCCGAATGCTAATAAAATACCACTGGCCCGCGAGTTCTGCGAAAATATTTCAAGAGTCTCTTTACTCAAAAAAGTTCGGTAATCCTGATGCAAAACATAGCCAACTTACTAGACACTATGCTCAAAACAATAGACACCGTTTTCAAAACGACAACCGATCTGTGGGAGGAGGAGTTCAGTAGAAATTCTGTACAGCTTAGCCCTGATTTAAGAAAATATCAATATTAACATTGTCAATAAACAGTGGAGCAATGCTCTGAAATATGGGAGCAATTACAGATGCCCGCAATTATTTTCAAAAGACACTTAAGTTTCTTTAAAATCAAGGATTTGCTGCCCCATGTTTGTAAAGTGTGAACCAGAACGCGGAGGCCATAATGAGAATACCGAGAGAATTTAGTCATTGTTTTCATTCAAACGACAATGAAACACTTTGTACTACATTACCGAAAACATATAGATTATATTTCTAAGAGTTTTAAAATTTGATCACTCCACATTTATTATTAATTATTTTTCTTAATTCTTAGAAATTCCGTTTATTTCAATCTCAAAGCACGGAGTTTCTTTGTACCAATACTACAGTATCTTAATTTTTTTACTTATATTTTCGTTAAATGAATTATTAAATTTTCTGCCTTAAAATAATTTCACTCAGGATGCTGTAGAAATTCGTGTCTTATTAACATCTTCTTTTCCTTTAAACATTTGACGTGGGTAATTTTTCCTATAAACTTTTTATTTTTCTTTTTCAGTATTATATGTGAAGCCTTTCTGTAAACTATTCAAAATCATTTATTGATTATGACTGAAAAACAATATATCATTAACTATACATTTTAAAGAACGTGCTATTTATTTTTTCCGTCCAAAGATGGCTTTACGTGTATCAAATACTACTGCAATATCTTTGAATTTTCTTTACGCAGAAATGAAAATGATAGATTATCAACAACTACTTGAATAATTTAACATCTCTTACTCGAACAATCATCACATTCCTTTTAAATTAGTAGTTTTACATTTCTTAGAGCCTAATTTTATAACCATCGTACAAAAATAACATTTATGCTCAAAATGATATCAGTAAGAATGATATGCAATTGAAATTCGTATGTTATTAAAGCCTCGCATACATAATATTTAATTAAACCGAATAATACACTCTTGCGGAATGTCTCTCACTATGATTGATGATAAAGCTGGTGTTGAAGCATTTAAAAATATTTATTTCTATCTTAGTTTAAGTAAACACAAACTTAACGAAATTAAATTTTAATTTCTTTTCACGGAGCGAAAGTAACTTGGAAATAGTAAGGATGAATTTCATTATTAAAATGGTGCTTTAATTTAAATGTATTTTAAGTACTTGCAGGGTTGCTTAATAAAGTTTCTAGGCAATATTAGAGCACGTTTCTTTTCAATATGTATTTTCTAACGCGTTTTATAAAAATTTAACTCTCTCTAATACAGTTGAACAATGTTTAGTAATTCATCCTGCATGCCCTTAGGTTAACTGTTGTAAATATGTATCCTGAAGTGTAAATAATCTATTATATAAATGTGAAAGTTTATCTGTTTCTTTGTTTGTTTGTTTATTTGTCCGGGAACTCCTCCCACACCGTACGACCGATCAGCTTGAAATTCTGCACATACGCGTAAAATGACATAGAATAGGCCGTAGGCTACTTTAAAATTCTAGAAATCCACCCTTTCCTTAATTTTTAACGATTTTTTGCAATTTTCAGGGTAAAAAGCTTCTCAAATGTCCGATTTCAGCACATTCGTGAGCATGCGCCGAGACGGTTAGTCGCAGACCTACCGAAATTTGCATACGGCTTCACTAGGACAGATCCTAATACGCCTCGGAGCGATTTTTTCGAAATTCGAATTAGAAAATGTTTTATTTTATCTTTTGTCCGATTTTTAGCGATTTCTCTCGCTTAATACGTAATAACGCCAGTAATTACACTCGCAAGAAAACGATATTTACATCATCGGGTAGAGGAGAAAATTTTCTTTTAAAAACTGTTTGTTCGGACTGTGTAACATAATCTACAGAGTTTTGGGAATTTTTCAAATAAAATTAAAATTGACGCTGACGTTCATAAAATATTTTTAAAACTGCTGCATCTTGATTTCTATCCGTCTAACTTTTTTTATATTTTGTCAAATGTCAGAGAATACATTTCGCCCTCTTTTAAAAGAGAAACCAGAGGAAAATATAAATTAGGAGATTTTTTACGAATTTTTAAGTAAAGAAGGATTTTCATTTCAATAGCATCTGCTTAAAAATTTCGGTATGATATCTTGCGGTTTGGTTGTCTTGGTGACAGTAACAATGATTAAAATTGCCAGTTGAAGAAAATAAATAAAATTACTTTAAAATAACTGAGTTTTCGCATGTGAAATGTGCGTCATTCTGATGTCACCAGTTTAAAACCCCTTTCGAAAGTCAATCAGAATAACGGGCTCACAAGCAAAACATACGCCACGCATTAATTCTATAATTCACGCCAATAATTCTATATTTTATTTTACGTTGCCAGAAAAAGAATGTCTATTATATAAAAGTGAAATTTGTTTGTTTGTTTGTTTGTTCGTCCGGGAACTCCTCCCACACCGTTCGACTGATCGCCATGAAATTTTGCTCATACACGTGAAACGACATAGAATAGTCCGTAGGCTGCTTTAAAATTCTGGAAATCCACCCATTCCCTAATTTTTTACGATTTTTCGCAAGTTTCACAGTAAAAAGCTACCTAAATGTCCGATTTCCGAATGAGCATGGTTGGCAAAGTTGGATTCATTTATCTATTACTTTCAATAATTAGAGTGAAACTGACGTCATTTTGATGTGAGGAGTGAAAAAATGCATTAAAATTCCTAATTAGATTAATAACTTTTAAAAAAATTACACCACGAGAGAAATAATAAACCTCCATCCAGATTATCAGATGCTGTAGAAAATAAAATAACGTGTTTTTTTTGTTTTTATTAGCACTTGAGAGCGCTATTTCTTTGAATCACGGGTTTTTTTAGCACTTGAGAGTGCTAATTCTTTCAATCACGGGTTTTTTGTCTACGCGAACGCGTCGAGTCACTTTTCAATTTTTGTTGATTTTAGGGACTTGGGCAGGGTTTTCTTTAGTTTTCAATTTATATTCTTGCATTTTGTGTGTTTTAGTTGTGCACCTCCCCTTTTGGTCTCAATCGAATGGGTAGTTTATGTACAGGACCGCCCAAAAGATTCGAAATACATTACGCTCTATGGACCGAAATTCATTAAACTCGCATATCTCAAAAATTATTAAGCGTAGAATGTCGAAACTTTATATTTAAGATTGTTGTAACATCTAGTTGTCCACCTTCCCTTTCAGTTCCTTCTTCTTTTCCTTTCACTAATTCATATTAGATGTCGCACCTGAGAATGATGTCATTCTGACGTCATGAGTTTAAAAATGAATTAGAAATCTAATTACGTTAAAAGACTTTCACGCAAAAATTTACTATTATCAAAACCCAAAATATTTTGTTTAATGCTCGAGCGGCCCTTGGCGATTTTTGAGTACTATGATTTTTCAGCCACCGTAATAACGAAAGGACACTTGCGGTTTTCAAAATCGTGGGAAATTCGAATGCCGCCTAAAGGTGAAAAATACTAATTAACATTTTGACGACGGTCGTCGTATGTATTCCCGAAAATCTTTATATAGATTACACACACACACATATATATATGTGTGTGTAATGTATAAAAAGGTACTTTGGGTTTTACTATTTGGGTGTTGTTCAAGCGGATATTTCACTGTAAGATTTGCTTTCCTGTCATACTTGCCACGCGCGTTCTGGAGCTATGTTTTATTTCTTTAGTTAATTGCCAGACATCAGGTCGTCGATTCCGAGTTCTTTTCAGTGTACACGTGTTCCCACGCCTTTGTAACCCCGGATGCAGGTCATGCTAATAAATGTATGTAATTCGACTAGAGATAAGAGAGAGGCGGAGTTTTGTCTTAGCAACCCACGTGGTATAGTAAGTGTAAATACGCCTGCACCTCGAAAATCGACAGAATTCTGCCACTAGAACTGCTTAATTAATCCACGCGGATTTTCGTACCCGATCGCCTTCCCTCCCCTCTTCTCACTCTATATTGTAACTTAAAGATAAAGTTCAATAAACCGTTTTACCTGCCTTAACTCTGAAACTTTACTGGAATATCTGACACTTCATATATATGTATATATACCAGATATACCTTTTTTTGTTGAATTCCAATAAGTTACGGGAAATTTGTAAGCTCTGCAACACAATTTAACGTCCTATTCGCAATTTGAGTGATTCTAAATAGTTCCTCGATGTTATACAGTTTTTGATGTTTTACACGAGACAACAATGGAGGTAAATATTTAAATTGGGACAGGTGGGATTTTCCCTAAGTAGAGATGAAATATTTTGCGGTGATAAATATGCAATCTATCAAGAGTTATGCTTTAAAATATATGGAGGGCTGTTTTGATGGCAATGAATAAATTCTAAAGAATCATCAAAGAGTAGAAAGGCACCATTCGTTTAAAATATCTAATCTGTTTCTTTAGATTGAGCACTAAAGAAGGAGAAACAAAGATAGATAAAATTATATAAGTAATAGATAATATAAGTAATAGGTAGCTATAGTAGATTTGTTAGGTTAATATGGATTAAAGCGCAGTATATCACGTTAATTAAGTAAATAATATTTCGTGAAATTTAAATTGTTCTATTCATCATTTTTCAACACGCGCGATCGACTTGTAAGTAATTAAACTATAAGCCTACGTTGCGTTAATATATCTCGCGGTAGTTTCAACAAGGGACTACTTGGCCTTTTTTTTTTTTTTTAGATTTTGTTTTCGCATAGGTACGATTATATTTGAGGAAAATATTCGTTTCTTAGCGTGCGAAAAACGGGCACGCAGCTAGTATTACTATAAAATACAGAAAAATCGCCCCCTCGCCTGCTTTTCTCGCTCACTTCATTACCTCTTAAAATACCGAATAAACACCCTCTTAAACTGGATTCACACTGGCCGTTCCGTGCCACTCAGACTCCGCTCTGCCCCACAGTTCTTTTTCGTTTTGAAACTTTGGTTGCCCGCGCTCGAGCTTGCGGAGCAGCAGTAAATGCTCCAATGAAATCACGCCGTATGCGAGCAAGGAGTGACGTGAGGCGTCATCGCGGAGTCTTAGCTGTACGGAACGGACAGTATGAATCCAGCTTTACTTAAAGATAGATTGCGTTCGGGCTCGTGCTCGTGAAAAATTTCTCCTTTGTTGAACATACTCCTTGAAACAGATTTTAAAAAGCGATTCATGGGATAAATAGACGTACTTATTTCAAAAAATAGCGGCTCGGGGGACTAGAAGGTGTGTGAAGCTCCAAAATTTATTGTATCCTATTAATGAAGTAGTTAATTTTATTTGTCTTTAGCTGAAATTTCGGGCTCGGGCTCCAACTTTAATAATATTGCTCAGGCTCGGGCGGGCTCGGGCTTCAAAAAATGAGCCCGAACTCATCTCTAAATACTATATAGTTACGCTGATCCCTCACTCACTGACTCACTGATTCACTGATTCTGTAACGATTCTGGTTTACGTTAAGGATAAAACTTTTGCTACCATTACTTCAAAAAAATTAAAATATTAAGCACATAAAGCGTAATAACATCTACACCGTTTGTACGACCAGCTTGAAAATGTTTCATAATTATGTATAAAAATAAAGGAAATCATCTGCGCTACACACGCACAGTTTAAAAATCGGAAAATACACCCATTCTTCAATTTTCAAGCTTTTCTATTTTTAGCGCTATTTTATTTCCGAGAGTAAAAGAAAAGTTAATCATTTGCGTGACAAAATTAGGTGTCGCAAGTGATATTTACGTCATTTTGAAGTCGCGGTATGCTTTGAAGTGAAAACTGCGATTTCAATCCGTTTGAAACAGTTTTTTTTTCCTTTTCGGTTATCTAGTTTAAGTTTTTTCATGAATAAAATGATTTCCTCTGCATGAAACATTGATATAAAATGGGGTGTTCCCAGCGAAACGAAATCGTTCGAACGCGAAAACTGTTCGCTCGTTTTTAGAAGAAAATGCAATTCGAATTTCGGTATATAATAAAATTTGAACATGAAGTTATTTATTGTTGAGTGGACAAAGATGAAATATATCTTGAGTGCAGGCATATTTTCGTCAAATGTTTTTACTATCGCCTTTTGTCATTGCCTCCACAACGGGCTTTGACTTCTACTTTAACTATAAGCACCCTGTATATGTTCGAAACGATAAACTGTTTCGAACAAATAGAAAATGGAATGCATTATTTTTGCCTTAAAAAGCTTGTTCTCCAAAAACCCCCCACTCCTTTTGTGTTGTCCTTCTGACGAGGATTTGTAAGCGGATTTTAACCCTTTGAGGCGCAATCCTTTCCCAATGCTGAAAAAAGGGCAGCCGTTGCCATCGCTCGACTTAACTACCAGCAAGATGGCGGACGATCGAAACGTTCATCGCGTGCCACAGATCTAGAGACCCTTTTTTTACGGCAGCTGGCTGTACCGGCACCTGCGTCAAAAAGGGTCTCTAGATCTGTGGCACGCGATGAACGTTTCGATCGTCCGCCATCTTGCTGGTAGTTAAGTCGAGCGATGGCAACGGCTACCCTTTTTTCATCATTGGGCAACCTATTCAGCTGTTCTGGCATTCTTCCATTTTTCAGCAGATGTCAGTGCTGTTAAAAAGAATCGTGACAACTTTTTTTACGGGAAACGACGTGCTAAAAAGTAAAGGATTCTCGTGGAGCTATGTCACCCGCAATTCTTTTTATAGAAATCAAATCTATTCTTCGTGACTGGCAACAGTCAAAACGCCAGAGTTAACACTGCGTGTTAAAGGGTTAAGCCAAGCACACAAATCCGTTATACATGTTCACAACAACAACAGCAACAGCTAGTTCTCTTCAGAAAGTAACAGATGTAATTCTGAATCGTCTTGTTTCTCTCTTTCGATACCAATCGACAGAGTCCCATAACTATTGGTACAAAATTGAAAGGATATGGGCCGCATGATAATTAATCAGAATTACTAACGTTCGTATTCACCAAACACTTGACACGCGGATTAAACCAAACTCGCGTGTTAAAGTCATCGGTAAGATATCTTATGGATGACTTTAACATGTGAGTATCAGGATTAATCCGCGTGTCAAATGTTTAGTGAATACGGCTTTTCGAACTCGACACCCGTGTTAACCCACCAAAACGAGGGTCAGATGTCGAATGGATGTATATTGGACGTCTATTTATCGTCTGAAGGAGTTAACGCGAGTGTCAAGTACTTGGTGAATACGACCGTTGTCGATGTGGGTTCAAAAATGCCGTTTTCTCTTACATGTTAATAATAATCACCTTGGGAAAAATGTTAGTGTTCACGTAATTTTTTAACAAAGTTTGATAAGCATTTTTCTTGTCTCTAAAGTTTTCATCCATGAAATGTCATGCAATTTTTGAACCATCATTTTTAGTCATGTGTTTTACGTGAAAGATACAACATTTTTTTTCACGGACAGTGGTCAGAAAGCTCACCATTATTTCAACACATGTTCCTAAGTCATTTTTAACAACTACATGAAGACGACTTTTACGACCCCGCATTGCAGTGTGATTCTTATTTCTTATAATGTGTCTTACCTCCCCTTAAATTTTGCACCAAAAGCACTGGAAATTCTACTCAATTCTTTAGTGTGAAATAAATTCTTGATTTGCTTTAAATCTGCACTAGTAAAATTTTAAAAACTCCATCTTGTTACTTAAACGGAAACCTTATAATTCCGACAACAAAGAGCCAATTCATAGCTTGTAGACGCATTTTAAAAATTTGTAATTTTTTATTACTTCACTTCATTTCGAAACAAAGAGCATTCTATGTTTCACAGCAAAAAAACACAATGCTTCAATTCCACATTTTCCCCTTGTTTAAATAATACTGCTACCCAGGATTTTTGGACATATTAATACGGAAGCTACATGATGAATTAGTCGGAACGAATCGATAAACAGCTTATTATAACATCGATATTGATGTCGACTAAAAATAGATATCGATGGTGCATTATAATAGAATGGCCAGACATGAAAGCCAAGATATATATTTCATAGTCTGGTACGCCCTTTACTTGTGCATTAAGAAATCTGAAAGCAGAAAAATGTGGTATAAGGTGTATGTATGTGTATATTTAATCTTAAAAAATTATTTACATACCATTTTACTGATGGGATACTATAATAGAGTATGGACAAAAAAATCCGTGAAAACTTTAAAAGTCCATTAAAAAAGAACAAATAATGATAGAAAATTGCTGTTTACACTAATAAAATCAGAGGGATTTCTTTAATGACAATGAAGGTTGTAGTTCCAAATGTTACCTATAGGTGGCACTGACATTCACCCTGTGAACCAAGCTTCCAATTGAAAATAATCCTAAATTTGTCTAATCCTTTCCATGCAAACTGCAGTTTTGTATCATGATTTGTTCTTTTTTAATGAATTTTTGAAGTTTTCTCGAGCTTTTGGCGTATCGTCAGCGCTTTAAAGTTAAAAAAATCATTTTAAAAATTCAAATAACGATACGAAATTCGCCGTCTGCATGGATAAGATTAGATAGATTTCGGACTTTTCTTTATTGGATATGTGCTTCAAATTGTGCATGTCAGCGCCACCTATCGTTACCCAGACAGTACATAAGCTTAAATCAAGCTTGACATTTCTTTGAATTTGACGTATTAATACAAGATTGGCAGTTCAATTCAATTTTAAGCTTGCAGCAAGCTTGGAGAAATCATTTCAACTGTCAAGCTTGAATGCAACTTGATGACCGCTTGATTTGGAAAGCTACATCCACATAACAAATAATTTATCATCAGTCATAAATGTACTCATGACTCCATAGAGCTCAAAAATACAAATCCGCGCGCCGGATGATTAGCTGATATTGTGTCACGAAGCGAATGAGCTGTGAAATGCCTTCGCTGATCAACACACATAACAATAACATGATTGATATCAGGCTGAGTGACGCAACGCATTGATTTCAAAATCAGTCGTTTGTCTCGATTTTGGCCAATATTGCCCAACATGAGTGTCGCGATATTGAAATTTTTAAAACGTGTGCTGCTTTTAAGTTTATATTATGCTTATTTCCCTATTAGTAGAGTCTATAAATCACACATAACATTATTTTAATTTTGATTCATCCCATGGAAAAATAAAGAAACAAATCAGCCACTGATCAATCTCGCCAGAAAACGACGTGATAACCATAACAGTCACTTCAAACTCTAGTCGACATCAGCGCAAGTCAGGTTGTCTGAGTAGTTAGGACGCTGGCTTCCCAAACATTATGCCCCGAGTTCGATCCCAGCTGTGCACGCTTGATGGAAACAGATTAACATAACTTGAAATTTCAGCGTAGAAGGGAAAATGCGTGGAAAAATAAAATATGTGGGGCGAGTTCGCCGACGGGCGTGTATTTAGGAGACTTTTTTGGAAAAATTGTTAAGCTTGTAATTAAGCTTGCTATGTCAAGCTTGAAATGTCAAGCTTAATGCAAGTTGGGCAAGTGTAAACTTGAACACTTGATTCAAGCTTGAATTAAGCTTACACGCTTGAAATTTTGAAGCTTAACCCATTTATGCCTAGTGTCCCTTTTTTGGGACGGCATTTTCGCTATTAGTCGAAAACGTTATTTATTTTTCCTAGCCTTTATTCATGAGTATTGAGCCTCAACTATACAAAATATTTTAACATGACCAAGTAGGATGTTGATATTTCGATTTTTATGCATAATGATTTTAAAAGAAATCATCCCTTGCTCAAGAAGTTGACATCAGAAATATATCTATTATTTCTGTTATCAGTAAAAATCGAAGAAAGTCGCAAAAATATCCAGGCACAAATGGGTTAATGCAAGTTTATTGACTTGATAAATCAAGCTTACTGCAAGTTTGCTGTGCTGTCTGGGTAATATTGGAACTGCAAGCTTTCTTGTCATTAAAAAAAAAGAAAGAAAGAAAGAAAGAGATCTGCTCACGCTCAAATCCTATTTGTGCAAAACCAATTTTCCGTCAGTATTTTTTCTTTTTTAATGAATTTTTAACGTTTTCATGGACCTTTTGCCCACACTGTATTATATTTTAATAGGCCTGCCTTAATTTGTGTTTAGTACGTGTGACAAGGCTTTAACTTTAACAGGAATTTTCGAAAATAAAACATGTAAAATAAATAATAGTATTATACCAGGTCATTCAAAATAGATGTTAAAGCGATTAATTTTTAAACCGTATGTGATATAAGGAATAGCTACCGGCAGTCTGTAAATACTAATAATAGTTTCTAAAATTCCTAAAATATTTGCAAAAATTAGAGGCGACTCTTCTTAACCCTTTATAAGGCCATGGTAAGAATACTTACCCATTACGGTCTATTAAGTCCAGAAATCAATTATCATTAGTGAATTTTCTGATGTTTGTTCAGTTATATTGAATGTATATTTTTCTCATACATCGAGATTCTAAATTATATTCGGTTTATGAACTTTTTTTCCCATTCGTAATTTCAAAGAAAGCTCGAATAATGACTCGAAAATTGAGCATAAAAATCATCGCATTTAATTACATAGTACCAGGTTACCGAGCCATGCTCAGAATCTAAAGGCTCCTTAAGTGTAAAATTTATGAATACGAAAATGCCTTGGCACGTATCAATAATCTTCATGGTTGCCAAAGATTTTCATCGCTGTCGGATCTCCCATACATTATCAGGTAAGCTTTGGTCGGCATTCAATGTTACAATGGCATTGTTTTGAAGAGGGATGCTAAATATTCGATGGTCGGTGCCATCAGAGTTGAGCAAAAAGTAGTTTAACGTAAGGTGCCTCCTTTCCTTCTGTAGCAGATCAGCGAGGGTATCAGCGAAGATCTTGGGCGATGCATTCACTAACAGCGTCTTCATTACTTCAGAAATATATCTGTCCATATTGAGGACGTTCAAATTCAGCATCAAGAATTTGAGTTGGTTGAACTGTCAGATGAATGAGTTTATGAAAAAAAATTCATCAAGTCCTACACTGTTCGCAACGTAGCAGTAAACACCAAAATCGTTAATAGTTTTACTCGTCATATACTGTGAACAAAGCCATTGTAAAGTATGCTTTCAAATTTCGAATTCTTTGAAATGTGGGTGACATCGAAGAAACAACCACACCAATTCATTAGGAAATTCGGAATGTCCTACATCAATCTTACAGTCCCCAAAATGGTTTCGGTTAATTTTTGTTTTTACTCTTCAGAAAAATGCAAAGCTCCAGGGTGAATGCAATCCATGTTAAAAAGTTTTAAACTATGATAATAAGTACGCACGTTTGTGGCAGCTTTGTAGATACTTAGACTGTTTACCCGAAGTATTTGTCGACGTCTAGCTGTTCCATGTCGTTCTCCTTCCAAATACTAATAATCTGTTTCATCTGCATGTGTTTGAACTGCACGTTCACACATTTGGGCCAAGTGCTGCTGTCGGTGATCATATGTTTCCACAGCTCGTTTTTGAGCTACACTTTCATGCATTTACTTCTTTATAATACATCTATGATGATAATTCTTTACGATTGAAATTGTAAATTTCTCTATAGTGCTTCAATTCAAACATAAAATACTTACTTTTTTTCTAATTCAAAGAAAATATACATCATGCATAAACAAATTCTACAAACGTAAATTCAATCTTATAGATACATAAATATAAATGCCATAAAAGTATAATCTTACATAAATATGCTTTAAACATAATTTTATTTTATAAACTCACCCTTAAGAAAAGAAAAAGTGTAACGCAATTTAAATTATTAGTACAAAGGGACAGTTCGAAATCATGAAATCAAAAACAGAATAGATCAAAAATATTCTTTTATAATAACCCTAACAACTACTTAAACGTTGACAATAATAGAACAAACGGATGGACTGAAGAAAAAGGACTTCTAACCTCGAATAAATCAAAAATACATCGCTCCTATGTAGTTACGCTGATCCCTGACTCTGTCACAATTCCAGTTCAATCACTCAAAATAAAACTTTTACCATCCAAACAGATTAAAAATGTATTGTCTAATAACTTAAAATTTACACGGTTCGTTGTTACGATCAGCCTGAAAATTATCATAATTATGTAAAAAAAAAAAGGAAAAAAAAGAAGAAAGAAAAAAATCTGATAATCCACCCGTTCCCTGATTTTTTTTTTTTTTTTTTTTTTTTTTGTATTTTCAGCTCTATTTCATTTAAGAGAATAAAAAAAGATAATCATTTGAGTGTCAGAATTATCTATTGCAAGTGACATTGACGTTACATTGAAGTCAGGGTTATCAGGCTTTGGAGGAAAAATTACGATTCCAATTCGCTTAAGATAGCTTTTCTAAATTACTACTCAGTTTAACTTTTTTTCAAAAATAAAATGGTTTTCTATGCATTAAGCATGGATATAGGAGAGGATGTTGATACCAAACGAAATGTTTCGAATACGAAATGTTTCTGCAGATTATACAATTCGAATTTCGATGTATAATAAAAATTGAATATGAAGTTATTTGATTTTAATTGGGTAAATATTAAATATTCTGAGTGTAGACATTCTATCGCCCGCTGTAATTGTCTCCACAAATGGCTTTATCCTCTAGTTTAATGACAGTACACAACGCCAAACAACACAGTCTAATCCACGTCTAAATAAGAATTGAAAAATTATTAGAAAATATCTTAGTAACCAGGTTTCAGCCTCCCAATTTACTGCTTCCACATATGGACAACTCCCAGCCTGCGGCTGGATGGGGCCCGCCATGGCTTTTGGACCAGCCCTCAGAACAAGTCAAAATCCTGTATAAAACCTATATAAAACATTCAAACTTCCATATAAATCCGAATTATACGGCCCGCGATTTCGCTAACATCCTGAAGTCAGGCCCAGGAGGCCACTATCGTAAAGTTCTGCCCGCAACTTTTAAAAGTTGTCCATACGCTGATAAAATAAATGAGTTGAAATCATCAACTGCAGTGAATGAAAACTAAACTGATGGCTGATCATCTGCAAAATTAATTTGAATATCGGCTGCGAGCCCAATTTAGGAATCGATCGTATCATTTTTTCATCGGAGTTTCGAACATCGTTTCATTACAAACGGTTGACCCATTAAAAAAGAAAAAATCGTCTGGGTAACTACATTTAAATATTTATCGTCAACTTGGCGGAATAAGGCAGTTAAAATAGAATTCAACCTAGTGCCGTTATTTAAAAAAAAAAAAAAAAAAAAAAATGGGATTTTCATGTTACGTCACTGGATCTTTTTTCTTACTGTGAATGACTGAAAAGGGTGTCATTTTCGTTTAAATTATTCGGCTAAGCTGAAACTTTTATGCAGTTTTGGAATTCGCATCATATGGATCAATAAAATACATGAAAAATCTTTATTGTTTTAGTATATACGCGAAAATACATTTAGCTTTACGGTAGTTACAACAGAATAATTGTAATAAATTCAGGCAATTTTTCACATAAGATTTACGAATAGTTTTGTATTAATAACTATGAATTAAGAATAATTAAATTATTTACGTATATTCCATCAAGGTGCTTGCGGGGATGGCAACGAAGACTCTTTTCTCTTTTTCTTTCGCTGGTTGCCAGGACGATATTTTGAAATAAAAATAACTTTTTAATTCTAAACAAATTTATGTAGCTGAATGGTGTAATATATCTAGTTACTAAAATATTTATTTGTCTGTGTACTGTGTTCCATTTACTTTGTTTCTTTGCGAAATTAATTTTTACTATTATATATCGATGGCGTGTATTTTTTAATCCGCCCCAAACTTATTTGAGCGTCCCTTTTAGGAAGATTGCATCAAGTGTGTTTTCCAAACGCTCAATAGATGGCGCTACCGTCCAAAAATTTTAAATTTTGAGCGTTTTAGAGTTTTTTAAATCAATTGACCTAGTTCAATCGTTTCAGGGGCCCGAAAAACCCCCAGGTACGAAATTGAAAAAGAATCCTTAGAGCAGTTTTCGAGATCGTTCGGACATACACACCCACCCACCCACACACACACAAACATTCCTCGTTTAATATAAGTTGTGTGTGATTATGGCAACGCTACACTAGGGCGATCTGCCAAAGGGGGGGGGGTGCCTTGGTAGGAGGACTTTCTAAGGGGTTCTAACGCGTATTCACGTTACATCTGGAGAAAACCTACCAAAACTCCAGACCGTTAGATCGACAGCCGCGCGATGGGACCCGAACCCGGGTCCTCCACACTTCGGCCATCTACCATTTTCAGTGGCATAACCACTGTGCCATGGTGAGGCCCCGTTTAATATAAGAGCGGATTTTTGCGCTTAATTGTGTGTGTGTGTGTGTGTGTGTGTGTGTGTGTGTGCAAGCAGCAGTTATTTTTACGACTTTGACTTTTTGTATAATTAACTTATTCACCCGGAAAATTTATATATTAGTATATAACACTTGTTTCTTTAATCCTCACTTCGGAATTTGAAGTGGAAGAAAAATATATGGATAATTCCAAGCATAGGCCAGAACATTCCCAACTACTTTCGACTATCTCACATAAACTGGCCTGTTGAAAAGTTAACGAATAACAAAATTTAAATAGGACACATAGATTTTACTCGAATACTTTTTGGAGAGAGTGTACAAGAATATTAAAGATTTTCTTTTTTTAAAGCTCTCAGCTTAAACTGTTCACAAACACTTCAGTGACATTTTGGTACACCCTCCAAAAAAAGTATTCGAGCAAGAGAGAAATTTCCTATTTTAGATTTGCGAATAATACTTGAGTTTTTGAAAAACGCACAACTTGATAGAAATATGGAAAATCATATTTATACATAGCCTAGTTCATATTCTATGATGAATAATTTTTAATATACGAAACCAACGTAGGAAATTTCTCTCTTGCTCGAATACTTTTTTTGGAGGAGGATGTACATATCTGACGTGTAAAAACATGCACTGATTCCTTTACTTCTACACATCGAATGTGAATCTTGTAATGCTTTCTTCTCCATTCCATCATTTCAGTGAATGCGTAATCCGTCATCTAGTCGTCTGGATGATGGATTCTCATGTTTATGATTGGGATTTGTACAATTTTTATGCCTTTCCGTTCTGTCTCCACTCGTCGCCACTTCCATTTATTCCTGCCCATTACAATAATTAGATTCTCTTATTTCTCCGTTGAAGAGAATGATGCATTTTGTTGCCATACTCGATTGCGAAATGCTTTGCAGGCACCCGAAACATTGATTGATGTCCCTGAATGGAGCGTTTTGTTCCGTCATGCACTTGCATAGCTCGCATGCGTCGACATCTCCTTTTTTAAACCTTTATCTAGTGAATTAACCCTTTATAAGGCCGTGGTAAGAATACTTACCACCTACGGTCTCTTAAATACAGAAATCAATTATCATTGGTGAATTTTCTGATTTTTGTTGAGTTATACTGGATGTATGAATTAACCCTTTATAAGGCCGTGGTAAGAATACTTACCACCTACGGTCTCTTAAATACAGAAATCAATTATCATTGGTGTATTTTCTGATTTTTGTTGAGTTATACTGGATGTATATGTTTTCCATACATCTAAATTCTAAATTATATTTGGCTTATGAACTTTCCTTTCATTCGTAATTTTAAAGAAAGCTCGAATAATGACTCGAAAATTGAGCATAAGAATCATCGCTTTTAATTATATATTTTTGCGTTTAATTCCGTGTACAAACAGTAGGTAGTTTTCCGACTTTGATTTTGTGAATAATTAATGTAATCTCCTGCAAAATTTCCATGTTTGTTTAATACTTGTTTCTCCAATTATCATGTGGAATGTTACAGTAGAGGGAAAATATATGAATTAATCCTAAAAAATGGGCCAGAAAAATCTCAAATACGTTCGACTCTCTGCACATAAGCTCGGCTTATGAAGGGTTAAGAATTGGCAAGAATATCACCTTGAATCTATTTGTTTTCTCTTGTTATAGTTAGGCAATCAATGATAAATACTGATTAATGTAATACAAAAGAAAATTACGAAAAATTTAATAGCCATAAGCTATACGTTTGATGACAGGTTTTATAAACAATTAACAAGTCTTTTACAAAAGAGTATAGGACCCACCAATCTCAAGGAGTCAAGTAATTATTGACTAAAACGCCTTTAGAAAATCTAAGCCTTTAATCATAAAACAAACGTCTGAAAATTCACTAATGTTCTTTTTGGGGGAGGAGGGGACTCGACATGATTAGGTAGTGAGCAGGAAAGCTGTCTATTTAAAACAATCTACTCTAATAGAACATGCAATCGTGAAGTAAGCTGATTAAATGAAGTATTGGGTAGTGATTTTTCAAAGGAATGGCGATAATGAACATATTTTCCTTTTTTTTACAATTTTAATTTTACGGTACTTCTAAGTACCGTCAGTAGATAAAGGTTAAATGTTTACCAAACAAGGTGAAAAGTGTTATGGTTTGTGTGTTTGGCAGGAGAGATGACGTCACCGAATGCGCCAGTTAGAGATCGGGACCATCGTGAGTCTTCTACCTGGCCTGCACGTAGAAAATGTTAATTGATAGAACGTAGTCCGAATTTACTCAATTGAACGTTGAAGTGGGTGAAAATGTCGATATCAGCCCTTTATTTCCTTTCTTTTAATTAGCAGAAAATTTAAAAATAAAGCAGACGCGCTCAAGGAAGTATTGAAAAAGTTTAGTTCAAAAAATGTCCACAAGGTGGTGCTTTACATGTTGAAATTCTCAAAAAATAAGCTAAATTAGTTAATAAACGTTCAAAAAATATTAAATAAATGTTGAAATTCTTTCTGCGTTTTGAATTAGCCATTTTGATTGTTCAATTCAGTGTATTTTCTCGCAAAGCGCCATATAGTGAACATTTTATGAACATTTTTTTTCGAAATTGTTGAGCTTATCTCATGTATACCCTCCAAAAAAAAAGTATTCGAGTAAGCTAAAAATTTCTTACGTTGGTTTCGTATATTAAAAATTATTTATCATAGAATATGAAATAGGCTATTTATAAATATGACTTTCAATATTTCTGTCAAGTTGTGCGTTTTTCAAAAACTCAATTATTATTTGCAAACCTAAAATAGGAAGTTTATCTCTTACTCGAATCCTTTTTTTGGCGGGTTTACAGTAAGTCCATTTAAAAAATATAATCACAATCCGTTCACTGTTTTATTGGTAGGACCCTGTTTATAGGGGTTGTTTAATTATGGCCTCCCTGTGTATGTATAAATATATGTACCAATATTGAGTTGAAAACATTAGAAGACATAGTTAACCCATTTGTGCCTGGATATTTTTGCGACTTTCTTCGATTTTTACTGATATCAGAAATAATAGATAAATTCCTGATGTCAACTTCTTGAACAAGGGATGATTTCTTTTAAAATCATTATGCATAAAAATCGAAATATCAACATCCTACTGGGTCATGTTAAAATATTGTGCGGAGTTGAGGCTCAATACTCATGAATAAAGGCTGGGAAAAATAAATAACGTTTTCGACTAATAGCGAAAATGCCGTCCCAAAAAAGGGACGCTAGGCATAAATGGGTTAAGAATATGTGTTTTAAACACTAAAGGAGAATTTAATTAAACTTACTTCGAAAAATAAATAAATATTTGTAAAGATTTTTAACAAAATATTTCAGTTTGTTTTTCCTGAATCCTTTTTATTTATTTATTTATTTATTTATTTTGGGTTCTACAGTTCGATTTCGAGAGAGGCACACAAAACTTCGGTCCGGAGTTTGTCACGGGAATGATGGATTGAAATGCCTACTGTTGGGTTTTCGCTCAAGCCTTATGTGATTGTATTATTGCTCGGTATCAGTGTGTTGTTCGTGCCTATTCAATTCCATTACGATAATTAGATATTTTTCCCCTTCTCTTCCTTTTTCATTCGTACGCAAGTGAGTATAAAATGTATTTTCGGGGGCGAAGTCTGATGATGAAATGCTTGGCACATATTCAGAGTTTGATGGATGATTCGGATTATTGAATGTAATGGAATTCTATTATACGATTCGTTCGGTTCTCATTTCTGTAAATACATATTCTTATTTTCTTCAAAAGACATGGAATATTATTTTTTTTTGTGAATGATCTTAATAATACTTAATCTTCGGTTTTATAAATTTAACTAAATTATATTGAACATGAGAGCCTTGTTGTTGTTTTATTTGCATCATTTATTTTTGATTTCGTGTGCTTGGTTTCAAAACCGCTTATAAATCCTCGTCGAATAAAGGAAATTTAAACAGCCAGGGGATTGGGTGAGAATCGCACGACCGTACGCTTAGGCGATTAGCATGGAGCAGGAGAAAAACTTAAACTCCAAGTAGTCACCTGTCTGCCAAACATTCATCAGCACGGGTTCAGACCTTGGCTGACGAGAAAGACAGGCTGCGGTGCTGACATTTTGGTCACTCCCTTTTGCAGACTAGGGATCATATGACCTAAGGGGTGTGGCAATCTCACTCTGGTACTTTCCCTAGGTCATACAACTCTTAGTCTGCGAAAGGGTGTGACCGAAATGTTAGCATTACTGTCTGTCTTTCTCGTCAGCTACGGTTCAGACCATGGGCTAGACCCTAACTCTGATCTCCCGATTTGAGTGTTATTTAGAAAATAGGCAGTACGAATTGCTAGGAATCAAGAGCCGCCAATACCAGAAGTACAACCTCCGCTCGCAGTGTTGCTAATTTAGCATCATTCTCTAAAATTCCCACATTCATAAACATCATGTTCAAATGCTTTAGTGTTTCAGAACAAAACTTGTTTAATGTTTATTTAGATTTTAAGATAACACTATGCAATATTTTTTTAATGTCAAGGCATTTAAATAAAAATGAACTTGGGATTTTAGAAAAGATGCTAAATTGGCATCCCTGCCGCGCCGCTTGGCAAACCTCTCTGTTATTAGTGGAATTTCGAGCGGGCTGTTTCTCCTTCCTCACCAACCGCGCGATCAATCCTACTTCGTCTGCTTAATCTAGAAGCAGCAGCTTTGATGGCTCGCACTCGCGTTCCCAAGAACAATCTATGCAGGTGACTTTACTTTTCAAAAGGTCAAATCTTCGGGATTTCTCTTTGTACAACCCACACAAAAAATCTGGATATATTAGACTTCTCATTTCGTCTTTTTGTTGAGTTAGGACAAAGTTTTGGTTCAATTAATTATGAAACCTTTACAGCATTTCCTGGCGCCTCTGTGAAGAAGCCACGGTGCCCCGGAACGGCGCACAGTTTGGGAATCACTGGATTAACTGATTTGCTTAATTTTTAGTCTCTAAAAATAAATTGAATTCACCAAAAAAAAACCCAAATTCGTTAAAAAATCTAATAAAGCAATAAAATAACATTTTTATATTTATTTTATTTTATCTTGTCTCTCTTTCCTATTTTTATTGTATTAAGAATTTATCTATTTATAAGTATAATTTATAATATTTTACCCAGATCATTTAAAAAATGCAATGAAAAAGAGTTGTTCTGGACATGAGTACTGACATATCTGGTTATCACGAAAAAATTTAAATTTTAATAAATTCTGGAAGGTTCTTAGGTTATCACGATCAATCACAGGGCAGACAATTTCGAAAACCGCAAACCTATAAGGTCGCTTGCTTGCTCTTAAGAAATGACCCCCCCCCCAAAAAAAAAGTATGAAGATTAATTTTTGCAACCTGAAAACTAGTACTCTTAGTTGTTAGCACATTATCGCCCGGCCATTTTCATCACACTTGCCAATTCATATTGATGCCTAAGTTAGGACTCCCTACCTATAATAAAGAAATTTCCGACAGTTTTGGAGAATGGAGAATATGATTTTTATTTGAAATATAATACATAGTGAATGAATCGCCCTTTTTTTAGTATCACTGAGGACAGTCGAACGCGCTTAGTAGAATATCGGTGAAAAGGAATATCTCGCTTACTGTACTAAATTTTCAATGTACCGAACCGTAATTAGTCATTGGGATACCAAATGATAGAATATCCCGCCTATTAGAATAAATTTTTGTGGCAAATTGGCTATTTTATTAAGCGGTTTTTTGTTGAAAATCATTTTTATTGTTCGTGAAATTAAAATAGGAAAATAATATAATGCTTATGTATTTTGGGAGCTGTCCTCAACAAAGGATGCTGTACGTTAACTCTTTACTTCCCGGTGTCCTCGACGAGAGGACACAACCGACATTTTAACTGTTTTGATTCAGAAAGAATAACTCTGCGCGCATTCGCAAACGACAAACTCGTTGCACGAGTTTTCGTAAGAAAGCTGGATTGCGTCTGTTCAGTGCAGTTCAGTGCTACCAGTTTCTTCCGCCTTTTGCCGAACAACTTCAGTTTATTCAGTTTCGACGCCTAGGAGATGTGTTTGTTTACAATATGCGTGTGTTGTTATTTTTATCGAGAAGTTTTTAGTACATACGCAATATAAAATCAACAGGATTTATAAAGAAAAAATGGCCATCATTGAAGTACACTGATCAAAATTTAGAAATTTCAACTTAAACTTGCATTTTTTCATAAGTATTTAGAAAGAAATGTTCAAATTTTGCTTATAACGGTTTAAATCAACTTCAACACTAAAACATGCATTTTTGAATTAACTAAAATGAAAAATACAAGAAAATGAAATTATCTTTGAAAAATTATATACCTTCATAGCAGTTTCTAACACAAGCACGAATTTCCTCCTCGACAAAATAATATTTGCAGCTTAACAAACGTAAAATACTTTTCATAACAACATACTTTCCCATAACAACGGGCGAAAACAAAAACACCGTGCAGCAAGAGTATCTTCTCAACAACCAAACGAACCTGCTCCGTGCTCAGTTTATTTAGTTTGAAAGTAAACGCACTCAGTTTTGTATACGTACGCTCTAGTTTTTGAACTGAATACACTCAATTTCCTTTACGAACACCTTACATAGAAACTCGTTGCACGAGTGTAACTCGTTTGGCGTTTACGAACGCGTCCATTGATTTCAATAAAATACTTAAGGAGGACATAGTTACGCGAATATCCTTTTTCTATTTAGAACATAATTTCCCGTCAAAATGAGCGATTATTCGTAAAATGGATGTCATAATTATTTTTATCAGTAATGCATCTGTCGAGAACTGAAGAACGTGATTAAAATATACATCAATACACAAGTAACACTAGATAGACTGCCCAATGCCGAAAAGATGCAGCTGTTTCCATTGTTCGATTTATAATACCAGCAACATAGCGATCGATCGAATCGCATGTCACAGAGCTAAAGAACGATTTTGACACAGCCAGCTGCGTCAAAGTGTTCTTTAGATCTGTGGCAGGCGGTCTGCGATTTGATCAATTGCAATGCTACTGGTAGTTAACCCTTTGAGGTGCAACCCTTTCCCAATGCTGAAAAAAGGGCAGCCGTTGATATCGCTCGAATTAACTACCAGCAAGATGGCGAACGATCGAAACGTTCATCGCGTGCCACAGATCTAGAGATGCTTTTTTGACGCAGCTGGCTCTGCGGCACAGCCAGCTGCGTCAAATAAAGGGTCTCTAGATCTGTGGCACGCGATGACCGTTTCGATCGTCCGCCATCTTGCTGGTAGTTAATTCGAGCGATGGCAACGGCTGCCCTTTTTTCAGCTTTGGGCAATCCATCCAGATGTTCTCGCATTCTTCCATTTTTTCAGCAAATGTCAGTGCTGTTAAAAAATAATCGCGACAATTCTTTTACGGGAAATGACGTGCCTAAAAGTAAAGGATTCTCATGGAGCTATGTCACCCGCAACTATTTTTATAGAAATCATAATCTATTCTTCGTGACCGGCAACAGTCAAAACGTCAGAGTTTGGTGTTCTCAGAGCGGGAATACTGCACGTTAAAGGGTTAAACCTTTTACAGACCGAATTCAGATCATGCCATATTTTAAATTCGTTTTTTGCATATTTTGGCTTCTAATGAGTTAGTTGGATGTCATTAGTCATTTAAATTTGGAAAAATCTGTACACCCTCCTAAAAAAGTATTCGAGTGAGAGATAAATTTCCTACGTTGGTTTTATATATTAAAAATTATTTATCATAGAACATGAATTAGGCTATGTATAAATATGACTTTCCATATTTCTATCAAGTTGTGCATTTTCCAAAAACTCAATTATTAATCGCAAATCAAAAATAGGAAATGTATTTCTTACTCGAATACTTTTTTTCGAAGGGGAGGGGTTGTACCGTGATAGCTCAGTAAAAATTTATGAAAATGGCTACTTTATGATTTTATGTCCACTTCGCACTAATAATGGAAATGCAACTTCTGTTTCAAAAAATCTGGCGTGACACCACTCGACTTTCCGAACACTTACGTTTAAGAACATTACCAAACATTTAAGTAAATTTTAATCGATGAATAATTCAAACATATATACCAAATTGAAGCTCAATCGAATGCACCGTGTAAACGCTAGCGCACTTTCAAGAATTTCTCCCCATACGCCATAATGTAAAAGAAATCTTTGTCGTAGGCCTGTAGAAAAACTGTAAGTCCTATACACATCAAAATCAATACCGGTCTTACGATAGTGGTTTATACCATATATTCCCAATTTGAGCTCAATCGAATGCCCCGTATAGGAGCTATCGTGTTCACTCACATACACACAAACACACACACACACACACACACACACACACACACACACACACACACACACACACACATATATATACATACGTACATCTCGTAAAAATAGCATTAATGAATTCAGAAGACCTCTAAACGTGTCAATACACCCAAATCTCGAAGTCGAATTTTTTCATGATTACAATAATTTCCTTACATGGTACATGTTCGGAAAGTAAAATTCAAGTCATATTTTAACCCATTTATGCATAGTGTCCCTTCTTTGGGACGGCATTTTCGCTATTAGTCGAAAACGTTATTTATTTTTCCTAGCCTTTATTCATGAGTATTGAGTCTCAACTCTACAAAATATTTTAACATGACCCAGTAGGATGTTGATATTTCGATTTTTATGCATAATGATTTTAAAAGAAATCAACCCTTGTTCAAGAAGTTGACATCAGAAATTTATCTATTATTTCTGATATCAGTAAAGATCGAAGAAAGTCGCAAAAATATCCAGGCACAAATGGGTTAACTATGGCTTCGAATGTTTTCAAGTCAATATTGGTAAAATTTAATTTTTCAATAAATTTTTAAGATGATGTTCCCAATTGGGGAACATTGATCTGTAAAAGGCTAAATCGAGCAATAGCAACGGCTACACTTTTTAGTGCATTGGGAAATGGTTGCACTTCAAAAGGTTAATGGATACCAATTTTATATATGAAAAACTTTGCCATTTTTTTCCCCCGCCTTACTGTTCTTGTTTGCCTGTTTTCGGGTTAAACGAAACTTCCTACCGGTTTGTCACCAGATGATGGATTGAAATGCTTATGCCCGGGATCTTTTTCAGCTTTTTTTTTTTTTTTTTTTTTTTGGTGATTCTATTTCTGTCCGGATTCGGTGTTGTCCATGCTTATTCCGTTTTCCATTACGGTAATTAGATTCCTAGGCCGTTCCATCTCAGTTTTGTGCGAGACGTAATTTTTTGGCGGAGTTCGATGACGAAATGTCTGGCACATGTACTCCGAGTTTGATGGATGCTTCGGATTACTCAATGTAATGGAGATCCGGGTTTATTTAATTCATTGGCACTAGAGATATACTTTGGTAGCAGTGGACACTCTCCATAGTTGCTTTACTAAGATTTGTGGTACCCAAACTAAGTTTCAGACGTGGATTTATAAGCGGGTGCGGGTCAAGCACATAAATCCGAAATACATGTTCACAAACAAACTAAGTTTCAATTGTATAAATAAAGGAAGTCTTGTAACGTGTAGCGATCCTATCGGTAAAAGAATAAAAACTTGCCCGTACATGTTTTTAGCCCTTTATCTACTTAATTAAGAATTGCTAAGAATATCACCTTGAATCTATTTGTATTCTCTTGTTATAGTTAGGCAATGAATGATAAATACTGATTTATGTAATAAAAAAGAAAATTACGAAAAAAATTAAGATGCATAAGCGTTTGATGCGTTTGATGACTGGTTTTATAAACAGTCAACAAGTCTTTTTTCAAAAGAGTATAGGACCCACTAGTCTGAAAGAGTCAAGTAATACTTTGATTGAGACACTGTTAGAAAATCTAATCCTTTAATCATGAAACAGACGTCCGAAAATCCAATAGTGCTCTCTTTTGGGGAGGAGGGGGCTCGACAGGATTAGAAAGGGAGCCGAAAGCTGTCTATTTAAAACAATCTTCTCTAATAGAACGTGCAATCGTGATATAAGCTGATTCAATGAAGGATTTGGAAATGATTTTTCAAAAGAATGGTTACAATGAATAGTTTTTTTTTTTACAATTTTAATTTAACGGTACACCCTCCAAAAAAGTATTCGAGTAACAGATAAATTTCCTACGCTGGTTTCTTATATTAAAAATTATTTATCATAGAATATCAATTAGGCTATGTATAAATATGACATTCCATATTTCTGTCAAGTTGTGCGTTTTCCAAAAACTCAATTATTTTTCGCAAATCCAAAATAGGAAATTTATCTCTTACTCGAACACTTTTTTCGGAGGGCGTATAGTGAGTCACTTTAAAAAATATAATTACAATCCGTTCACTGTTGTCAGTTGTAGAACCCTGTTTATAGGCGAGGTTTAATTATGACCTCCTTGTGTATGTATAAGAGTGAAAATTAACGTCACTTTGTCATCTTAAGCATATTGGGGAAAATTCAATTCAGTACTTATGCATTAAGGATAGCGAAAGATTCAATGATAATGAATTTTTGGGAAGGTCTCTGACAATGCTAAAATTTCGTTATCATACAAACAGGACACAGGGCAGAAAAGGGTTGATTAATATGTATTCATTTTAAATTTTGGACATATTTTTAGAGCGAAAGAAAACATTAGTTAAAATTTCTGAAAAAAAGCCAACATTCAGGGTTATTGTAGACTGAATGTGTGTTTTGTAGCAAGCGGGAAATCATTAAGAATGTAAGTTTTAATCACTAAAGGAGAATTTTATTAAACTTTTTTTATTTTACTTCGTAAAAATTTATTCGGAATTTATTTATTTTACTTCGGAATTTATTTGTTTTACTTCATAAAATAAATAAATATTTGTAAAGTTTTCTTTCAACATGAGTAAAAAAAAAATTAAGAATGCACAATGCATATGTGTACTACTACCATCTATTTTAAAATAAACTATCTCCGAATTAAGTCCAAAATAGTCTGGTATTACCAACTTCTTACTTAATTTTGACGGGTGTACCATAATTAGAAAGCAAATTATAGTTTTCGTTATTTTTTTTTACCAAGTTTCCAAACTAGGTATCTAATTTTGCTAAGTTTAATAGAATTTTGCGATGTGCTAGGGGAGACGAAACGCAGGGGCGTAGCCAGGGGGGGATATCGGGATATATCCCCCCCGAAATATTTGGATTAGTGATGAAATTCCGTCTATTTATACATATATAAGTTCATATCCCCCCCCCAAAAAATTTTTTTCCAGGCGCATATCCCCACCCCCGAAAAATTTTCCTGGCTACGCGCCGACCAAACGTCCCAAATTTTCACGGACAGTACCCAATTTCACTATTTTTTTTTATTTGTCCCCAAAATATAAAACATCAATTGGAGAGAAAATTTTAATTAAGATGATTATTTCTTCCGAATTAACACTTTAACGCGCAGTGTTCCCGCTCTGGGAACATAAAACTCTGAAATTTTGACTGTTGCCAGTCACGAAGAATAGATTTGATTTGTATAAAAATAGTTGCGTGTGACATAGCTCCACGAGAATCCTTTACTTTTTAGCACGTCATTTCCCGTAAAAAATGCTCACGATTATTTTTAACAGCACTTACATCTGCTGAAAAATGGAAGAATGCGAGAACAGCTGGATAGATTGCCCAGTGCTGAAAAAAGGGGGCAGCTGTTGCCATCGCTCGACTTAACTACCAGCAAGATGGCGGACGATGGAAACGTTCATCGCGTGCCACAGATCTAGAGACCCTTTTTTGATGACAGCTGGCTGTGCCCCGCCATCTTGCTGGTAGTTAAGTCGAGCGATGGCAACGGCTGCCCTTTTTTCAGCATTGGGAAAGGGTTGCGCCTCAAAGGGTTAATAAACAAAAAATAGGTTACGTTTGCCTCATTTTACGAATTTTAATAATGATTGAATAAATAGAAGCTTATTTGAGAAGAGCTTTCAATTTATGTTCCCAGTTTATTTCAGAATTGGTGTTAACGGAGAAACCACGTTGATTTGTCCCCAATACTTGTGATCTTATGTTAAGATGAAGAAAAGGAAAAATTTCCAGCGTAAATCTGAAGATATCACCTAACTAAAGATATCACTGTCCCGGGAAATTAAAAATTCTCTTTCTTTAGGATAAAACTTCATGTTTTGCATGTGTGAAGCATGTTTTCCTTTCAAAGCTGCTAGCAGAGTGAAGAGAAATTTACCCGCAATCGGAAGCTAAAATTCGACAGAATTTTCCAAACAATCGATTTGTAGGTAGTGTGCTGCCATCTACTGACGGAAATATGCAGCTTTTATTTAGATAAAGTGATGAATGCTCAGCCCGATTTCTTTTTTCTGCCTTACTTGTTTAACATTATTTTCTTGGATTTACCAGTTTTCGTGTAAGAACTTAGTTTTTGATAATAATAATAATAAAATTATAAATATTTCTAATGTTAAATAATAGCGTTTTAAACTTACATAATGAAGGTATGGGAATTTGTTTGATCGAATAATAAATAAATAAAAAAAAATAGTTCAAATGTTCGCCACCAGGGGACGTTTTATAGAATATTACACATTTAGCATACATTTAGAATAGTTTACAAATATTATTAGAGCAAAACATGTTGAATACGACGGCCATCACTGTCAGCTACCGTCTGGAATCGTAAGAGAGCATGTTCCACAGCTGACCGCAGTGTGTTCGAGGAAATGCTACTAACATCTTGTGAACATGGGCGCCGGCAGCATAGGGCAAGGAGGGGGGGGCAATGATTTTTGTATGCAGTGTTTTAACTTGCTTTTTTGCTCTTTCCAACATGGTAACCATACGTTGAAGTAGTCTTGAGTCCCCTTGAATAGTCTTGCCCCCCCTCCCCCGGGAAATACTCTGCCGGCGCCCATGCTTGTCTGCTGTCTTTAAGATCAAGCGACGAGAGTTCTTGGATTATCACGAATTACCAAATGTTTCAAACTTCCCCAAAGCCAAATGGTTGGTTGGATGGTTGGTTGGTGTTTAATGGCACAAGGTCCAGAAAGGACGTACTGCGCCAGACTATGTGTATAAATAGTAAAAATAGAGTTTACAGGTATAAAGGTGTTGCTTAAAACAAGTAAAGCTAAATTCCATGAGGTCTATAAACGGAAAAAGCAAACTGTAGAAAGCTAAAAAGTAGATAAAAATAAGACAAGGACATCTGGATGGGGCGGCGGGGGGGCTCCCAACCAGATACCAGTCAGACAAAAGTGGACACTTCACAATGAGGAAAACCCCAAAAGCCAAAAGTTGCATGGTTTGTGGTCTGGGGAGGCCATGAAACGCCACCCTGGTGGCGAATAGTTGAACTAATTTCAGTTATTCGCTCAAACGAATTCTCACCATTATATCCTACACAAAATTTCATAACTTTCTTAACAATAGTTTCATTTGTAGACAACTTTAAGATAGGGTCGTTTAATTTCGAACATCCCCCCCCCCGGTATATTGATTTCCGTCAAGAGCTGATATGAGTTAAAAAATATAAATACCAATTATAAATATATTAAATAAATCAAATTATATGACACGTATGTGTAAAATTAAATCACACGTATTGTGGAACTAAATGAGAAAAGTTTGCTAAAGAAAAATGTAAATAGAATGTTACTGGTCTGTCTGACCAGCATATTTTGTACTCGAAGAAAAAGCTCGTTATGAAGGCAATTACAACGGGCACTGTAAAAAACATTTTACGAAAATATGTCTACACTCAGTATATTTAATCTTTGTCCACCTAAAGTGAATAACTGCATAATCAATTTTATTATAGACATAAAACGAATTTGGAAATGCGCAGAAACTTTTAGCATTCGAACGATTTCGTTTTGTGCATTCAGCTCCTCTTACTTTAATGCTTCAGCAGACGATTATTTTAATGAGAAAAAAAAATTAAACTAAATGTTACCCGGAAAAACTATTTTAAATGAATTGGAATACCCATTGCGTGACGTCATTTTCACTTGAAAAAGGTAAGTTTGTCACGCAAATGATTTACTTTTTTGACTCTCGGAAATAAAATGGAGCAGAAAAGAGCGAATAATCGCTTAAAAATGAGAGAACGGGTAGGTTTTCAGATTTTTAAAGTAGCGCAGATTGTTTACTATATTTTTATACATAATCATGAAAAATTTCAAGCAGATCGTACAAACGGTGTGAATTTTATGCCAGTTTTAGATTATAACTTTTTAATCTCTTCGGATTAAAGACAACAAAAATTTTGTTTTGAAGTGGTTGGACCGGCATTGTTAGAGAGTGATTGAGTCAGGAATCAGCGTTACTATATAGTAGGATTCTACTGGTCAGTAATCAATGTTTGTCTTGGAGGAACGGAGCAACGGTTATTTGGAGCCCCGTAATGCACGGAAATTTTAGTTTGAAGATTTCCCGATTTGATTTAATTTTGAGATACAAACAAACGTAAGAATTTGTTGAGCATTTATGCAAACAATTACTGAGTTCACTTTTTTTTAATAATACTTTCTGCAAATATTTAAACAAAACGAAATTTCTGCATTTAAAAACCAATCAAAAAGAAACATATTTTGAAATTTCGTAAAAATTGCCAATTAGCATTTTTATGCCAAGCACACGAAGATATAAATAAATATCAACAGAAAAAAGTCAAAAATAAATTTATTTATAAATTTAACATTTCGGAGCGTCGCTCCCTCAGAAAAGTAAGAAAGAAATCCTTAATTTGCACAAAGAAGCGAATTCCCGTCGATTCTGGTTCGTTCAAAAAACATTCATTAAATCAACTTTTTTTATTATTAACGTTAAACCTTTTGTGAACAAACTCTTAATTAAAGTTTCTGCAAAAACAAACTATCCCTATATTTCATTGTATTTAATTTTTTTTTCAAAGTAGAGAAAGTGCACAGGAACATCACTATTCTTTCCTCAGAAGAACCTTAGAAAAGGAACTCAATTTGTACTATTTTTTATTATTTTATTTTATTTATTTATTTTTGGGTTTTTTTCTTCCCGAGTTTATCTGGAAATAATTTGCGAAGTTAATTTGACGTCTTTTTGCTAAATACTGAACTTTTCCGAGGCGATGTTTTGAGGTCAATGTTTTGTCTGTTTCATTCTTTATGACAAAAAGTCCTCATTGTCGCTCGGATTTTTTCCCCCGTAAAAGTAGATAAAAACGTGCATTGCTGATGTTTCTTATTTTATTTCTAAAGCAAGGAAATAAATAAAAAATTGTAACTAACATACAGTTTATTATTTCTTTTTTCGATAAGTGTTTTTTTCCGAACCGGTCTTTGTTTATAGCTTTTTATTTCTGTATGTATTTTACTGTGAGCACTGACTTTCAATTCATTTTTTTTTTCCTGAGAGAATTTCTTTTATCTTTGAAATTCTTTTTCAGTCGACTACTTAGATGGAAAAAAAAAAACTATAAATGATTTTTTTTTTCAAGACACTGAAAGGAAAATCTGAAATATAACTAAATCATGTACAGGGTGTGTAAAAAATATTGAAATATTGCATTATTTTTCAATCTTTGAAACATCAAATTCTTATTCTCGAATTTTTTATGTTACTTTATTTATTTATTTATGCATTTATGTTTGAAAAAAAAAACCCTTAAAAATGTATATGACTGATTTTGCATTAGCGGATCCATGCCGTTTGCCTTTGTTTATAGATTTTGCTTTTGGTCTTTAACGTTTTCTTTATATATCTACTGTAAGCTCGGTCGACCAATAGTCGAATAGAAAAGACACAAAATGCCGGAAGTGTGAAGGTCCAGGTATGCTGTGCTACCGCGCGGTTGTCGACATAACGGTCAGGTAAACGGTCATCAGTGAAGTAACGTGACCACGTGTTAGAACCCCTTAAAAAGTCCGCCACCCATGAAATTCCTCTTTTAGGCAGGTAATCCTTGCGTAGCTTTGTTTTTAGCCAACACAACTGTAACTACTCTAAGAAGTGACGTAGCCAAAGGGGGGGGGGAGATAGGAGAGTCATAACTCCCCCATGAGGAAATTTTTGCTATACAAAATATACATGCTTCACTCTCTCATCTCACACACGTATACATATATGCGAGTTGCAGTAGTCGTAGCCCACCTCCATGAAAAGTTTCTGGCTACGCAACTGACTCTAAGTTTTGAATAAAAATGTTTTCTAGGACAATATATTTAATCTTTTTACTTTTTCCCCCTACACAGCTTAAGCTGATCGAAAAACGATAAATAATTCTTTTTTACAGACTAGAATGAACATTGTGTATAGCTCTCTTAATATATTTATGCGCTCAATTATTTTTTAATCCTTATGACTTGAAACTCTATTGCATGTTTTTCCCGTTAAATATGCTATATATATATATATATATATATATATATATATATATATATATAGTATATATAAAGTATAGCATAATTGGAAATAGTATAACACCCACCGACCAGTCATGCTAAATACAGAAACATCAAAATATAAACTATAATAATAAAATGAAACATCTCGTTCAGAGGGAGAATTGATCACTATACTCTAACGGCCGTATTCACCAAGTACTTGACACCCGTGTTAACCCCTTCAGATGTTGAATAGACATCAAATAAGATCCAGTCGACATCTGACCGTCGTTTTGGTGGGTTAACACAGGCGTCAAGTACTTAGTGAATACGGCCATATAAGTTTCTGACACACACCGTGAGGTTTTTCCCGATTTTTAATTTATTGCTCAAAACAGAACAGACCAGCAACAAACAGTAACTCTGTTGTAATTCAATTAATTTTTGTTTGTCTTACGGCAAACATCAGTAATTTGACTCTCCCAGGCCTATGAAGATGAAAAAGAACACGCATGAATACAATTAAATTATTAAAAGATGAATAAAAACAAGCACCAACTTACGCAGATGAAACACTGCAAAAATAACAGGCTCTCTAAACGCCGACTAGTTTGAATCTGTCTCTGAATCTGGGATACTAACATTGGGGATGTTAGTTTTGAAAATTTTGCAGTATGTTTCATCTGCGTAATTTGGTGTTTCTTTTTATTCATCTTTTAATAATTTAATTGTATTTATGTATGTTCTTTTTCATCTCCATAGGTCAGGGAGAGTCACATTACTGGAGTTTGCCTTAAGACAAACAAAAGTGAATTAAATTGCAACAGCTTTACTGTTTGTTGTTGGCTTGTTCTGGTCTGAGCAATAAATTACAAATTAGGCAAAATCTGACGGTGTGTGTCAAAAACTTATGGAGCATAGTGTGCAATTCTCCCTCTGAATGAGACGTTGCATATTTTTACTGTACTTTGTTATTTTGATGTTTCTATATTGATAATATCTGTGCTGGGTCTTGTTACACTAATTCCTATTATAAAGCACATGGGTCTTTTAAGCTGCATTTTTTAAGCGCTATAGAGCTTTTGTTTAAATTAATTTTGCTATCTGTATTTACAGCTATGTATGTATATATATATATATATATATATATATATATATAAATATATATACACATAGATAAGTCCGTAAATACTTTACAAATGCATAAAAATTTAAAGAATTGATGTATTCGAATACGGTTTGCGGAAAAGTCATTCTCGTGAAAGGGGGATTTTTTTCGGTTGAGAAAAGAAATGGTTACATTTTTCTACGATAGATGGCGCTGTAGTCAAGCAAATCTCAGAAATATGCAAATCAGTCCTATAAAATGCAGGGAGAGAAACTGAACTTTTATTCCTCATTTCCCTATTATCGACATTTGCGTGGGTGCATAGTGATGTTGACATTGGTAGATAAAGCACTGTTGGTGAAGTTTTATTATCTCATACAGGAGTCAGCGGCTGAAGCTTTACGAAGGTTTCGGACAGAGAAGAAATGAAAAAAGGGTCAGGTCCTATAACTCCTGCAGGACTAATTTCCCTTATACACGAAAATGAAGAATAAAAGCTCAGCTTTCCTCCCTGCATTTCATAGGACTCTGATTTGCATATTTTCCGAGATTTGCTTGAGTACAGCGCCATCTATCGTAAGAAAATTAACTAATTTTTATCTCAACCCGAAAAAATTTCCTTTCACGAGAATGACTTTTCCGCAAACCGTATTCGAATACAGCAATTCTTTAAATTTTTATGCATTCTTAAAATATTTATGGACTTATAGGACACCTGGTATATTTATGAATTCGTGATTTTTGCATTTATACACTTCAAATAAATAAATGAATGAATATTTGTAACTAACATAAGTTTATTTCGAGGGTGAGCATTAAGTAAGTCACAAAATTTAGTAGAATTTAGTGTCTTAAACAATTACAATTCATCTGAGATTTATGAGATTTCCTTTATAAAGAGAACTAGATTCATGATGTCATGTGAGTAATGAAAAAATAATGGTTTTTATCGATTATTTCAAATGTATGTAACAAAAGTAGTATTACTTTCTGACGTACCTAATGACTTCTCCCAGTTTCCCTTTTACAATATGCAATTTTTTTTTTCTGTCAGTCTGTTAATAGTTTTATTTCCTGTCCTTATATTTTTGTCTGTGTGTATGTACGTCTAGTTCAATTTTATTAATCTTTTAAATTCTCTGCTAGTGGGTATCTTAAAATTATCTAAAAATCTTAAATAATTTTTTTATGTACTGAAAGAAATTATTAAAGGTGAATGAATAAATGCCTAATTTGAGACGGGGGAGGGCGGAGTGCAATAAGACATCCCTATGTTTATTTATTTATTTTGTTATGTATTGTGATCACGTAGAACATTCTTTCCCCACAAGCAGCGTGGAAAAAGGGGCAAATTTTGTATTTATAGTTTTTTACAATGTTCTGTATTATTAAGTCATTTAACATCGGTAATTTGAATTTTCTTACTATTGTTTGCTCTTTTGTGAAGAAATTTTGAAACGCCCTTAAAAAAAAAAACAAGTAATGATAAAAATACCACAATTTGCATTAATTGGATTAAATAAAGGGTGTTTTTTTCGGGTGGGAACTTACTTCATACTTCTTTTCTATCGATATTTTTTGAGCGATAATTTACTTTGTCTTATTGAAAAAACAATATATATGTGCATATATTCGTTTATCTCTCTTTATACTCTTCATGTATATATATCTGGTTTTGTGCAACTTAATATTTTTTTCTTCTTTGGATTTTTAAAATTTGCATTGACTTTTGACGTGCCTAAAGCGCTGTAACAGTTGAGTCCACTAGCCTAAGTATCGAACGAAAATTTTATTGAGATCAGCACATAAGCAAGAGTTCGCAGTCTTGAACAGGAGAAAGAATGGAACAACATAGGAGGCAAAACAGATTTTATTTCACAATTCGAATAATGTGACAAAATTGTTCTCTCCATTTCAACAGCGCAATAAGTACGAGGAAGTCACGGGATACTATAAAAAACTCCAAAGAACGCCATTGGCAACTTACGTCCATAGCTCAGTGACGTCAGTGGCCCTGAGTGGTTTTGGGTTGGAGAACCAAGAGATAGCTCAGTTTATTCTTTATTTACTCCCGTTGTCTTGGATATCCTGCTACGGGAAATATCTGTTTACCTGACAAAAGATTTGGATAAATTTTGTGAATTAACAGAATGTATTATTTAGATGACTTGGAAAAGAACGCTATTTCCGATAATAGATTCAGATTTAGAATAGAGCATGATATAGTAATTAAAAAACTTACAAAGTTTTTTAATTACTTTATCGTTTAACACCAGTATTTTAAGTGTTTTTTCAGAGCATGATATAATTTAGCACACAGTAACCCTTATATTACATATACGGGGTGTCCCAAAAAGGTAGTAATGGGCTCTAATTCTTTATCTGTTAGAAATAAGTGGGCGGTATAAATCGAAAAACAGATGTTTTCGAAATCGATGTTTTAAATAAGGTAGGAAAAAAGAATACGCTAAGAAAAAATTCCCTCTACTTTAATATTCAAAAAGTTACAATTTTTGATTTTGTATATGATTCCAGTATAGAACAATTCCCAGTTAGTAAAATGTGTTCCATATAGTAATGAGGTGATATACAAAATTTGAGAATTATACCTTAAAAAGTGTCAGATGTATGAAGATAAGTATAACGCTGACTTAAACCACTTTTTAGTGGTTCTCGAAGGGAAAAAAAAATCACGTCGAATGATCGCATTTAAGGGGTCGTACAGAAATTACGAAAGAAAATATTTTCTTTCATTCTAGAAATAAGTGCCTAGATTCAATTTCATGTATAGTCCTTGACAATCTTTGTTTAAAAATACCTCTGCGACGTTTTATGATGAAATATTCAAAATTAGTGCATGACTTCATGAGTCTACGGAGCACATTTTGCTTATTGGGAATCTTTTTGCGGGGGTTGTATACAAAGTAAAAAAGTGTAACTTTTTGTAAATGAACAAGAGGGATTTTTTTCTTAACGCAGGCTTAGTTCTGACCTCATTTTGAACATTTTTTCAATTTACACCGCCCATTTATCTCTAATGGGTAAAGAATTAAAGCCCGTTACAACTTTTTTGGGATACCCTGTATAGATTATTGCAGAGAAAACAATAATTATATGAATGACATTTAACATCTGAATCTTTTAGTAGTTAGTGCACATATTGATCGCCTTCAACAATAAAAGTAAACTTCAGATCCGAGCAAGAGCAAATTTAAGCCGACCAAAATTAAAACACGCTGGTGTTTAAAAATAAAATTTTCAAATTTGAATCCTCATTTACATATCGATTGAATTCTTTCGAACGCTTACAAACAAAGGAGGCATTCAGTCAAATGTTCTCTCTTCCGTTTAAATACTAGTGGCTATACAAAAACGCAATCTGCTTTACAAAACACACAGCTGCAGAAAAAGCTGGGAAAAAAAGTTTTGAAATTTGAAGTATAGCAGCCAATTAATGCAGAATTTTTTTACGTGTTTTCTCCCTTTTTTATATTCATGTGTTATTTATGAAGATCTAGTATAAATCTCAGTTTACAGGGAAAGATTCCTAGCATTTTTGCGTTTCCTAGCTTTTTTTTCCCCTTAAAGTCACTTGAAATTTTGAATTGTTTTATTACTCAACACAGCTTTCTTTTCCCTATGTTTTATATATATTTTTTATGAAGATAGACAGAAAATGCTGACGTGTTCTTTTGTATCTTTGTTTCGAAAAGTAGAAAACTTTTATTGGCTGTTAATTTCTTTTCCTTTTTTTCTGTCCCTCCTTTTTGTTATTAAGGACTTTTAAGAGAGGGTAAAGGAAAAAAAAATAGGGCGGGAGATTTTTTTGGATCCGAATATTAAACAAGAGTGATCGATTCTCTTTGTTTTATAAAGCTTCTTTATTGTTCTTTCTCCCGCTGCCGAAATCTAAAGTAGATTTATTTCCTGATAAATTGTTGGCATCACTCATTGTGTTTTTTCCCCTTATATTTAAACAATAAAAGGAGTTTTATTGAGAAGAATGTAAATAGTTTTTTCCTTCTTTCTTTCGGAGAAAAAAAAATGTACAAAACTTGCTTCAAGTTTTAGCAATAAAGAAACACGAAAACAGAATAGAAACAGACTTTTGCGATGAAAAGAGTGCATTGTAAAACAATTGAACGTTTTCTTTTTTTCCGTTTTTTTTAGTTAGATGTGGGATCCGTTAATTAAATATTTTTGCTTAATGCTATCAGAAAGGAACAGAAAAAACAATAATGAATGCTACATAGTTTAAATTATCTAAAATATGCTTACATATAATTAATTTTCTTAAATTGGCTTTAAAGAATACTGGAAATTAAATTTATTACTGCACTTGGTATCGGTTATTTTTCAATAAATTATGCGAAAAATTAACGTTCCAAGATACAAACAAGCTTAATATTTATTTCTAAAGTTGATGATATTTCATTAAGGTAAATGAATTAATTATGCTGCATTACAATCAGTTTCAAAGTATTTTCTCTTTATGTAACCAAATAATAACAATAATAAATAAATAAAAATAAAAGTAAAAAATATTTTCTACTGGTAATTTTGACTGTGCTTAGCAGTAAAATCAGATTACTGAACCGTTTTTTTTTTTTTTGTTGGTTGTGGTATTTTTAAATGCATCTTTAAAACATAATTGCTAAGGTATAATTTTAAGTAATGTAAAACTTTTGAAACACCCTGCACGTGTTAGTCAGCGATTTGCAGACAAAAACTCCAAAATCTTGATCAAATTTATACACTTCATTCTAATAAATTGTCAAAAATTCCTTCAGGATATTACAAAAAACTTCAAAGGACTTCCAAACATGCAATAGCTCACTACTTTGATGGAGTTATTGTTTTGATAATATGGAAGGAAAGAAAGTCTTATTTTCCCTCTAGCATATTCCAACAAAGACAGATTGGATTACATTCACCTCGTAAAAATATTTGTGATTAAAAACGCAAAGGAAAAAGTACCGTCTTTGATAAGACCTCAAAGGAAAAAAATTTAATTTTCCTATGGTCTTATACTTCTTACGCTTCACGTAAGGGCATTTATTAAGCTGCTGCTTATTTTCCAGTGAGGTGTTCGGCATGTTTGTTCTGAAGAACCGATTTTAAAAGATTTCTAATTTTTCCCCTCGACTGGCATCGATAATATTGTTCAGCCGTTCTTGCATAAAACAGAATTAACCCTTTAACGCGCAGTGATCCCGCTCTGGGAACACCAAACTCTGACGTTCTGACTGTTGCCAGTCACGAAGAATAGATTGGATTTCTACAAAAATAGTGTCGGGTGAGATAGCTCCACGAGAACCCTTTACTTTTTAGTACGTCATTTCGCGTAAAAAATGATCACGATTATTTTTAACAGCACTGACATCTGCTGAAAAATGGAAGAATGCGAGACCAGCTCGATAATTGCCCAATGCTGAAAAAAGGGCAGCCGTTGCCATCGCTCGACTTAACTACCAGCAAGATGGCGGACGATCGAAACGTTAATCGCGTGCCACAGATCTAGAGACCCTTTTTTGACGCAGCTGGCTGTGCGCAGCATTGGGAAAAGGTTGCTCCTCAAAGGGTTAAAGTGGTGTTTGCTTGTTTGTTCGTTCTTGTAAATGTGCGTACTCATTCGAATAGAAATATTAGAAGCTAGAAGTCAAAGCCCGTTGTGGAGGCAATTACAACGGGCGCTAGAAAAAAAAAAACATTTGACGAAAATATGTCTACATTCATACTACAACATATTTAATCTTCGTCGTAAATATTTATAATCCAACTAAAATAAATAACTTCATATTCAATTTTTATTTTATATCGAAATCGAATTTGATGCTCTTCTAAAAACGAGCGGAAACTTTTCACATTCGACCGATTTCCTTTTGTGCGAACTGCCACTCTTATATCACTACTTTATGCAGACAATCATTTTAATAAAAAAATTAAACTATGTTATTTGTAAAAACTAATTTAAACAAATTGTAATCGTAGCTTTCCTTTCAAAGCCTGAAGATCGTGACTTCAATATAACATCATGTCAATTGCAACTGCTAATTTTGTTACGAAAATGATTAACTTTTTTTACGCTCGGAAATAAAGGGGAACTGAAAATAGCTAAAACTCGTTTAAAAATTAGGGGATTTTCAGATTTTTAAACTAACGCAGATTGTTTTCTATATTTTTATACTTAACTTTTTAATCTTCTTGGAGTAATGCCTGTAAAAGTTTTATTTTGGAGTGGTTACCTGGAATTGTTTGAGAATCAGTTAGTCAGTGAGTCAGGGATAGTGTAACTATAAACACTACTGGAAATTAAAATTGCTACACCAAGAAGGCGACATTCTACAGACTTCAAATTTAAACGACAGGGAGAAGATGCTGTGATATACAAATGATTAACTTTTCAGCGCATTCAGACTACGTCATTTCCCGCATTCAGCACGTCATTTCCCGTAAAAAAATGGTCACGATAATTTTTAACAGCACTGACATTTGCTGAAAAATGGAAGAATGCGAGAACTGCAGGAAAGATTGCCCAATGCTGAAAAAAGGGCAGCCGGTATCATCGCTCGACTTAACTACCAGCAAGATGGCGGACGAACGAAACGTTCATCGCGTGCCACAGATCTAGAGACTCTTTTTTTGACGACAGCTGGCTGTGCGGCACAGCCAGCTGCGTCAAAAAAAAAGGTCTCTAGATCTGTGGCACGCGATGAACGTTTCGATCGTCCACCATCTTGCTGGTAGTTAAGTCGAGCGATGGCAACGGCTGCCCTTGTTTCCGCATTGGGAAAGGGTTGCGCCTCAAAGGGTTAATGTTAGGGTGCTACAAATTTTGGGTCTCATGATAAAAGCCGATTGTAGCCATGGAGGCAAAGCCAAGTACTAACATTGCAAGATATATGAAAAGACATAATGGGTGGCATTTCCCATCATAAAATGATTATAAAAATACTGTATTGAGTGATAACGTGTTGTACAAATTCGTACAGATATACTTCCTAATTGTAGCAGCTGCTAAAAATAGCAGTGTATTAGGACTAAATAAAGTGAATTTAGGCTATATTACTTTCTTTTGTTTTATGTGAGCTACAGGGCAAACATTCCAATTTTTCGAATTTGTAATTTTTCAGGATTTTTCTGGGAAACTGCAAGCTGAATTTTTTAAAAATAGTTTTCCTAGAATAAGTAAACCTCGGTGAAGTTATGATTTAATTTTCAGGAATTAAAAAAAATCATTCATTTTAGGGTTAATGTAAATCAAATACTTTTTTTTTTCCTTTCAAAAGATTATTTTTTTTAATGCGGTAGTAAAAACCTGTAAAAAAAAAAAAAGTCTAAAATTTCTGTTACTATAATTACTGATTTTACCTTAGTTTCTTTTAAATTATGTTCTCGTTAAAAGTTTAAAAATGAATTGAGAATCAATAAAGTAGAACTATAACACTTTTATAATCCAATTTTCCTTCTCCACCCCCCCCCTCCTTCCCAAAAAAACTTTAAGGAGATTACAGAATATTTTGAAAATTTTTCAGGTGTTGGAAGTTTTACTTAATCACTGTTACTTTGATATCATGTGTAAGAGAAAAGAAGAAATTGAATTTTCTCATCTTCTTAAAGGAAAAAAAAAGAATATAAAAGAATAAACGTTAGTAATAAACCAGAAAAGGATAAATATCTTCCTTACAACATCAAACTAGAAATCTTGATTCTTCGCCAAACAATATTTTATGTTTTTATGCATCGATTTTTTTAATCTACGGAGAACTGTGTATTTCGAGGAGAAATTTAATTATAAAGTTTTGCAGTTTTGCACGAGATTTTGATAAATTTTTGCCCTGGAAAAAAATTAATAAAAACACTTGTTTCCATCAAATATTCATTGGTCTTGACACTTAAATTTTGAAGTATTAATTTTACATTCAAAAGAAAGTACATGCGCTGGAAAATTGTTGCGTTATGTATACAGGGTGTACCAAAAAGGTGGTAACAGGCTGTAATACTTCATCTATTAGCGATAAGGTAGGAAAAAAGGATGCGCAGAGAAACAGTTCTTCTCATTATTTCTTTAAAAGTTACACTTTTTAAGTTTGTATACAACCGCTGTAGAAAAAAATTGCCAATTAGTAATATATGTTTCCCATACACTAACATGGTGATATACAAAATTTAGCAATTCATCGTAAGGCGTCCCGGAGATATATATAATGAATGAGCATACCTTCTGGACACTTTTTATTAACCTTAAACGCGCAGTGTTCCCGCTCTGGGAACACCAAACTCTGAAGTTTTGACTGTTGCCAGTCACGAAGAATCGATTTTATTTCTATAAAAATAGTGTCGGGTGAGCTCCACGAGAATCCTTTACTTTTTAGCACGTGATTTCCCGTAAAAAAATGGTCACGATTATTTTTACAAGCATCGACATCTGCTGAAAAATGGAAGAACGCGAGAACAGCTGGATAGATTGCCCAATGCTGAAAAAAGCACAGCCGTTGCCATCGCTCAACTTAACTACCAGCAAGATGGCGGACGACAAGATGGACGACCATTTTTTTGACTCAGCTGGCTATGCGCACAGCCAGCTGCGTCAAAAAAGGGTCTCTAGATCTGTGGCACGCGATGAACGTTTCGATCGTCCGCCATCTTGCTGGTAGTTGAGTTGAGCGATGGCAACGACTGCCCTTTTTTCAGCATTGGAAAAGGGTTGCGCTTCAAAGGGTTAAAGAAGTAAAATTTCAATGAAATTATTTTTAATTAAAAGACAGTATGATGAATGAAATGAAAACTAAAATGCAGTTTTCATAAAACTTAATGCAAACTTAGAAACATTCACAAATTAAAAAAAAAAAATAAAAATAAAAAATTGCATTCACGCCGTACCTCCCTTTGAACAATTTAAATAAATACTTTTTAAAATAATTCTTATACAGTATGTAACTTAGATATTTATCTGTACTATGAACCAATAGGTTTGCGAAAACTGTAATATATTATGTTAATCAGGGGCGTAGCCAGGGGGGGGGATATCGGGATATATCCCCCCCCAAAATTTCAGGATTAGTGATGAAATTCCGTTTATTTATACACATATAAGTTCATATCCCCCCCCGAAAAATTTTCCAGGCGCATATCCCCCCCGAAAAATTTTCCTGGCTACGCGCCTGATGTTAATTTAGAAAAATAAAATATTTTTTTAGTATAAAATATTTTTTTAATTAAAATACTATCTGTCGATATATGCTCAACGTAAATTCACTGTTTAGACGCTAGAGCATTTTCAAGAATTCCCTTTTATATTTCATAATGTAAAAGAATTATTTTTAGTGAACCAGCAAACTGACCCATTGTGCACTCTGAAAGCAACGCTGGTTGTGGGAGGGTGGTCTAGAATATATGTACCAAATTTGAGCTCAATCCAATGCACCGTTTAGGGCTATCGTATTCACTCACACACACGCACACGCACACATAAATCATTGTAAAAATAGCGTAATGAATTCACAAGACCCCAATACGTGTAAATACATCAGTATCTCAAAGTAGATTTTTTTTCATGATTACAATAGTTTCCTTGATACAATACTTTCCTTGTACATGTTCAGAAAGTAAGAATATTAAAAGCCAACTTTTTTTAATGACGTCAATTTACAAAATCTCTATTTTATAGTCAGTGCTATAATATGAGTATTTTTGAATACTAATATGTTTGATTCATGTTTTCTCTGTGATTAAAGTTCTCATTTATGCAGCGAGCCAAGCATGGCCTGCTGAAATTTCCAGATTTTGCAAGTCTGTAGTAGCATCGAGTTTATAACATACAAAGAATCTGTTCTCCTCAGATTTGCTTTAAAATACCACAAGTTTTTTAAAAAAATCATTTAAGCTCTAACTATAAATTGCTTATAATCCAATTTTTTTCCCTCTTCATAAAAACAAAATTAAAAAAAATATATATTTTAAAAGATTACAAAATTATTTGAAAACTTTCAAAGTGTGCCGCAGTTTTTACTTAATCATTATTACTTTGATATCGTGTTTAAGAAAAAATTCTGCAAAATATCTTTTGCAGAGAAATTGAATTTTCTCATCTCCCTTGAAAAAAAAAAAAATCTTTAATGGTAAACTGAATAAAAAAATTTATCGCTCATACTTCCTCAAAGACGAAATTTTGATTCTTCCCCAAACAATATTTAATGTTTTTATGGGACGATGTTTATTAAATTTCTCCTTTTCTTTCCCACATTGGAATTCTCGAGATAAAATGTAATTATGAAGTTTTCTTGGTTACGGCGAAAGTCCGTAAAAAAATTATACATAGGTAATAAATTAAAAAGAGATTAATCCTTCTTTTTACTGCGAACATATTTAACGAAACTGAGGCTAATATTGATTAAGGATGAAGTTCACTGTTATTGTAAATATTCAGAAAAAAAAAAGTTAACTTTCAGAAATGGTACGGCACACAAAAACAAACAATCTTCGTTAAAAAAAGGAATACTCTATACTGATGTGTGAACATTCTAGCGCGTAGCATGAGCTGGATTTTCACTGTACTGAACACGCTGTACTGAAACACCCTGCAAGATTTGAACATTCACATGCGTTAACATCATTTATTCAAAATTAAAGCATCGACGCATATGTACGTCCATTCAGAACTACAAAAAATATCATAAAGAATCGTTTCTACATTCCTTTTTAAACCACCCATTTCCCCCCCCCTCTTCCTTTAATCTCCGTGGTTTCTCGCTTTTTCTTTTTCCCAAGTGGCAACATGCTTATTTGTGTTTATCTTTTTCAGTTCCAAATGTTTAGTGAGTCGGAGGGTTACGACAGATGAAGACTGAATAACTGAATAAATTTTCAATCTAAACGATCTATCTTGTCTTGTTATAAATATGATTTTATGTGTGCTTTTTGCACAAAGTTTTTATTTATTTATCTTTTAACACCAGTATTTTGAGTGTTTTTTCTGCAACGTTCTACTAATTTTCATTTTTTAGTAGTAGGCCCGATGTAAGATTCACGATGGCCCCGAGCTGACCCAGCCGTTAGAATGAAAAAAGAAGTATCAGTAAAATATTTATTGTCAAATTTTAATTCTAACCAGAAATATAACTTAACTTTTAACGATTACCGAAAATTTTAGCAAAAAATAAATAAATAAATAAATAAAAGAAAATAAATAGAACAATAAATAAATAAATAAAAGAAAATAAATAGATAAATAAATAAATAAATAAAAAACCTTATGCGGCAATTTTACTCTATCGTTTTTGCTTTGATGTCTGGTAGGGGGGGGAAGGATGAAAAATTTTAGCCGCTGCAAGATATCTTTTCCGAAGAAATTGAATTGAATTTTCTTGTCTTCTAAAAATAAATAAATAAATATACGCTACAGATAAATCCGAGTGAAAATAATATATTTCATACTACTTCAAAGACGAAAATTTGATTCTTCTTTGAACAATATTTCACGTTTTTGCGCAGTAAAAATTAATAAATTACCCCTTTCTGTTGCACTATGTAAATATGCAAAACCTAATTTTGAAGTTCTTCAGGTTCCAGCGAGAGTTGAACTAACTACTTTATACGTGTGCGTGTGTGTTGCGTAAAATTTCGAAGTCAAGAGAATGTTGAATTTCTCCGGTGAATATCAAAATTCACATTGTCGCTTGGAGTAGATCCGAAATGTTTGCGAAATATTCTTATTTCTCACTTACACAGGCGAGTGTCGGCATTCACTATGGTGAATGTTGAATATGTCAGAGATTTGTATTTTTTCTCCTTATTGCAGGTGCGAGAAAACGTCCAAAAGGTGACGCAACGTTTTCGCCTCTTTTGCTGAGAGGCTGTACATATATATACATATATATACTATATATATATATATGTATATATATGTATATATATGTATGTATATGTATATATATATATATATGTATGTATATATATATATATATATATATATATATATATATATATATATATATATATATACATATATATATATACATATATATATATATACATATATATATACATATATATATACACACACACACACATATACATATATATAAATATACATATATATATATATACATATATATATATATATATATATATATGTATATATATATAAAATCTCGGCTGTTCGAGCCTCGTCAGGAGGAGACCCGCCTGAACCCCCCTAATTTTTTAGTTTCATTATTGCCATATTAAAACGATATTAATTGACTATGTCATTTTATCGCTCATCTTTCGCGTATTCCGCCTGGTAACCCTATGTGGAAATTTTTATGAGTGTAACCTTTTTATAGAAAAATACATGTGAAGCATATTCTACGGCTCACGAAATATTGTAACAATAGATTAAAGCAGCTGTGAACTAATAGTATTTAAATACATGTAAAAAATACATGGGAAGCATATTCTACAGCTTACAATATATTGTAACAATAGATTGAAGCTGTTGTGAACTAATAGTATTTAAATACATGTAAAATTATGTCGCTTTTTTATGTCGCATTTTTGGGACACATTTTAAATAAAGGGTGTTGAGAGATAAAATGACATAGCCATTAATATATAAAATATGAAAAAGAATTAAATAAAATATACTGAAGGTAACATAGTTGTAGTCTGCCGTGGCCGCACTTGGGAGAAATTCAAAACACAGTCGTGGGGGACATTATTTTATTCCAGCGTTCAGCTTATATTATTGAAGAGGTTCAGATACAGACTTTTAGAAATTCCAAAAACATATGAATGAAGCTAAGAATCTAAGAATCCCTTTTTCACTCGTTGCAACACCTTAAAAATACTATGTCACCTGGCCTCTAAGGCGGGAACTTCGATTGGCATTGAAGGCCTTACGTCACACCACGTAACGTGCAACTTAGTTAATTGGTTCAGACTGTCTGACGTTTGCACCGAAGGTGAGGTGAGGGCCGGCAAATTTCTAAATTCACGCGGTTTCCTGAAGTTTATTTTGTATTTACACGGTTGCTGCAGCAGCCGTTCGCCGGGAATCGCCAAACAAGAGAAAAAGAACACTTTTAAGAATTTACCGCGCGTAAAGAAATGGCAAAATATTTGAGATTTTAAAATACCGATAAATAAAAACCTTTAGATTCTATCACTCAGAATTTATTGATGGTAATTTCATTACACACTCACGCACACACACGCACACACACACACACACACACACACACACACACACACACACACACACACACACACACATATATATATATATATACAGAATAATTCAAAACTCGCGCACATTCACATGGTAATCCTTGTTGCTAAAAAACCAAAAAAGGTGGTTGAGATTCCTGTCAGTAGATAGAAGGGGCCCCATCATAAGAAGTTTTGAACGTAGCTGGGATCGTTTTCAAAAAGCTTGTCAGTTGTGGTGACTTGAGCACAACGGGGAGTGAATGATATTTTTCCAAGAGTAAAGAATAGCCATCATGGAATTTTATTTCGCTACAAAATCTCATTGCCGTGTGATAAATGCTAATGCCCTCTGGCAACCACGGTGCCAGATCCCCCATATAAGGAGGCGATGTGCGGGAGGGACGGCTTCTATTTTAAAGAGCACCAGCGGAAAGAAAAGTCCGACTTAGCTCGGGGGCGCATAATTTTGAACCGAATCTAGATGTGGGACCAACCATCTGAAATCGCCACTCCCAGGGGTAGTGTTAGACATGCAGGGCATTGAAGTCACGACAGATTTTACGCGCACCAGCTCCCATTAGCGTACACGGTCCCTCAGCCGCGAGAGGAGTTCACCCTCCCAAGCACTGTCCAAGCCGGGTGCTGCTTCACTTCCCGCGTTCTTACGTCAAGGGAGTTTAGTGACTGTACCACCGCGGGACAAACTTATCTAGTTAGTCAAGTTTGTGGTTTGATTTTCAGGTACTGGGGAATAAAGGGTAAAAGCTATTGCCCATAAATTTATTTTTACTTCTCTTATATTTTTATCGAGGATGAGGTAAAACTAGTTGAATTATCTCCTAATCCCATTAATCTTACAGGATGTCTTTGTTTCAAAATAATACTATTAAGCAATGAAATTTCCTAAACAGCAAAATAACCGTAAAATTTCTGTCACTGTCAGTAAAGATTTTAGAATAGTAATTTTCAACATATATACTGGGTGTACAAAAGTCCCTGACACATTTCAAAATTAAATATAAAATCAACTGATTGGGTTACGAGATTACGGTTTGTACCAAAATGCTTCCTACGATGAAAAATTTTGTTTAAGCAAATAAAAATATAGTTCCAAATTTCACCCGTAGATGACACTGCTTGACCTTGCATTAAGTTGAAATGCGTATTTCATTTGACACTTAACCCCTATTGATTTCTTCCTGTGGGGGTATGTGAAGGATAAAGTTTACTCCTCTCCTGTGGCTGATATCGAAGAAACGAAGAGGTGAATCACACAGGTAATTCAATCAAAACCACAAGCATTGCTACCAAATGGGTGGAGTGAAATTGATGTGGTTAGAGCTACATCAGATGCACATATTGAATTATAGAAGCTGTTTATGCTTGTATCTGTTTCACAAAATAAAAATGCTGAATATTTAATGGTGAGTTTTGTATTTACTGTTTCTACAGCGTCATCTATGGGTGAAATTTGGAACTATTTTTTTTTATTTGCATAAACAAAACTTTTAAAGCATTTTGGTACAAACCGCAATCTCGTAACCCAATTAGTTGATTTTATATTTCATTTTGAAATGTGTCAGGGACTGTTTGTACACCCTGTATTTAATAATAAAAATTAATTTGTGTCTCTAAAAATATAACTTCTATATAAATAAAGCAATGTGTAAACTGTCCTTTAGTTTGTCTGTCTGTCTATGTCTCGCGTAGCTCCGAAACGGGTGATCGTAGACCTACCAAATTTTGTACAGAAATTCTCCAAGACGGGTCTCGACACACCTCGAAGCGATTTTCTCGAAATTCGAATTAGAAAATGTTTTATTTTATGTTTTGTCCGATTTTCAGAGATTTTTCTTGCGTAATACATAATAACGCCGGTAATTGCACTCGCAAGAAAACGATATTTACATCATCGTATAGAGTAGAAAATTTTCTTTTAAAAACTGTTTGTTCGGACTGTGTAACATAATTTGCAGATTTTTGGAAATTTTTCAAATAAAATTAAATTTGACGCTGACTTTCGTAAAATATTTTTAAAACTGCTGCTTCTTGAATTCTATCAGTCATAACTTTTTTATATTTCTGCAAAAGACGGAGCACATAATTCGCCCTCTTTTAAAAGAAGAACGGAGGAAAAATATAAATTAGGAGAATTTTTACGAATTTTTAAGTAAAGAAGTATTTTCATTTCAGTAGCAGCTGCTTACAAATTTCGGTTTGATATCTTGCGGTTTGGTTGTCCTGGATACAGTAACAATCATTGAAATTGCCAGTTGAAAAAAATAAATAAAAACGGGTCCTCGAAACGGGTCCCCCATATCTCGAAGCGATTTTTTGCGAAATTCGAATTAAAACATCTGCTGTTTATTGCCTTAATGTGCCAAATACTACTGTTATTGTACAACTAAAAGTCAAAGCCCGTTGTGAAGCAATTACGATGAGCGCTCTTCTGAAAACGTGAAAAAAAATTCTCATTCCAAAGATTTCGTTTTGTGTACATAGTTATTCTTATGTCCAAGCAGACGATTTCTTTGCTTGGCTCAATTTCCTTTTATAATTCTGGATTTATTTGTGAGAAGAAAAATTAAACTGCATAATCTAGAAAAACAATTTTAAAGCCTTTATAAATAGCCCAGTCTTATCTCTTTTCTTTTTGTAAAGGGTTGCAAGAGAGGGTGGCGTATTTTTAAAATTTAAAAAAAAATGTCCATTTCATGTAGTGTCTGAGGTATTTAACGCTAAAATGTGAACCTAAAAGACAGCATGTCTGCGGAAATAAGACATTTTGAAAGTGAGAAGTTCACTGCAAACGGTCCATTTTCACTTTTTTGATACCGAATGACGCTGACATAGTTTTTTTTTTGTGTGTGTGTGTGTCATTATATTGCAATGATCTCAGGTTATTACATATATGACGCAAATTTTAAGTCAAGAGTGAAATAATTTTGCTTTTTCTAGTTTCCACATCACTGGAATTAATTCGAATTACAATGTGAGGAAATTTTTCGTTTCCTACCGTGCGAAGAACGGGCACGCAGCTAGTTAATAATAAGACTCTGCTTTAAATTTGTTATAATTCGATTTTCCTTCTAAGCAGATATTTAAAAAATATATAAATTAATTCGGAAGACGTGGCCAGTTAGTAAAATGTATTGCTAGTATTTTATGTGCTTACAGATAACTATCTATACTGACCCTCTTGCGTGAGGAATCTTATCCTGTGTACACACGTGGTGGCAATTTTCCTATGTTTATGGAGATTCTTTTCTTTTTTTCCCACCATAACTGATGTCATCTTTTTCGTATGTATAGAGGAACATGCCACAATTCATATGAATTTATATAACATCAAATTTTTCAATCATAAACCTACTGGGAAAACAGTTAATAAATATATGTAACTAATTAAGGATTAAAAAACATGATGAGTTTCCTCTTTATGATTTTACAAGTCTGTTTCTAATAATTACTCAAAAGAAATTATTAAATGTGGCGTCTTCTACCGTATTACTTTATATATTTTCTAAAATATCACATAAATTTTTGAAAATTCTTAAAGCATGGGGCAGTTTTACTAAATAATTATTTCTTTGATATCAAATGACAAAAGAAAAGTAAAAGCTATGCAAGAAACATTTCTGGGAAATTTAATTTTCTTCTTCCACAAATTTACCGCTCGAATAGTTAAGAATAAACTGGCTAATGGAGAAACATAATAGTTTGCATAGTTAAAACGAAATTTTTATTTTCTTAAAAAAACTGTTTGGTGTCTTGTGGAAAGATGCGGGTTATTATAATTCTTTTTTCTGATCCGCATTGTGAGTTTCCAGGTAAAATTGAATTGTAGTATGTAGATTAAACATGGAGCTGATAAATTTATTGATAAGTGGTATATTTTTTAATGTACAAAGATTTTATACATATAAAAGATTTTAACCCGTAAGCAGGCGCGCCATTTTGTCTTCGTTATATTTTTAACTAAAAACGTTTTGAAAAACAAATTTGTGGACTTACAACGTAAAATACATCAGTTCTATTATGTTTCATGGGAGGAAATAGTGCTTTTCATATTTATTTAGAGATTTTCTAGCAGTTCTTTTAAATATCATGCTTTCTGAGAAGAAAGATTTCATATGACATGCTTTATACCTAAAAACACTAATTACTTTATTAATATGATATTAATGTTATTTAATAGCCTTTTGTCAATACATACCAGTAGTGTAACGTCAATTTATATTTAATTTACCTTTAGTTTATACTTAGTTTACGTTAACAACGTAATGAAACGTTGTTAGTCACTTGGGAGTATTTAATCCCAAAGTGGAATTTTGTCCCCTCCGGATAACAAAGAAACGAAATTCCTTCACCCACCCCAACTAGACCTTGAATTTGAAAGGTAGAAGAAGTGGCAAACTTGTTCTCAAAAAATTTCTATCATTTTAAGAAGAAAAATTATCGCTGGAGTGACATTTACCCCAGCGCGCCTGCTTACGGGTTAATATATTAAAAATATTAATTTATTCCTCTAATCGCATAATATTTTTGGATATTCACTTAGATATTAGTTTTTTTTTCATATAACATGGCCTCATTAATGAAGAATTTTATTAAAAAAGATACTTGCTTTCTTTCATATTATAAAAATATATATACTAGGGGATGCAACAACAATAAAGTTACCATAAAATAAAAATATAAAACAAAATATAATATTTTAATGAAACTGAACTGAAAGAAACTTTTATAAAAATTATTATAAAAGAAAAATGATAAATAACCACCGTAATATTAATTGCAATACAAAACTCACCTTTTTTGGTACAATATTCTCTACAATCCACAATAAACAGACAGCACAAATTTAAGTTATAAAGCGCGTATATACCTAGGTCACTTCACCATCGACAACCAACCAACTGGATTGTGTTTACAGCTTTAAGATGCTTGTACGGTCAAGTTATCGAACAACACGTAAAGATACATTAATTTAAAAAATAATAATTTATAGCAGATCAGGTATAGTAAATTTTTGATTTAAAGAAATGTAAACATTTTTCTTTAATCCAATAATTTGGCCAAAACTGTAAACATGTAGCACAGCTCTACTCAAAATCCACACCATGATATCACTGAATTTTACATGACCAGGGATACTGCAAGTTATGGGCTTCGTGAAAATGTCCCTACATCTGTGAAGGAAACAAGAAATACCCAAAAATACCATTAAAATTCGATTGTTTTTAAAGCGGCAGAAAGCTATTATTCTGTTTGTTTCGTAATTGTGAATTTTGGCTTTTCTCGGTATAAGAACTCGAACGAGACTTCAGTTTTCGTTTGAGTGTTCAATTTAAAAACTTAAGTGAAAACAATGGTTCAATCTCTAACAGTAACTGTCATGTTAAAAATCAACTGTGACATGATTTTTTTTTCTTTTAAATTTCAAATTGGCAATGATGAAATGTATTGAGCGAAGTTTTTCCTAATATGAATAAGAAATATTTTACTGCCAAAAGGCAGTTTTCCCCCATTTGCTGATCATAAGAGTCCCTAGCAAAGAAGTTCACTTTAATGGCGGATTCTTGTTTCTTTTCTTTCTTTCTTTCATTTTTTTTTTTTTTTTTAATATCAGTCTTCCAATTTTTATTCATGCAGATGATAGCTATAAAGCACTAATCATGGTTAAAAATTGTAGAATGGCGAAATACCGGCATGAAAATGGCGAAACTTACATGATCACATGGTTAATATTATGGATATGAATCATGTACAAGGCTACAGCTCTCCTAACTATTCTTATTTTTCCAGCAACAGATGGCGTTGCTGTTGATGGGGGATAACGCATGCACTCGTTTGCAACTCCAGGTGATCAGGTGATTTGCCAGTTTTACTGCAATCGAAGGGTTTCGTGGAATTGTTGCCATGCATGCGAAGGAAATAAAAAACGAGTTACGTAGCAATGGATTGAAAAGTCGAGTATGTTCCTTCTGCTTCAACGTGCTTTCCTTTTCCGAGTCTAATAACTCTGGAAATGACTACCGTTTTCGGTGAATTGTTGAATTGAAAGACTTAAGTGGCAACAATATTAGATTCCGTTACTACGAAAGATGTAGCGATATTAAAAATAGAATATGGAATTAAGTATAATAAAAATGGATTGAGTTATTAACTGTAACTGTACTGCTAAAAATATGGAGCTGTATCATTCTTATTTTTTGCTAAAAATTATCTTCACATTTTACTACCCGTGTTGTAATTTTTTGGAACTCCCATTGTTTATGAGCCTGGATAGGCAAACTTACCAATAAAGCTTAACATTCACTAAATATGAAGTGATTTTTTAGCACTATTGTTTGTAACAGTATTTTCTGTGGAAACCAATATAATTTTGTAAAAAAATAACTCTGCTTTTCGAGCCTCGTCAAAAAGAGACCCTCTTGAGCCCCCTAATTTTTTAGTTTCATTATTGTCATATTAAAACGATATTAATTGACTGTGTCATTTTATGTCTCATCTTTCGCGTATTTTGCCTGGTAACCCAATGTTGAAATTTTTAGGATTGTAACCTATTTGTAGAGAAATACATGTAATGCGTATTCTACAGCTTACGAAATATTGTGACAATAGATTAAAGCTGTTGTGAACTAATAGTATTTAAATATATGTAAAATTATGTCGCATTTTTGGGACACATTTTTCGGGCAATTTTCAATAAAGGGGGGTGAGAGATAAAATGACATAGTCATTAAAACTGACTTCAAATTACTTCCCTCTAACGACATAAGTAATTCTAACACTTTGATACCCTGAGTAATTAGCCCGAGTATGGGTTCATAAGAAGTGGAGAGTTCCGTAATTTGGCAAGTAATCGCATTATCAGACCTTGACCAAATTAATTTTGGAATACCTCGTAGGTACTCCTTATCCAATAAAAAAAAAAAGAATCATCGAAATTCATACAGAGACAAAATGTTGTTTCTGTACATACATAAAAATAGTCAGTTAAAAAAAAAACAGGATTAAGTGATTTCTGACCAAATATAGAAGGTATATCCAATCTCGGTTCAATTTCTTAAGGCTGTTCTTTGAAAAAAAAAGAACTCTGTTTTTAGTCTGGTACACAAATTGAAATAAACTAATAGCACCATGGTCTCCAAAAAATTCCAGAGGGTTCTTCATAAGCTGCTTTACACACTGCAATAAGCGAAAACGCTGTGGCTTTTGTGAAATTTTCAGAAAAAATTCTTAAACATGGATCTGAACTGCAAGATATTTCGAAGAGTGACGCGCTTTGCGAAAATTTCCGATTTTTAAGAATTTTTTCTAAAAGTTTTGAAGCCGATACAGATTGGCTTGTCTTTGCAGGTTGTAATACAGCTTGTAAAGAGACAATTTCAAAATTTTGAAGTGCCTGGCATAATTAGTTTATTTGTAATTATGTACCAAAATCACATGATTTTTTTCGAATAACACCGTTAAAGATTTATTTTGGGCTCCAAACTTGGCATAAAATTCTCGACGATTTTTGTCGTCTAACTACCACTCCGCTACGGGAAAGCCATTAGGCAATAGTTTTAAAAATGGTTAATGTGCTACTACACCTAAAGTGCCAGTTACCCTTAAAGGAAATCCCCGAAATCAAATTTATGATGTTAAAACACGTATTTAGCTTTAAATCTAGTTGATACTTTGAAGTTGTGTGCATTTTCTGCACCATATACTCTCAAACAAAATATTTTAGAATTACTTCAAACTCTGAAGGAATTTTTTGCAATCTTACTTCCCCCCCCCTTCCCCGAAAGCACTGTGCAACTGTAAATGAGATCAGGAACGACAGTTCAACGCTGTTCATTCTTGTGACAGAGAATTAAATGAATTATCCTTACTTTTTTCCTTGCATGCTTGTGATATGTTTGTGTTACTACAGCAAATATTTCCCTGCCCTCGAGGTGGACATAAAAATCATCAGACATTTGGGCATATTGATTGTTTGGCAGAAAGCTTGTTTCATGTGTATTGTAATACGAATGTACAAGAAGTCAAAGCCCTCTGTGGAAAGCATTGCAACGGGTGATAGAAAAAATATTTGACAAAAAATATGTCTACAGAAAAAATATTTATCTATCTATCTATATATATATATATATATATATATATATATATATGATACGGCAGATATTTCACTAAGGTTCCAGAGTTAAGGCAGGTAAAACGGTTTGTTAAACATTATCTTTAAGTTACAACATAGAGTGAGAAGAGGAGAGGGGAGACGGGTACAAAAATCAGCGTGGAGTAATTAAGCAGTTCCAGTGGCAGAAGTCTCTCGATTTTCGAGGTGCGGGTGTATTTACGCTCATCATACCACGTGGGCTGGTATGACATAACTCCGCCTCTCTCTTATCTCTAATCGAACCACACACATTTATGAACATGACCTGCATCCGGGATTACAAAGGCGTGGGGACGCGTGTACATCTAAAGAACTCAGAATCGACGGCCTGATGTCTGACAAATAACAAAATAAATAAATTATAGCTCCAGAGCGCGCGTGGCAAGTATGACAGGAAAGCAAAACTTACAGTGAAAGTACCCGCTTGAACAATACCCAAACTAGTAAAACCCAAATTACCTTTTTATACATTACATATATATATATAAAATCTTCGTCTACTTAAAATAAATAACTTTGTATTCCATATTTTATTATATACTGAAATCAAATTTTCTGTTCTTCTGGGAACGTGCGGAAACTTTTGGCATTCGAACGATTTCGTTTTATGGGAACGGCCCCTCTTATATCAATGCTTCATGCAGAGAAAATCATTTTATGTGTGAAAAAAAAAAATAACTGGGGCTAATCTGGAAAAACTATTTTAAACGAATCGGAATCGCAATTTCCCCCTCAAAGAATGATAACCGTACTTCAGTTTGATGTCATTATTAATGAGACACCTAATTTTGTCACGCAAATGATTAACTCTTTTCACTCTCGGAAATAAAACTGAGCTGGAAATAGCGATAAATCGCTTGAAAATTCTGAAACGGGTGGATTTTTAAATTTTTCAAGTAGCGCAGATTATTTTTATACATAATTATGAAGACATTCAGGCGGATGGAATCAATGGTGCAGATTTTATTACGTTTTTGTGCTTAACTTTCTAGTCTTTTTGGAGTAATGGTGGTAAAATCACCATCAGAGAAAGAGGACCTCGGAAACTGTCCTGCCTAGTACAGCAAACTCTGCGGCAGACAGGGGCACAACTGACAGCCCAATACAATGCAGGTCTATGTCCAAGTGTTTCAGAATTCACAGTTCAGGGGACACTGTTGTATACGGGACTGCGGAGCAGATGTCCCACTCGTGTGCCTCTGCTTACCAAGCGTCATTGTCAATCACACCTACAGCGGGCACGGGAACATCAAGACTATAGACCATGGATATGTCTAAGAGAGCTTTCTGGTAGGATGAATCCCGGTTTCTTCTTCATCAGGTCGATGGTCCTGTCAGAGTACAGCGTCTTCCAGAACAGCTGCTCCCCTCTTGTACAGGAGGCTACACACAGGCTGGTGGCGGTGGTATTATGCTTTGGGGGACGTTCTCTTGGACGGCTCGGAGACCCGAAGTGATAGAACAGATCATGAATGCTGCGCACTATCTGAACATCATTGCGGATCAGTTGCACCCGTACATTCCGTATGTTTTCCCAATAGGAACTGAAATTTTCCAACAGGACAACGCACCATGCAACAAGGCTGGAATTGTGTTGGAGGGGTTCGAGGAGTATAATGATGAATTCCAATGAATGTCCTGGTCACCTAACTTGCCGGATCTTAATATCATAGAGCATCTTTGGGTTGTCATGGAGCGGCAGCTCAGAGCTCAAACACCACCATGTTCCAATATCTCGACTCTGTGTAACAACTGTTTAAATAGTATTTGGTACAACTTGTCTCCAGTTGTCTACCAAGAACTCGTGGCATTCATGCCGAGGCGAATTGCAGCTGTTTTGAAGGAGGGCTATTGTGTAGGTCATAAGGTTTTGGCTATTCAGTGTGTATGTGATTAGATGTATATATTAAGCTACTTTATCCTCTCTTATTAGGGTGTACATGTATTAATAAATCCAGATCGAGCAAACAAATACTTTCTTATCCTTAATGTACGTGATAAGCCATCCTGGCACCTCTAGTCTGGACACAAGCTAATAAATTCAGGTTAAATAAACAAGCGATGTCATATTTTGAATATATGTGGTAAGCCATTTTACCACCTCTAGTTTTAGTGGACACACGTATTAATAAATCCAGATAAAATAAGCAAACGATTTCTTATTTTGAATGCACGTGGTAATTCGTTTTACCACCTTTTGTTAGTGCGATCATACGTTAATAGATTCAAAGTAAATAAACGAACGACTTGACTACATAATGAGATTTGTAAAGCAAATTTCAACAACACAGTTTGACCGTCATCTCCGATATAGAAGGCCTCCACACCGATTCAAAATGGCCGACTCCGAAGTCCAGTGCTCTGCGTTTATTTGAATGAGTTTTGACAGAAGTAGTGCCAATTTTTTTCTTTTTGAACAGTAAATGAAATATCCATTCACATGAGACTGCTTTTATAAAAGTAGTAAATTCTTCACAAGAACTTACCTCTTTATTTAGGAGAAAAGCTATTTTATAAATTTATTACATCAAAGTTAAAGTCTTTTCAAGTGGATTTATTGAACTGAATAGTAACTTTTTTTGTATCAGGGAAAAATATCAGATTTACATTAAATTGAATTATTACATGAGAAAATCCTCTAAATCATGTTAAGTTTGTGGTTTAAATTACTAAAAGTATTTCTATTTTATAGAATATATTCAGTCCATGAAAATCGATATTTGACTATCAAAATTTCAATTTTTTGCAAGAGGAAAATATATTTTCATATTGAATAGATATTTTTAATTGCACCAAGTGTGAATTTTCTGAAATATTACCAAAAAGATCTTGAACTTAAACAACATTTATTTTAAATTAATTTGAAATTGTATAAACTTTCATAAGAGTTTTAACCTGCCGCATATAAATTTTGCTTTGTATAGTTTCTGTTCACCTGTAATAAAATTAATCTTTATACGAATATAAAGTAAAAATATTTGTTGAATGCAATAAAAACCCTAAGAAATTTGCAAACAATACACAATGTCTAACTGTTCAGTGATGGGATTTAAATTAAAAGAGGAACATATTGTGTAGATTGTGTATGGGTGAGGTACACTAATATGATTAGAGTTTCTTAAAAATTTATAAGCATGGGAAGAAATTGAAAATAATCAAAAAATCAAAATTTCAGAATTATATTTAAAGTTGCGTTTTGCATCAATAATTAAAGACAATTTTTCAAGTAAAAAAATCTAAATTTTCCCTGAAGGATGGTAATAATGTTTTTAACAAAGTTACTGAATCATTAATTACATTAAAAATGTATTTACATGAGTTGGTTTGAACATTCTGATTTAATAGGTCAACCTCTTTCAATGTGTGTATTAGTGCTATCATTAACATTTCGTAATAAAAAAGGAAAAAAAAAATATTGTTTAACCTTTGATAATTGTACATTTTAGTAATACGTCTTCACATTCATGGATGAGTTAATAACACAGGTCAACACGATTTTTGGGTCTGACTTCTACATGTTAAATTTTAGTTTCTCCTACGAAAAAACAAAGAAAAATAATTTTTTTTAATGAAAGTTTGCTTCTGTAGAAATTAAAGCAATTTTTCAATTTTTTGGCAAAAATCACTGATTTTTATATTTTTTTTATAATTCCACTCTAAATTATGATCAGAAAAGTTTTTGCTGGATATAAAAGTCTTTTTTAGTCAAGATTTGTGATAAACAATAACATATAAATGTAAAATAATAAGAAATTAATGTCTAAAAGTGGATATTTTTCGTATTTCTTTTATGTTCGTATGAGCAAATAATAATACAAACAAATAATAATATCGCAAATAATACTACAAATAATACTACAAGCAATACTACAGAGTTACAAATAATAATACAGTTTACTTTCGGGTTAATCAAAGTGCTGCCATCTTTCGTTTATGAAATAAATTAAAATATACTTATCGACGTAAATCAGACAAAAGCAAACTTTAAGAACTAAAAATGAAAATTTAAGTGTTTTTCTATGTCTAGAATCACAATTTAAGCATGAGAACAGAAACCCTCCCCCAATTTTTTTTTTTTTTTTTTTTTTTTTTTTGTTGACCGGTGTCATTATAGATTTCTGAATGAACTGTTCTTGAAGGAAATCATCAATGAAAACATCACCTTTTTATTTCCTGGTGTGGGATTTCCATACCAAAAGGATGGGCAATAGCCCATCCTTTGGTATGGAAATAAAATTAATTTGATTTTTCAAATCCTCGAAACTTTTATATCCATGTTTGTCGTCATATGAAGATTTAGTTTTAATGCTGCCTTGTATTGCCTTTTCTAAATTTTGCATTTCCCGCCTCCTTCGTTTCAAAATGCGACATTGAATGCTTTTTAATTTCAAACCTTTTCAAATACAGGAATTCAAAGTTATCCATAACGTGAAATCACCCTCAACTACAAGAGTACTATTTCACCGCACAACTGCCTTCGCAAATCGCATCCTTCTACGGCTTTGACTTTTCTCGCTTTAGCGATGTGTGAGTGACTAAGGCAAACCTGCGCGAGGGTTATCTGCCTAAGATGAGGGATGCCTTGGCAGGAGGACTTTATAAGGGGTTCTAACGCGTATTCACGTTACATCTGGAGAGAACCTACCAAAACTCCAAGGCCGTGCCGCGCTATGATGCAGAGAGGCGGCTGCATCAGGCGGCACTTCAAAGTGGCGGCCGGCCTGGATTAACCTTTATCTACTTGTATAACACGTAAAATTTGAAAAAAAAAGGTTTTTTTTTTTTTTTTTTTAAGAAAATTAACGATCATTTATTTCTGTCAGTTGGAGACAGAGAAAAAAGTCGTACCTTTGATATGGGCAGATTTATAAATAAAAATTTCTGCCAGGTGCAAAGATTGAATACTTATTCAGAATTACATGAAATATCTCATCACAAGACCATGTTATCTTGTCTAAATAGTTGTTCAGGGGAGCGTCTCTTCCGTTCCTTCTCCATGGGCCTATCTGCCTTCGCTCTTTGCTAGGGGCGGCAGAATCCTTATCGTTGAATTCATTGTAAGGAGACTAACAGAGGATTTTTAAAAATATGGTTGTATATCGGACAGACATTAATTCAAGTGGCTTTAAAATAGTTATTTTCATTTTTGTATTATATACTATCATTTTCCTTTGCCTCGGCTATGAAAACTTATATTAATTTTTTCTTTCACCAGTAACATTGCGGCTGCCTGGCTGCTGTCATTAACTGGCGGCATTATTTACAGTCGCCCGTTAGAAATCTTATAATTTTCTTTTTAAAATCAGGCTGGACAATGACGTACGAAAGTGGGTAGTAAGGTAGTGTACGTAAAAAGTAATGTACGTAAGTAGTGACGTAGGAATGTGTGGTCCACCCGGGCGATAAGTGAAAGAAAAATAGAGGATGGCAAAACGTTGAAACTGAGAAAGAATAAGGCATCAGTCGGAAAGACGGAGATGGGAAGCAGGCGGCAGAAAGCCTAAACTTAGAAATAATGGGGCGCAGGGCCCTAGCTCGGGGTTGGCGAGGCTGCCCCCTGCCAGGAAAATAGGCAGGAGAGGGGCGCAAAACTAGCTGGTTCAAAAAAAGTGTATGCGTGTAATCTTTAAGCGCGGTTGAAGTAAAACTTCTTTGACGTTTACGACACATATCACTGAAATGATTAAACTGTAACTTAAAATAAATATCATTAATTATATTTATTATTCATGTACTTTACAAAGATTATATAAATGTTATATTCATATTATTTATTGAAAATAGGTACTTGAATGTCATCATAATTTTTTATGTATGAAATTATAGGTTTGTGGTAACTATAATGAGAAACATAAATTTTACTCTCTAAATTTGCTAATTTTCTTGAAAATACAGCATCTATCCTTGTACCGAAACGCGTTGTTGATTGAAGTCGAGAAGTATTCATAGTTAGATCAAATTTTTCTTTTAAAAAATCAACTAACGGCTGAGATTCTTGAGAGCGAAAATTAACATTAAAATCTCCAGTAAGAATCATCGGTAATTCATGATAATTACTTAGAATCCAGGAAGTGTCCATGTTGTAGTATTATTCTTTAACTGTTTTCTTATACCATTGTTCCATCTGGAGGTTGGGTTTGAATGGGGGGAATGTCCATAGTCTAGTATTATACTTTAACTGTGTTCTTTAACTGATGTTTTCCTCTGTTAGTTGGGTTCGAATGCAGATAGTGTAATTTTTTTTTTGTGTGTTTTTCTATCACAGTATTCATAAGCGTTGATTTCGTCTGCTGGTAGGTTTCGAATTATTATTCTGTATCCGTGTTTTTAAACTGCAGGTTCTGTCTATTGTTTGGCATTGATTGCAGCCAGGGTCCGTTTCTTTGTGGTGTTCCATCCCGTGTTAAACCGTTGCTTGCTCCGTCTTGAGGTTGGGTTAGAATCCACGGAGTGTCCATTTGTTATTCTTTTATTTTGTTCTTAAACCGTTTGCAGCCAGTGTTTGTTTCTTTGTGGTGTTACATACCCGTATTCTTAAATCGTTGTATATATATCATTATAAATATATATATTATTACTATATATAAATATATATATCATTACACTATATATATATATCATTATAAATATTGCGTTCACACAAACTACATTCTTCTAAATTTACTAACATTTCTTAAAATACAGCTTTTGGGCAAAATAATAACAGACATGACATACATAATATTTAGGAGTTTAATGGCCTAACGGCCAATGTAACTGGCATTTGACAAATAATAATATCACTTCGCTTCGAAACTATTGCCTATAATCATTACGAAATAGTATTCTAAGACAATTATGTAATTAAAACACATCTGAAGCCAGTAATTACTATATATCACGTTCTTAAGTTTATGTATTTAATTTTTTGAAGTTCTGCTAATTCAACGATCTCCATTTACTTCGCCTCGATGGAAATATAAACAACCTGAGATGCGCAGAGAAGCCCAGTGGTGTAATAGTTAGCGCACCGCGCTGCCGTCCCACAGGTCCGGGGTTCGAATCCCGGGCTGGGCAAGGTCGACTCAGACTTTCATCCCTTGGGTGGGTCGATAAAATGAGGACCAAGCTTGCTTGGGGTCAAACACTGGGGGCTTCGCGTTAGGCTGACCACCTGGCCGAGGCATATGCATCCGCACCCCAGAGCCTATGGTCGCGAAGGCGCGGTTGGGCAGCGCAGGCCTAGGCCCCGCAGAGGGGCTGTTGCGCCAATGTTTGACTTTTTTTTGAGATGCGCAGTTACCCAGTGTGCGTAGCGCCATCTGTTTGCAACTACGGCGTTATCCAACTTTCTAAGAGAAGTGTCCCCTCCTATAAATTTACCTTCGTGGGATCGAAGTATGATCCTCCAACAGTGTTCTTAAACGAAAATTTCCCCGGGCTGTGTTAGGTTCGTTTGCAGCCACTGTCCCTTTAATTGTGGTGTTCCATCCCCTTGTTCTGTCTGGAAGTTGGGTTAGAATCCAGGAAAAGGGTTCTTAAACTGACGTTTCCATCTACTGTTCCCAGGGACCGATCTACACACTTTGGGGCCCAGGGCACAGATACTTTTGGGGACCCCTGCACAAAAATTTTCCGCAGAATATTACTTAATTAAATTAAGTTAAAACCAATTATCATTCCTAAGTTAACCATACGTAAACATTTACAAATCAGTAAAATGTCACGACAGATACCACTTATATGAATTTTTCGATTTTGAAATGTTTTTATGGGTATTTACAGCCGTCATACACCTTTGAAAAGATAAAAGGAGGAGCATGCTGAGGTGTCCGAACGAATTTGCGAATATCGAATTTATCGAATATCGAATCGAATGCATAATTTTTAGCGTTACAAATTACATTAAATTAAAAATTTTGAATATTTGTGATGAATGAAGTAATCAGAAATTTTTCTCTTGAGAGATAATTTTAGTAAATATTATGATAACATAAAAGGAAGTTTTGGGGGCCCTTAAAAATCGGGGGCCCAGGGCACGTGCCCCGAATGCCCCGCCGTAAATCAGTCCCTGACTGTTCCGGTTCGATTGCAGGCAGGTTCCATTTCTTTGTGATTTTCCAAAACCATTGTATATTATTCATCTAAAAATAAGGATTATCGAGAACCTCCTGTGAGGTTGGGATTACATGTAAAATATTATGTTGGATGTACCTTCAAAACGCTTATTGATATATAAATAAAGATTGATGTCTCTAAGATACGGCTCTTGACTGTTTTTCTCTAACAGGTTTCGCGTATTTTTACACGATGAATTCGGGGATTGGCGAAAGTAGGTCGAAAAGGTAGGTTTTTCAGTGGTACTTCTTTTTCGGGGCGTGCACGTCACTTCCTTTACTGAGCGCTACTTCCATCAGAAAAAAAATCTGACTTTCCCTAGTCGCCACTAAAGAAGTTTTACTTAAAAAAAAAAAAAAAAAAAAAAAAAAAACGGTTTTAGGTCTGCCATTGCACCTCACGTACAACAGCAACCTCCGTTCAGAAGAAAATCGTAGATTTCATAAAATATTTTCGCTTCTTCGGGTTTTATTCACTAAAGGCTGATATTTCCCTAAAGAGGTAAGTCATTTTTTTTCAGAATTAAAAAAATTCATTTGAAAAAAAATTCTCTGGCTGATTTCCGTGAATTGCAATCAACTTATTACAACTTTCTTATCACAGTAGTTAATGAAATTTTCTTATATGTAAGTATTGTACGTGGTTTTATTTCAAAATAACAGCTGAATGTGCATAACTATAACTTTCTACCGTTTTATTCAAATTAGCGTAATTTCATTCCAACGAAATTTCCGTTATAACGAAGTGTTACGGTATCGAGAGGTTCTTTGTAACGGAAACATGCTCTATTAGCTTCAGTAGTTTTGGCTAGGAAATATACTCACACACGAAATACGACGCTACCTTACGCTCCCTCCAATAAATAATACGTCTTATAAAGTAAATTAAAATGTCGCGGTTTTTAAACTTGTCTTACGTAGTCTGTGAGAGGCATGATTTGAACGAGACCGGGTCCAAAGTGTGTCTGTCTCGAGGGTCGAAATTGAACCAACTTTCCCTTGCGTTTAAAAGTTCTTACATCTGTTCTTTTTGGAAATCGTGCAACTTTTGAACAGCTTTTTAAAAAATCGAATTGAGCTAGGGACTACAAAAATTTAGATTTTTTCTTTAGAAGTTGTACTGCGAACTATTACGAACAATAAACCAATAAGAGTTAAAAAATTTCAGGAAAAAATTGTTAAAATACTTAATTTTGCAATATTTCCCCAAATGCATAACACTTCGTCCGATTTTAGGACGCCATTTTTGTGCTCATAATTTTTTTTTCTCAACATTGCATAAGACATATGGGTTGGCTGTTAAGATTAGCTTACTATTACGGAAGAAACTACTGTTAGTGAAGAAGATTATTAGTTTTTTCGAGTACATCATTGGTTTGTTTTTAAAACAGCTCAAAACTCTCGTGCTGACTTTCATTTTTCAAAAGAATCACTCTCAGGAATTTTTAAAAGAAACACCTTTACACCTTAAGGGTATTCCATCTGAAAAGAGATCCCCGCCACAGAACTTTTGAACAACTTTAATTGTAAATCAATGATGTTAAACACTTGAAAAAATTAAAAATGTTTCTCCACCCAATCTACTATAGACTAACACTAACAGTTAAGCTGCACGTCTCATGCAACTTTCAGATAAAAATTCATCGGCACAAAAAACTGCATTCAAAAATGGGCCAAGCAGTTAACCTGGTTAGGGAAGTATTGCAAAATTCCGTATGTTTAGCATTTTGTCAACCGAGTGTTTCGAATCGCCTGTAGGTTTATTGTTTGTAACAGCTCACAGTGCAGTTTGTAAAGAGGCATTCTAAATTTTTTCGAAGTCTCTAGCGCAATTAAATACTTTAGAGAGTTGTTCAAAAGTTGCATGATTTCCTAAAAGAACAGATTTAAAAGTCCTTAAGTTTTTCTCTTTTATTGCAATCAACGGTCGCGGATTTAGCCTTCACTCCCTCGTCATTTCATAGCGTAGCGGAGCGTAACCGCTGCTTGCCGGCAGACAGACTGTTCTAACGGGAAAAGTAGTTTTACAGACATACATTCCCTCCAATCAGGTGCCCTCATCGGAAACAGATCGAATTAGTCGATTTATTAAGGGCATTCGCAATAATCGATTTGTAAAGCTCAACAGAAGGCATTCGAAATCTCGAATAGTGAAATAGCGATTACTATTGGAATAGTGAAAATTGCCACTATTATTCCAATAGAAATCGCGAATACTGTTCGAATAGTAAAAACACGGATACTATTCGAATAGTATAAATTGCGAATGTTCACTATTCGATTAATAGATTACGGATTCTGTTCGAGTAGAAGTAATCGGTGATAGAAATCAAACAATTTCAAGAAATATTAAAATTGTTGGCGCAATTCAATCCTTCGTCGGAAGTCTCTTTAAGGGATTCTGATGTGCATTTACGTTACATCTAGATAAAAAAAAAACCGCGCAAAACTCCACACCGCTAGATCAACAGTTTCGCGGTAGACCAGAACCCCAGACCTTCAAACGTCAGCCAACTTTCATGTACAGTGTCTTATCCACTATGCCATGATGGTATCCCAGACACAGATTAAAGCATTGTTGCACTACTCCAATGCTGTAACCCCATGTATACAAATTTTACACAACAATAGAAACTTCATATAGACGTTATCATCCTTTACTGTCGGGCAAGGACGGCCCAGAAGATAAAGTCCTGGATGTATATAGTCGAATGCGGTGCTCGGTTCGACTCCCATCAGCTGTGCATGTACACTTTGAGGGAAAGTGTACATCCACATCTGCCCAGGTGAAGAGAAGGGATGTGGTCAGCAGTTGTGCATATACGCTGTGGCGGGCCAGCGTACATGCAGAACTGCGCAACGAAGGAAGACGGAAAAGTATATGCAGCAGTAAATAAAGGGGACTGTCCTTTATGTAGAATCGGCGGTTAACACTGCAATGGATGATTTGTAGTTAGTATAAGCATATTGATGACGTTAAATAAATGTGATGTAAAAAACAAATAAAAACAATAAAAAAACAAAATTTTAAATTTAAAAATAATTAATTTAAACTTTTCAGTCATTTTTTAGTGTTAAGTAAACTGTTGTTTGGCTACATACGGAGCCATTTTTTCCCTATTATTGGAAGAGTTGCTCAATTATGTCCATTATAAAGGGTTTTCCATTAAGAGTGATACAAATTAAAATTTATAAAAAAAGGAAGGAAATCTGAAACACTTTCAGATTTTAAATACGCATTAAAGTGCTATGTATTAAAAGCGTATCATAATTTATGCATCGTCCCTACTTTCTTCCTTATTCCATTAAGTTGGAAAGTGTATCATTATTCATGAGTGTGCTGTATTTTTCTTCCTTGTTCCATAAAACCCATCTTTGGAATCGAAATCTATCTTAAAATCGCCTACTAAAACTATTTTACAATCTTCGCAAGTATATTGCAACTATACTTCACCGTTTTAAATATTGCTTCGAATGTGCATCATAATTCATGAGTGTGCCGTGTTTGTCTTTCTTAGTTTGATTCTTACTTTAACACCCCGACTCTCGCCAAGATGGCGATCCTTAAACATAATCAGTTACCATGACGATATTTTTTATTTATGTGACAATCGTAATTTAGAATTAAAATGACGATTTGGAATAACATGTAAGTACAGCATTCCGTTACATTTTTATTTATTTTGGGTGGCCAATTAATGTAGTTTTAATAATTAAGTGTCTTCAAGTTCCTTAACTTGTGTGTTTATCGCTAATTTTTTCACTTTAGTTTTCATCTAGTTCTTTTGGAGGAGTTGAAACTTGTGCCTAACTCTTAGAGATCCATGACTGCAAAGCTCGCCAAAGTGTGGCAATTTTTTAGGTTGGCGAGAGTGGGGGGGTTAAAAAACGATCAGGAAAAAAATGTTAACATACTTAATTTTACAACATTTCACCAACACTTCGTACCATTTTCGTTGGCCAGTTTTTGCTCATAATTTTTTTTCTTTCTAAGCCTTGCATAAGACATATGGGTTGGTTGTTAATATTAGTTTATTATTACAGTGGACGAATCACGTGGATTCACGATATCACGAAATTTTCTTGAAAATACAGCATCTATCGTTGTACCGAAACGCGTTGTTGATTGAAGTCGAGAAGTATTCATAGTTAAATCAAATTTTTCTTTTAAAAAATCAAGTAACGGCTGACAATCTTGAGAGCGAAAATTTAACATTAAAATCTAGGAAGTGTCCATGTTGCAGTATTATTCTTTAACTGTTTTCTTATACCACTATTCCGTTTGGAGGTTGGGTTTGAAGGGGGGGTGGGATGTCCATAGTCTAGTATTATACTTTAACTGTGTTCTTTAACTGATGTTTTCCTTTGTTTGTTGGGTTCGAATGCAGGTAGTGTAATTTTTTTTTGTGTTTTTCTATCACAGTGTTCTTAAGCGTTGATTTCGTTTGCTGGTAAGTTTCGAATTATTATTCTGTATCCGTGTTTTTAAACTGCAGGTTCTGTCTATTGTTTGGGATTGATTGCAGCCAGGGTCTGTTTCTTTGTGCTTTTTCAAAACCATGTACATCCTATCATGTCACCCAATTTCGTTTCATTCCCTGCAGTCTTTATTTCGTGAGGCTTGAACAAAATTTCAGCATTCTAAAACGATTTTTGCAAAATCTCAAAATGTAATCAAAATATTTTAAAAATTCAACGCCTATAAATTAAGATTAGCAACTACCTATCATATCACTAAATTTCGTATCATTCGTATTAGTCGTTATTACGTGATGTTTGAGGAAATATAAACGTATTTTGAGAGAATTTTCACAAAATCTCAAAATTTAATAAAAATGTTTAAAAAATTGGACACCTATAGTTTATGTTGAGCAACCATCTATCATGTGACCCAATTTCATATCATTCGCTTTAGTCGTTATTACGTAATGCGGGAACAAAGATTCACTCAGTTTTAAACGATTTTCACAAAATCTCGAAATGGGATCGATATTTTTTAATTAGATGCTTATAGTTTAAGGTGAGTGGCCACCTATCATTTCACCAGATATCATTTTTTCACCTTTGCAGTTATTACGTGATGTTCGAACACAAATTTACGCAGTTTGAAATGATTTTCGCAAAATCTCAAAATCCAATCAAGATTTTTTTAAAATTCGAAGCCTATGTTTTAAGTTGAGTGACCACCTATCATGACACCCAATTTCATATCATTCGCTTCAGTCGTTTTTACGTGATGCTTGAACACAAATTTACGCAGTTTGAAAGGATTTTCGCAAAATCTCAAAATCCAATCAAGATTTTTTAAAAATTGGACGCCTATGTTTTAAGTTGAGTGACCACCTATCATGACACCCAATTTCATATCATTCGCTTCAGTCGTTTTTACGTGATGCTTGAACACAAATTTACGCAGTTTGAAACGATTTTCGCAAAATCTGAAAATCTAATCAAGATTTTTTAAAAATTCGACGCCTATGTTTTAAGTTGAGTGACCATCTATCATGACACCCAATTTCATATCATTCGCTTCTGTCGTTTTTACGTGATGCTTAAACAAAAAAAGCGTCACGGACAGAATGACAGAACGACAGAGACGGACAGAAGACAGAATGACAGACAGACAAACTTTTTTTTGAGGGTCGCATCGGATTCCCGGGTGCTTGAAACGGATAGAAATCGCAAAATTTTTGAATTCCAAGAAATGTGCAGACAAAAGTCTAATTTTATTTATATAGATAAGAGTCGCTGCTTTGACTCCAAACAAATAAATATGAAATTGAAGAATTTTTCATTGGTTTTTTAGAAGCTAGTGATTCCACCGGAGAGGGTTTGACAGAGCTTATTCTGACACATTTGGAGAAATTAGGTTTTGAGTTAAAGTGGCTTAGAGGACAAGGATACGATAATGGTTCTAATATGAAAGGAGTAAGAAAGGGTGTTCAAAACAGAATAACTGAAAAATATCCAAGGGCGTTTTATGTGCCCTGTGCATGTCATTCTTTAAACCTTGTTGTGAATGATGCAGCATCTTCTTCTACAGAAACAGCAACTTTTTTCCCTCTAGTGCAAGAACTTTACACTTTTTTCTCTAGTTCTACGAAACGTTGGGAAGTGCTTAAAAACAATGTTTACCAAATAACTCTAAAGCCATTGAGTGCTACAAGATGGTCAAGCAGAATTGATGCGTTAAATCCATTACGATTTCAACTTTGCGAAATCTATGATGCATTAATTGAAATAATAGAAGATGTCAACAGGGATGCAGAAACGAAAGTTAGAGCTATAGGGTTAGCAAAAAATATTTAAAATTACAAGTTTATATGTGGTGTAATTCTTTGGCATGACATTTTAGTTGAAATAAACTCAGTTTCAAAGCAATTGCAATCTGTAACGGTCAATTTATCAGATTGTGTAATGATGTTATCCGAAACTGTAGGAAAGGTAAAAAATTACAGAAAACGGGATATGATCAGGTCAAGATTGCTGCAAATGAAATTGCAGAAAATCTTGAAATCAGCATAGAATTTCCAACAGAAACTGAAGTTAGAGCCAGAAGAAAAAGACTTCAATTTGATGAAAAAGCTGTCTACGAGCCTTTAACAGAGGAGAATAAATTTAAAATTAAATAAATTTGAACTTTTTAAACTATACTCTGGACATTGCATATAATTCTCTAAATGAACGATTCACGCTTCTGGAAACCCATAACAAAAATTTTAAGTTTTTATATGATATTTTAAAACTCAGAGATATTGATGACAAAACGCTAGAAAGGAAATGTATCAATCTCCAGTCAATACTTTCGATCAAAAATGAATCTGACATTAATGAGAGTGCTCTACAAGAAGAATTACGTGATGTATCTAGAATGCTGCCATATTTAATGAAACCTTTAGATGTTTTAAAATATTTGTGCAAAAATAATTTAATTTCTTTGTATCCAAATACTGTCATAGCATTGAGAACTTTGCTAACACTCCCAGTGTCAGTCACTAGTGGGGAAAGAAGTTTTTCTAAATTAGAATTAATCAAAACTTTATTAATCAAACTGAATTAATCAAATCGAAGAAGTTCAATAAGCCAAACAAAATTAAGAAACTTGTCAATAATTTCTAGTGAATCAACATTGGCTGCTATTCTAGACTACACATCACTAATCCATGAATTTGCTAAAGTTAGAAGAGTAAAATTATAATAGTTTGTTGTTAATGTTAGTAAAATAAATATAGCATGCGTACATTTTGTGTAGTTTTGCTTTTAAATCATAATGAGCATTTATTTTAAGGAAGAAACATTTAAGGGGTGCTGTGGCGTACACAAATTTCCTTTAACAGGGGATGAGATTCAATGTAATCCTTTCGTTAAAAATGAAAAATTAATGGATTTCATGTTAATTTTTTTTCGGGAGGGGGGGGGGGTTGAACCGCTTACCCCCCTTTATACTGAAGAGGCGGCATTTTGAAGACTCGCATCATACAGAGAAAGTCTACCGCACGGCCCTGCTCCAGACCGTTAGATCGACGACCGTGGTACCCGAACCCGGGACCTTCCCACTTCGACCGTCTACCATTTTCAGTGATGTAACCACTGTGCCCTGGTGAGGCCGCCATTAGCGATGAGGGTTGCAAGAAATAATGAGTCATCGCCTTCATTTGGCATGGGCACTTCTGCATTCCACCAATGTTCTCAGTTAACATTAGTTAGAAAACAAAAGCTTAAATAATGTTTCCAACGAAGTTACACTAACTTCTCAAGAGTGTGAAAATTAAATGAATGTGGCGTTACTGAAAATAACTGGTCTTTTTTTTTTAAATGCTAAATGTTTACGAAACTCCTCATATTCCGATTTTTAAAGAACTTTGGGCGATTATCTTGTCTGTTGACATTGTATTTCAAACTTTAGAAAAGCAAAACATCTGTACATTGTAAATATTTCCACGTCACAACCAATCACTATTTCAGAGAATAAACGTCCACTGGTACGTTCAAATAAAGCCACCGAAAAAGAAAGTTTGCCAGTACCAAATGACAAGGAATTTGCTTGCACCAGCAGAATATTTGAGATAGAAACGAAAAGACAAAAGCAATAAAATATTGGATTTAAGATATTTTTACGGTTTTCGAAACAAATGATTACGTGGCAGAATTTCGCGATCCTTTCTTATTTTATTTATTTATTTGCTTATTCTGGCTGATAAAATAAGTGATATTTAGTCAAACTGACAAATTGTCGGTAAAACTGTTTGTTTTTCGGTAACGTTATTTTGTTAATAAAAATACAGTGGTTCTGGCAAACAATGTATGGCGTTTGTACGCAATATTAGTAATATAATTAACAGAAAATGGACATTCCCGTAAATTAAACTTCGTCAGTGGAATCTCTTTCGTTTTGGGGATTTTTGTGAGCATAGGACGTATAGTTTTTTAAAGGTCTACAAAAAAGAATTCTTGTACATTAAGACCTATGGACGCCAAAATCATGAAGTATAATACTGTCTAAACGGTACATTTGATTGCACGCAAATTGGGTATGTACATATACGCACTCATGGACATATGATTTGTATACATTTTAATGTTTGTAGATGTGATAGTTTGTTCACAGCGTTGCAAAAAAGAATTTTTATACTTACACGACCTATGGAATCAAATCATTTAAAGTGCGTCAGTGTCTAAATCGTGCATTTAAATAAGTTCAAATTGAGTGTGTACATTATAGGTCACCGTTAAAAAACCGGAATCAATTTTAGTGCTTGTAAGACATATTTTTTGTAGAGGGGTACAAAACAGAATTCTCATGAGGCCCATAAATGCAAAAAGCTTTAAAGTACGCTTATTTCTGTTTGGTGCATTCGATTGAGCTGAAATTAAGTGAGCATATGAAACCCACTGTCATAAATATAGATTTTGGTGTGAACAGGGCCTTCAGCTTTTTACAAGGCTGCAGTAAAGTTGTCTTATACATTCAGGTTATACACTTAAATTATTTGAAGAGCGCTAGCGTATAAACACTGCATTCCATTAAGATTGTTATACTTATTGTCATAGGAACATGTATTCGGATTTGTGTGCTTGTTCACGAGGAACCGCTTATAAATAATCCACATCAGAGAAAGGATAAACACAAGGGGGGAAGACTTTTCTGGGTATCTAGCGCGTATTCACGTTACATCTGGAGAAAACCGTCCAAAACTCCTGACCGCTAGACCGACGGCCCCGCGAGAGGACAGAACCCTGTTCCTCCACTAGCGCCATCTACCAATGTCAGTGGCTTTAACCACTGTGCTACACATTGGTTCCATTGAGATGAATTGAATTTATTTAAGGGGTTGGTGAAGATCAAGTGTTCTCTGAAAGTCGAATGCAGTCAGATCAGTTTTTTTCTATTTACCAAGTCCGATACTTTCGATGAGAAGAAAAAGCGGAAAAATCATTAAACTGCCTCCAAAAAACTTTTCAGGGGATTTAAAAAGAAAAGGCAGTTGAAAGATTTTTTTTTCCCCGATAGATATATTCATAAATATTTTCGTTTGTGGCAGCATGTGGTTAGGTATGAAAAGTTCTAAACTTCAAAAGTTTCGAGTGAGGGAATTCGGTGTTAAAATATACGAATAATATACGAGGAATCGCAGATGCGAAATCGTTATTTATGATGAATGAACGAAAGGTTTATTGCGCGTGAAAAATTTAAGTATTTATTGTTTCGTTGAAATGAGGGGAGGCTTTTCAATTTGCTTCTGGGATTGGAAAACATTTCTTTGTAAATCAGGTTGCTGGGATATGGTACCTTAGAGGTTGAGAGTCTGTTCTCCTCTGCGATAATCGCCAAAGCGAGCGCACTTGGGTTTGATTCCCATTCATCCGCCGGTGCTACCTTTAGTACATCCGGTGCATCTGTTAGGGTAAATTATGTACTGTCCAATTTATTCGACGAGGATTTATAAGCGGATTTTTCGGAGCAATCAAAAAATTCCGAAAGTAAATGTTCCAAGTACAGCAACACAAATCAGGTTGTGTGCATGCTATAATGATCAAAGTTAAAATTAACAAACATTCCTCAAAAAAAAAAAAGAGTATATCATTGCACTGGCAAGTTTCTTTTTTTTTAACTTTCTGATAGTCCTATTAAAGTCATGCAATTTATTTCACAATTGTATTATTTTGTTCAATTTTAGAATATTAAAAAGTTAAGAGTCTAAGAATAGTCTAATAAATTTTTATAAAACAAATATTATGGTTAAATTGTGTATTTTCTTCCACTGATTTAATTTCTTAAATCAAAATAATGTACATTAAAAGAGCATAGGCGGAAAAACACAAAACCACGTGGCTTTGAAAAGAATGTTTGAAACAAAACAACAGTTAAATACACCTGAAAGATATTTTGTTAAAAAGGTGTATTCCATAATATACCGTTAATCCACCCCTCCCAACTAATCGCCACCCCCTCGCCTTTTTAAACAAATTGGAATTTTGAAAACCCCGAGAGAGCAACCCCCCTTCCCCCCAACCACGTTCCGAACGGGAAATTCAACATTAACTGTATTTTATTTCTCAACTTCCGGCGCCTTTGAAAGCAGATTGTTGATTCAAATACAAATGAAGATCTTGTCGGATGGTGAAATTAATGATGGTTGGTTTTGTGCTGGTGTCGGCGGGTTTTGCACAAATGACGAAGATTAACGGGGATAAGATTAACGAAGATTAACGAAGATATACAGGGTTGTCCTAAACCATCAATCAAGAATGTAAAGGGTGGTACAGGGAACAAAGACGGTTTAGAATCACATAGCAATGTGGGATCGGAAATGTCTTCCCAGATGGCACACTTGTCCATTTTATATCCATTTCTCATCCATCTCGTCCATATTACGTCCATGTCTATAAATGGACATCCAGAAGACATCTATAAATGGACATAATCTGGAAAATCCAGAAAATGTCCATGAATAGACCAAAACTAGATATAGAATTTCCAGAATAAGTCTTTTTACAGACGTACCCCAGATAATCCATATTGCCTTGACCAAGACTTGACCTAAGTAGGTCCATATATATACATTAATGTCCAAGACGTGCCCATACTAAGTCCATAAATAGACAAGCACGTCCATAATTACGTCTATATGCATGTCTATAAGACGTCATATGGGCGTCCTATAAGTGCCATATTGACGTAAAATGGACGAGAATTGGACGAATCCTGGATGTTTAATGGACATGTCAGCTTGTCTATATGACGTCTTCTAGGCGTGTTCTGGACAAGTTTGTGCTATCTGGGGTCTTCATGTACCTGTTAATAATCACTTTGAAAGAACTGTTCTTCTAAATACTTAATCAAATTTCATGAGCGATGAGCTTTTCTTAGAGACATTTTCATGAAACGAAATAGAATTTGTAAACTATCAATTTTATTGAAGTGCTTTCTGTAAAAGAGATGCATTCATTTTGACAAACGATGGGCGGATTGTTCACTGCTACTTCAACACTTAATTATTATTAACGGGTAAATGAAGACGACATTATCGATCCCGCATTTTCTGTGTGATTCTGAACCGGCTTGCTCCAATGTGGGCCCGTTTACATGGACAAAAATGCGGGGTCAATGCCGGAACTTTCGCTGCTTTCTACCCCGCTTCCCCTACATAGGGAAAAAATGCGGGGTTGAAAGATACCCAGACCAGTGGAGGGTAAATGCAGGGATGACCTCGCTTTCCCATGATGCATTGCGTGATTTTCCCTATACTCTGATTTTACCCGGGATTTTCCATTTTCCCATGTAAACGGGCCTTAAATCACCCTTTACATTTCTGACTTATAGTTTAGGACCACCTGTATGTAATGGATGCAACCCAATTATAAAAAGCTCGCCTAAATGGATATAAAACACACCCCTCCCCCCCCCAAAAAAAAAGAACATGGAGTACCATGATGAGTGGTCGTCCATGTCCTACACTCTGAATGGTTGTAGCACGTCTTTTTAACATTTTGTGGCACAACCCTTTTCCAATGCTGAAAAAATCTGATGTGTCCAACACATGACTTCCTTGCACGTCTATTAAATCAAAAAGGTTTTTTACGTACTTCCTCTAAACTTATTTGTTTGATAGATATAAAATATCAATAATAGTAAGATATAGCGATTTCTAGCCAAACATTTCGATATCGCCAAGCTGAGTTCAATTTGAAAGATTTCTTTCTGACACTTTATTTGGCGATATTTCACCAAAAGCCGACAAACTTGAAATAGTTTGCGAGATTTTGGGGATAGCCAAAGTAGTCATTGACCACAGACTTTCAATGAATTGAATGCATCCATACACCTTAATGTATTTAAAGTCATTTGGCTCACCCTGTAAATAAATTCCCAGTCGATTGCTGTCAAAAAAGATATTGAAAAGCGTTAGATATTATAATATAGTTCTAAATACAAAAGTTCAAAATTCTACGGGTTACAGTTTTAGAGTTATACAAAATAGGAAATAATTTTTGGCACCAAATTTGGCGATATTTCTGCGAAACTCGTCAATGTCGACGACATTTGACGAGATATTAAGCATGGACCAACAATGACAGATTATCGCCAAATTTGGAGATATTTCGCCAAAACTCGCCAAGAACGATGACAAATGGCGATACTTTGGGCATGGACCAAATGACTGACTATCGCCAAATTTGGCGACATTTCAGCAAAACTCGCCAAGGTCGAGGACAGACGGCGAGATTTTGGGCATGTACCAAACAATTACTGTCTACAATTGTTATATTGAAGATGTCCATAGACATTAAAGTACTGAAATTCTTTTCGGTGGTTCTGTAAATAAACTCTCCAGTAGATTTTAACCAAAAATCGAGATGCACAACTAGATGTTACAACAATCTTATATATGAAATTTCATAATAGTTTTTGAGAGTTAAATATGCACACACGTACACAAAAAAGTCGCCAAGCTTGGCGAATTTTGGCATAGTTCTTGAGGGAGGCACGTGACCGTGGTCGGACCATTACCTAACTTATGTGGTAGGACGGTATTGTGCTTGAAATGGATGAATCTCCTAAAATTGCCATTGACCGTAATGTATTGGAAATCTTTTGAGTGTTCCTGTAGCAGAACTGTAAATGAAAAAGACACTTTTTTTAATGGAGAAATTCATTTTCTAACTCTTTACAGCATATATCACTTCTGAGTCGTTTCAAATAGCCCAATACCTCTAAAAAACGCTTTGATGAATTTCGGCCCATAGAGCGTAATGCATTTCGAATCTTTTGGGTGGTTCTGTAAATAAACTATCCAGTCGAATGGAACCGACGAAAGGGGAGGTGCACAACTAGATGTTACAACAATCCTAAATATGAAGTTTCGACATTCTACGCCTAATAGTTTTTGAGATATGCGAGTTTAATGAATTTCGGCCCATAGAGCGTAATGTATTTCGAATCTTTTGTGCCGTCCTGTACATAAACTATTCATTCGATTGCGACCAAAAGGGGAGGTGCACAACTAGATCATAGAACAATCCTAAATATCAAATCTCAACATTCTACGACCCATAGTTTTTGAGATATGCGAGTTACATACATACGTACGTACGTACGTACAGACGGCATAGAAAAACTGACCACAATAAACTCGTCGCTGGTCAAAATGAGTTGCAGACGCGTTAATATGATCGTGCTTGCTAGCCTACGATGAGATGCAACGAAAAAATTCTTAAAATTAAATTTAGAGGTAGTCAAAATCGGATTTTTTGTGGAAATTTGGCCCCCAAAATTTTTCGGGATCACATTACTTCCTTATACTACGTACAAGGAAGTAAAAAGGGTAGCCGTTGCCATCGCTCGACTTAACTACCAGCAAGATGGCGGACGATCGAAACGTTCATCGCGTGCCACAGATCTAGAGACCCTTTTTTGACGACAGCTGGCTGTGCGCAGCAAGATGGCGGACGATCGAAACGTTCATCGCGTGCCACAGATCTAGAGACCCTTTTTTGACGGCAGCTGGCTGTGCCGGCACAAAAGGGTCTCTAGATCTGTGGCACGCGATGAACGTTTCGATCGTCCGCCATCTTGCTGGTAGTTAAGTCGAGCGATGGCAACGGCTGCCCTTTTTTCAGCATTGGGCAATGGATCCAGCTGATCTCGCGTTCTTCCATTTTTCGGCAGATGTCAGTGCTGTTAAAAAGAATCTTGACAATATTTTTTACGGGAAATGACGTGCTAAAAAAGTAAAGGATTGTCGTGGAGCTATGTCACCCGCAACTATTTTTATGAAAATCAAATCTATTCTTCGTGACTGGCAACAGTCAAAACGTCAGAGTTTGGTGGTCCCAGAGCGGGAACACTGCGCATTAAAGGGTTAATATTTACTACGAAGTAAGTACACAAAGTTCCCACTTTTTACTTTTGACGCTAATTGAAAATTTACAGCTTCTGAATATTTATGGTTGCTTTTAGTTACCTTTTTAGTCCACTTCCTGTACGGCCCGAGTCGAAATACTAAATAACCTGCACCATAACGGCCATCATCGGCTTTTATGATGACTCCAACATTCTATCAACCTTAACCTAAATAAATTTAATGACAAGTACAGCCTTAGTTAATACAAAGAAACGTGATTGAAAAGAGTTCAATAATTCCGCCAACACTATACTAACTGTAAAGAGTAGTAAATTATGGGGCGGCGAAGCTGGCCGCCTTAGGGGCTAGTTATCCAATATTTATTCAGTGCAATAATTCTCCAAAATTACTGAATGCAATATTATTTACTATTAATTAAATAAACCATTAAACGAAATTATTTTCTTCAATTTATTTCACTTCATTTATAAAACTATTACATATCTAAAAAAAAAAAAAAAAAATACTTGGTGACTCATAATCTTTAAAAGCAAACAGTTACAATGCTGCATCTATTAAAAAAGTGAATCAACACATCTTTTTCTATTTAAGGAGCCCGATACTTTTGACGAGCCATAAAGGCAGAGAAATCATTAAATTGTCTTCAAAAACTTTTGGAGAGATTAAAAAAAAAAGTAAAAAATAAAGCACACGGAAAAGTAACGGCGTTCGAAGATTTTTTATTTTATTTTTTTTATTTCCTCCGATAAATATATTCATAAATATTTTTCGGTTCTGACAACAGATGGCCGGGTTGAAAAAGTTCGGAACTTCAATAGTTTCAGCTTGAGAGAGTTTTTGGTGATAAAATATGCAAATAAGTTTCGAGAAATCGCCGATGTGAAATCGTTATTTATTGCTCGGGAGTGCAGATATTTTGGGTGTTTTGAATATGATGGTCAAAAACACATTAACTTCATGGACTTTTGTAGTTAAATTTATCATGTCGATTTATGCAGTAATTCATGTTGTTGTGTTGAGCTGTGACAAATCTACGCAACGGCTATCTGCCAAGGATGGGGGAGGGTGCCTTGTTTGGAGAACATTTCAAAGTGTTCTACCGCTTGTTCCTGTTCAATCTGGAGAAACAATCCAAAACTCCAGAACGTTTGATCGACAGTTGAGCGATGTAGGCCAGAACGCTTGACTTTTACACTTCAGCCCCCTACCATTTTGAGTGTCTTATCCACTCGGCCATGATGGGTACCCGAATTCGATTATTCTCTAATGTACAGGGTGTTCCACAAACTTCTAGGGGAGATAGGGCACATCACAAGGATTCGGAATTATGTAACAATTGGTGATCAGTAACGTTTATCAATTAACCCGTAAGCACGCGCGTCTACTTTTGTAACTTAAGCAGTCGCATGGGGTAAATCTTACCCCATTTTGTCTTCTTTATATTTTTGATTAAAAACGTTTTAAAAACAAATTTGTGGACTTATAACATAAAATACATCAGTTCTGTTACGTTTCATGGGAAGAAATCGTGCTTTTTATATTTATTTAGAGATTTTCTGTCAGTTTCTTTAAATACCATGCTTTCTGAGAAGAAAATCGCATATGATATGCTTTATACCTAAAAACACTAATTACTTTATTAATATGATATTAATTTCATTTAATAGCCTTTTGTCAATACATACCAGTGGTGTAACGTCAATTTATAGTTAATTTACATTTAGTTTATACTTAGTTTACGTTAACAACGTAATGAAACGTTGTTAGTCGCACGGCAGTATTTAGTCCCAAAGTGGAATTTTCTTCCCTTCCGGATAACAAAGAAACGAAATTCCTTCACCCACCCCAACTAGACCTTGACTTCGAAAGGTAGAAGACGGGGCAAACTTGTTCTCAAAAAATTTCTCCCATTTTACGAAGAAAAAAAGTCGCTGGGGTGAGATTTACCCCAGCGCGCCTGCTTACGGGTTAAGTGTTAACGATCAAATTTTGAGAGGTTTGTCTATTTTCTCAAGAGCGTCATTAACATTGGGCTTGTTTCCGTGAATGCCATCAATGAAATGAGGTAGAATTTTTAAACTATCACTTTTAATCCAGCGCTTTCTGTAAAAGAACAATTAGTTTTTGACGAACCATTCGAGTACGGAATGACACTTCGTGGACATTAATGCGAAGAATAAAACAGACAAAACGCGCTTTTTGTGATTTCCTACACTGATTCTTTTGATTGGGGATCCCTTAAATTGGGAATCACAAGCGATACCACAGTGCCACATTGCGGTGTCGTGTTTTGTCCAAAAAATAATCATTTCTCTTTCTCATCTAGTTTCGTGACATCACAGGGTAGGAAAACACAAAAAAAAAATACGTGCTTTAACCTTTATATTTCTTGGCATTAATGTCCACTCGGTGGCTTTTCGTTCTAAATCGATGATGTTTTACAACTTTGTAAATCGCTTTCTTTCACAGTCTCCTTCCGTTATCGGGATAGGAATGCTAACTCAGCAGTTTTCCACCAGGTGGCGCCATAGGCGGTTTCATCCCTAGGCCATAAGCATCGTGAATAGTCGACTTCGATCGATTTAATCTTTCAGGGATCTCTCGAGTTGTTACTCGCCGGTTTTCATCAATGAATGCCTTTTTGGTGTCTTGATCAGCTTCAACTGGCTTCTCAGAACGGGAGCCGTCTTCCACATCAAAGTTGCCGTATCAAAATTTTGAAACCAGTTTTGGTCACGGGAGTTCTCTGAATACATCTTCTCCATACACATTCAATATTTTTTCTTTCTTAAACAGTATTTTTACTTTTTCGATCGGACGAAAAAGCAAAACATGTCGAAAATGTCGCTTTTCAGTTTCTATATTTGAAAGTGTACCAACCCAAAACGACTGCTCATAAATCAATCGAACTTTTTTCGCAAGCGAGCTTGCTACATAAGCTGTCAAAATATATCATGATTAGGTGGCTTAAGTGTGAAGTTGGTGGTGGAAAAGTAAAATTAAGTCCTCTGTTGGGAAAAAAACAAAATCACTTTCCGAACAACCCACATTCTATTCAGTACTTTACTGTGCTTAGACACCACTTTCATGAATATAGAAGCAGCCGTTTCGGAGAAGGTGGCAAGGGAATTTAGTGGGCATACTCTATTTAACGATTTAACAAGCTGTATGACACAACTGCACTGATTCCACAAAATTTTAGCAATTAAATTGAAATTCTTCAAAACCCTTATTAAGATGTCAGGAACACTTGAGAGCAGCATTAAAAGCATCAACGAAAAGTAACATGACTTTATTTGTAATAGCTCCAAAAATAATAATTTTTATACCTCGATATTTTTTCCCAGTTATTTAGAAAGCTCTCATTAGTCTTTTACTGCGCTTGGAAAAATTCTACATATTAAAAAAATGTTTTATAGCTGAAAATATTATAGTTCTACTTTTGCCAGTATTTAGTTTTGCGTGCAGCATTTCATCGAAAATATGTATCACCTTAACTTCAAAATTGACGTAAAATAGCTTATTACTAAAATGACGAAAAATAATTTTGCTTCCTTAAAAAAATAGAATAATAATTGCAATTTCTGGTACTTACATATTATCCCAGCTGTCCGCCAAGACGAGCAATTTTACGCCAAGAAAAATGCCGGGGCACATGAAATTACTGATGGTTCAGAATACGACTGGAAACAGTTTGCCAACATATTTGACGCAAAAATTGTTTGGCGGAAATGACCGCAGGAATAATACGTAAGTAACCAATTTCTATAGTTACCATCTGCATAATTATGCAAATAAATACAAAAATTATAACTTGAACGTATCCTAACAAAATTATTTTTCGTCATTTTAATTAAAGGATATTTTTCTATATGTATTGCGATTTTTAAGTTTCTGTGATGCATCTGTCGCATGAAATGCTGCGCGCAAGACAATAAGACGAAAAAAATTAGCTCAAATACTTTTAGGAAACGTTTAATTTAATACATAGAAATTTTTCCAGAGCTGTAAAAGGCTAATAAAAGCTTTCTATGTACCTTGTTTTCTTACGTAATAGTCGCAACCCCGTTTTGAAGCACGCAAAAAAAACGTCCAAATGATTTCCTCGCATAGAAGTACTAGTCACTTATTTGACCTTCATTTATGTCTATAAAAATATTACTATACAAAGAAAAACGCCTCTTTTTGTGTTTAACTGACCAAAAGATTATTTAATATAAGGCACGTAAAATGGAAACGTATGATAATTTAGTAGCTTTATTATAATACCAGTAATGCTTTAGCATTTGAGTGTGCAATACTATGTAGTAGATTTACTTTCATAATAGTCGCACCTTTCATCATGAAAAATGGAGAAAAAAGTGCGACTATTACGCGAGTAAACATGGTAACAGGGAAAAATTGTAATTTTTAAATTTTATTACTTGTAAAGATATTGAAAGTGAAGTTATGGTCAGTTTTCGTTGAGATTTCTACAATAGCTTTTTTTTTTTTTAAGTGAAACTTCTTTAGGCGCGTTGAGAGTGAAATTTCAAGGTCGCGTCATGGCAATACCGTCACGGCATAGCGTCATGATGAGGATGGGACAATTTTGGATTTTAACAGACGGAGAGAGCTACCGGTAGATCGCCAGAGAGAAAGAGACAAAAATAGTAAGCACGCTGTACTCTATTGCTGCAGAGAGTTTGCTTTCTCCTCTTTGTGCTACATTCGTTCTTAAGAAAGTGTACGCATGCGCTGAATGTAAACACACATTGTTCACTCGGAGACGAAAATGCTGTAGCACTGACTTACAGTTGGTAAAGTCAATTTTCAATGTTATATTTTGATCAGAATCTTCAGTATTTTTAAACTGATTTTTGTTTATTGTTATTAACAAACTATTATTCACAAAAACCAATATCTAAGTAAGTAATATTTTATATATTCTTTATGTATACATCTTCATTGTAATTTAAAATTTAAAATGCATGTACATTAAATAATGGTTTTTATGTTTGTCTAATGACTTAGTGTGCTTAGTATATTTATTCTACTACTAGCCACACACTCCATTAGATGAATCTTTCACCAGGTCATGACGATAACATTTTTGTGTTCAGGTTACTTTTCAAATTTTGAGCCTTCATGGCTATAAGTGGGAGCAGAAAGACTGGTTTAGTTCTTGTGCTCCCACTTGTAGCTCTAAACTCAATTTTTTTTTTTCTTGCTTATTACTGCATGTGAACCCAGGGCAGTATCCACATTACCGATGCGATCACCAGGGCCTGCCTTTTAAGAGGTATAAAAAATCATTATTAGGCCGTTTTTCACATAACTGTTTAGCAACTAACAATTCTTCTTTTTTTTCCGTTGTTTTTTTCCGTTTTTTTCCGCTGTTCCATTCATTCTCCCATAATATTACGTTTCTGTCCCAAATTTTGTTACGGTAAAGGGAGTATTTGTTCTCTTATTACGGACTTTGTGTATTACATATTAAATTTTGACATGACATATGAGTTATCCCCTACCTCTTCAAACGTGTGAAATGAATGAATGAATGAAGAACATTCCTCTAGTATTCATTATGTGCTCAGTACTTCGCTAATGACCTGGTGGATAAGCGCAGGAGGAGATGTCTTATGAAAAGCAACTCTCAACAGCAAACCATCCTCTTTTAACACTTCAGAGTTGAGTCCTAATGGCTCGTGGATTGTGCAGGAAACTCGCGTTCTTTGCCTCATAGCAATCAAACACAAGATTTATTAACTAAGCTGCGATCGTCGTTTCAGCACTTCCAAGTTGAATCCTATTTTCTTTTTGGTTTGAGAGGATTGCATAATCTTCGCTATAATGCTGATTGCTTAAGCTATTTTAAGATTCTGTGTTGTGTAGTATTGTGTAATAGAGAGTGTATAGTATTGTGTAAGCGTATAGTATTGTGTAATATTGTATAATGCTGATTTCATAAGATATTGTAGTTATATGGATTGCATAATTATTGTAGTTGTTTGGATTGCATTGATGTTCGCCGTTGTGGGTAAGTGAACGGTAACTTGAATGTAATTGAACTTGCGGTAATTGAACGAGAGATTTATTAATTAGGTGTAGAACGACCAGAGCCAGACAAAGACTACGTGGAGCTCGGGGCATACATTTATCATGGGGGTCCCTTTTATACATACCCATTCAATTTACAAGAGTTAGAAAGCCTGGAACTACAGGCTTACTTAAGTTCCAGACTTTCTACTCTTGTGGATGCTTAATATACTTTTCAGCAACTGTGAAATTTGCCACCACCCTACATGGTTATATCGACCAGACATTTATTATTTTACTCAAGATGTTTTGCTAAGACATTTTTTTTCAGTATAGTTTGATAACTTTTTTTTTTTTGAGAATTCTTCAAACAGAAGGAGAGAGAAGTTTCTAGAAACAAAATATTTCTACAAAATACAGTAGGAACATTTCTTGATTGACCCCCCACACCTTTCTCTGGGTTCCCGGACAACAGTCCTGTCTGCACTTGCCTTAGTCCTTCTCTGAGGAAAACGCTCTTCAGGGAGGTTTTCCCTTTTGGACTAAATGTAGGGAGAAACATGTGAACGAATAGGAAAATGTATGTTAAATCGAAGTCCAATGTTGATATTGTTGCGGAATTACTCTGCTACTCCTGAGTTCGTCGTTCTAAAGTCCTGTTGGTGTAAAAAGTTCAAGTAAAAAGTCACTTGTCAGGATGGAACACAAACTTTATTTCTTCTAGAACTTCGTAGAACAATCAGCTGTACACAATTCACAAGCACAATCTAGCAGTAACGTGCTTTTAACTATCCGCTTGGATCAGAAGCTCTCACAAATGCTGTATTTCTCACACAAAATAAGTCACTTTTACAGGCAAAAGTTCCGTGGAAATATTCAAGGGATATAGTACACTATCCCTTAAGACACAGCAATGAACAATTTAGACACAGCACTTTAAAAACAGCTTCACAAAGCAAGCTAAAACACAGCTTCTATAGCACTATCAGTTCAAGCGTACTGAGAGCTCTTCACGCATTGAGTGTTCAACTCGCACTGACTTTTCGGGGCGACGCGCGCTTCTATAAATAGCCGACGCAGGAGGTACAAGAGGTTTCCAGAAAAGTCAATTTCTCGAGGGTTCTACATAAAGCGTGAATTTTGATTACGTCATAGAAGAGAAATGTTAGGTTATTATGCGTTTTTAATGCAGGAAAAACAACTTCCAGGCCCCATTGGGAAAATCGCGCCAAATTTCAAAAAGCCGCCAAGCTTGGCGACTTTTGGCGAAATATCGCCAAATTTAGCGCCAAAAATAAGTCCCCAAATGTGAAGAGATCTAAGCTCTAGGACCAATATTTCTCGAGTTTTCTAGAACCTCCATTGAAAAACAATGGCAAACCGAAACCGCCATATCTCCGGTTCTAATTGGCCGATTTTGATGCAACAAAAAGCAAAATTTATGTATTTGAAGCGTAGAATACGAATTTTAAACCATTTTAAGCCACAAAGCAGCAGGTTGCCCCGAAAATTCGTAACAATATATTTCCAAAAACTGAAGTTTTCAGAGTTGGAGAACAAAAAAAAATATCTCTTCCTTAATTTTGATTGGATTGTTTGAAGAATCAAACAAAAAGTCTCTGGGAACTGGAAAAAAGTCAGTGGAACTACTGCGTTATATATTAACGTTGACCTGCAAAAAAAATACTGCAAATGCTACATACATCTTTTTCAACAGGATACACAGTACAGTAGATGGCAGCGACATATACAAATTGCACGATCACTTTTCAACTTTGATGAAAAGTGTTATTTGTCTTTGTTTAATTAGGCTTAACAGATTTACTGTCGTTTAACACTGCAAAGTAGGAGGGATTTAGATTATCTCCATTGGATGCTTTCATTTAAAAATGTCCCCAAATTTGAACAAGATGCTGTAGAATGATACAAGAAGGTTTTGTTTCTAACATAAACCTAGCTTAATGCACGTTCTTTGTAGAGTTATTTTTCTTCATCATATATACATATTCAATGCGATTTGTTTTTTCATGCTCATGGGAGTTAAAAATGTCTTCATTTGTTTTAAAATACCAAATAATTAAAGAAATGTTTACTCGTATTTCAATCTCAAATATGCCTTACCGGTAGGAAAATATAAGGAAGTTTAAACACTTGTGAGAAAAACACGGACGCAACTGTGAATGTAAATATAAAAATATTTATTAATTTACAGTTTTTCTGTCTTTAATGATAAATACAACTTTGGTAGTGTTAGGCATCTACATCTGTCTCCGAGGTACTATCATAGGAAGGTTCAAAGACGGCATGAACAACTGGTGAATTTGAAACAGCTTATGGTATGAACAACTGTTCAAGAGAATAAAATTGTTGATAGGTTTCCTCACTCCAGGACTGGTGACAAAGAGATTTGAGGCTGGTTGATAAAGTCCTTTTTCCAAAGTCAGTATGCAGATGAGTCCACTGAGTTATGAAAATTCGACATCATCACAGATGAAAGTGCTTGTAAAAATACTTGACGCAAAAGCTGGGAAGGAAGATAAGCTTGGAAGAGATTCGGCAAAGCTGTATTCCTGGCGCAATGTATAGTGCAAAAATGGAAGGTGATTGAATCGGGACGCCGAGATTGAGATGGTGCACTTTTCGACTATTGGTATTGTTGCCAATTCGATGTACATATTGGTTATTTGTGATGAAACTTGGAGGGAATCTTCGCATTTGCTCGGCGTATAAGAAGTAGAAGAAACTGTTTATCAATAATGTGTTCTATTAGAAGATAGGCAGATATGTTGCCTCATTTCATTGAAGAAATCTGCTGTTCATAATATTGTAGCTGTCGTTGTTGTTTTATCAGCTATTGTAATTAGGTGGTGAAGAAGCTGTGGCAACTATTGAAGAGGTCTATTGCTTTTATCTGCAGCAATCCATTCTTGGTTGAAGAAATAGGCTCTATCCATGATATTGCAGATGTTGTTTTATCAGCTATTGTAATTAGGTGGTGAAGAAGCTATGGCGACTATTGAAGAAGAAGTCTATTGCTTTTGTCGGTAGCAGTCCGTTCTTGGTTGAAGAAATAGGCTGTGTTCATGATATTGTGGCTGTCGTTATTGTTTTATCAGCTATTGCAATTAGGTGATGAAGAGGCTAGGGCGACTATTGAAGAAGAAGGCTATTGTTTTAATTTCGGACTGGTCTGATACAGGAAAGTCTGGAGAAAAATTTGCGGATTCGTCTGAATTTCTTTTTCTTTGGAATAATCATGACTATTGCATTTGGAAAGACTTGTGTAGCTGGAAGAGATTCTGTGATTGGAGGTTGGGCTGGATCAGTTATTTGTGGTTCAATTTCGTATTGCTCATCTATTATTTCGTCTGTAACTGTGAATTGAGTGTTTGTGGATTCGTCTATTGTTTGGAAATGTTCGAAGACTAGTGGAGGTTCTTCTTCTTCTTCTATTAATGGCTGGTTCTGTGGCTGAGTTTCTGTTTCTTCTGTGATTTCTGGTGGTAATTCTTCAAGTCCAAAATTGTTTAGTAAATATTTATTTATTTCAAAGACGATCGAGTGACTATTTATATCTATTGAATCGTCAAGGGTTGAGAAGAGTCGCCAGGTTATTGCATCAATGTGTTGCTGGTAGTAGCTAGGCCCAGGGTTGATTGAAAAATAGCTATTGAACTGTTGAACGGTGATTTCTTCCAGCTGAAAATATCTATTGTCTATTGAATGGTATGAACTGATAGAACTTGAAGCTGATGAGATGGATGCACAGTCACTATTGTCTTGTGAGGATTCTTGGATGGAGTTTGGATCTATGGAATTGTCAATCGCCTTCTTCATCACCGAAGATCCCCCTGAGATGTCAGCAGGAGGATCGAAAGCATCAAAGTACTCCAATAACTTTACTATACAGTAAACTAAAATAGTAATAACACCACCAAAGAGTAGCACCGCCATTCTTTGATAAGGGTCTTTTATAGACTGACTTTGATTGTTTAAATTCGATAGCTTTATTTTTGCTTTTTTAACAATGAAAAGCATTTTAATTAATTGTAACATTTCCTCATCTTTCTTGTCGCAACAATTAAAAAATAAAATGTCGGGTTTGTGTAAATATTACATTTAAACAATGTAAAAACTAAATTCAAAAGTATGCTAAAATATGTCAATTTCAATTCATATGTTATGCTACAGCTCTGATATTTGCCACCCACGAAGAGATGAAATATTTCACTTTGCTAATTACGCCTATGTGTCAAGGATAATGTATATACCGGGTGATCCAAAAGTCAGGACAAACTTTAAAAATTCATTAAAAAAGAGCAAATAATGATTGCGGTTTGCAGAAATAGGTTTAGGGTATGATGGGATTTTTTTTAATGACAAGAAATTTTCTAGTTCCAAATGTTACCGGTAGGTGGCGCTGACATGCACAATGGGAACCAAATTTCCAATTCAAAAAATCCGAAATCTCTGTAATGCTTTCTATGCAAACTGCAATTTTGTATCATGATTTGTTCTTTTCTAATGAATTTTTGAACAGTTCACTAGCTTTTGAAGCATCCTGAGTGCACCAAAGTTTAAAAATTCATTAAAAAAGAACAAATCATGATAAAAAATTGCAGTTTGCATAGAAAGCATTACAGAGATCTCGTATTGTTTTAAATTGGAAATTTGGTTCCCATTGTGCATGTCCACGACACCTACCGGTAACATTTGGAACTACAAACTTTCTTGTCATTAAAAAAAAATCCCATCATACCCTAAACCTATTTGTGCAAACCCCAATTTTCTATCATTATTTGCTCTATTTTAATGAATTTTTAAATTTTGTCCTGACTTTTGGATCACCCGGTATATAAACTGTTTTATTGGCAAACTTAATAGAAAATGACTATCGTTTATGCCCGTGTGTAAATTTCCACCCAATGAAAACTCGCAAATATCCAAGCTGTCTCCATTTAATTTTTTATTCATAATATCACTTCGGAGCAAAATCACATAAAAATAAACTGTTTCTCAAAAATTCAAATGCATGTATCATTTTAAAAGCAAGTGGTGTGCTATAAAGGGTTCAACTTCGTATATATTTAAATTTAATACCCTGTAAATTTCAATCCATTTCATAAAATACCGTACCTTATTTTTACATAAATTTGTAATTTAATCCATAAAGGTATACGATTAACATGGAACGTTTTGTATATTGTGAGAGAACCGGAACTCGTGCTCTTTAATTTCAATTACTCTGTGAAGGAGTTGGGAGAAAGGTATTACGGAATATGACAAGGTATACAAGGAAGTTGAGAACAAGTTTTGCTGTATTTGCTTAAGCGAAACTTATAAGTTTGAAAAATAAATATTTTCCTTAATTTTGATTGGATTGGGAAAAAAAGTTTAAGTAGTGTCTTCTGCTAAAATTCCCGTGGTATATATTAACGTAACGTAGGATCACTTATCGTTTAATTAGTTGTAAGGCGTACGTCTAAAAATGATGAACCAACACTTTTAAATTCCTGAAATATTTATTAACGTGGTATATTATGCTTCAATCTCTATTATGTATTGTAACAAATCTACTAACACTACCAATTGGCCCATACTAATATAACCCATCTTCATTTCTCCTCCTTCATTGGTAAAACTTATCTGCATTGCTCTCGTGAAACTGCGTCATCTGGAAGAGCTATTTAGAATCGTACCCATTGAAAACAGGATGTAAATTTCTGTGGCGAGGTTTATCAATCTCACGCACTATGACGTTGAGCTTCTTTCTGGTGTAATTGGGACTTTAATGGACTTATCACACTAAAGGGAAAATCCGAGCAACTTTGCGCTGGACCAACTTTTCCGGCGGACTTGAAGGCGTGGTTATCTTTAAGGGTTGCAAAAGTAAACAAACTCTCTCCGACGCCAAATAGTCATCGCATCGCTGATTTGGCGTGCAGGTTCTTATTTTACTTATCGTGCGTTGGTATATTTACATCGGATCGGCAGCATCGGATGGGCAGCAATCTCTAATTCCAAAGTCCACTTGAACGCGGCCATAATTTTCTGACATCGTGATTCTGACATCGAGCCAAGCTTCGATCATAGTAGTAGTCGCCATTGCTCGAAATTGCTTATGACGTAGCAGGAAGAAGTACTGTGATTGGCCGAAATTTCGTCCGACTCGGATTTTTTCCTTCGGAAAGGAAAAAAAGTTGGTGTTCGCGGTCGTCAAGATAACGGCGGAGAAAATCGGCCGAAAACTTGATTTGCAAGGAAAGTTGGTCGGATTTTTCTCAGTGTGATAGCCCTATAAAGGGAAGGAGGTGTTGGAGACTCCTTACAGAGGTCACGTGATTTTTACGTTGTCCATTGGGTGCCTTCAAGGTATCCCCTTCGCCCGTGAAGAACTGTCACAGAGTAGTAATCATTCATCACTAAGAGATCTGGTAAAACTTATTTTTCAGTTCAACAATCACTGTCTTAGACAGAGATTATATAAAAGTGATTTTTTTTTTCTGGTGACAGGCATTTGCTGTGAAGGCGTTTATGGTGCAGATATGTATACAGTAAAACCTCTGAATAGCGGTCACTCTTGGGACTGTCAAAAGTGACCGTCCTTCGCAGGTCGCTGTTGTTCAGAAATTCAATATTTTAAAAAATCAAAGTATAAACAAAGTTAACTATAGGGATGCAAATACGTTATTTAATCTTTACTAAATAACATTTATTATGATTTACATGTAAAAAATTGGTTATTTGCAATTTCCTCTTAAAGAAAAATGATAATAGTAGTTGATTTTTTCCCAAAATTTTTTTATTAAAACAAACTTTAATATCGTCCAAAAATTTTCTAAAAAATCCGAATACGATATTAGTAGTAGTGCGTGTTATCGTGTAGCGGTGGCAAATAAACATATAAACAAATGTTCATATTTTGAGTTCAAAAAATTTGGAAAGGACTTTTTGGATAGCTGATAAAGCTTTTTCTGTGACGCCGACAGATGGCCGTCGTTCAGAGGTTCGCTCTAATGTTAATCCTATGGAGCACGTTCTGTACCATTCATATGTGGTCGGTATTCGGGGGGGGGGACGTTGTTGTTCAGAGGTGAACATAAAAAGGAGGTTTTACTGTATTTCGATTACGGGCCGTACAAAAGTTGGGCCAATAGAATAACTAATGGCCTAATCACACTAAAGAAAAAATCCGAGCAACTTCGCGCTCGCGCTGGACCAACTTTTCCGACGGACTTGAAGGCGTGGTAATCTTTAAGGGTTGCAACAGTAAACAAACTCTCTCCGACGCCAAATAGTCATCGCATCGCTGATTTGGCGTGCAGGTTCTTATTTTACTTATCGTGCGTTGATATATTTGCATCGGATCGGCAGCCATTTCGGCAGCATCGGATGGGCAGCAATCTCTAATTCCAAAGTCCACTTGAACGCGGCCATAATTTTATATGCACGTGATTCTGACATCGAGCCAAGCTTCGAACATAGTAGTAGTCGCCAATGCTCGAAATTGCTTATGACGTAGCAGGAAGAAGTACTGTGATTGGCCGAAATTTCGTCCGACTCGGATTTTTTCCTTCGGAAAGGAAAAAAAGTTGGTGTTCGCGGTCGTCAAGATAACGGCGGAGAAAATCGGCCGAAAACTTGATTTGCAAGGAAAGTTGGTCGGATTTTTCTCAGTGTGATAGCCCTATAAAGGGAAGGAGGTGTTGGAGACTCCTTACAGAGGTCACGTGATTTTTACGTTGTCCATTGGGTGCCTTCAAGGTATCCCCTTCGCCCGTGAAGAACTGTCACAGAGTAGTAATCATTCATCACTAAGAGATCTGGTAAAACTCGCTCTTTATTTATCTCATGTGCTTGGCTAGTCTTAGAGAAACAAAAAAAATAATCTTATTTCCTAGGAGGAAAACCCTTGTGCTGGCTGAGCGGCTTCCAGTACTGCCAGTCGAACAATGCAAAGATAGTTTTCTGCCAATAAACACAGTCCCATCGTCGGGTAAACTCCAATATGCAACCTTTCAACCTCAAACACCTGTACGGGTGAAAGCAAATCAATTGTCTTTCTTCTGCACAGAAGTCTGTTTTACAAAACCCTATACGGGCTCCTTTTCCTTAATTACTCCCTCCTTCCTCAAACGTATGAATAAATTGATAGTCTAAGAGCCAGCGACCGCCAGACCTTCGTCATAGTATAAAAGCTGAAACTTTCTCCGCGCATACCCCCCAACAGAGGTAGGAACCATCGGCCACTATAAAGTTTGGATGACCGTGGCTTTGGCAGGTAGCAGGTGGCAAAGGTGTATAAAATTGCCGAATATTTTCGTCATTTCATAAAGCTCAACTTTTTTATATCTTCTTCTTCGCAGTACTAGAAATCACTTGATCCCTTGCCAGACACTTTTACATCGTGGCAAACCCCCGCCAGACAACCTCAAAGTCATGGAAAACTGTTGTGTTCGTAAACTCTCCCGGCGAAGTACGTCAAGCTGTCACAAAGTGCCGAGCACATTTTATACTGCTACTTCTGAACTTTCTTACGCGCGACCTTTCTTGCAGCGCGCTCGAAATAGAATTACGTTTTTCAAGACTTTGAGATTGTCTGGCGGATGTTTGCCACGATGGAAAAGTGTCTGGCAAGCGATAGAGTGATTTCTAGTACTGCGAAGAAGAACATATAAAAAAATGAAACTTTATGAAATGACGAAAACATTCTGCAATTTTATACACCTTTGCCACCTGTTACCTGACAAATCCACGATCATCCAAACTTTACAGTGGCCGATGGTTCCTACCTCTGTTGGGGGGTATGCGCAGAGAAAGTTTCAGCTTTTATACTATGACGAAGGTCTGGCGGTCACTGGCTCTTGCTCTATGAGAATAGTGCTTGAGCATCCATTATGTGCAGTACTACTCTGATGATAACCTGGTGGATAAGAGAGGAAGAAGTGTTTTACGAAAAGCGTCTTTCAACAGGAATTGTGGTTTAGTACTTTGAAGCTCAGTCCTAATTGCATTCTGGATTGTGAAGGAAACTGCATTTTCCCCCCTCGTGGAAATTAAACGTAAGATTTATTAATTAGGTAGAAAACGCTTCTGCAGGGAGGTTTTCCTTTTGGACTAGGTTTTGGGTGAAATGTGTTAACCAATATGAAAATGCTTGCATGGAAGTTAAGAAAAAATGTTACAGTAATTACCAGAGTGCAACTTTAAATTTAAAAAATAAAATATCTTCCGTAGTTGAACCGGTCAGAATAGAAAAACTCCTCTTTTAGCCGATATTAACCCATTTGTGACTGGATATTTTTGCGACTTTCTTCGATTTTTACTGATAACAAAAATAATAGATAAATTTCTGATGTCAAATTCTTGAACAAGGGATGATTTCTTTTAAAATCATTATGCATAAAAGTCGAAATATCAACATCCTACTTGGTCATGTTAAAATATTTTGTAGAGTTGATGCTCAATACTCATGAATAAAGGCTAGGAAAAATAAATAACGTTTTCGACTAATAGCGAAAATGCCGTACCAAAAAAGGGACACTAGGCATAAATGGGTTAAACAGAGTTAACCATTTTAACCCCTTAAGCGGTTTGCCCGTACAGTGTACGTACTACCCAAAATTGGCCTCAACTGGTTTGCCCGTATAGCGTACGGGCATCGATATTTTCTCCTTTCCTTTTCTGATTTGTCCGTATATTTCATTATTGTGAATAGACTATTTGGTATTAATATTTTTCAATAGATGCGTGGCTCGTCCATGTAACTGAAATGCTTTTCATCCGGGTTTTTCTTCCTAGCGAGAGAGCGGGAATATTTCATCACGAAAATTTTGTTTTACTGCCAATAATATGCCTTTTTTGGAAGCATTGCGGTAAAAAAATTGACCGCTTAAAGGGTTAAGGCTGAACGCAAGGCTCACAACAGAATGTAAGAACATAGATCTTTCCAACTCTTCAACAAGATGTTTTTTTTTTTCAGCGGAACACTCGAGATTTATTATTTCGTAATATCATATCATCGCCAGAACCCACTTTACTTTTTTTGTATTCTGGATTTCTGCGGAATAGTTCCGATAGCGGTGAAGTAGTTCATAGATTTTCAGTTTCGATTGTAATAAAAAATGGCTCTGGGTAAAAACGGTGAAAATATTGACATCATTCACTACGCAATTTATAGTTTACTAGCTGAAGTACCCGTCCTTTACGGGTTAGTGAATGCAAATTTCCAAAAAGCAAGAACTTGTGGTAGTACACAGCATTGTAGTAGTACACAGAATGGATGTAAAATGTTGCCAAAGTAAAGAAAGCGAAGTTATAATTTTTATGTATTGTTAAAATATTACAGGTTAGAGAGTAACTAAGTAATATCATTTCATTCGCTTTAGTCGTAATTATGTGATGCGCGAACGAATATTTAAGCATAGTGAAAAAATTTTCGCAAAATCTAAAAATCTAATCAACATTTTTGAAAAATTGGAAGCCTAGAATTTCAGTTGAGTGACAACCTATCATGTCAGCCAATTTCGTTTCACTCCCGGCAGTCTTTATTTCGTGATGCTGGAACAAAATTTCAGCATTTTAAAACGATTTTCACAAAATCTCAAAATGTAATCAAAATATTTTAAAAATTCAACACCTATAAATTAAGATTAGCAACTACCTATCATATCACTAAATTTCGTAGCATTCGTATTAGTCGTTATTACGTGATGTTTGAAGAAATATAAACGTATTTTGAGAGAATTTTCACAAAATCTCAAAATCTAATAAAAATGTTTAAAAAATTAGACACCTATAGTTTATGTTGAGCAACCATCTATCATGTGACCAAATTTCATATCATTCGCTTTAGTCGTTATTATGTAATGCGGGAACAAAGATTCACTCAGTTTTAAACGATTTTCGCAAAATCTCGAAATCTGATCGATCGTTTTTTAATTAGATGCTTATAGTTTAAGGTGAGTGACCACCTATCATTTCACCAAATATCTTTTTTTCACCTTTGCAGTTATTACGTGATGTGCGAACACAAATTTACACAGTTTGAAATGATTTTCGCAAAATCTCAAAATTCAATCAAGATTTTTTTTTAAATTAGACGCCTACGTTTTAAGTTGAGTGACCCCCTATCATGACACTCAATTTCATATCATTCGCTTCAGTCGTTTTCACGTGATGCTTGAACACAAATTTACGCAGTTTGGAAGGATTTTCGCAAAATCGCAAAATCCTGTCAAGATTTTTTTTAAATTTGGCGCCTATGTTTTAAGTTGAGTGACCACCTATCATGACACCCAATTTCGTATCATTCGCTTCAGTCGTTTTTACGTGATGCTTAAACAAAAAAAGCTTCACCGACGGAACGACAGAATGACAGAATGACAGAACGACAGAATGACAGACAGACAAACTTTTTTTTTGAGGGTCGCATCGGATTCCCGGGTGCTTGAAACGGATAGAAATCGCAAAATTTTTGTATTCCAAGAAATGTACAGACAAAAGTCTAATTTTATTTATATAGATTTTCAAATTTTATTTTAATACTGAAAAATTGACCAAACGAACTTGTAAAATATTTTTACATTAATTTATTATCTCTGACTACTTATTTGACAATCGAACAAATTTTAATCAATCTCGCCAAAGAAGTTTAACTTCTGAGACGTGTAATCTGCGCACACGCTCTTTTTTTTTTTTTTTTTTTTTTTTTTTCAAAACAAATTGTTTCGAAGCTATATCGCAAAAGCACATGCGTTGCGGGCCTGTGACGTCAAGTCATTAGCAAGAAACCGTTTAAAATGGCGTTTCGGTATTACGGAATATTAAAAAGCGCTTTTTGAAGCGATGCTTAATCTATTAAAAAGTGAATCATATGTTTTGACAGTTAGGGATCAATACACCTGACAGTTCAGGGGCGAAAGGAAACATATTTAAATAGCGATTAAAAACTTGCGGAGGGGAAAAAAAGAAATGTTTTTAAAGTAATTTTCCGATAACTGTATTTATGAATATTTTCGATATATTTGCAACATATGGTAGACTGCAAAGTTCTGGCAAATCTTTTATTTTATTTCTTTTTTTCCTTCTAAATTATTCTCCTGGCTTGAGACCTTTTGATGAAATTATGAAAATGAGTTGATAATGTTGAGGAAATTTTCAATGTGTTTTTCATGTGTTGAAGAGAATTCTGGAGTTTTTGTTTTAAAATGTTAAACGAGAATTAATGACTGGTTAATTACTGCGATGAAATTCACTTTAAAACAAAGTGATTTCAACACTTTACTTACTTTGTTATCGGAAGGTGCTTGGTTCGAAACCAGGTCGAGTCCGCCGACCTAACCGTTCGGAGTTTGTCGTGATTTTCTCCGAAACTTAGCGTAAATACGGGTTAGAAACACTAAGGACAACCCACCCCCAGGCCTAGATCGTTCGTTTATAATTGGCCTTAAGGGTGTATGTCGAAAAAAAAAGAACTCTGATTTTAGTCTTGGTACACAAGAAATAAACCAATATCACCATGGTCTCCAAAAAATTCCAGATGGTTCTTCATAAGCTGCTTTACACACTGCAATAATCGAAAACGCTGTGGCGTTTGTGAAATTTTCAGAAAAAATTCTTAAACATGGATATGAGCTGCAAGATTTTTCGAAGAGTGACACGCTTTGCGAAAATTTCCGATTTTTAAGAATTTTTTCTAAATCTTTTGAAATTGATACAGATGGATCGTTTATTGCAGTATGTAGAACAGCTTGTAAAGAGACAGTTTCAAAATTTTCAAGTGCCTGGCATAATTAGTTTATTTGTAATTATGTACCAAAATCACGTGATTTTTTCGAACAACAGAACAGCATAACACTTTGTCACTGTTGCAGTTGTTCTTGTTCTCGTGTCTTTGGATAGACAATCTCACTATACATGGAAAGACGTGTCATTGCCCCCCCTCAGAGGGGGATGGACTTCTGCCTGTTGGTCCCTAATTTTGAACTAATTCCAGATGAGTGACCAACCACCTAAAATCGGCATCTCCAGAAGTATCGATTGAACATGTTTCACACTGGAGCCACAACGGATTTTATCTGCAGCAACTCCCATCAGTATACACGGTCCCACAGCAGTCCAGCCGAGAGAGGAGTTCACCCTCCCAAGCACTGACCAAGCCAGATGCTGCTTCACTTTCCGTGTCCTTACGGGAACGGAGTTTAGCGCACTAGACCACTGCGGGACTTATTTACGTTGATGCATGAACTGAAAAGGCCCTACCATGGCCGAGTGTATAAGACACTGAAAATAGTAGAAGGCTGCAGTGTGAAGGTCTCGTGTTTAGGTCTATCGTGCAGCAGTCAATATAAAAGTCTGGGTTATGCGGAGGGTTTCTCCTGGTGTAACGTGAATGCGCGTTAGAAACCCATAAAAAGTCCTCCGCCAAATGCACTGCCCCTCTAGTAAATGCCTTTCGCTTATCTAGGATTGAATAAAATACGAAGAGATAACTTGAAAATCGTGAAAATGTCTAATATGCAGGGAGCTTCAAAACTCTTGGGTAAAGGGGGAAATGTAGGGGTGTTAGAGTGAGAGAAGTCGGTTCAAAATCACATGTCAACGTGGGATCAAACGCGTGGTATTCAGGTACCAGTTCATAATCATTCTGGAAGAAGTGACGTAACAGTGAACTTTGACAGTGAACCGATCACGATTTGTGAAAAACTAACGCATCTTTCTCTGAAAGCACTTGACTAAAATGGATGGTCAACAAATAATAAGTACAAATTCAAAGCAGTTCGTGATCTTGCCTACAAGTTCACACACATTCCTCTTCAGTTTTCATTCTGTTTATGTTTCTACGTAAAATTTTGATCATATCTAATTTATAAACATTAACATTCTATTTTAGGGCATGTATTTTTTAAAATCTTCCGTGGATAAACATTTTTTTCAATATTCCATAGCAGTAGTTTTTCATGAGCTGAAATAAGCTTGATCGTAATGCACACATTTAGGGATTTTTTTCTCTATATTGTATCGAATTTTGGTGTCGTACGTTTCTACATGAAACTGCGATCAGATCTAATTCATAAACATTAACATTCTTTGATAACAGTGCTCCTTAAATGAATCATTGGACTCAGCGTAATTACTCTCCTATTCTAAAAAGATGGTTCATGAACTTAACTTGCTTGTAAAACAACTTTTCTGTCATTAAGAACTATGGATCAGCGAGACATAAGTAACTGTGTTTTGTAAGATCTAAATGTAATGTTTAATTACTTTTGGCCTTAAACAATAGCAATATCGTTTTAATCAATCATTGGACAGGATTAAACTTCTATCCTATTAACACACCTCAGAAACTTTCTTTCAGTAAAACTCTTTCTTTGTGAGCTATGGCGTATGTTATGATTTTAGTTTCAAAACACATATTTTTAATCAATCATTTTACGTGATTAGACTCCTATTCTTTGAAGATACTTCACCATTTTTAACGGTCTGTAAAACTACATTTTTGCATTAAGATTTATAGAGTAGCGACACATAAATAATTGTGTTTTATAAGATCTAATTTTATATAAACTGTGCCGGTCTCAAATAAAAATATATTGTTTTAATCAATCATTGGACATGATTAGACTCCTATCCTATTACGACACCTCAGAAACTTTCCTTACCTTTAAAACTGCTTCTTTGCATATTGCATAAAGAGTTATAGAGTAGTGCTTATGAACTTTTAGCTTCAAAAACAACAATATTGTTTTAATCAATCATTTTACGTGATTAGACTCCTATTCTTTGAAGATAATTCACCATTTTGAACTGTCTGTAAAAGTACATTTTTTGCATTAAGATTTATAGAGCAGCGACACATAAATAATTGTGTTTTATAAGATTTAATGGTATATAAACTGTACCTGTATCAAATAATAATGTATTGTTTTAATCAATCACTGGACGTGATCAGACTTCTATCCTCAAACTTTTGTTGTCTGTAAAACTGCTTCTTTGCATAAAGAATTATGGCGTATTGTGTATGAAATTTTAGTTTAGAACAGTAACAATATTGTTTCAATCTTCTTCAATGGTTCAATGGTTCTTCTTTGCAGAAAGAGTTACATAGTGTTTATGAACTTTTAGCTTTAAAAACAACAATATTGTTTTAATCAAACATTTTACGTGATTAAACTCCTATTCTTTGAAGATAATTCACCATTTTGAACTGTCTGTAAAAGTATATTTTTTGCATTAAGATTTATAGAGCAGCGACACATAAATAATTGTGTTTTATAAGATTTAATTCTGTATAAACTGTGCGAGTCTCAAATAAGATATTGATTTAATGAATCACTGTACGTAACCAGACTCCTGTCTTCAAACTTTCCTTGTCTGTAAAATTGCTTCTTTACACAAAGAATTACGGCGTATTGTGTATGAACTTTTACTTTAGAGCAATAAAAATATTGTTTCAATCAATCATTGGACGTAATTTGACTCCTTTTAGACTTCTATTAGACTCCCATGCAAAAGACTTCACAACTTTCCTTACCTGTAAAACTACTTTTTTTGCTTGAAGAGTTATGGTGCAGTGAAACTTGAAAGTTACTGAGTCACGCTAAATAGAAGTTTTTTTTTCTGCGTTTAAAAATTTTTCATGCATTCAGATGCAAAAATTTCTTGCACTTTTCATCTTTAAAAATTCCTGCCAAATTCTTCTGCACAACACACATTAAAATAAAAAAAGCCACTTTTTCGAGACCGTAAACAAAAACTACAAAAGCACTTTTCGGGAACGCCGAAGAGCACCGATAATTTCAAAATGGCGTGATAAAACGAGAACCTTCCACTCAGAGTGGAACTGGAAAGCAATTCGTGAATTCGCATACAAATGTACGCCTCTTCAATTTCCATTTTGTTTTAATGCATGCTCTTTTTTTTTACAAACTTCTGTAGCTTAGCTGATTTTTTTTTTTTTTTTTTTTTTTTTTTTTTTTTTTGTCTTTAGTAGATCTTATTGTCGTGAGCTACGTTTTTACGTAACTCATTTTTGTGGAGTTTTCAAAATGTCTTATAAAATTTTAAAACTATATTAAGAATTGTAATACGTTTTTTTCTTCTTCCTAATGACCGAGTCAGCGGCCTACTGGAGGCGTGATCACAGAGAGGGCTGGAGGTGTTGATCATTTCATTATGGGAACAACAATTAAGTAGACCGACCTTGCTTCCTATGAGCGGTATCCCAAATTTCAACCAATTCCAGGTAAGAAACATGCAGGATATAAAACCGTTGAACAGATTTTATAAACACCAGCTCATATTTGCCACAGCAGTCCAGCCGAGTGCTGCTTCAATTTCCGTGCTCTTCATAAGAGCGGGGCTTAGCAACTAGGCCACTGATGGCACTATATACCGGGTGTTCCAAAAATGACCGACGATCTAAAAAAATCAACTAAAGAGAAACAGAAGGCAATCGAAATTCACGGTTTGCCACATTCTGTTTAGTTAACCAGGGAATTCATTCTTACCAATTTTCAAAATTATTTACAAAGTTCGTCAAAAGATGGCGCTCCTGACTATGAAAAGCTTTAACCCTTTAATGCGTGTGTTTTTCTAGAAATATCCGTAGTTAGTGCATCCACTTAAAAAAGTATTCGAGTATGAGAGAAATTTTCTTCATTATTTTTGAGAGTAACTGATTAATTTTTGATAAAAGCATGCAACTGATAAGAAACATTAGAAGTTCTTATCATGTAATGCATAATCTACTTATTATAAATAACAACACGTTATATGAAATCGACGCAGGAAAATTTAATTGCATTCGAATGCTTTTTGAAAGGGTATTTTGATTTGCATATGTGCATTACTACGTACTAAAGGGTTAGAACAATGTTTTCATAACCACTGGTTATAGCAAAAACGTGGTGCAGCACTCTGAGGACAAAATTAGCAGACGCCCATGCAACCGTGCGATTTTTTCCTTTGGATATACTTGAAAGACCAGGTGTATCATCACAATCCACAAACTGTAAATGAGCTAGGACATTTCTGCTGCTTGTGAGAACATCTCAACTGAAATGTTTACACAGGCGTCTGTGAATTTCGCCCTCAGATTGCGCCACGTTATTGCTGCAAACGGCGGTTATTTTGAAAACATGATTTCATAGTTTTTCTAAGACAGCAGAGCCATCTGTTGACTATCTAAGTAATTTTGAAAATTGGTAAGAATAAACTCCTTGTTTAGCTGCGCAGAATGCAGCAAATCGTACATTTCTATCGCCTTCAGGTTTTTTTTAACTAATTTTTCAAATCTTCGGTAATTTTTGAGACACCCGATAAGTACTATTATTTTATAGTTATAACTATGTTTTTACCTTAAAATCTCATAGATTTGATGGGATTTATTTATAACTGAATGGCTAAAATGTTATTAATTTCAACTTGCAAGAATTCTTTCCCCATTTGAAGTTAAGAACAACATGGTAACAAGCATCACTCTTTACCATTATAATTTTCATCTCGATAGGAATAAGAATCTAAAGGAACTAGTCTGATCGTGTCGCAGAATTCAGTTTTATTTTATGTAATGGGTCGTACTATGTGAATGAAATGATAAAATAACCAGCTTTGTTAACTTTAACTGTAGACTCCAATTTCTAAAATGCTTCTTGAACTATTCTTGCCTGTAAAACTTCTTTTTCTGCATGAATAGTCATGGTGCAGTTAAGTATAAATAACTGAATTCTGTAAGACATACGCTGTTTGTATTAGTTTGTAACGAAAGTTTCCCGTCACCACAAATATCGTCTGCAAACAGTTCACGTTGGTGTGTTTGCTCCTATTTTGTCAAACAATATTTGTCATTTGAAAGAAAGATACTTGCTTTAGAACACTGTGTAGTTAAAGAATATCGTTATCATTAACTATAGTTCCATTTCAGATACATTGTATACAAGGTATCTGAAATGGAACTATCACGTTACTGGATTAGAACCATCATTTACTTCCAGTTCTGTTGCAAAAAGTGCTACAGAATGTCAAAGAATTATGTGTGTAATTTAGATTCTACTGTTGTATCATATCACACTGTGAAGGTTTGTTACTGAAAGTTAAAAAATAGGGTATATGGCATTCAAGGAGCAGAGCTCTCTAGCCGGCCTACTGGTGTTGATGAGGGCCACCTTCGAGAACTTGTGGAAGAAGATCAGTATTTAACTACTTGAGAGCTAGCTAAAGAGTTAGACATTAATGCCATGTCCATTAGCCATGCTATACATCACATAAACTTCATGTACAAGTTCAATCGCTGGGTGCCGCATGAGCTGACTCGAGCAGATTTGGCGGACAACTTTCGTTACAACCTGATAGAATGCAGTGTAATGTGTCAACAGTGCTTTTCTCTCTTTAACAATATTAACTGATATTTTTAAGTCCTGTTGCAAACAGGAACACTTTTCTTTGTACTTTTATTGGAATGCTAATCAGATTTAAACATTCATATTGTTACGAAAATCTCGTAGTTAAGTGTAAGTAAAGATATTCTGATATTTACAGATTTCCAAACAGCACAGCAGAGGAGATATGTAGGCTGCGGCACTGGCACTTTAATCACACCGTTTGCACTCAAAAAATCATGTAGCCTTGAGGGTGTAACCATTTTATTTTGATTATCTCAGATGGTCAAACCCCTTAGGTCAGTTGACTATTTGAGTGAAAAGGGATGTAACCAAACTGTGTCAAAACTGCAACCTGTATGTCTCGTCAGCCGCGTCCAAGCAGGTCGTGACGTCATATTTCTTGATCTTTTTGGGGACTTCTTTCATAATTGAGGCACAGGGAAATTTCCATTACTCTCCAGAATTCCACAACTCTCTTCTTTTGGTGAACAAAGTAGCCAAATTTGTCGCCGAAAAGTCACCAAATTTATCGCCAAGATCAATGGGTCACATACTCATTTCCCTTGGAGGAATGCGTGCGCAACTCGGTTTCCAGCAACACACATTAAAGCGGGAAAATAACATTACAATTTTGTTTTAGAAATTTTGTTAGTTTTCTTTGATCATCGGACTTTCCAACTTTTATTACATTCCTGTCATTGAAGGTGCCACATAAACGTTCTTTGCCTGTAAAACTACTTTCTGTGCACAAAGGAACAGGGTGCAGTGAAATATGAATACCGGTTGACCAAACAGTCCGTATAAACTTTAAAAATTCATGAAAAATAAACAAGTAATGACAGAAAACTGCGGCTTTCGGTAATAGGTTTAGAGGATGATGGGATTTTTTTTTTTTAATGACAAGAAAGTTTGTAGTTCCAAATGTTACCGATAGGTGGCTCTGACACACAATGGGAACCAAGTTTCAGATAAAACAGAACACCGAAATTTCTGTAATCCTTTCTATGTAAACTGCAATTTTGTATCATTTGTTCTTTTTTAATGACTTTTTGCAGTTTTCAGGAGCTTTTGAGGCATCCTAGGTGCAAGTTTAAAGATTCATTAAAAAAGAACAAGTAACGATACAAAATTTTGTATCATGATTTGTTCTTTTTTAATGACTTTAGGAGCTTTTAGGAGCTTTTGATGCATCCTAGGTGAAAGTTAAAAATTCCTTAAAAAAGGAATAAGTAACGATACAAAATTGCGGTTTGCATGGATAAGGTTAGAGATATTTTGGATTTTTTGCAATTGGACACACTTGGTTCCCATTGTTGTTCATGCCAACGCCAACTATCGGTAATATTTAAAACTACAAACTTTCGTGTCATTAAAAAAATCCCATCAACAACTAAACCTGTTTATGCAAACCGCAATTTTCTATCATTATTTTTTCTTTTTTAATGAATTTTTAAAGTTCATACGGACTTTTTGGTCACCCGTTCTATGTTTGAATTTTTTATTTTTAGAGTACCGTCTAAAGTTCTTGTATAACTTGGTATATACAGTTCAGTAAAATATAAATACAGTCAACTCCGGATATAGTGAACCTTCGGCTATAGTGAACGCAAACCATTAGTCCAGATTCACATGCAGTATCTCTGTTCACCATGGGGACACTTCGGTTTTAGTGAACTGCGGATACAGTGGACGAAATTTTATGGTCTCCAAAGGTTCACTTATAACCGGACTTGACTGTACTTTGTTTGGCGGAAATGTTTTCATATTTAAAACGTCACTGCCTTAATTTATTTTTGCATAGAAACTCGGTACATACAGTGCAGTGAAATTTAAATACTAAGTTCGGTTCAAATGTTTTTAATTTTTAAGAATGCATTGACTCAGTTTATTTCGATGTAGATGGTATATACAATGCAGTGAAATAAAAATGCTATCTTAGCTTAAAATGCTTTATTTTTTGAGTGCCAGAGTTTTAATTTTTTACACGGTAGAGTAAAATGTATCAGCCGTATCTTGACTATCTAGACAGAAATTACATATCATAAAGTAAGCAAAGAAAGATAGACAAAATAAAAATATTTCATGCCTAACAACTCTTCATTTATTCCGATGCAACATTTGTCGTGTTCTCCATCTTATTATTTAAGGCATCATTTAGAAATTCATGCCACTTCTTGACTGCACTTTCTTGACTGCACAACACACATTAAAATAAAAAAATAAAAAACGCCTCTTCTTCCAGGCCATAAACAAAATCTACAAAAGCAGTTGCGCCTTCACTGGGACGCCGGGGAACACCAATAATTTCAAAATGGCGTGATAGAACGAGAGACGTTCGCTAAGAGTGGAACTGGAAAAAAATCCGTGAATTCAAATACAAATGTTAAGATTCTTACATTTAAATGTTGTTCTATAGCATGCATTTTTTAAAGAAACTGTATTTTTTTTTACCTGTAGCAGCTGTAATTGTTATGGGGTCAGTGAAATGCGCTCGTGACGCGTGTATTTAAGTAACACGTTTTTGCTCAAAGCGTTTTATGAAACTTTAAAACTAAACATACTGGTTAAATGACTTGTCACTTTCACCCAATGAATATTTAGTTCATGGAGCAATAAAAAAAATTAATAAAATTTTAATAATAAAAATGTAAGGTCTTTTTATATATAAAAATGGCGTATGAAACGAAAATCTGAATTGAAGTTTTAATGAAATTCAATGTAAACTTTCAAATATTGACATATTCAAGGGAAATGTTGGTAAAATATTGGATTTACGAAGAATTTCTTTAACCAATTCCAATTAAAAAACTGTAATAATATTTACAGCTTACATAACTAACTTATTTGCCTATGTTATGTACCAAAGAATTTACAAAAGTTCAAATACACTGCTGGCCACCCAAATTGCAACACCAAGAAAAACAAGAGATATCACAACAAAATTTATTGTGTAGATAACATGTTGACCAAGTAACAAATGATTAAATTTACAGCATTCTATGAAGCGTGGTTCCTGCCAAAATCAGTACCCAGAGTAGCCGCCGTTGTTGGAGATCACAGCTGCCACACGCCTCGGCATTGATTCAAAGAGACTTTGAATGTGTTCTTGGGGTACAGCAGACCAAGCAGCTTCCACACGTTGCCAAAGTTGATCTGGTGTGACAGCTGGGGATGAACTCTGGGTCAGTCGTTGAGCAACCATGGACCACATGTTTTCTATCGGCGAAAGATCCGGAGAGCGCGCCGGCCAGGGAAGCAATTCAATCTGGTGATTGACGAAGAACCCTTGGACAATGCGTGCCACGGTTGTGAAAACATTTCAATTCTTATATGAAAACTCGTTTTTTTTCAAAATAATGAAATTACAACAGTCGTAAATGATGTCACAGGAACGGCATCCTTTTAGTTCTAAAAAAAAATATCCTACTAACTCCAGGGCGCTTGCTCGCGCTTTGATTTTATTTGGAAAAATGAGACTGTTGCTCGTCTCGCGTTTTTTGGTGTTCTAAAGTTTTTAGATGTATTATTGCAAACATTTTAAGTAAGATGAGTTAGAAATTCAGCAACCCCGTTTATTGTATTTTTTCCCATGTAAAATGAAGCTTGAAGGAATAAAATCATGTCTACAGTGTTAACCCTTTGAGGCACAACCCTTCCCCAATGCTGAAAAAAGGGCAGCCGTTGCCATCGCTCGACTTAACTACCAGCAAGATGGCAGACGATCGAAACGTTCTTCGCTTGCCACAGATCTAGAGATGCCGCACAGCATGTTCTAAAATTATTTTTTTAAACAGCAATGTTTGGTTTTTATTTACTTATTTATTTATTTATTTTAGGTCTAATACATGGATTCACAAAAAAGTGAGATTTTGAGACAGGCTTCGGGTAGCCTTTGAACAAAAGATTGGCATTTTTATTTATTTTTCACTTAATAGTTTGTATAGTGCTGATTCCGAGGTTTGAGCAAGTTCTCTGCAGTTGTTTTCTGTGGCTTGGTTAAAGAGATATATAGGCTTCGATGCTGATAATTTATCATACCCCTTTGCACGCGAAAAGTCATATGACCAAGGGGGTGTGAATATGTTAGTCCGAGCTAGCCATACTAAGAAAGCCAACCCTCAGGTCATATGATTCACCGAGTGTGAAAGGGTGTGACGAAAATGTCACCGCCGTATCCCTATCTTACGAAAACTTTATTATACCTCTCTATATAGAAAGTTTCATATCACACCATACAAATAAGGATGTTGCATGGCGTGTCTTGCATAAATAGCACACATTTTTATGCTATCACGCCATTTTTATGCTCACACATTTTTATGCTATAAAATTCTTAAAACTGTAAAAGAACAAAGCACAGTTTAATGGGAACAAAATATACTTAACTACATTATCCAAGTGCTTTAAATTAAGAAAAATAATTACGAGTCCCAAATGTGCACATTGTACAGCTAAGAAAAAAATAAGTCCTCAAAAATACTTTATTATTAAAAGAGGTGTTTCCAGGAAAGTTATCTGACATTGATAAATGCGTCTTTAATATTTGAAATTACTTTTTGTACTTTTTCTGACAGTTCAAATGATAGGTAATTTACAGAACCCAAGAGAAAAAAATGATTTTACTCTCTGTATAGCAAAAGAAATTTTCCTTGGAGTCACAATTTTCAGCTTTTAATTAAATTTATTAACTGTAGTAACTCGTAAGAACTTAATGTAACTTATTATTTGAACTAAATGTTTAAAAAAAAATCATACAGCCGGAAAAAGAGATTAATTGACTTAAGATCCTTGTTAAATGTGAGTCATTTTTTAGATGTTTAAAAAATTTTTGATGGATGGAATAACTTTTTTTTCTTTATTTTAAAATGGTAGAATATTGAAGAAATCTTTTTAATATTCGTGTACATTCACGCATAAAAAAGTATTCGGTTGTAAGAAAATTATCTAAGTTAGTTCAACGAATAATTAAAGTATTTTCTCTCTTTTTCCGTAAAACAAAAAAAAATGGACTTATTTTTCAGAAATTAAAAAAAAATAGTGCAGCGAATAACTAACCTGATTTTACAAATATCTCAAGATAATTCTGTAAATAATTAACTTTTTTTTTTTTCAAATTTTGTGACCTAGTTCAGCAGATGATTAAATTGTTTCGAACTATTACATAACTGAAACGATATTTTAGTGACCATGCATTTTATAATGTAATCTGATTGAGTTGAATCAAAGTTATTTAACTGCATGGTAAAGATCCCGTTCACGAAAAGTCTAGTGGAGTCATTCCGGATTTTTTGTTTTCCTAAATGCTTTTAAAGTCTCTTAAAAAATTAATAATACATTTAGTGGGATTATAACATTTGTTTTTATCGACAAAAATGTATTTCTTGTACCCCCCCCCTCTCATCAATTCATCAAACTATAAAAGACAAGCTAATAGACATATTTGCGTTTTCTGGCTACTATTACGTAATATAAAAATGTTCAGTTATCGAACGTATGTTTAAAACATTTCACAGGGAGATACAATGTCAAATAGTATGGAAAATACTAAAAAATTCATGCAAAACCATAGAATGGTCGACAGTAATTACAACGTTTGCGGCAGCCCTTCAATGTCATAAAAGAGTGATTATTTATAATATAAAGCACATAAATTTGTATTTTCTTTTTCAGAGTTATCGTGCTATGTAAATTGTCCGTCACGATTCCTAATTAAAAATTCTTTCTACAAAAACAAAGAAATACAAAAAAACAAAAAAATTTGAAAAAAAAAATTACTTTTTTAACTGATACAACCTTTTAATATCTGATAATAAAGTTCTACAAATCGGTTTTGCGTAAAAATGCTTCCATGATTAGGAATTTTATAAATACAACTTTGCTTCCGCCGTTTACCTATAAATGGCTCCAGTGGTATGACATCACACTGACGTCAATGACACACATAAATCGCAGTGACTTCACGATGACGTCACATTGAAGTCAATGACACACATAAATCGCAGTGACTTCACGATGACGTCACATTGAAGTCAATGACACACATAAATCGCAATGACTTCACGATGGCGTCACGTTGTGACGTTGGCACGGAAAGACATTCGACAGTCGAGCCATTTGTGACTCATTCGTGACAACCTGCGACGTCACGATGGCTTCACATTTAGGCCACGGTGCTATTAGGGCCATAATGGTCGAAATAAATACAGTCGAACTCGTTTATAGCGAACCCTGATTCAACGAGGAAATCGGAAATACTTGATTTGTACAATGTCAAGTCTCTGGGAACGTAACTCACTTTTAACGAGTAAACTCTTGTAATAGCAAACATTATCTTCATGATTTATAATATTTGTGTTGATCTCAGCTAATGCTTTCATGGAAATATTCTTTTAACATTAGGTAGTCAAAGAAAGCGATGAATACGAAAAATTTCAAACTCAACCGCTCTAAACATACTCAATGGCTTTTGAGTGAGCAGAAATTTTTTTTCGAAGACGGGGATGCAAAAGAGAATATTTTGGGGGCATAAGTCTTTTCCAAAGAACAATAACACAAGACAGTAAGACAGTTCAAAGCAAATTAACCCTTTGAGGCGCAACCCTTTCCCAATGCTGAAAAAAGGGCAGCCGTTGCCATCGCTCGACTTAACTAGCAGCAAGATGGCGGACGATCGAAACGTTCATAGAGTGCCACAGATCTAGAGACCCTTTTTAGACGCAGCTGGCTGTGCCCGGCACAGCTGTCGTCAAAAAAAGTGTCTCTAGATCTGTGGCACGCGATGAACGTTTCGATCGTCCGCCATCTTGCTGGCAGTTAAGTCGAGTGATGGCAACGGCTGCCCTTTTTTCAGCATTGGGCAATCTATCCAGCTGTTCTCGTATTCTTCCGTTTTTCAGCAGATGTCAGTGCTGTTAAAAATAACCGGGACAATTTTTGTTACGGGAAATGACGTGCTAAAAAGTAAAGGATTCTCGTGGAGCTATGTCACCCGCAACTATTTTTATAGAAATCAAATCTATTCTTCGTGACTGACAACGGTCAAAACGTCAGAGTTTGGTGTCCTCACGGCGAGGACATCGCGCATGAAAGGGTTAACCAATTTTTTTTTGTACTCTAGAAAAAAAATAGAGTAAGTAGCATTGTAAGTGTGTATGAAATTTCATGATTTTTCTCAAGAACCCTTTTTTTTACGTGCAATCAGTTATAACGAACAAATATTGCTGTACGTTCGTGCTCGTTATAAGAGAGTTCAACTGTAAATCATATACATCATGCTATAAACTTGGGCATCGGCCAAGAACATTAGTAGATTTTTGTATTTGCCTCATATAGCTATTCTCGAATGAAAATATCAGTTGACGGAAAAAAAATTGCGTTATTTGTGGTAAGTCTTAATTATCTGCTTCAGTATGCTTTCAGTGATCTCCCAAGTACTTATGGTGGGTTCGTTGCTAGTGGAAGGGGTTTGGACGCTTCAAGAGCAGTGTTTACACGTCGAAGACCGGCGTTGCGATTTAAGAGAATTTTTTTTCGGAAAAGGCAGAATTTGAGGTAAGACTTGTATGAGAGTAACGGGGGAAAAAAAATGACACGATCATTGGGAATGACCTAACAAGCAATTACAACTTTGAAATTTATTTTTTTTTTTTTTTATTTATTTTTTTTTTTTTTGCAACAAAACTTCGAATTTCGTAGGCGGTGGAGAGAAGGTGACTGCGGAAGGTAATTGTAGGGCCGAACCCGCTTAATGAAATATCGATTAAAGGAATATCCCGCTTATTGTGATAAATTTTCAGTGTGCCTCAATAATTAGTCAATGTGATACCGAATAATGGAATATACCGCTAATTGGATACCAAACCTCAATAATTAGTCAATGTGATACCGGATAATGGAATATCCCGCTTATTGTAATAAATTTGCAGTGTACCAGACCTCAATAATTAGTCAATGTGATAGCGTATAATGGAATAATGGAATATCCCACTTATTGGAATAAGTATTCAGTATACCAAACCTCAATAATTAGTCAATGTGATACCGGATAATGGAATATCCCGCTTATTAGAATGAATTTTTGTTGCAAAGTGGTTATTACATTAAGCGTGCTCAACTGTATATCTAAAATTATGTGAACTGTGCATTTTCATATGCGACACGAAATATCGCACTGATTTTCTCCTGACAAGACTAATTATTTAAATAAAAAACCAGACTTTCATGCAACAAGACTCTCTAACACCAAATACAAATTAAAACGCACTATCAGCTAGTAAAAACTTCAATACTTGGCACTGAATTACTTTAGTAATAATTATTAATAAAATTACTAATAATCCATCAAATTTTTTTTAACTAAATATTCTTTATGCGAAAGTAACCGACGATATTTTGGGAAAAAGAAAAACGTTTGCATTGATACAATTTTCCTATGCTCCATAGGAAATTTTTAAAAATCGGTCATGCCTACATATGCATCCATGATAGGAAATAATCATGCAAAATATGTCATTTTGCAAGTGGCAACAAAGTTTGCTCTGAATTTCTGGTCACAAGCGTTATTATAGTAGAAAAATAAAATAAATAAGAATAAAAATTTTTCATGCCACACGACTCTCTAGCACTAAATACAAATTAAAACACACTATCATCCAGCGAAAATTTCAATACTTGGCACCAAATTCTTTTACTAGTAATTACTTTACAGGGGGGGGGGGTGAAAGAAAAGGGGAGAGGGAGGGGATGACGACAAAGTCAGGGGAAACGATGCTAACATCTCCGAAGCATACAAAAGAAACATAAAGAAAGAAAGAAAAGAAAAAAAAAATCCCTTTTACAAACTTTTCCGTAATACAATAAAAAGGCAGCATTAAGGGAAAAACTTTTTATTAAAAATGAAACGTTGGCACCAAAGTGATAACCAAAGAAAGAACCGAAACTACAAAACCTTATATACACTTCTACTTTCATTTTCAGTGCTGCCCACCCTCTTTCGGGGAAAGTTTGACAGTGATTAATGCGCCGTGGCCGAAAGAGGTCAAAAGCCACTCCCGTCAGTGACGTCATTACTCGCAGGGCACAAAATATCATTCCTTGTATTATCTCTTTGATAGTCTACGCCTTAATCCGACATATAGAATGTAGCGTAATTGCAGGATTTTGTCGCATTGCGAGGTTGTTGGAACTTGTTAAAAGAAGTGCTTGAGTCATTTGTTATCTTTGTACAAATTTGTCACGGAATTAATTCATTCTTCTGAAATTTTTCATTTGAAATTTAGAAACCTCAGCAGAATATCGTTAATCTGTTAATCGTTGATCAAAAAAGTTACTATTTAAGGATTTCGCCTTTTAAAGTTATACTAAAGCAATACTGACCGGTTTTTCTTAGCTTCCGTTAACTTTAGTTCATTATATTAAATGTTGTTGAGGTTCCGAGTTCACATCCTGCTAGCCCATAGTTGTCACTTTCCTCCTCTCTAGTGTTTGTTCTCGTGTTGTGTTACTCTGAAACTGTTAATGACTGCCTTGGTGTACCTAAAAAAGTTCGGCGAATGGTATTAGAAAAGAAACAAAACAGAAGATACAAATAAATTACCTTTATTGGCCTTCAAAGTAATCGTCATTGTACACAACACACTTTTGACAACGTTCATAAAGCTTCTGAAAACTGTCAGAAAATGCCTGTTTCGGATTCGATCGCAGAACGAATGTCACACGTGCCCTTGGACGGCCGACACGTCCGCAAAACGTGGCCCTTTTAGGACCTCCTTCATGCGGGGAAACAGAAAGAAGTCCGCCGCGCCAGATCAGGGGAGTACGGTGGATGATCGTGAACAATTACGCCACGCTGAACCAAGAATTGGCGCACGGGGACTGCAGAAGTGAGCAGGCGCGTTATTGTGCAGCAGGACCCACTGCCCAGTCCTGCTCAACTGTAGCCGAAAACGCCGGATGCGTCGTAGCATGTGTCTCCGTAGACTTTTTCCCAATTCGTAACAGAACTTGATGTTCACTCATTGCTCCATTGCACGATGACACTACCACTCACATTGACTACGTTCGACTGCCCGTAGCGGGTTTTCCTATGAAAGCCACGAGGCTTCCTACTAGGTGGCGCTCCTTGCTCTGGATCGTCATGTGCAAGCGCGTGCGCATAGCACATGTTGCCGTTGAGATATCGGACCATTCACCGGACTTTTTAGACACGCCTCATAAAAATGCTCTCATATGCGATTAAAAAACAGATATGAATGTTCCATCACATAGCAGCTGTATATGTCTCTTAAAGCCCAAGTCCGAAGTTCAGACAGTTCGCAAATTGGCTCGCCAAGTCGCTTTTTGGCTAAGAAGTTTGGCCAAAGTCCAAAGTACTTGAAATAAATATTGTACATTCTACTTTTAATGCCCATTTTGCGAATTGGCTGGGAATCCTTGGTCAAAGAGCGAAGCAGTAATGGTAGATGGACCAGTAGCTATTTGCCTTTGCAAAAAAAATTCATATTTTTTGAAGCGATATTTCGGGAGACAATGTGATGTGATATCTTTAACATTAGGTCTATGGAGCAGAAAAAGACTAAGGATCACCCTTAAAGGTAGTTTATAAATTGAGTACTCAATTTGCCTTTGTATCCATAAACGATACGCAACGCATTTTCTCAAGATGTAATTCGTCATTTTGAAGGGCGCAAATCTAATCTTCTTCACGCCCAGTTGTTACAACATACAGTCTAGTTGTTACAGCATATACGTTCACTGAATAATTTCTATTATGGCTATAATATGAGAACAGAATAACACGAGATCATATTTTTATATACAGGGAGGGGGTGTTTGCACATTTTTAGAACGATTTCGATACAGAATTTAAAAAAAAAATTAAATGTTTCAGAATAAAAATTTTTGGCAACAGATTATTAATTGAAATGAGAAATATTGTCTGCCACTTTTAAATTTATCCTTCTTTCAAAATGTCATGTGTAAACAAGCTGTGGGTTGAAGGATATGTTTTCACGCTTTCTGAAGAGAAATATTCTTATTCCATAATTCAAAACTTTGTGAAATGCGTGGTATTAAAATTTCTAAGTGCAAAATAAGCAGCATTATTTATCGACAAGGTAAAAACCGTCAATCATTGTTTCTACATGGAAAGAAGACTCCAAACGAATATCCGAAAAAGGTACGTACTGTTTCAAACGTTTCTAAAGTTAAATCGCTGGTAACAAAAGAAAATTCGCCAACACAGAGATCAATTGCAAAGTCTTTAGATGCATCTGTATCAACAATAAATAAAATAATAAACCAAGATTTGCAACATAAAAAGGCTAAAAAAACATAATGTTCACCAGCTTTTGCCGAAGCATGTCGCTCAACACAAGTCATACTTCAAAAACTACCACTGCATTTCTTGAAAAAATGAAGACTGATACAGGTATTGCATATATACCTTTTCAAGATATTCCTGCGAAGTACCCTGACGTTTCACCTATGGACTATTGTGCCTTTGGTCTGTTAAAAAGAGCTCTTTCTATACGCAAACTCACCACGATAGATGGACTCTGGAAAGTAGTGGAAGAGGCAGGGAAAGCAGTACCCCTGGAAATATTACGAAAAGCTCTTCTATCATGGAAATCGCGATGCAGACTTATAGTCCAGAAAAAAGGCTATCAGATCGAACATTTAAAAATATAATCTTTACATTTTAAACATTAATTAAACGGCCCCGAAATCGTTCTAAAAATGTGTAGACACCCTCTGTATTACAAGCTTATTTTTAACTCAGAAGTGTCACTTATGTTTGAACTCTTTTCTGAAACAGATGTATTTAAGAAACAGTGCACAGAAGTACTAATTTTTAAATATTTCATTTTTTACAGTGTGTAAAACAATCTGCTCTAGATTTCCATCTTCCTACTTTGGCCGATCGTCGCGAGCCAATGTTTGACTTGACTTTTTAATGATCAGCTACATGAGCGCTCTCTGGCGACGCATAACGGCGAATCATAATGCATTCTACTACTAATGCAAAGCATGCATACCCACACCATTCACTTAATGATTACGACTCCCAGCGCCATCTTACAGGCGAATTTCGTTTAGCTCTTTTAAAATAGGTCGATAATCGAGCCCGTGGTGCAAAACAATCATCGCTGTCGGATGACAATTTCAGTAAGATAATATTTACGAAGGGAAACACCTAATGCTAACTGATGATCAATAACCTGTTACTTCTTTTTGCACGAGGTGCACGTAAGTTTCTGTATCTTTTCTTCGTAAAAGCATCAAATAAACCCTGTTTTAGCCAAATCTCTTCTATACATAATGCTTAAAGCGCAGTACAGCTTTTAAGTGGTTAACATTCGAAGGATAACTTAAACTTTTGTTCAATTTTTGATAAGTAGCGCTTTAAAGATTAACGAAGTTAACTGTTTGAGGGGCGAATTAAAGATTAACGAAGCTAACACTAGTATTACCTTCAGAGCCGTGATTATTGGGGAGGCAAACTGGGCAACCGCCCAGGGACGCTAAAATTTAAGGCCTCTAAATAATTGTTGAATTCGTGGATATCAATTAGTCAAATAAACTTCCTGACCTAGAACTAAAAACTGCATATCAGTAAGCGTTGCCGACAAAAAATACAGAATTTGTAATTTTAGCTTTCTTTTTCAAATTTACAGTAAGATTAAATAGCTAGAATGCAGCTTTGGTTCTTACCTATTATCCCGGCGGTCCGCCAAGAAGAGCGAATTTTCGCCAAGATGAATGCCGGGGCACATGAAATTATTGATGGTTCAGGATACGATTGGCAGCGATATCGGATTGAGATCCAGAGACTTCGCAGTCCAGTTCATGCAGCGAATGTTCTCATCGTCAAGAAGATCATCTGCAATGCGTATTGTTACCTGACATTATCGTTCATCAAACAAAAATCCGTTCTACAGACCTCGGAAAAACCTCACATGCTTTCTTCGATGGAACCGCCTCCTCGCTGTGTAGTGATGCAACCCCAAATTTTAGCGTAGTTCAAGTCGTGCAGTGGTGTACAGATGCCCAATAGGATGCATGCCGCATCATACAGGAATTCCTGTCCCAAAAAATTGGTCGATTTTTCCGTGCTTTAGAGGAATGACAGAGTTTCTTGTTTTCTTCACATAAAGACTCGCCAACAATCCCCTGCATGTTGAATCTTGACTTATTAGTAAAAAAAGCACGTCCCCATACTTAATGTGTAAAAGAATGGCATGTTAGGCTTAGCGAGAACCAGACTCCTGTGCACTTTATGCTCAAAGGAAGAAATGCCACTGGACGCCGGGTGTAAGGTCAGTCTCTGCAAGACGTCTGTGTACTCTTAGCCCGAAAATTCTTTTTAAAGCCGCAGGAGTTAGGTCACTAGAAGGCCTGTAGCTGTAAGTCGCACCTTTATCTACCTACGCCATCGTGCACTTACGGCTATTTCACTTCAGAATCTTGCAACTTTTGAACAGCTTTTTGAACTATTTAATTGAACTAGAGACTCGGAAAATTTTAGAAAGTCTCTTTACAAGTTGCACTGTGAACTGACATTGAAGATGAACCTGTAAGAGTTGCGAAATTGTCAGGGAAAAATGTTAACCATATGTAATTTTGCGATATTTCATAAAACGGATAAATCCTCTGCCCATTTTTGGAGGCAATTTTCGTGCTTATGAATTTTTTTCTGAAAGCTGCACGCGACATACAGCTTAACTGTTAATCTCAGTCCATAGTGCATAGGGAGTATTATTAATTTTTTCGATTGTTTAACATCATAGAGCTGTTTCACCTACGTCATTATCACTAAGTCACACCTTTGCAACCAACATTTTTTGGTCAAACATTCGTTCATTTGAGAATGGTCATTGGCCGAAAACGTGGCTTAGTATCCCTAAATATCCGAGTTGACCGAAAAAAACATTTCAGTGACGTCACGTGAAAACACTCTATTTGTTTGTTTTTAGAGTAGTTCAAAAGTCCTGTGGCGACGATCGCTCTTCAGGTAGAACATTCTGAATGCCAATTTGGCGAGCTTTTGCAGGTGTCGTAGCTCTTGGTCGGCTTTAACTGGACTTCCTGGTAATGGTACGACTTATTTTGAATGGATTCCTGGAATACCACTTTCGGAGACACGTGCAACCATCTTTACACCTCCCTTTGTGTTTACCTGACTTGAAGCCGACTACCGTTGTCTGTAGATTGTCTGTCGTGTTAGTCCCAGTTCATTTTTCTTTATAAGCTTGTCCACGCTATCATAAGTTATCGGAAATAGATTTCTGAATCATCTAAACGATTATAAAAGCTCGTTCTCACTACATAAACAGGCAAACTTTCGATTTTTTAAAGCAATATTCACAAGAATGCCGATGAAAATCCCAGATGATTAACGTTTTTATGCCCAGATGTTTTTGCGACTTCCTTCGATTTTGCTAATACCAGCAATAATAGATAAATTTCTGATGTCAACTTCTTGAACAAGGGATGATTTCCTTTAAAATCATTGTGCATAAAAATTTAAATATCATCATCCTACTGGGTCATGTTAAAATATTTTGTGGAGTTGAGGTTCAATGTTCATGAACAAAGGCTAGGAAAAATAAATAACGTTTTCGATTGATAGCAAAAATGCCGTCCCAAGAAAGGGACTCTAGGCATAAATTTGTGAAATCAAAATTTCCTAGTCATGCTACAAAACTAACGCTTAACACCGTTTATTACAAATAGGAGGCTATCATTGTGCTGTTCGTTACTCAAAAATACATAAAATACAGATTTTATCTCTTTTACTAGAGACAATTTTGAATTATTTTTAAAAATGTGATTCTATTTTTGTACACCATTATTGGTTAAACATAATTATACTATTACTCAACGAATTCCTTTAGAAGATTTAAGTCAAACGCAAACCTAGTATTTATTAAGGGAACTACTTTTTACGAAACACTCTTTTATATTACACTCTTTTTAAATACACTTCTCGAAGAAAACCGAATTCTGAGAACTGAAAAAAATATGTATTCGATAAAGCAGGAATGATTTATATACTGAAGTACATAAAGCCGTGTCGTACATACATATATCAATAAATGTTTGAAGAAATCGGAGAAAAGCGCCATTTATTCCGTGAAGAATATAATAGAAATTATACTTTTTCTCCCCTTAATGGAGAAAAAATGGCAATACTTTATTTTTTTGTCTTTCAGCAAAGTGTACAGAGAATAACACAAAGAGAAACGTTTATACTAAATGACTGTCTCTATAATCACATAAACTTCAATCCCCACATGCTGCAGAAAAATTTGACAGTGATTGATGCTCTATTGGTGAGAATGAGTCGATAGACACGCCCACAGATGACGTCAGAACTTTTAGTCCCAGTTCATTTTTCTTTATAAGCTTGTCCACGCTATCATAAGTTATCGGAAATAGAAGATACGCTTGAATTTACAGTTCCCCCGTTAAATTTATTCGCTTAAGGTGACCTGGATAGTTGCTTCTATTTTTTTTTTCTTTTTTCCAAGCCCTCCCCTAAAGCAACCAGTAATGTAATTGATTTGTTCTATTGAATACCGATAGGTTGTGGGTTTAGCCGGGTTTCATGCCTTTAGAATAGCGAACACACACTATGTCTAGCGTTTGGAACAGTCTCAGTATTTTTATCCAATCAACTATTCGGGAGTTTATTTTGTGCTTTTAGTTATAAGTCTCGAAGATTGATATTCCTTTCTTTTCACAACCCTAGCATTTTTCCGATGACTGAAATTTTTGGATAACGAATTTTTTGAATATGTGACAACGCATACATCTTTTTAAGAATCGAAGTCCCTGACATGTGTATCGAGATTACATATAAAATGACAAACTACTTAACTAGTCTGATTCACTCTGAAATAGATATTACAAGTAAGGCTTTTGCTATTCAGTGTACTCGAATGAAACAAAACAAGAAAAATCACTTTCACATTTTAAGATTGTACAGCGCCATTCAAAGAAGATTTGAGGGTCAGGACAGCTAATAATTTACATCTACGCTTTTAATTCACCTAATCCGGGACTCCTCATGGATAGAAAGCAGAACTGTTTACTGCTTCCCATGTCTGTAGTCTGTCCGGATTACGTGCTAGCTTGACTCCATGTCGATAGAGGCCGCAAAACATTCCACGATGCAGGCGCCACCTATCGTCTTCATTTTGGTTCGTTTGTTGTTCCGGGTCATTTCAGGACTGAAGGAGAAGCCCGAAAAAATACATGGGCAAAGCCTAAATAAACAAATATTTTGGGGATAACCTCAAACCAGCTATATATCTCACTTTTGGGGAAGGTAGGGCTTTGATAGTGTAGGGTAAGGATTTAGAAATGTTGAAATAATAGCGAACCTTTCCACCGTGATTTGTCAAAAACTAAGAGATCTTGCACAGAAAGCGTTTAATAAAATTTATTGTTAACAGTATTGGTTATCTATAATTGATTATTAACTGGTAAATGAGAGCGATGTTTACGAGATAATTTCTGACACCATGCTGTTATGTAAATCTGAGTCCTTATTATACTTTAATCTCTAAAAATTTTGCCCTCTTTTAACAACAAAAAACACAACTTTGTGATGTTTAAAAATGAAATACTTAAAACTTTGTAAAGTAACGCACGTAAAAGAAAACCAGGACGCGCGTTCCGAGCGAACATTTCCGTCCTTTAAGGTAACAGAATCTAGAATGACGTAAATTTTTCGCATTTAACATGAGTCCTGATTGATCAACACCTCCTAGATAGAGAATGCCTGGGAACAGAAGCTTTTAAGTCATTTTCTAAAGTGACGTCATCAGTTTTATTTTCACAAAGTAAAATTACTTAAAATTACTGGTGAATGCTACAAATATTAGACAATATCTCTGAGATAAAAATTGATAATAGCTTTATGATACACAAAATAATTTATGATGACCTACTGTTGCATCATATGATGTAATTGGCGATGGTTAAAACTTGCCATTTGTCGTAAAACTAAATTTTCTGTCATAAATCCTTAAAATATTTTATGCGTGAGAAAATTCACCTAGTTTTAGTTTGGGAAAACGAACTTTGATTACTTACCAACAAATTATTCGAATACTTGTCGTGGAGATCGATTTTAGTAGAACAGCATTTTAGTAGAACTACTGATGACGTATAAGCTCCTGTTCTCTGACTTTCTGTACATTGGAGGTGTTATATTGATACTATTTGACTGCCGATTTGATAAAAACATAAACGTCCGGTTTATAGGCGGAAACGGGTACGTTCATTAGTTGTTGTGGGTGCCAATCAGATGTGCGTTTGCCGAAAAATTATTCAGACGCAGTTTTCCAGAAATAACGATTTACTTACTACGATGATATTTTTAAATTTATAGTAAATCAGTTAATGCATTTAAAATAACACAAATCAGAATGGTGGTTTGTAATATAAATAATAGAAAATCTACAATATCCGCTCGCTTTTACCCCCATTTGGATTCACTTTATTGCAGCTTGCCAAAATTCCATGCCAAACGTGGTCAGACAGTAAATATCTTTAAAGTGTGATATTTATTATTAAAGTGTGATATTATTATAGTTATTTCACTTTGCCCCGCTTTTCAGAATCGCAGGGCGCAATCTGTACATAAATAAATTATTCGAATACTTGTCGTGGAGATCGAACAACGGATTTCATCTTCGCGATGTAACGGATCAAATCTCCCAGTATCGCAAGAGGAAAGATAGCGCACACATCCCCGTTTTATCCATCTCTTTGAAAAAGAAAATAATTAAAAAGAGAAAGCAAGAATTGTGATGTCAGATATCTGAATGCTAATACACGGTATTATAATTCACTCATCAATCATGCTGCCTGTTCCGGACGCAGAGAGATTCCTTTCAAAAACTTGCGCATGGACTCGGAGGAAACCAATAAAATGTCTGTCGTATGCCGCTAGCGAAGTTCTTTTTTTTTTTTTTTTTAGTCTTACGTACCAAAACTTATATGATCTTTGGATTAAGAGAAGCGGAGTTATCGACTGAGGAATTGCTATTTTTTTCACAATTCCTACTATTAGTTCACACTCTCCCTATATTTATATATCTTGTTCTAAGTTTCACAATCGTTAATAAAATACTTTTTATTCATCCACTTAAGTTCAAATGCATTCTTTTAAATTTGTAGTGGATGACACTTGATGTTAATTCAGTTTTTACAAATATTAATTCATTAATTAAATTTAATTAACTCATTTTAGATCCTGTTACGAGGGATTAAAAATGAATTAAAACAATAAACTAAACAAACAAACTGGATTAACGGTATCGACCTTTGCTTCACAAACGTCCCTGAATTAATTAATTAAATAACTAATTAATTAATTAATTTTAATAAAAGGTAACCAGAATAAAACAGCTGCTCCCCTCTCCCCGGCAGCTCAGAGCCCACACACCACCACGTTCCAATATCTCGACTTTGTGTGAAAGCTTCTTAAATATTTGGTACAACCTGTCTCCAGTTATCTACAAAGAACTCGTCTCATCCATGCTGAGTCAAGTTGCAGCTGTTCTGGAGGCCAATCGAGCCGCAACACATCATTAATTGGCAATAATTTTTTACTTCCTTGTACGTAGTATAAGGAAGTAATGTGATCCCGAAAAATTTTGGGGGCCAAATTTCGACATAAAAACCGATTTTGACTACCTCTAAATTGAATTTTAAAAATTTTTTCGATGCATCTCATCGTAGGCTAGCATGCGATCATATTAACGCGTCTGCAACTCATTTTGACCAGTGGCGAGTCTACTGTGGCCAGTTTTTCCATGCCGTCTGTACGTACGTACGTACGTACGTACGTATGTATGTAACTCGCATATCTCAAAAACTATTGGTCGTAGAATGTTGAGATTTGATATTTAGGATTGTTCTATGATCTAGTTGTGCACCTCCCCTTTTAGTGGCAATCGAATGAATAGTTTATGTACAGGACCGCCCAAAAGATTCGAAATACATTACGCTCTATGGGCCCAAATTCATTAAACTCGCCTAACTCAAAAGCTATTAGGCGTAGAATGTCGAAACTTCATATTTTGGATAGTTGTAACATCTAGTTGTGCACCTCCCCTTTTGGTTCCATTCGACTGGATAGTTTATCTACAGGACTGCCCAAAACATTCGAAATACATTATACTCAATGGGCCGAAATTCATTAAACTCGCTTATCTCAAAAACTGTTAGGCGTTGAATGTTGAAACTTTATATTTAGGATTGTTGTAACATCTAGTTGTGCACCTCCCCTTTCGGTTCCATTCGACTGAATAGTTTATCTACAGGACCGCCCAAAAGAATCGAAATACATTACGCTCTATGGGCCGAAATTCATCAAAGCGTTTTTTAGAGGTATTGGGCTATTTCAAACGACTCAGAAGTGATGTATGCTGTAAAGAGTTAGAAAATGAATTTCTCCATTAAAAAAAGTGTCTTTATCATTTATAGTTCTGCTACAGGAACACTCAAAAGATTTCCAATACATTACGGTCAATGGCAATTTTAGGGGCATTCATCCATTTCAAGCACAATACCGTCCTACCACATAAGTTAGGTGATGGTCCGACCACGGTCACGTGCCTCCCTCAAGAACTATGCCAAAAGTCGCCAAGCTTGGCGACTTTTGGTGTACGTGTGTGCATATTTAACTCTCAAATCTCAAAAACTATTATGAAATTTCATATATAAGAATGTTGTAACATCTAGTTGTGCATCTCGATTTTTGGTTCCAATCTACTGGAGAGTTTATTTACAGGACCACCGAAAAGAATTTCAGTACTTTAATGTCTATGGACATCTTCACTATAATACAACTGTAGACAGTCATTGTTTGGTACATGCCCAAAATCTCGCCGTCTGTCCTCGACCTTGGCGAGTTTTGGCGAAATATCGCCTAATTTGGCGATAGTCAGTCATTTGGTCCATGCCCAAAGTATCGCCATTTGTCATCGTTCTTGGCGAGTTTTGGCGAAATATCGCCAAATTTGGCGATAATCTGTCATTGTTTGGTTCATGCTTAAAATCTCGCCAAATGTCTTCGACATTGACGAGTTTCGCCGAAATATCGCCAAATTTGGCGCCAAAAATTATTTCCTATTTTGTATAACTCTAAAATTTTAACCCGTAGATTTTTTAACTTTGTATTTAGAACTATTGTAATATCTAACTGTTTTCAATATCTTTTTTGACAGCAATCGACTGAGAATTTATTTACATGGTGAGCCAAATGACTTTGAATACATTGAGGTGTATAGATGCATTCAATTTATTGAAGGTCTGTGCTCACTGACTACTTTGGCTATCCCCAAAATCTCGCTGACTATCTCAAGTTTGTCGGCTTTTGGTGAAATATCGCCAAATAAAGTGTCAGAAGGAAATCTTTCAAATTGAACTCAGCTTGGCGATATCGAAATATTTGGCTAGAAATTGCTAAACCTTACTATTATTGATATTTTATCTCTTTCTAACAAATAAATTTAGAGGAAGTGCGTCGAAAATATATTTAGTTTTCCACATCTGGCGGAAAATGGCGTCCATTTGATCTAATGGACGTGCATGGAAGTCATATGTTGGACACATCAGATTTTTTTTTCTTTAGAGTGAGTTTCGCAAGAGAGTTTATAAAGCGTATGTTGGCAGTGAATTTAGCTTGTAGTTCACACTTACCACTAGCCAATAAAGGACAAGCCTAGCTCCTATGGGCGTTTCTATGCCACACGTCATACGGTCCATCCTTTCCACGGCTTTTCAACGGGTTTTGAATGGCGATGCCGAGTATATTTCTACTCTCTGGCATGGCGTTGTGTCGTCATTTTTTTTTTCTTTGCTTTGCTTGTCAGGATGCCGCGCAAGACAGAACTTTTTTTGGAATTTAGGACTAGGGGTCTTTTGAGGGGAGTGTTCTGTGCGTCATCTGCCTTAACTGTGGAAATGTTTCGACCAATAAATGAGCCGTAGCCGTGTGTCTCGAAAAATCGTTATAACTCAAGTATTACATAATCGCAGCATTGACCCCTCCTTACCTCCGTGTCACAAACTGCTGTACTTAGTTAAACGCCTCCTCCTTGGGGCCTTAAGGCGTTGGACTCGTAACTGGAAGGTTGCGGGTTTGATACCGATGTAACACTTAAGACCACCGTGTACATGCAGTGCAAGTGCACGTTAAATCCGTGGTTCCGAAAGTCCTCTCGGCAATCGCTTGCTGTTTTTAGGAGTGCCAATATTCAGAAGTCTTCCATCTTCTGATGAGGATCCAAGTTTTGGCAGGAAACTCCAGGAAGGATGTATTTAGCTCTAAACGACACATTCAGTGACATGAGCTGTCCTCTCCTGGCAAGCAAACAAACAAACAAACGCCTTCTCTCCTCTTGGAGGGTTACGTAGTTTATGGAAACCCCCCAAAAGTAGATTTATTTTTCAAATTTCGAATATTATGCCCAGCAAACGTCATAAATAAAATGGCGAATTGGAGATCTGTCTTACAGGATTGTGGATATTACTTTGGCCCCCGAAAAATGTATTCCTGAAAGTTGGTGACAGTGATTGATGTTCTGGAAGATAGCCTCAAAAGAGCATCGTGATTCTTTCTGAAACATATTATAAATCGGAAGGAGACAGTCGTTACATCATAACAGAAAGCAGGAGACTATATCAGGCTCACTTATTCTACAAGAACTATGTATCGAAACGAAACGTAAAGCTCGGACGTTAAAAATGGTGGGAAGCATCTTATTTTTCAGGTCAACAATCACTGCCTTAGACAGAGATTATATAAAATTGAATTTCTTTTCTGGTGACAGGCATTTGCTGTGAAGGCGTTTATGGTGCAGATATGTATGTGGGATCAGGTTAGTCACTGACTCCAATAAACTCACTGGTTTTATTTAAAACGAGACATTTCATGATCTTAAAGTGCATAGCAAAAAGTGGCACGCACAAAATTTATTAACTACGTGAAAATATAAAGATTGGGTTGTTCTATAGATTTTGAGTGTGTGTATAGCATAAGTGCTGTTTAGCCAAAAGGGCTTGTTTGATAATTAAAAAGTATTTTTTTATTAGTTTGTTTATTTATTTAACTGTAATCAGCCTTCAGCTTCCTACATGTATACAGTAAAACCTCTGAATAGCGGTCACTCGTCGGACTGTCAAAAGTGACCGTCCTTCGCAGGTCGCTGTTGTTTAGAGGTTCAATATTTTTAAAAATCAAAATATAAAGAAAGTTAACTATAGGGATGCAAATAAGTTATTTAAGCTTCACTAAGTAATATTTATTATGATTTACGTATAAAAAATTGGTTATTCGCAATTTCGTTTTAAAGAAAAATGATAATAGTAATTGATTGTTTCCCAACATTTTTTATTAAAACAAACTTTAATATCGTCCAAAAATTTTCTAAGAAATCCGAATACGATATTAGTAGTAGTACGTGTTATCTTGTGGCTGTGGCAAATAAACATATAAACAAATAAGCAAATATTCATATTTTGAGTTGAAAAAAAAATTGAAAAGCACATTTTGGGTAGCTGTTAAAACTTTTTTTGTGACGCCGACAGGTGGCCGTCGTTCAGAGGTTCGCTCTAATGTTAATCCTATGGAGCACGTTCTGTACCATTCAAATGTGGTCGGTATTCGGGGGGGGGGACGTTGTTGTTCAGAGTTGAACATAAAAAGGAGGTTTTACTGTATTTCGATTACGGGCCGTACAAAAGTTGAACCAATAAAATAACTAATGGCCTTATCACACTAAAGAAAAAATCCGAGCAACTTCGCGCTTGACCAACTTTTCCGACGGATTGAAGGCGTGGTAATCTTTAAGGGTTGCAAAAGTAAACAAACTCTCTCCGACGCCAAATAGTCATCGCATCGCTGATTTGGCGTGCAGGCTCTTATTTTACTTATCGTGCGTTGGTATATTTACATAGGATCGGCAGCAATCTCTAATTCCAAAGTCCACTTGAACGCGGCCATAATTTTATTTACACGTGATTCTGACATCGAGCCAGGCTTCGATCATAGTAGTAGTCGCCATTGCTCGAAATTGTTCATGACGTAGCAGGAAGAAGTACTCTGATTGGTCGAAATTTCGTTTTTCCTTCGGAAAGGAAAAAGTTGGAGTTCGCGGTCGTCAAGGTAATGGCGGAGAAAATCGGCCGGAAACTTGATTTGCAAGGAAAGTCGGTCGGATATTTCTCAGTGTGATAGCCCTGTAAAAGTTCAGGAAAGGGAAATCATTAATGATTGCGAGAAGAGGTGTTTTTCCATTGCGTTTTGTCTAAAGCAAGAACTCAGGCAGAAACTCCTTCAAATAGTTTTGTTTTTATTGAAGATCACACACACACACACACATACAGTAAATCTCACAGGGCGGGGGAAAGACTCCACATTTATTCCCTGCAAGTCGCTGAACTGGAACTGGAGCTAAAGTAATCGCTTCTCGGAGCTATACAATAAGAATTGGCCTACAAACAGGGCGATGCGGCGCTAACAAAAATACGCCAACGATCCAGAAAATAGGCGCACATATCCGCAGCAGTTAATCATAAATCTGTGCATCACTTTTATAAACCCAAGCAATTAGGCTCAGAAATTTAGAAAAGTTACCAAAACATGTCGATGAAGAGAATCGCCAAAGATGGTAGTGTGAGAGACTGCTAGTCTAAGCAAAATTTAGCAGCCTCGCGTAAAAACTTAGTAGCTTTAAAATGCAATTATTTCTAACATGCTGTAAAAATGTTCAAAGTGAATGAATAAAAATGGTCAAAGTGTGGTCATAAACTACAAGAAATGGAATTTTGAGTGGATGTGGGGGGCTGCATATACCATACACCGAGCAAACTACAAAACAGAGGTTATATACGAGTGCTTAAAAGCAATATTTGATCTTGGCACGACAGCACTGGTAACTAGAGTCCGGAATACTCTCAAAAAATTGGTCTTTATACACTACTTTTCAGCGAATAATTTTTGTTCTCTATTGAAACGTAATATTTCCGCGAATCCTTCTGTATGCTAACGTAATGTTTCCGTGAAATCTGAAAAAGAAAAAAATCCGTTGAATCTCAAGTTTCTTCATTTGACAGGAAGAAAAACGAAACGGGGGTATATTCGTCAAATGACGGATATATTCTGGCAGCACTACTGCCAGAAAACTTTTCTTGAATTGTTTTGAAAGTGTCTTTATACGCTAATTTATTCCTCGTTTTTCAACGAATAATTTCCGTACCCCTTGGAAACGTCTTATTTCCGTGAATTCTCCTCGAAAATCTGAAAAAAGAGGAAAGAATTTCGTTGAATCTGAAGAATTTTCTTCAATTACAGAAGAAACGGAGATATTCAACCGCTGCAAAATTTCCGTGAAAAGAAGAAATAATTTTTGAGAGTGAAGTGTTTTTCCCGTTATTAAATGGACACTCAAAAGGTGGAACAACAGTGCCCCTTACGACGTCCCCTAATTTCGAATTTATTCCAGAGGAGAGACCTGCACTTGTATTGAAGCCTCCAGAGGTATAATCTAATTTAGTGAGCTTTTTGCATTTTTCAAATTAAAAAAAAATCTTGTGTAAACGCCACATGAGTTCGTCTTAAAACACATACATCTTTGATAAGCTTAATTAAAACTTATTTTACTCCAAATTAACATGCAATACTTCAAGAATACTAAGATTTTTAAATTCTTTGCAAAACGTAGGAAACATCCCCAGAAGGGTGAAGTGTTTAAAACTTTTTTCGGTGCCAAATATGGCGATAATTCTCGAAACCTGGCCGTGCTTGTAGGCAGTTCACGAGATTTTATCGAATTTGGGAGATATGTCGGAGCTGCCCATTGATTTTAATTAAACGTACGGAATTTTCGTTCTTACTAAATATATGCGAATTTGTTTCATATAATTGCGAATAGGTGCTGCGAAATATAAGCAAATTGTGAATAAATGAGAATTTATGCAAAAATTTCTTATATGCTGCGAACATTTTGCGAACAGATGCGTAATATAGTTCTTTTTAAGTGAAAAATTCTTTAGGCGCGTTGGGCACTTTTGGACTGGAGAAAATGCGCAGAATTCGCGTGACCGCATGCTCAGATGCATATGGAGAAAAAGTGGATTGTCACGTCATAGCTACGTCGTCTCTTGCCTGCTGAGATTTCTACCTCCTTTCTTTGAATTTTAGCGCTGCCAAGTGTTATCATACGTAAAAACTTCAAGTTAGTTTTAAACTGTGTCCTTCTAGCTTCGGCAACTGGTATCGAACCGTTGACCCAAAGCGTGGTTGGCGAGTGTTCTAACCACCAGACGAGTTCGACTAGGGATGAAATGATTGAGTTTGAAGTGATTGTTGTTTCAATCGGAATGGGAACTTTTATGCATCTAAACAAATAAAATTAGACTTTGTACACTACTTGGAAATAATAAGTTTGCAATTTCTATCCGTTTTAAGCATTTGGAACCCCAGTACGACAGTCAAAAATAATAAAATAAATAAAAACTTTGTGTAAAAGACACACATAAAATGATACTTATGAGATGGAACGATCGTTTCAACCGAAACTTTTTCGGTCTTTTTTAGCCATCACAGCAAATGAAGCTTATCTTCACATTGCTCAATTATTTTGCCCATCTATGACTGCAAGTATTGCCACCTTATATTAAATAATATTGCTTGAAAGCTTTTAAAAAACTCTTTTCTTCAGAGCTCTTCCTCAAAATGAACTCATTGATTGGTACATCTACTTTCATCGCCTATTGTTACAGTCAATAAACATGAATGAAGATCCCCATGTCAAGGACATGTTGTGAGAAAATAAATGCTCTTTTCCAACTTTTTATTAAACAGTTTTACAAAGCATTTAGTCGCCAACGTAGATGCAGAACGCTTCTTTGGTAAATTATAATGTCGATACGGACAGAAGAAAGATTCTAAAACAGTTGAAATTAGAACAATGTAACATGGATATAAATTTTAAATGCATTAAAACAAAAATGGTTTATAAGCAGTTTATGCGAATTTTAGCGAAATTTTGAAATTTCATTTTTTCAGCGAAATTTTTGCTTTTGTTTGCGAAAATTCTTTACCTCTAATTTTAATGGATTGGAAAGATTTCCGATGGCAAATAACTCCCGAAAATCCGAAAATAAACTACTTAGTCGACTGCAAATAAAAAGTAAGGTGCGCAAGTACATATGCAACTGCCCTTAGAAAATTCGCCAAAATGGTCAAAATGGACTGTACATGCATACCTATGTGCAATGATACTGTTTCATATACCGATTAGATAAAAAGGTAAACATTCGGTTTAGAGGCGGAAACGGGCACGTCCATTAGTTCTTGAGGAGAACAGTCATAGATGTGCGCTTGCCGAATTACTTATAAGCGATTTATTCTTAGATGTTCCAGCCATTTTAATCTTTAAGAAAAATGTGTTTACGAATACAACCACAGAATTCTGGTGGATATTATTAAATCAGCTGAACTAAGAATAAGAATTCAATGAACGAGACGAAAAAAGTGCATTCACTCCGCTCACTTTCTCCCCTCCAGAAACTGTTCATTTGGATTCGCCTTTGCTGGCAGCTTGCCAATTTTCCACTCTAAATGCAGTCAGACATTACATACGTAGATTGAGATGTTAGACAAAAACTCGTGAAGGAATATTAATGACTATATCATTTTATCTCTCACCCCCTTTATTGAAAATCGTCCGAAAAATGTGTCCCAAAAAAGCGACATAAAAATGCGACAAAATTTTATATATATTTAAATACTATTAGCTCACAACAGCTTTAATCGATTGTTACAATATTTAGTTCGCTATAGAATATGCATCACATGTATTTTTTACATATATTTAAATACTATTAGTTCACAACAGCTTTAATCTATTGTTACAATATTTCGTAAGCTATAGAATATGCATCCCATGTATTTTTCTATAAATAGGTTACAATCATCAAAATTTCAACATAGGGTTACCAGGCGAAATACACTAAAGATGAGAAATAAAATAACATAGTAAATTAATATCGTTTTTATAGGGCAATAATGAAACTAATAAATTAGAGGGGACCAGGGGGGTGTCTCCCCCTGACGAGGCTCGAACAGCTGAGTTATATATATATATTTACTTTTTCCAAATGGGCGGGCACTTGCTCATCAAGCATTTCGCCAGTACTAAGGCCTGAATTACTGGCCATCTGATTATAAGTGCACCCAGTGGGTGGCCAGCGTTAGCCCCTATGAAGGGACGGACAATTAAACAGCCAAGCCCAAGCCGTGAATCGAACTCGGATCTAAGTTGTAGTAAAATAGTTCTTTAGCCACTAGACCACCTGGGCGTCTCAACGAAAATGTAGAGATGATCAAAACAGAGTTTTCCATCCAAATACGACAATGTAAATTCTTCGTAAAAAGTTTCAAAGAAAAAAGAAAGAAAATAAAAATCTGATTTTAGGGTTTCTCCAACACAAAATGGCTTTTCACGAAAATTTCGGTCCAAGTTTTAAAAGCGTAATCATAATGTTTTCCCCGCACACGAGTACAAATATCCATTTCCCGAAAAACGGGAAAATTTCCAGACATTTATTCTAAAGTGTAATAAATATTTCGCAGAAGTAAATTATTAAATATGCACGCAAATAAGTGTTTTGATACTAATAGTTAAGGATGAGGAGATTAGTTTAAAAGTGTAATTTGAATATCGCGTGATAAAAAAATCATAGTTAATTAGGCAGTAGAACTGAAATATTCACAAAAACCCTAAAAATACCCTTTTAAAATTTTGAGGTAGAGCTATTGAATGCGGTTTAGAAAGTTTCATGCTTATTAAGCTTAACTATATATATATATATATATATTGAATAATGGAGAATTATTTATTTTTTACCGTTTTCAGACGCTTTTTACTAACCATCACAACCTTGTTTTAAATGGACCTTAAAATAGTTTGTGATTAGTTATTGAAGAAAAAATTAAACTGCTTAGCCCTCTTTATACCTCAACAACTCAATTTAAAAAAAAAAAAAATTACAGCAATGTGCAGAAACAGATTACGAAGATACCAAAAGTTATTTTTATTCCAGTTTTGTAATTCGTGTAAAATTTATTGGCCAAAATGTGTTTGTTGCAGAGTCCAAAAGAAAAAATGCGATTACATATACAGGGTGTCCGAAAAGTCCTTGCCACATTTCAAAAATTCACAGAAAAGCAACAAATTGTTGTATGAATATGTGGTTCGCGCAGTAATGTTTCACGAAATCAAGAATTTATTTTTCAATTTAAAAAAAAATACTTCTCCAAATGTGTTCATAGATGGCGCTGCATCTCCATTTTTCAGCAATGAGAACAAATAAGGATTTTTCCCGAGTTCCGAACAATATTGACGGTGCGGGAATATTTATTCTACCTAAGCCCATTGCGTAGGGTGGTATTTCGAATCAAAATCCATAACTACATATTTGCTTTCAATCAGATCTGTTTCCATATCGCTATACCATTTGAGAGGCATTTTTCCTTCGCTCATAACTACGATCGGTACCGCAGCGTCGTCCGCCATCTTTGTGACGTAGGAATGGGAAGCACTGCGATTGGCTGGCATTCCATCAACCTGCGATATTTTCGTCTCTAAACGAAAATGTTGGAGTTGACCGTTCCCTAGGTAACCGAGGAAAAATTCCTGGAAAGAGATTCTCGCAACCGGTTGCAGCAACAAAATCGCCCGAAATTTACTACGTGTAATATAAGGCCTTTAGGAGATAGGCTACGTAGGCAGGTACAAAATGAAGTGGCTTATACTAGAATATATTTATTTTCATCTCTGACACTTTTTAAGGCATAGTTCTGAAATTTTGTCGATTACTTCATTAGTGTTTGTGGCACATTTTACTTACTCAGAACTTATTTTATTTTATTTATTTATTTATTTTGTACGGGAATCATACAAATTTAAAAAGGGCAACATCTTGAAAATCAACGAAGGGAAAGTTTTCTTAACGGAGTTGTTTTTCTTTTCGAACATGTTTTCCAATTTACATTTCCCACGTATCTTTAATATATAAAGAATTAAAGCGTATCCCCCCCCTTTTGGGACAACCTGTATAACGCAGTCTTAATTCGCTAAAACTGCATGCCTCATTATCTGGCAGGGGAAAAATGGGTGAAATTATGTTTACTTTCACACTGCTTACGCTAGGAGATTTCTTCGACCATCAGCCATTTGCAGACACAGACGTTATTTAATGCATCCATTAGCCAAAAAGATATACTTGAATTATTAGCGGATTCAGCGGCAGAAGCGGCCATCAATCACCGTTGTAACGGTAACAAAAAGAAAATTTGTTCATCCGGGTCCATTTAACTATCTTCCATTGTGCTGTTGTTGTATGCGCATTAAACAGTCTTTTCGTCAAATTACGCAATGGCATGTTGGGATATCAAGCCGTTTATGACATGAATTCTGAAAGTTACGTCACAATTTTTTTTCTCCCTTCAATTCCTACTGTTAGTTCACACTCCCCCTATATTTATACATCTTGTTCAAATTTTCAATCGTTAATAAAATACTTTTTATTCATCCACTCAAGTTCAAATGCATTTTTTTAAAGTTGTAGTGGATGATGTTAATACAGTTGCAATACAATAATACAGTCTTGATGTTATTACAGTTTTTTCAAACATTAATTCATTAATTAAATTAAATTAATTAATTTCAGATCCTGTTACGTGGGATTAAAAATGAGTGAAAACAATAAACTAAACAAACAAACTGAATTAACGGTATCGACCCTTTTTTCACAAACGGGCCTGCATTAATTAATTAATTAATAATTAAATTATTAAATTTATTAAAAAGTAACTAGTATAAAATTTTTCTTTAAGTAGGAAAAAAGTAGGAATAGACTTTCAATTCCTACTTTTACAACCTGTTACTACCTACTTTTAAAAAAAGTAGGAATTGACTTCAATTTTTTTTATATTACTTGTTTTTAAATCCTAACTGTTCGCTAGGTTTATTTGTGTGACATGTGCAGTCAATTCCGGATATAGGAACACATTTCCTTAGCCCCGATTCGTATACAGTAGAAATGTACATAGCATTTTTCGGTTTTAGTTAACCATGACTTCGGTTATAGTGAACTTCTCTTGACGGTAGAGGTAATGTTGTTCGATTCCTACGAAGAAGGCCTCTTTTGTGTTCGAGTAGAGAGAAAGATTATCAAGCACTTGTTCCGAAATACAGGTGAATTGCAGGTGGCCAGACTAATTTAGTTATAGGTGTGATGGAGATCACATATCTAATTTAATAATCTTTTACTTTGGCTTTCTTTAATGTAATCTATCCAAAATTAAGAATTCTAAATCACTTCTGTTTTCATTTTTCTGCCATTTCGGCTTTTAAATCTGTATTTTCGCTTTTCCCCGTATGCACTATTCTTTTTGTTTTTGTCTCTTCATTCTAGCGTCGTTGTGCTAAAAATAGATTCCATTGCGTCCGTTTGCAAAATCAACGTACTTTCTGCTTGCCCTCTTGGCATCCTGCTGGCGTAAGTTAGTATTTGTTGCCATTCCGACGTCTTTAAAATTATTTGCTCGCGATTACGTCATTGTAATTTTATTGGATTAACTTTTAAGGTTGCTCTGCAATTGGAGTTATAAATCTCAGCCAAGTTTTTGTTCTCGCCAATGTGTAATTCTGTGCTGGCGTAATTTTTTAGTCATTCCACCTTAATTTCACTGCCCATATAGGACGTATTTTTTATTTTCGCTGAGCCACCACCGCCCGTTATAATAATGTTTCAATAGTATATGTTTAATAAAATAGTTTTTCAGTATGTAACGTCTTTTTATTATATTGCAACTATAAGTGCATCGAACCTGGATTATCATGTATCACAACGCAGTCTTTAAATTTAAAGCAGCCTCAACCAAATAACCTTCTTTACAGGGAGAATGGTCATAAATAAAATGGATGGGGGTGGGGTGTCATAATTTTTTACATTCATGACAAACGCAGGGCACTTTTGAAAGAGAACCTAAACTGAAATTTCACTCTTGACTTTCGAAGGTTTCATTTTCCATTCACAATGCAATATCACAGGTTAAAAGCGACAGCAGCTTTTGCTAACTGAATGGAAAGTACATTATTTCCATAAATGTGGTTAATGGTGTTTGTTTCACTTAACAACTAGTTCTAGAACCATAAACGCGATCCATTATGTTTGATTCACTTAATAAACATTCGTATAAAATTTTATTTTCTAGTTCTGCATTGTTTTATTGCTATCGGACATCGGAACACCGATTTTAGTGAACTTCGGATATAGTGAACGAAATTTTGCCTATCACCAGAGGTTCACTATAACCAGAGTTGACTGTATTTCGGATTTTTGTGCTTGGTCCGAAGAACCCGCTTATAAATCCACATCAGATGGACAGCTCAAGGGGGAGGGGTGCCCTCCGTTGGGCTCTTTCTAAGGGGTCTTAATCCGTATTACTCTTCGGACTATTACGTTCTTTACTATTAAGTTTCGGAGAAAATCACGGAAAACTCCGGTTAGGTCGACGGACCCGAAACCGGGACCTTCACACTTCGCCCGTCTACCAATTCCAGTGACATAACTACTGTGAGATGGTGAAGCAGTCCGGTTTAAATCAAAAAACAATGAATGATGAGGCAGGTCCTTCGTTATTCTACCGGGCCTGCTTGTGCACGCCGAAAGAGGCCTACGGATGTTTCCTCATTGGTTAGATTCGGCCGTTAGATGACGTATCTAAGTGTGGAACCAATAAGTGAGCAGCATTGAGGTCAACATTGCTATCAAGATAAAAACATGCTATAACACATTCTCGGGGACCTCTAGCTGCGAGGGTTTGCGCACCTGTCGCTGCTACTCGCCTCCGAGAGGTTAGTCTTGGGTTCAAATCCCGTTAGTCCATGGTAAAAAGACAAAAAGAGTAATTACTTACGGTCGTTTTTAGAGAATTAGAGTTCAATTATCCTTGGAAAATACGGGTATGCACCGTAGGGGATAGTTCACTGAAACACGGACAAAAAATCGATTTTTAGTTTTTAATCCTAAATTATAGTTTATTTTACTGTAGATTTAATACGAAAATTTCAATCATTCAACATTTATTTCAAGAGATATAGCGAAAACATTTCATGAGATATAACGGAAATAAATTCCAAATTTTATCTTTAAATACTTATTTCTCAAAATGGCAAATCTTAACATTCAGCGCAACATATCTTTGGAAAGCGTCAGCATAATACCTTAACATTTTCAGGTATTGTGCATAGTATTGATATACATAAAATGAACTATAATCATAAATATAAAATAGATAGAAAAATTTTCTCTCTATTCTTAAAAAAAAAAAAGTAATGGCCGTTGTCAGAAGCTTGTTCTGCTATACATTCCGAAACCGTGGGGATTTGAGTTTCGACGAATGTGTCCACGAATTTGGTAAATTCCGGGGAAGCCGATAAGCTGATTTAAATTTCGAAATTCGATTTATTTTCGAAGATATTAATAAAAAACTGAAAAAATAAGCATAATGGTTGCCAGGTTTGGCAATTTTCATCAGCATAAAATCATTCATGTCATTGCAACAGAGCAATTCTAAGAATGTAGTGCGTGAAATTGACAAACATGAAGTAGAATTACACCCATTTTACGCCAAATTAAAAAGTATTTGAAATAAATAAATCAAATTGTGTTACACAAAGTTGATGATTTTCAAATGTTAAGATCTCTCAGATAACAGGAGTTTAAAATCACCGACTATTCTTTTTTCAAAATCAGAATAACTAATTGTAATCAGTTTAAAAAGTGCCAATTTGGCATCAAGTACAGGTACGATCTGACAAAAGACTATCTCTCCAAGCAGGGTGAATGTAAACCACCTGTTCCAGAACGTTAGCACCCAGTATGTTGAAAAAGAAAAATAATTAAAATGCATATTATAGTAAAGCCGGTTGGGTTCAGATTAGGTTGCTACCAGTAGAAATATTTGGCGGCGTTAACCATGCCTTTATAGCAGTTATAGTGCAGCTTGGATATCTCTCAGCGCTCCAAGATGATATATTTCGTGGTGCTAAATACGCCCATCTGCAAAAGATTGTGTACATGAATATATGGATAACGATTCACCTGGTAACCTTACGTCAGCAGTAATTACTGGTTATGAGAAATGTAATGAAAAGTCGCCATTGGCGGCAATCTATTCTAGCTGTTCCGTAGTTTTTATCAAAGAAAACACATGAAGTACTATTTCCTTAGAACTAATTATTAACCAGATACATACATAAGTCGCCAAATTATGAAAAATCGCCATGGTGGCAAATACGCAAGATTTTACATAGGTTTTTGCATAATTGAAAATAGCGTGAAGTTTAGATTTTTATGTTCCAAGGAACATGCAAGAAACAAGCAATGTGTAGCTCGGTAACATTCTATCTGATCCTATGTCTGGATTTTTTCTGTTGAAATTATGCTTTTTTTACGAATACGCCTTATTAGGGGCCGAATGCATCCTACACGGGCTTATTACTTATACGAGCGACGCCCTTTAGTGGTTAACCCATTTATGCCTAGCGTCCCTTTTTTGGGACGGCATTTTCGCTATTAGTCGAAAACGTTATTTATTTTTCCTAGCCTTTATTCATGAGTATTGAGCCTCAACTCTACAAAATATTTTAACATGACCAAGTAGTATGTTGATATTTCAATTTTTATGCATAATGATTTTAACCCATTTATGCCTAGCGTCCCTTTTTTGGGACGGCATTATCGCTATCATTCGAAAACGTTATTTATTTTTCCTAGCCTTTATTCGCGAGTATTGAACCTCAATTCCACAAAATATTTTAATATGGCAAGTAGGATGTTGACATTTCAATTTTTATACATAACGATTTTAAATGAAATCATCCCTTGTTCAAAAAGTTGACATCAGAAATTTATCAATTACTTCTGGTGTTAGCAAAAATCGAAGAAAGTCGCAAAAATATCCAGGCACGAATGGGTTAAAAGCAATCATCCCTTGTTCAAGAAGTTGACATCAGAAATTTATCTATTATTTCTGTTATCAGTAAAAATCGAAGAAAGTCGCAAAAATATCCAGGCACAAATGGGTTAATTCGTACCTTCCCGGACCAGCCGTTTAGAAAATTTATTTTTCGGATTTCTTTGCTTAGTTTAAAGAATCCGCTTATAAATACTCGTCGAAGAAAATGGACAACACAATCGCTGTTTTTACGTGCACAGAGAAAGGAAATTTGAATAACCAGGAGATGAGTGGGGTTCGAACACACGACCGTACACTTAAGCTATTAGTGTAGAGTTGGACAGGTCCTTAACCGCTAAGCCACCTCCTTATTCGTCAGGGCAACCTGCAAGAATATCATCATTATCCACGCACTTTTACTAAATGCTTTTACAAAAGTTTTTCGCCTTTGTGTGCAAAAATTATCAGCCTGAGCTTAGCTAGTACAAAGAATAGGGAATTTAATGCTTACTTATGATACAAACTTGCTCCAAGAAATCTTTGACATCGAGCCATATGCAGACGTAGAGATTATTTAATGGATGCATTAGCCAAAAAGATATACTCGAATTATAAGCGAATCCCGCAGAGGAAGGGTCATCAATCACTGTAACTGTCAAGAAAAAAAAAATATTCGTTCATTGGGATCCATTTAAGTAGGTTCTATTGTACTACGATTATGTGCGCATTAAACGGTCTTTTGTAGGTGAAGATGCACAAAAATATGTTTTTCCCATTTAATAACTAGCGATATTGGCTGTATTCGTAAACGACAAACGCGTCGGACGAGTTTTCGTTAGAAATCAAAAATCCGTTTGTTTAGTGCTATCAGTTTCTTTGACTTTACGAACAACGTCCGGTTTATTTAGTTTCGTCGCCTAGGAGATGTGTTTGTTTGCAATTCGCGTCTGTTGTTATTTTGGTCGATGAGAGTTTTTAGTACACCTTCCAAAAAAAGTATTCGAGCAAGAGAGAAATTTCCTATTTTAGATTTGCGAATAATAATTAAGTTTTTGAAAAACGTACAACTTGATAGAAATATGGAAAGTCATATTTATACATAGTCTAATTCATATTCCATGATAAATAATTTTTAATATACGAAACCAACGTAGGAAATTTCTCTTTTGCTCGAATACTTTTTTGGGAGGGTTTACATGCTCAATATAAATCTGATTTTTCTCCGATCAAAATTTAGAAATTTCAACTTGCAATTTTTTTAGATGTATTTAGCAAGAGAAGTTCAAACTTTCGCTAAGTACGGTTTAAATCAACTTCAGTGGCAAAACTAAAAATATTCATTTTTAACTTACTAAAATGAAAAATACAAGAAAATGATTACCTTTGAAAAATTATGTAATTTCGTTGCAGTTTCTAGCATGCGCATGAATGTCCTCGAAAAACTAATATTTGCAGCTTCAGCAAACATAAAATACTTCGAACTCAGACACCATTTCATAACAACAAAAATGTGCAGCAAGTAAATATTCTCAACAAACTAGATAAACCTGCTCCGGGCTCAGTTTACTTACTTTGAAACTAGCCGCAGTCACTTTTATATACGAACGCTCTAGTTTATAAATTGAATGCACTCAGTTTCGTTTATGAACACCTTAACCCATTTGTGCCTGGATATTTTTGCGACTTTCTTCGATTTTTACTGATAACAGAAATAATAGATAAATTTCTGATGTCAACTTCTTGAACAAAAGATGATTTCTTTTAAAATAATTATACATAAAAACTAAAATATCAACATACTACTTGGTCATGTTAAAATATTTTGTAGAGTTGAGGCTCAATACTCATGAATAAAGGCTAGGAAAAATAAATAACGCTTTCGACTAATAGCGAAAATGCCGTCCCAAAAAAGGAACGCTAAGCATAAATGGGTTAAATGGAAACTCATAGCACGAGTGCAACTGGTTTGTCGTTTGCGAACGCGGCCATTTTTGCTGGCTTGACGTCAAAGTTGAGAATGCGCTTGTTTTCTTCTTATCAGTAATGTGGTGCCTCACCATGGCACAGTAGTTATTTCACTGAAAATGGTAGACGGCCGAAGTGTGAAGGTCCCGAATTTGGGTCCCATCGCGCGGCAGTCGACCTAACCGTTCGAAGTCTTCTGTGGCTTTCACCGAAACTAGAGTAAATACGAGTTGGAACCCCCTAGAAAGACCTTCTACGAAGGGCACCCCTCCTTGTGTTGTCCTTCTGACTTAGAATTATTAGCGGTTTTCGGGCCAAGCACACAAATCCGAAATACATGTTCGCAAACAACAAACAAACAGTAATCAGTAATGTGGGATACTCTAATGTGAAATTTATTTACAGAACATTAAACTGACAAATGATTTGTTGATTTTCTTTTTTTTTTTTTTGCATAGTTGTTTTCGAGTGCGCATACTAGTCTCATATGCAGTTGTACTTTGAGGCGCGAGTTTATTTTCTTTTTTGTTTGTTTGTTTGTGAACATGTATTTCGGATTTGTGTACTTGTCCAGAATTCCGCTTATAAATCCACATCAGAAGGACAACACAAGGGGGGGGGTCTTTCTAAGGGGTCCTAACTCGTAGTTTTTTTTTTTATTGTTGGTATTTGAAACATTCATTTTTGGATCTGTGTGCTTGGTTCCGAGAAATCGCTCATAAATGCTCGTCGAATAAAAAGTCACAACGGTGGCAAATTTTACGAGCTCACAGCAGCCAAGGGATTGAGATTTGTGGGATTACGGCCCATTAGCTGCTCGTGGGATTTAACGTAAGTTTCGGAAGAAACCACGGAAATTCCGAACGGTTAGGTCGGCGGACGCTACCAGGTTTCGAACCAGGCGCCCTCCGTCTCAGACCGCTTTCCGCTATGCTACTGGTGGGGCGGGGAATTGAGTCTGAATCGAACCCATGACCTTACGCTTATGGGTTTAGCGTGGAGATGGAAAGTCTCTTAACCCATTTGTGCCTGGATATTTTTGCGACTTTCTTCGATTTTTACTGATAACAGAAATATTAAATAAATTTCTGATGTCAATTTCTTGAACAAGGGATGATTTCTTTTAAAATCATTATGCATAAAAATCGAAATATCAACATCCTACTTGGTCATGTTAAAATATTTTGTAGATTTGAGGCTCAATACTCATGAATAAAGGCTAGGAAAAATAAATAACGTTTTCGACTAATAGCGAAAATGCCGTCCCAAAAAAGGGACTCTAGGCATAAATGGGTTAAAATACAACCTAACCCCCTGTTAACGCCCACGCTCAGCTTGGCGAATTTTCTCTGAATTATTGTAACCCTTTTTAGCCAAGCTCTCCAATTTTACTGCGCAATTTCTATCTCCAGAACTTCGCATCGCATCTACCAATCCGCAGTAACACGCATTACATTATCTTGTATATATGTAAAATAAAGAAATTATTAACAAAATATACAGTCCGCTTAATTCGAAAATCGCATTATCCTTAACATTTTGGTCCGCACGCGACGGAGAACGCATCAGCAAATTTATACATATTTCGGTAAAATTGGATACTCTCGCATTATGTCGGTGAAGGATGCCCTCACCATAATTAACCGAAAACGAGGAGCTTTAAAGGGAATAATTACAAGACTGGCAGCATACTTGGACGAAGATAAGGAGAGAGACAAATTAGAACTGGAAACCAAACTAGAACACCTCCGCAATTTAATGCCGAAATTGGAAGCCTTACGATTCGAATATTTTGAAGCCGTAAAGAACGATGACGATTTGGTTCCTTTAGAAAATGCAGTATTGGAACTGGAAGAAAATTGCATGAACTTAGAGGTAAGGATTAAAAAAATTCTTTACCCATCAAATAAAGTTTGTGATAATACCTTTACTACTAAAATATCAGAATCAAATGCAAATTGTGTAAACATAAAGCTACCAGAAATTCCTTTACCTAAATTTTCTGGACAATACCAGGACTGGTATACATTCAAGAACCAATTTGATAATCTAATTCATCAGAATGATAAGTTAACAGATGTTCAGAAACTGTATTACCTGAAATCGACCCTTGAAGGTCCTGCGGCTGATTTAGTTACGCTAGACGATTCATATTCGTCACTGGTTGAAGCTTTAACAGATCGTTTCGAAAACAAGCGATTAATTGTCAACAGTCACATAAATGAACTATTGTCGTTAGATATACCATCGCATGAATCAGCTAAAGGCTTAAGACTAATAGTTGACGGATGTCAAAAACACATTAGAGCACTTAAACTGATAGGCTTAGAACTCAATTCATTTTCGGAAACAATGCTAATTAATATACTAGTTAAAAAGCTAGATAAAGAAACGCGAAGACAGTTTGAACTTTCTTTAGTCTCATCAGAATTGCCTGAATGGAGCAATTTCATTGAATTTTTAGAAAAGCGCTGTCTGATGTTAGAAAATGTTCAAACCGTTGGTGCTAACATAAAACCGAAACATCCTTTTGAAACGCATAGAAAATCACATTCCTTTTTTGCAAAAAATGATAATAAAAATGTTTGCATTGCATGCAAGGGTACGCAACCTCACCCTTTATTTAAATGTGCATCGTTTTTGAAATTAGACCCATCATCCAGGCTTAATTTAATAAAAAATACTCATTGCACAAATTGCTTGTCAAATATGCATAAATTAAATCGCTGTTTAAGTGATAGAAAGTGTAAACAATGCTCCTTAAATCATAATAGCCTTTTGCACATTCATTATAACACAGGGATGAAAAGAGATTCGGTTAAACCCTTATCAGTTGGAGATCCCAGCACCCAAAACCGCAAGACCAGTAATTCAGAAACCCAGTGTGATTTATCGGTTTCGTTGCATACTCAGAGAGAGCGTACAGACAAGGTGGAGTCAGCACTTCTGCCGACCGTGATTGTTTATATTCAGAACGGCTGTGGAGCCTTTTTGCCAGCGAGAGCGCTTGTTGACTCAGGAAGTGAAAATAATTTTATTTCGTCGCAATTAGCTAATGACTTGGGTTTAAAGAAAATTAGAATTAACATGACAGTCTGTGGCTTAAATAAAAGTGTCACTCATATAAATTCAAAAACATCCGCGCATATTACGAACAAGGATAAATCCTTTTCCCAGACTGTAGATTTATTAGTCATTCCCAAAATAACAGATTTTGTTCCCTCCCCTAATAGTAACATAGAAAAAATTAATCTTCCATCTGGTTTATGTTTGGCAGACCCAAAATTGGGTCAGTCACATAAAATAGATATTTTACTCTCAGCTTCCTTCCTTTTTGAAATTTTAGAGTCAGGTAAATACGTCATTGATAAATTCATCTTTCAAAATTCAAAATTTGGGTATATAGCTAGCGCAAGTGCAGAAGAAAACTTTAACCATAAATTTTGTGGTCTTGTGACGCAGAACGAACCGATTGACAATTTAATCGAAAGATTTTGGAAATTAGATTCAATTAATGAAAATAATTGTTCTGTAAGTGAGGAATCTGCCTTCTGTGAGGAACATTTTAAGATAACGCATAAGAGGAATAATGAAGGCCGCTACGTTGTAGAAATGGCTATGAAAGAATTTCCCCCTAATTTAGGAGACTCAAAACAAATTGCACAAAAACGCTTGGATAATTTAATTAAAAGATTAGAAAAAGAACCCCACATGAAAAGACTTTATTATGAATTTATGGAGGAGTATAAAACCCTAAATCACATGGAAGGGGTAGTTGAGGAGGAATTACCCAGCAATTATTATTTTTTACCTCATCATGGGGTTTACAAGGCTGATTCGTCAAGTACTCCCCTTAGAGTGGTATTTAACGCGAGTTCGCCGAGTTCTAACGGAGTTTCCTTAAATGATGTTTTGTTAAAGGGTGACGTTGTGGAGGATATTTTTGATTTATTAATCAGGTTCAGAACGCATAAATTCGCATTTACCTTTGATGTTAAAAAGATGTTTCGTCAAATATTAATAGCTCCTCATCAAAGAGACTATTTACGCATTTTGTGGTATGATAGCAGCTCATGTAAGGCAATTACGTATAGGCTGAAAACTGTCACTTATGGAACATCCTGTGCACCATATTACGCGATACGCACCGTGAAGCAACTCGCAATGGATGAGTCATTAAATTATCCTTTAGCTTCAGAAATCGCATTACGTGACATCTATATGGATGACGGCATTTCTGGTGCGAATGATCTTAAAATCGCACAAACTGCCCAGCAGCAACTCATGGATATGTTTGCTAAAGCCGGCATGACCCTTCACAAGTGGTCCTCTAATTCTCACGAACTCTTGAATAGTCATCCAAATTTAAACCAAGAACGCTCATTCTCACTTGATCCTCATGTTTCGAAAACTTTGGGCATGTATTGGTTCCATTTCGAGGATTGTTTTGTTTTTAGGGTTGGTTGCAGTCAGAACCCCAATCCCACCAAAAGGACAGTACTCTCTTCCATCGCAAGACAATATGATCCATTGGGGTTACTTGGACCTGTTATCTGTAAAATGAAAATATTTCTTCAAAAACTGTGGTTGCAAAATTTAAGTTTCGATGACACTCTCCCTCTAAACCTGACCGAAGAATGGAACAACTTGATTTCTTCTTTAAAGAGCCTTGAACTGATAAAAATTCCAAGATGGATTCTCGTCGATACTCCTCGCAAAATAGTGCTTCACTGCTTCGCCGACTCGTCTCAAGCAGCTTTCGGCGCAGTCATTTATCTACAATGCATTATGAATGACGATACCTCAACTTGTAGACTTGTGGCAAGCAAGTCCCGAGTCTCCCCTTTGAAAACATTGTCTATTCCTAGACTTGAACTCAGTGGTTGTCTTCTCGCAGCTCAACTATACATCAAAACCGAGCTGTCGCTAAATCTTAAAATAGACAGTGTAATGATGTACACTGACTCTACCATATCCTTAGCATGGATTCGTACACCCCCTTATCGTCTTAAAACATTTGTAGCAAACAGGGTGTCTAAAATACAACAATTGACTGAGAACTGCACTTGGAAGCACGTTCCATCGCAAGATAACCCAGCAGATGTTATTTCAAGAGGACTTGTTCCAGACCAACTGGCTGAGCATAGCCTGTGGTGGAATGGCCCGCCTTTCCTTCAAGAACTTGTTTCTTTTGATGACCAGCCACAAGATGATGTGTCTTCTGACTCCTATTTTTTGAATGAACTGAAGGACAATATGACTCACAATTTATTGACTCTAAATTCTTCTGAATTTTTAACTACCTTTTTTAGCATCAGTAATAATTATAGGAAACTAATTAACATTTTTAGTTTTGTTCTTAGATTTATAAGTAATTGTAGAAACCAGAAGAGAAGCGGCTCTCTTTCCGCCTCTGAAATTCAAGAAGGTGAGTATAAACTAATTTCGCTGGTGCAGCAAAATGCTCTGGCTGAAGACTACGACATGCTAAAGAAGGGTAAACAGGTAACCTCTTCTAGCAAGTTAAAATTTTTGTCGCCATTTTTAGATAGTAATTTAAATGTTATTAGAGTTGGTGGACGACTTAAAAATTCTGATCTACCCTTTGAAGTGAAACACCCTGTAGTATTGCCAAAAAATAGCATTTTTTCCAAATTACTAATGCAAGATATTCACTTAAAAAACTGCCATGTTGGAGCGCAAACGCTCTTACATCTAACCAGGCAAAACTTCTGGCCAATAAGTGGTAGAAATTTAGCTCGAAGTATTGTGCATAATTGTGTAATTTGCAACAAGTATAATCCCCAATTTTCAGTACAAAAAATGGGTGATTTACCCAAAGAAAGATGTAATCCTACTTCTCCCTTTTCAGTTACTGGCGTAGACTTTTGCGGACCCTTCTACATTAAAAACAAGTATCAAAGGAAGGGACCCCTTCAAAAAATTTACGTATCAATTTTTGTCTGTTTTGTTACCCGCGCGGTACACTTTGAAATCGTCTCAGAATTGACTTCGGACTCTTTTATAGCCGCTCTAAAAAGATTCATGTCGCGAAGAGGGAAGATCTCAACTATTTTCACAGATAATGGTCGTAATTTTGTAGGAGCAAACAATGAATTAAAGCGCTTATATAAGTTGGTTAACAATCCAGATCATAGTTTAGGTAATTATTTAGGCTGTGAGAAAATTCAGTGGAACTTCATCCCCCAAGGTCTCCTCATTTCGGAGGTATTTGGGAGGCTGGAGTGAAATCGTTCAAATTTCACTTTTTACGTGCTGTAGGTGGTCTTAAGCTGACTTATGAAGAATTCTTAACCATTTGCAATCAAATTGAAGGTATTTTGAATTCGCGACCATTAATTCCTATTTCGTCTGACGCAAATGAATTGCAAGCTTTAACTCCCGCTCATTTTTTGATCGGTAGACCAATTTTGGCTATGAGTGAACCAAATTTGACTGATTTTTCAGACCATATTCTGAGGCGATGGCAAAGGGTAACAAAAATAACGCAACATGTTTGGCTTAGATGGCATAGAGATTATCTTAATCATCTACAACAGAAAAATAAATGGTACTTTAAAAAGGACAATGTGAGCATAGGCACTATGGTAGTAGTAAAGGAGGATAACATGCCTCTTAACTCCTGGATGCTAGGAAGAATTCAGAAGGTATTTTATGGAAAGGATAACGCTGTTCGTGTCTGTCTCGTAAAAACGGCAACAGGGACTTATAAACGTCCAATTACTAAATTGGCGGTGTTACCAATTGATAATTAAAAAAAAAATCTTCAATTAGCTTACTTAAATATTTTGTTACGATGTTGTATTTAATATTAATGTGTGTATGTTTATTCATAACTTGTAATTTTATGTGTACTCAGATTCTTAATTTCAATTGTTATTATTTGTGTCATTTGTGTTTTTTGGTGTGCAATGTCTGTAACCTTGCACGGTCGGGCGGTATGTTAACGCCCACGCTCAGCTTGGCGAATTTTCTCTGAATTATTGTAACCCTTTTTAGCCAAGCTCTCCAATTTTACTGCGCAATTTCTATCTCCAGAACTTCGCATCGCATCTACCAATCCGCAGTAACACGCATTACATTATCTTGTATATATGTAAAATAAAGAAATTATTAACAAAATATACAGTCCGCTTAATTCGAAAATCGCATTATCCTTAACACCCCCCCACCTTAGTTTTGTCTTACTTCATAAAGGATGTTAATCAATATAATAGTTTATATCATATCTGCTTCTTCATTTGGATTATGAACTCTCCAGGCAGAAACCTATATAAAGAGACACTCAAAAGAAATTTCTAAGAATGACCACACCAAAGAAGTGGTATGCGATGCGTGTCGTTCTCACTACACTGACAAGAAAAAAAAAAAAGCCACTCACATCACTATTTCTATGGATCCTAGATTTGCTAAAATTCTGAGCTTTCGAAATATTGTTCTAAAATTGTCTGTCTGATGTTTTATTGCATTTGTTACATTATCTTGAATCCTAGCTTTTTCTGTATATACAGAGAAAATTTTGGCATTCTCATTCTAGCATTGACGACGGCATATCATGCATGCCTAAGTCGGTCTGCTATCTCAATTTTTGTCCTTGTGCTCTTCTTATACGTTGTTTTTCGCTGCTTATTTAGTATTATTAGATTGTTCACGTTTTTTGTTAAATAATAAATTTGTCTTTTAAAAATTTAATTTAATAGCATTTATTATCGTTTGTATAATCTTCTTTCTCAGAAAATTTCAACAAATGTTTAAATCAGGTTGGTTATCTTTTTTATTATTACTACTAAAGTAATCAGATTGATTTAGCCTAAAATCTTCGTTTAAGAGTTTAAATACATTAACACATTGTGGACTCTACGGGGTTTATACTTTGCCGGACTTCAATGTTTAAAGTATAATATTAAGCTGAAACTAATTAATATTTCTGCTTAAAAAGATGGAATATCAAAATCGTAATTATGAAAAATCCTTAAACATTTTATTACGAGAGAAATGGTACTTAAAATTTCCATTTGACATAAATATTTTATTAGTTAATTTGAAATACTCATAAAAAGAAAATTTGTTATAAGGTGTAAAGAAAGTTCAAATTTTGACCAGAACTAAGATAAAATGGTCATTAAACACTGGTTCGGGACAAGTTTTTTATGTTATACAATGCATAAAATTGTATATCTGTAGTGTTAAGGATACATTTTTTAAAATTTATATTCAAAGAAAAATTCAAAAATATTATCATTTTTATTTAATTTATACGACAACCCATACAAATGTAATAATTTGACTTTGTTCCAACAGAAATTTAATTTTTAATAGCGTGCCATCTTTTCCGTTATTTTTTAAAAACAACCATAAAAATAATAAAAAAAAGAATCAAACAGGAGGAACAAAGATCATTCTGTTACATTTAAGAATGAGATATGAAAATGTGACACTGATGGATGGTTAAAATTTGGAATCACGAACCATGAATATCTGACGCTAAATGTGAAAACAATTATTTTATCTTCCTCTGGGGACGACGTTGCGCTTTAGAAGACTGTTGCCTTTTGTTATTTATAATTATTGTTTCGGTTTGTGAGAAGTTTTGCTAAGTTTGAAAAATGTCTCCTTTCCTATTACAGTACGTCCCAAAAGTTTATAGACTAGCGTTTTTTTTTTTTTTTTTTTTGGATTTAAGAGTTAATCAAACAAGTAAGAAAGACGAAAGAAATTATGCAAATATGTATTGACGCAACAGAAATAGTAAAATGCTTAAAGTACTTCAAACAATCATAGATTTAATATAAAAAAAATAAAATCGAAATCATGCTGTCCCAAAAATATATAGACAACCGGTGTTAAAAGTTGATTGGAGTACCGATCTCCAAATTTGCATGTTTCAAGGTCATGTACTGGTCATTCAATAGCATTTTGAGATAAAAGCGAAGCTGTCTTACTTTCTTCGACTGATTGTAAAGATGCCTCGCGACGTGCAGTTTTCCGAAACTGAAATGGCCCAAATCTATCGCTTGGATGCTCGTGGAATGAAAGTTGTAGATATTGCAAGAAAACTTGGACGCAGTAGGATAGGTATTTATCGAATTCTGTCAAAAGGTGACAATTTGAAAGCAAAACCTCACATTATGCGACCAAAGAAAACAAGTAAACGGCAAGACAGAGAGATTTTCAGGTTAACAGGCAACCCAGAACTTGTCTGAACGGTCCATTTCTAGAGAAGTGACCATTCCAGTATCAAAATCCACGGTGAATCGACGGCTGCATGTAAGTAAATTGCTTGCTTACCGCAAAATGCTTCGTTCACCAAACTTGACAAAACGGCATAAGGACGCTCGTATTCAGTGGGCTCGAATGCATATAAACTGGACAGATGAATGGTTGAGTATTCTGTTCAGTGATGAAAAGAATTTCAATTTAGATGGCCCCAATGGGTGGGCATATTACTGGCACGATATTCGCAAAGAACCGCAAACTTTTTTCAGCAGACCGCAAGGAGGGGGCTCACTCATGGTATAGGGAGCATTTTCCTATAATGAAACTATCCATATTGTTTTTTAAAAGGTCGTCGGTATTCCGAAGATTACCAGAAAATGATTAAAGTACAGTTACTCCCATTCGGAAAGTTGCTAGGGCAGAACAAGTGGATATATCAGCAAGACAATTTCTCCATTCACGTCTCAAACTCCACAATGTAGTAGTTTAGACGAAACCAAGTAGCTGTTTTGGACTGGCCAGACCTTAGTCATGACCTGAACCCAGTGGAGAAACTTTAAGGAATATTAGATAGAGACCTATACGCTAATGGGCGTCAATTTGCAACAGTTCAAGATCTAAAGTTGCAAATTGAAAGAAGTTGGTTTTCTCTAAAGCCAGAATCTCTTCAAGCTTTTATTTCGAGTATGCCTGGTCGAGTTTTTGTAGTGATTACAAAAAATGGCTCAAAAATTTGAATGTAAAAGAAAAAAATTAGCTGTCAATAAACTTTTTGGACACTAAATTTTTATTTTTTTTTTTTAATCGCAAAGTTTGCGATATTATTTTTGTATAGTATTATTATTGCCTTGATGTTAATTATAATTAAAAATGTTTTTTGAAATATTTATTCACCTTTTTCACTTATAAAATGGAAGAAAAACTGTTGGGACGCCCTGTAACCACTTTGTTGTTGTTGTTTTTTTTGTTTATCGTAATATTTCATGTATTGTATTTCACTACTTTTTATTTCAAAAGATTCTTATTAATTAATTAACAAAATAAAAAAAAATCTTAAATATTAAGGACACTTTTAAAAATAAAAAAATCACGTAAGTGGGTTTCTACTATGCCGTTAGACGCACTTCAATTTATTTATTGTTTTATTTTTTTGGAAAACTAGGGGCCAAGGCCCCCAGATTCGCTACGCTCCCTTTTCGTATGAGGCATTCGGCCCCTAATAAGGCTTATTCGTAAAAAAGACATAATTTCAACAGACAAAACCCGAAGATTGGATCATATAGAATGTTACTGAGCTACACATTTTATAGTTCTTGCATGTTCATTGATACATAAAAATTTAAACTTCACACTACAGTAGACCCCCTCCCCCTCATAACACGGAAGATATTTTGTTATGGGAATCCGTGTTGTACGGGTCCTGAGCTATACTCCACATGGAGTGCTGACTCCGCTTATAATCACTGGAAAAATTATTTGCACTCAAAAACACAATGATATTTAGTATTGCCATTCAAAAGTTATATGAATTAGGAGCTAAAGCATAATAAAATCAGAAAATCTGTTTCAGCTGTATTTTTAATAATGTAAAACCTATTGGACACCTTGCAAATTTGCCACCCATGGCGATTTTTCATTATTTGGCGACTTGCGTACATGTAAAGTTAATAAAAGCTACGGAACAGATAGGATAGCTTGCCACCAATGGCGACTTTTCATTATTTGGCGATTTACACATGCTCACAACCTATAATTACTCTTCATTTAAGGTTACCGGAAAACCGTTATTCATATTTTCATTTATATAATCGTTTGCAGATTGGCGTACTTAGCACCACGAATTATACCATCTCGTCGCGCTAGCAAATATCCAAAGTGTACTATAACTGCTATAATGGCATAGTTAACGCTCCGCCAAATATTCATTCTACTGGGTAGCAAATAATCCAGCTGGACCGAACCGGCTTTAAAATAATCTGCATTTTAATTATTTTTCATTTTCAAGATATTAGTTATTGTGTTTTGGAAAAACGAATAATCGCTAATTCTAAACTCCTGTTGTCTAAGCGAACTTACTATTTGAAAATTGTCAACTTTGTGTAACACATTTTGAGTTACTTATTTCATATTATTGTAACCTATTTATAGAAAAAAAACAGGTGATGCTTATTCTAAAGCTTACGAAATATTGTAACAATAGATTAAAGCTGTTGTGAACTAATAGTATTTAAATATATGTAAAAAATACATATGAAGCATATTCTGTAGCTTACGAAATATTGTAACAATAGATTAAAGCTGTTGTGAACTAATGGTATTTAAATATATGTAAAATTATGTGGCATACTTTTATGTCGCATTTTTGGGACACGTTTTTCATACAATTTTCAATAAAGGGGTGAGAGATAAAATGACATAGTCATTAATAGATGGAGAAAATCTGCACAGAAAAATGCACAATTCCAACTGAATGAAAATTTCAAAACCTTATTCTCAGGTGTATTCAGCAGACGATAAATTACGATAAATTGCGACAAGCATTAGAATCATCTCCTCAAAATCGCACAAAACCGTTTAATTTTTAGCCAAATTAAAAAGTTGCACATTTTAGTCACAGAAAATTTCTAAATATGTTTCTTTTGAGTATAAAACATTTCATTCCTACTCTGATTTCCCATGCACACGATATTTTAATTTAAAAACAGCCTTACAAATAATCTAGACAAAAAAAAAGTCGTTATTCTTTTATTTTTACTTCAAGAGTCTGAATCATTTAATAAACTTGCCGAATGTGGCAACCTAGATAAGCTTAAATATCGCTTTTTTTTCCACTGTGGGGTTACAATTAAGAAATGGCGGACAGCAAAAATTAGCCTTTTGCGATACGTTTTTTATCGATATCTCCTAAAATAATTCGAATTTTGAAAAAATCGCTTCGAGGTGTGTCGGGAACTGTCATGGAAAATTTCGGTACAAAATTTTTTTCAGTTTTTTATTAATATCTTCTAAAATAATTCGATTTTCGAAATTTAACTCAGCTTAGCAGGTTCCTCGGAATTTTTCGAATCTGTGGGCACCTTAATCGAAACTCAAATCTCCACGGTATAGGAGGAGATAAGCTGACAAGCTTTGACAGCGCCAGCGGCCTTTACTTTTTTTTAGAATAGAGAGAATCCTTTTTGAAAAAAAAGTATATGTATATAATAGTGTATAGTTAAGAAATTTAATGTAAAAGCATTTTCTTAGTCAACAATCTAGTTTATAAAAAGTTTTAATTAAGTTTTCAGTCTGCTTGAGAGAATTACAGGGGGAAATATAGGTTCTCAGCAAACACACACATGATGGCATCTTGCCGTTGCCAGGCTCATTTTATAGGCAATGCCGGGACGACACTTCAAAATGTAGCAAAATCGTAAAAATGTGGTCGCCCTCAAAAAGTGCCGTGTCGGCAGTCCAGAAAGGCAGCAGCACTCTACTGTCTTCACGGCCAATGCCGGCTATCGTTTACAATAAAAGCACCAGCATAGTGCCTTAACACCAGCTGTAATGTCTTTCGTCTGTGTTTTTTGTTGTGTTAAGGCAAAGCTACCGAGGGACTATATGCCTCGGTCGGAGGACTTTTTAATAGGTTTTAACCATCGACTATGTATAATTATCTGATATCACACCGCTCACGGCGTGGTAAACTGCCTATGCGGAGTGAAGACAAGCACCTAGATCAGGGATGGGCAAACTTTTCCGGACGCGGGCCAAAAATCGAAAAAAAAAAAAAGTTTGGCGGGCCAAGATAAATTTTTCGAAAATTTTAAAAACAATATACAAGTATTACAATTTAAATATGTTAATGAGATGAATGAAATTGCGATTTCATTTTTAAAAGTTCCTTATATTGAGGTTCGAAGTGAGATGCACTGATTCTAAGGAACGAGGCTAAATGCTCATCTGTCAGTCTACTTCTGAAAGAATTCTCTCTAAGGTTCATAGTTGAAAACACTTGTTCACATATATAAGATGAAGCAAACATAGCACTGATTTTCTGGGCGTGAGATATTAAATTTGGGAAACTTACTTTCGATAATGATTTGTAAAACTCTGGCATATTTAGAAACAACTGCTTGAGATGATTGTTAGATTGCAATTCAATTCATTCAAGCTGCAAATCGGACCTCACTGCTTTACAATTTACGTTGAAAGGCATGGTAAAAATATCCAATTCTGTTTGAATGGCACTGAAATCTTGAAATCTGCGTTCGAACTCAAAGTGCACTTTTTTCAAGCCATCTTCATAATTCTTAATATGGATTTATAATATATAAATATATATATTCTTTCAATTTCCGTCGGACCGGCAAATTAAAATTCCATCCGCGGGCCGGATAAAACCTTCCGGCGGGCCGTAGTTTGCCCATCCCTGACGTAGATCGAAATTCCACTCATCACGTGACTAAGGAGGAAATTTTTGGCTTCTTTTCGCCGCACTTGGCGAACGAAGCGAGTATGAGGGATGTTGGAAACTAATAGCGTTTCAGCAATATTAGTGAAACGTTTATTTTAGTTCTTTGAAAAACTGACAAACCGAAGAACTCAGAATAAATGGATTTGTGAATAGGATTTTCATTTGCTTTAAACCTCCTATAATGAGACTTTATTATATGACTATTGACTTTAACAACTGACTACAACAAAAACAAATTATACTCTTGAAATTTTTAAATAAAAAACTTAAAATTCTTTGCCGTTGTTTATTTTGGGTTGAAGTGAATATTATTTCACCACAAAAAGTAAGTTTAGCATTAGTATTTATCATTTTTATTACTTCCTTGTACGTAGTATAAGGAAGTAATGTGATCCCGAAAAATTTTGGGGGCCAAATTTCGACAAAAAAACAGATTTTGACTACCTCTAAATTTAATTTTAAAATTTTTTTCGATGCATCCTATCGTAGGCTAGCATGCACGATCATATTAACGCGTCTGCAACTCATTTTGACCAGCGGCGAGTCTGCTGTGGCCAGTTTTTCCATGCCGTCTGTACGTACGTACGTACGTACGTATGTATGTAACTCGCATATCTCAAAAACTATTGGTCGTAGAATGTTGAGATTTGATATTTAGGATTGTTCTATGATCTAGTTGTGCACCTCCCCTTTTGGTGGCAATCGAATGGATAGTTTATGTACAGGACCGCCCAAAAGATTCGAAATACATTACGCTCTATGGGCCGAAATTCATTAAACTCGCCTAACTCAAAAGCTATTAGGCGTAGAATGTCAAAACTTCATATTTTGGATAGTTGTAACATCTAGTTGTGCACCTCTCCTTTTGGTTCCATTCGACTGGATAGTTTATCTACAGGACTGCCCAAAACATTCGAAATACATTACGCTCAATGGGCCGAAACTCATTAACCTCGCATATCTCAAAAACTATTAGGCGTAGAATGTTGAAACTTTATATTTAGGATTGCTGTAACATCTAGTTGTGCACCTCCCCTTTCGATTCCATTCGACTGGATAGTTTATCTACAGAACCGCCCAAAAGATTCGAAATACATTACGCTCTATGGGCCGAAATTCATCAAAGCGTTTTTTAGAGGTATTGGGCTATTTCAAACGACTCAGAAGTGACGTATGCTGTAAAGAGTTAGAAAATGAATTTCTCCATTAAAAAAAGTGTCTTTATCATTTGTAGTTCTGCTACAGGAACACTCAAAAGATTTCCAATACATTACGGTCAATGGCAATTTTAGGGGCATTCATCCATTTCAAGCACAATACCGTCCTACCATATAAGTTAGGTAATGGTCCGACCACGGTCACGTGCCTCCCTCAAGAACTATGCCAAAAGTCGCCAAGCTTGGCGACTTTTGGTGTACGTGTGTGCATATTTAACTCTCAAATCTCAAAAACTATTATGAAATTTCATATATAAGAATGTTGTAACATCTAGTTGTGTATCTCGATTTTTGGTTCCAATCTACTGGAGAGTTTATTTACAGGACCACCGAAAAGAATTTTAGTACTTTAATGTCTATGGACATCTTCAATATAATACAACTGTAGACAGTCATTGTTTGGTACATGCCCAAAAACTCGCCGTCTGTCCTCGACCTTGGCGAGTTTTGGCGAAATATCGCTAAATTTGGCTATAGTCAGTCATTTGGTCCATGCCCAAAGTATCGCCATTTGTCATCGTTCTTGGCGAGTTTTGGCGAAATATCGCCAAATTTGGCGATAATCTGTCATTGTTTGGTTCATGCTTAAAATCTCGCCAAATGTCGTCGACATTGACGAGTTTCGCCGAAATATCGCCAAATTTGGCGCCAAAAATTATTTCGTATTTTGTATAACACTAAAACTTTAACCCGTAGATTTTTGAACTTTTGTATTTAGAACTATTGTAATATCTAACTGTTTTCCATATCTTTTTTGACAGCAATCGACTGAGAATTTATTTACAGGGTGAGCCAAATGACTTTAAATACATTGAGGTGTATGAATGCATTCAATTCATTGAAAGTCTGTGGTCAATGACTACTTTGGCTATCCCCAAAATCTCGCAGACTATCTCAAGTTTGTCGGCTTTTGGTGAAATATCGCCAAATAAAGTGTCAGAAGGAAATATTTCAAATTGAACTCAGCTTGGCGATATCGAAATATTTGTCTAGAAATCGCTAAACCGTACTATTATTGATATTTTATCTCTTTCAAACAAATAAGTTTAGAGGAAGTGCGTTGAAAATATTTTTGATCTAATGGACGTGCAAGGAAGTCATGTGTTGGACACATCAGATTTTTTATTTAAGATTATAAATATTTTATTCGTACAAAATATTGACTTTGCAGTTTAATTTCATTAAAATGTTATATTTCGTTTAAAAAATATTTTATTGCAAAACATTTTTCTTCTTTGTACTCCGTAATATACGCAGGGTGGTTATAAGTAAACTTCCTTTATAAACAAGCTTCTACGTCTAAAATGGATGAACAGAACTCATCAAAAATGGTATATAGGATATGCATACGATGCGCTGTAGAAATTTCGAAAAAAAAGTTCAAGAAATGTCCACTTGGAGGCGTTTTTCATCAAAGACACCAAATTTAACACTGGAAATGTGTAATATTAAATGTACAAACCATTTCAACATTTATTCAATAGTTTTTGAACATTTATTACCCTAGTAGCACAACTAGTTCAAAAAACGTTTATATTACGTTGGAAATACGTTTTTTGACGTTAAAAAACGTGTTTTAAACGTTTTTTGGACTAATTGTGCTACTAGGGTAATCCTTTAAAGTGCAATGTTCCCGCTCTGGGAACACACAACTCTGACGTTTTGACTGTTGCCAGTCACGAAGAATAGATTTGATTTCTATAAAAATAGTTGCGGGTGACATAGCTCCACGAGAATCCTTTACTTTTTAGCACGTCATTTCCCGTAAAAAAATGGTCACGATTATTTTTAACAGCACTGACATCTGCTGAAAAATGGAAGAATGCGAGAACAGCTGGATAGATTGCCCAATGCTGAAAAAAGGGCAGCCGTTGCCATAACTCGACTTAACTACCAGCAAGATGGCGGACGATCGAAACGTTCATCGCGTGCCAAAGATCTAGAGTCGCTTTTTTGACGCAGCTGGCTGTGCGACACAGCCAGCTGCCATCTTGCTGGTAGTTAAGTCGAGCGATGGCAACGGCTGCCCTTTTTTCAGCATTGGGCAAACTATCCAGCGGTTTTCGCATTCTTCTATTTTTCAGCAGATGTCAGTGCTGTTAAAAATAATCGTGGCAATTTTTTTACGGGAAAGGACGTGCTAAAAAAGTAAAGGATTCTCGTGGAGCTATGTCACCCGCAACTATTTTTATAGAAATCCAATCTATTCTTCGTGACTGGCAACACTCAAAACGTCAGTGTTTGGTGTTCCCAGAGCGGGAACACTGCGCGTTAAAGGGTTAATGAAAAATCACTAATCACTATCAGTTTAACGAATTAATTCTATTTAACACCTCTTATTCTCTTCTTTAGCTAAGACTTCTTCCTTCTTTTGTAACAAATGCAAGAAGTCAACCCCACACACTGTTCTTTTTTTTTTCTTCTTGAACAATGTTGCACACCAACAGAACAAACCATAATTAATCAACCGAACTTTCCATTCTTCGATGTGTAAATGTGTAAAAAAAAAAACCAATGATGGATGAGAGAAGAAACACACAAAGGTTTATTCCAGAATAACCCAGAACTAAACACTCCAGATTTCGCTCTAACCTCGTGCAAAAGGTGCCGCCAAAACTGCAAAAGAAGGGACGCTGGAAGAGTACAGCAGATTTCTCATTAGTCGCTTTGCTCCTGTTGGAAGTGGGAACTAAAAATGATGAACGGGTGTGGGCGATACATGGAAAGGGTGTTGCTAATCTCAAGAATAATAGATTTATTGGATCGTTGTTCCTTGTGCTTTTTCCGAGATTCCGTAAAAAGAAAGAACTTCAGAGGAACTTCTCTTCGAACGTACAGTATTGTGTAGAAGAGGATTGTTTCGCAACGAATCGGCTTTTATCCTACTACATAGTTCAGCTGTGACTGTCTAACTCTGGAACAATTCCTGCTAAATCATTCGAAGATAAAAAATTTTACCACCATTATTCCTGGAAGATTAAAATGTTCAGCATAACTTTTAGATCAATTTTTATTTCATTATACAGTGAAACTTCTCGAGGGTGACCACCCACCCTTCTGCGAAATATCGGTCGTTAAGGGAGGGGGTCGCTAAAAGAAGTATAAACATTTTGGAAAAAAATTGCTAAAAGGTATTGCTTGTTTTATTTTCATGAAATTCCATACTAATACATAAATGATTATACAAACATATTTTAAAAAATTAAATTTTAATAAGATGTTTAAAAATTTCGGATTGTTTTCATTCTCTTTTTTTCTCTCAGAGAGTATTTCTTTTGACGCAGATTGCTGTGGCGCACAGCAATCTGCGTCAAAAAAGGGTCTCTGCACGCGATGAACGTTTCGATCGTCCGCCCTCTTGCTGCGGGTAGTTCAGTCGAGCGATGGCCACGGCTGCCCTTTTTTCAGCATTGGGAAAGGGTTGCACCTCAAAGGGTTAATCTATTGTTTTAATATTTCGTAAGCTGTAGAATATGCATCACATATATTAATGACTATGTCATTTTATCTCTCAACCCCTTTATTGAAAATTGTCCAAAAAATGTGTCCCAATAAAGCAACATAAAAATGCGACATCATTTTAGATATATTTAAATACTGTTAGTACGCAACAGCTTTAATCTATTGTTACAATATTTCGTAAGCTGTAGAATATGCATCACATGTAGTAATGACTATGTCATTTTATCTCTCACTTCCTTTATTGAAAATTGTCTGAAAAATGTGTCCCAATAAAGCGACATAAAAAAATGCGACAAAATTTTACGTACATTTAAATACTACTAGTACGCAACAGCTTTAATCTATTGTTACACTATTTCGTAAGCTGTAGAATATGCATCCCATGTATTTTTCTATAAATGGGCTACAATCATAAAAATTTTAACATAGGGTTACCAGGCGAAATACGCGAAAGATGAGAGATAAAATTAGTCAATTAATGCCGTTTTAATATGGCAATAATGAAACTAAAAAATTAGGGGGGTTCAGGGGCGAGGTCTCCCCCTGACGAGGCTTGAACAGCCGAGTTCCTGATATTCTGATTATTAAATCTGAATTTCCCGTAATGAAAACTGTTTTGCTTTAAAATTTTCATTCTGGGTTTTCCTGCAGCCAAAAGCAACCGCCAACTTCCTCCCCAAATTTTCTTTGTGTGTGTGTGTGTGTGTGTGCATCGATCATATCAATATCCTGCTGTAACGGTAAAATGACTCGTTTCTATAGAGATATCTCATCTCGAACCTACAAGACTTGTACTTGATGTGTACGTGTATTTGCAACCTGCTGTCGATTTGCACACTGTTAAAAATATAGTTCAACGTTTCACCGAAATTCCGGTGCCAACTTAGCTGCAACCGGTATTTTGAAAAATGTGGTGCTAAGATTCATTTTTAAAGCAGTGTTTCCTCAAGTACCATTATATAGCAAAATTAATACACACTACTAGAAGGAAAGGGGGGGGGGGAAAGTTCTACTCGGGACTCGAATACACAATGATCGGTTCAAATGATCGCGCGTTGACAACTAACCCACGACTGACAAAATTTTTTAGCAAAAACCATGGCTCACTGGGATATATACAGGCTGTCCAAAAAGCTCCGTTTTCCCGTACGAGTAAATTTTCGCTTCTTCGCCGATTTGTCGCTTTTACCCAACGAATCACTGTTGCCATCTCTACCGAAGAAAATATGCCTAAAATCAAAGCTAAAAGTATCCAGGAATGGATAACAATAGCCGCATTCGTAAACGCCAAACGAGTTGCACTCGTGCAACGAGTTTATCGTTTACGAATGCGGCCATTGTTATCCATTCCTGGATACTTTTAGCTTTGATTTTAGGCATATTTTCTCCAGCAGAGATGGCAACAGTGATTCGTTGGGTAAAAGCGACAAATCGGCGAAGAAGCGAAAATTTACTCGTACGGAAAATCCCATAGAAGAAACTGGTTTTCGGACAGCCTGTATTTATCCAAGTGAGCCATGGCAAAAACAAATTGTGTATAGCATTGTTTTATCTCAATTTGCAATAAAAAAAATTTCTCGAGTTTCTGGTATTTTACACGTGATTTTAGAAAAGTAATAGTAACTCAAAAATATTGATGAATTAAGGGCTATAATCAGTTTCTATTCTCTTTTAAATGAATGTAGATAGCCATTGCTGTCAAACGTGTTTATTCGATGTCAAATGTAGTAGCTATTCGGGACTCGAATCCACAGTGATCAGATTAAGAAAGCGGTCATTGCGTACCAATGTATCGCGGTAAAAAAAAAAAAAAAAAAAAAAAAAAAAAAAATCGGAAACGTTACCCCAAAATATGGGGCAGCTCTTGTAGTTTAAAATTGCAGAATCGTTTCCGAACCATGCGGGTAAAGTATTTAGAAACGTTTCTGCATATTTCGGGAAAATATTTACATATTTTCCTGCTTTTTAGGTAAGGTTTCTGGAAAAGATGTGTAACGTTTCTGCATATTTTGGTAGAATATTGAGTAACCTTCCGGTTTATTTCACAAAGGTTTCCGAATTAACGAGTAACCTTCCTGTGTTTTTCAGAACGAGTAACATGCGCTAAATGTAGCGTTTCCAGTAGCATGCACTAGATGGCAGCACCAAACTCTCACGGAAGGAGCGCTTAGTACCAGTATCGAACCCTCGACGCACTGGTTCGTAGGTCAGCACGTTACCTCAGCGCTGTGATCGTCTTGCACTGATTGCTTTAAAAGTAAACTGACTGCTGCAAAAGTTAGTTCTGGCATGGCTTGTTTTGGAAACTTAAAATTTTTTGGAGTATTTTATAAATGGAGGGAAAATACCATAATTAATAAATATAAATTAAAAATCTTAAATCTTTTTTTTTCCACATAAATTATTTTCAGGAGATAATGTGCTGTTTTATTTAAGTATTCATCTGTTTATTTACGTATTCATCGGCGACGTCACCTGGTGACTGGTCACAAATAAACTTCACAGTGACCACACAGTGGAGTCACATCACTCACAAGTCACAATGTGACTAGTATCTAACAGTCCTTTGACCCTCTGTGACGTCACAGCGACTCTTGTGACCATCTCTGCTATTAGGGAAGACGCGTTCACTCTATTCCCTCTGTCTCTTGGCACTTGGCGCATGCGCGCGAAGTCCCAAATGAAGATTTCCTTTCCCCGTAAATATTTTACGCCGAAATGTGTGTTATGTTTCCGAAATCGTGAGTTCGAGTAGAGCATCGGTAGGTTACGCTATACTTTCGGAAACCTTTCTGCTATAAGTATGTAACATTTCTGAATTTTTTTACAGTGTAGGAGATTATTTTATGAAAATTCCGAAAAATGATAATTTGTGTAGTGAGAATGAAAGTGCAAATCATCAGGAAGAAATAGATGCACATCCCCAGAACAAGCCATTTCAAGAGAAACAGCTGTCACAAAATATACATGCATCACTACCAGGCAGTTTTTAAGAGGTGCATAATTAGAAGTAATACAATGATATCACAATGGAAAAAAGAGGTATGATTTAAATTAATTTTTTCCGACATTGTTTTTCCTATGAAGTGTAAGTCCTAGCAGGCTCGAGTATTTTATTTTATCAGAAATTCGCACACCTTTTTCGAAATTCGATTACGCAATACTGTAGGTATAGGCAGAAAACTAAAATATACAGGCGACGTAAAAAATCGTGCCAAATATCGCCGAGCTCAGATAACTGTACCCAAATTATTGAATACCCAGTAAGTTATGCCCCCCCCCCTCCCATTACCCAATCCTAGATCCGCCTCTGTATGTAGCATTTATACAAGGGGATCAAAAAGTTCAAAAATTTTAAAAATTTATTAATAAATAACAAATAATGATAGAACATTACGAATTCCACAAACAGGTTTATAGGGTGATCGGATATTATTAATGACGAGGAAGGTTGTAGCACAAAATGTTACCGATAGGTGGAGCTGACATACATAATGGGAAGCAAGCTTCCAATTAAAAAAAAAAAAAAAAAAAAAAAAAAAAATCTGAAATCTCTCTAACCCTTTTCATGCAAACCGCAATTATGTATCATGATTTTTTTTTTCAGTGAATTTTCGATGTTTTCACGAGCTTTTAACGCATCGTGGGTGCATCAAATTTTAAAAATTCATTAAAAAAGAGCAAATCATGATACAAATTCGCGGTTTGCATGGATAAGGTTAGAGAGAATTTGGATTCTTCTTTATTGGGAACTTGCTTCCCATTGTGCATGTCAGCGCCACCTATCGGTAACATTTGGAACTTCAACCTTTCTTGTCATTAAAAAAAAATCCGATCACCCTCTCCACCTATTTGTGCAAACCGCAATTTTCTATCATTATTTGCTCTTTTTAAATGAATTTTTTTTTATTTTTACGGACCTTTTTGATCATCCCGTAGTTTTTTTACAGGGGTACTCAGAATTCAATCGCATTACGGACTGTGGCACTGCAGAGACGCTAAACTATAAAGGCTTATACAAACTTATAAGGTTTACTCTCTATTTAAAAAAAATCTGGAGTGACTCCACACGACTTTCCGAACACTTACGATTAAGATCATTACCAAGCACTTAAATAAATTTTAATCGATGAATAATTCAAACATATATACCAAATTGAAACTCAATCGAATGCACCGTTTAAACGATTGCGCACTTTCAAGAATTTCTCCCCATATGCCATTATGCCATAACATAAAAGAAAGTTTTGTCGTAGCCCTTTAGGAGAACTATAAGTCCTATACACACCAAAATCAATACCGGTCTTAGGATGGTGGTTTATAACATGTATACCGAATTTGAGCTCAAACGAATGTATCGTTTAAACGCTAGCGCACTTTCAAGAAATTCCCCCCATAGGCCATAATGTAAAAGAAATCTTTGTCGTAGCCCTGTAGAAAAACTACAACCAAAATCAATACCGGTCTTGCAACGGTGGTTTATAACATGTATACCCAATTTGAGCTCAATCGAATCTACCGTTTAAACGCTAGCGCACTTTCAAGAAATTCCCCCCATAGGCCATAATGTAAAAGAAATCTTTGTCGTAGCCCTGTAGAAAAACTATAAGTCCTATACACACCAAAATGAATACCGGTCTTGCGACGGTGGTTAATGACATATATATCCAAATTGAGCTCAATCGAATGCTCCGTTCAGGAGCTATCGTGTTCACTCACATACACACAAACACACATACACACACACACACACATACACACACACATACATCTCGTAAAAATAGCATAAATGGATTCAGAAGCCCTCAAAACGTGTAAAAACACCGAAATCTCGAAGTCGAATTTTTTTATGATTACAATACTTTCCTTACATGGTACATGTTCGGAAAGTAAAAATGGGAAATCATTTGTAGTTCTCTTACAGCGTCCCTCAAAATTACACTGCAGGCGATGTGCCTTTTTAATAGTCATATATAGAGTTCCGCCTAGTTTGATGACGATACTTTTACAAAATGGCGTGCTTCAAAATTGTACTTCTTTGGTTTGAATTTTATTTAAAACTGTAATTCTTTATTTTATTCCGGTGGCGTTGTGAAAAGAATTACACTACTTAATCAGTGAGTACAAAGTAAAGCGAATGAAAATCAATTCATATAATCGACTTTTGTTGAAGATTAATTATCGAGACTTAAAATGACTGATCGGCGAAAGCGTAGCTCTAAATTCATCAATTTTAAGAGTTCTCATAATTTACTATCGCAATTACTTCGACACTAAAAGGAAGTCCTTAAAAATAGTACCGCAAGCTCAGTTATATTTCCCGTTTTGGGAGATTCAAAAGTGATTGATGAGATCTAATGTCCTGCAAATTAAGACGTACGTACATAGAAACCCTTTTGCTAGGCCTTTATCTGGGAAAAATATGAAGAAGACTTATTTGTTACGGGTGATTTAACCCTTTACCGCGCAGTGTTCCCGCTTTGGGTACACCCAACTCTGACGTTTTGACTGTTGCCAGTCACGAAGAATAGATTTGATTTCTATAAAAATAGTCGCGGGTGACATAGCTCCACGAGAATCCTTAACTTTTCAGCGCGTAATTTCCCGTAAAAAATTGTTTCACGATTATTTTTAACAGCACTGACATCTGCTGAAAAATGGAAGAATGCGAGAACAGCTGGATAGCTTGCCCAATGCTGGAAAAAGGGCAGCCGTTGCCATCGCTCGACTTAACAACCAGCAAGATGGCGGACGATCGAAACGTTCATCGCGTGCCATCGCAACGTTTCGATCGTCCGCCATCTTGCTGGTAGTTAAGTCGAGCGATGGCAACGGCGCCCTTTTCCCAGCATTGGGAAATGATTGCACCTCAAAGGGTTAATTAATTAGGGTGTCATTTTTTTAACTAAACTTTCCAAGAATCTTCCTTCAGCTTATGCTAGGACACGTTACAGGGATGGCTGGGACACGTTATCACTTTGTCCATTCATCGCTGTAAGGGGGCGTCGAAAATATGCTAGCGTTGGCTCTTTGCCAGATCCGAAAAAAACATGACTTTGTCCGGCCATCGCTGCAAGGGGCCCCTCGAAAATATGCTAGCGTTGATTCTTTGCCAGACCCCGACTAACATCACTTTGTACGGCCATCGCTGTAAGGGGCCCCTCGAAAATATGCTACCGCTGGCCCTTTGCGAAACAGTTGGGTTCCCCTTTGTGATTATCCCCCTCCCGCTCCATTTCGCGGGTGCAACTCTCCCGTGGATTAAATTCATCAGCGGTTCAATTCACCTTTTTCTCCCTTCGCCCGGTGCAACTAACCCATTTCCGATTTAGCGACATATAAAACAGAAATCTTAAAATAAAAATTAAGATAAATATCACGAAGTCATTTTCCTCATCGCCTGAAAAAGACTTCGTTACTGCTCATTCAAAGAAAAAGAAAATAGAGAAAGAGAAATAAAAGAAAAAGAAAATTAGTAAATAAACACGTTGAAGGATGGCCAGTAAAAGCTGAAGCAACGGTGCTGGAAATGCCAGTCCATAAAATTTTAGAGCATTGACCATTAAGAGCCTGGAGAGAGAGATGTATGGCTGAATATTCCTTTGTGTGCCAGCCGTAATTTGGAAGAATGTGTCTGCAGTACAGTAAGCGCCCAGTAAAATGGGCTTTATGATTCTTTACTTCTTCCATTTATGCTATTTCGCTTCCTTTCAAATCATTTAAGCCGGGGATAAAGAGAGTCCGTTACATTAGATGATTGATACACAGTCAAACTCTGCTAGAAGTATTGCATTTTCCCTTCTTTTTTTACTTTCCGAACATGTATCATGTAAGGAAAGTATTGTAATCATGAAAAAATTCGAATTCGAGATTTTGGTGTATTGACACGTTTTGAGGTCTTCTGAATTCATTTATGCTATTTTTACGAGATGTATGTATGTATGTGTGTATGTGTGTCTGTGTGTGTGTGTGTGTATGTGTGTTTGTGTGTATGTGATTGAACACGATAGCTCCTGAACGGGGCATGCGATTGAGCTCAAATTGGGTATATATGTTATAAACCACCGTCGCAATACCGGTATTGATTTTGGTGTGTATAGGACTTATAGTTTTTCTACAGAGCTACGACAAAGATTTCTTTTACATTATGGCCTATGGGGGGAAATTCTGGAAAGTGCGCTAGCGTTTAAACGGTACTTTCGACTGAGCTCCAAAAGTGTATATATGTTAAAAACCACCGTCGCAAGACCGGTATTGATTTTGGTGTGTATAGGACTTATAGTTTTTCTACAGGGCTACGACAAAGATTTCTTTTACATTATGGCCTATGGGGGGAAATTCTGGAAAGTGCGCTAGCGTTTAAACGGTACATTCGATTGAGGTCAAATTGGGTATATATGTTATAAACCACCATCGCAAGACCGGTATTGATTTTGGTGTGTATAGGACTCATAGTTTTTCTACAGGGCTACGACAAAGATTTCTTTTACATTATGGCCTTTGGGGAGAAATTCTTGAAAGTGCGCTAGCGTTTAAACGGTACATTCGATTGAGCTTCAATTTGGTATATATATTTGAATTATTCATCGATTAAAATTTATTTAAATTCTTGGTAATGATCTTAATCGTAAGTGTTCGGAAAGTCGAGTGGAGTCACTCCAGATTTTTTATGTTGTTGTTGTTGTTGTTTGCTAATGTCCTCTGGCAACCGTGGAGCTGTGCCAGATCTCCCATATAGGAAGGTGATGAGCGGAAAGTTGCGGCTTTCATTTTAATGGACCCCAGTGGTAGGAGTCCGATTTAGCTCGGGTCGAGATCTCCTAATTTTGAACCAATTCCAGACGAGGGTCCAACCACCTGAAATCGGCACCTGAGAGGTAGCGTTAAACATGGAGGACATTGGAGCCAAGGCGGCTTTTGCGTGCACCAACTCCCATCAGTGTACACGCTCCCACAGCAGCCCAGTCGCGAGAGGAGTTCACCCTCCCAAGCACTGGCCGAGACGGGTGCTTACGAGAACGGAGCTTAGTGACTAGGCCTAGACTCTTATTTTATGCTGTGTTCGCATACCGCATGTGACATAAATTTGTGAATACTTAAAAAAATTCACTGAAAAAGAATAAACAATCATTATAACCCATTTTAACCGTGTTGTTTGAAAAAATAGTGCGATTTTGGTACACAAGGACAAAACATATGTCAAGCACTTCAAATATTTCAGACTGTCTCTTTACAAGCTGTACTAGATACTAGAATAAACGATAAACCTGCATAAGTTACAAAATTTTTTAAAAATTTTATTAAAAATCGAAAATTTTGCAAAAACGTGTCGCTTTTAGAAAAATTTTGCAGTGCCGTCTCAATGTTTAAGACATTTTTCTGAAAGTTTCACAAAAGGCACAATTTTTTCTTTTATTGCCTTGTGTAATGCAGCTTATGGAGAACTATCTTGAATTTTTTCGAGATTTTTCTCAATTCCTGTGCCAAAGCCAGTTTTTTTTTTTTTTTTCGGACTACAGCCTTAAGGCCGTGGTAAGAATGCTTACCACCTACGGTCTAGTTACTACAGAAATCAATCATCATTAGAGAATTTTTTGATTTTCGTTCCGTAATAATGGATAAGTATTTATTCCATATATATATATATATATGTAATGTATAAAAAGGTAATTTGGGTTTTACTAGTTTGGGTATTGTTCAAGCGGATACTTTCACTGTAAGTTTTACTTTCCTGTCATACTTGCCACGCGCGCTCTGGAGCTATGTTTTATTTATTTTGTTATTTGCCAGACATCAGGCCGTCGATTCTGAGTTCTTTAGATGTACACGTGTCCTCACGCCCTTGCAGGCCCGGATGCGGGTCATGTTTGTAAATGTGTGTGGTTCGATCAGAGATAAGAGAGAGGAGGAGTTGTGTCTTCGCAGACCACGTGGTGTGGTAAGCGTAAATACTCCCGCACATCGAAAATCGGAGAACTTCTGCCCCTGGAACTGCTTCATGAGTCCACGCTGATTCTTGTACCCGTCTCCCCTCCCCTCTTCTCATTCTAAATTGTAACTTAAATGTAATGTTCAATAAACCATATTACCTGCCTTAACTCTGAAACTTTACTTGAAATATCTGACGTCACATATATATATATATATATAATTAGTAAGTAAAACACAAAGAATATTACTGCAAAAATGGCATACCCCGTAGGAAAAATAAAAGTACGTATATCAGAATCAGAGGGCCAAACGGTATGAAATTCGAAATACAGTGAACCAAATTATACCGGAATGAATGGAATGGAAATTCTGGGACATTCTTCAGGGGCCATACCCAGAAGATTATAACTAAAGACAACAAAATAGTAGGATTTCGGCTGTGTGGCATATCAAACTAGACATTCACTCTAACCATTTTTGGCCCTATCCTACTATAGAAAAATAAGAAAATAAAACCATAATTAATTTGATAGCAAAACAGTCGAAAAACACTGCAAAAGAGACATACCTGACAGAAACAATGCAGATCACATGGCATGAACCAGCAAATTTTGTTGTGAAACACCGGAGTTGTCAGAATTCGAATGTGTAATAGTAGAATTAAGATTATGAAAGTGTTGCCAGAAAAAGTAGTGTAAAATTATTTGACAGTGTTAAAATACAAATATATTAATTAAATTAACAGAATTGTATATTGATTAAATTATAATTATAATTATTGAATAATAATAAATAGATGGTATAGTGAATTAAATATTAATAAAATTATTGTATTTCAAACTCTAATGAATATATGTACTAGCTAAATACATACAATATATATATTAGGTTGTAGCGAAAGTTTCCCGCCACCGCAAACATCGTCTGCACACAGTTCGCGTTGGCGTATTTGCTCATATTTTGTCAAACGATTTTTGGCATTTGAAAGAAAGAGACTTACTTTATAACACTGTGTTGTGAAATCTGTAAAAAATATAGTTATCATTAAGTACAAGGTGTCTCAAATGGAACTATCACTCTAGAGGATTAGAACCATCATTTACTTCCAGTTGTGTTGCAAAAAGTCAGCTAGATAATATCAACAAATTATGAGTACAGCTTTAAGTACTATTGATGTATCATGTGACACTGTGCAGGTTTGGTACCGAAAGTTCAAAAAAAGTTATCTAAGGAGTTAGAAGTTAGTTTTTCAGGCAGATATGGCGGAAAACTTTCGTTACAACCTGATACATATATATATATATATATATATATATATATATATGTATATGCTACCTGTGCGGTATGGCTGTGCGGCACAGCCAGCTGTCGTCAAAAAAGGGTCTCTAGATCTGTGGCACGCGATGAACGTTTCGATCATCCGCCATCTTGCTGGTATTTAAGTCGAGCGATGGCCACGGCTGCCCTTTTTTCAGCATTGGGAAAGGGTTGCGCCTCAAAGGGTTAATAGATGTGTGCGCTCATAGAAGTTTCACTGTACTAATTTATGCCAATGACAATGAAATCATGATATAATGACCTATCTGATATAGTGAGATTTTTACGAACTTTGCCTTGGATCTCTCATCGAAAATGGAACATTTGATCTAAAATTTGATAACATTAAGCGATGTAGTGATCACACTAAGCGATTCCTTTTGCGTTTTCATTTGAATACGTCTGTTCAGGACTGTAGATTATCCTACGAATATAGTTTCGCTGGTCCCTGACTCACTCACTCCCTAACAATTCCGGTCCAACCCCTTCAAAACAAAACTTTTACCGTCATTAATCCAAACAGATTAAAAAGTTATAGCCTAAAACAGTCATAAAATTCACACCGTTTGTACGATCCGCTGGAAATTTTTCATAATCATGTATAAAAACATAGAAAACAATCTGCGCTACTTTAAAAATCTGAAAATCCACCCGTTCTCTCACTTTTAGGCGATTTTTCGCTCTTTTCAGCTCCATTTTATTTCCGAGAGTCAAAAACGTGAATCATTTGCGTGACAAAATTACCCTTTTCAAGTGAAAATGACGTCACACAATTGGTATTCCAATTCGTAGAAAATAGTTTTTCCAGGTAACATATGGTTTAATTTTTTTCCATTAAAATAATCGTTTGCTGAAGCATTAATATAAGAGATGCTGAGTACACGAAACGAAATCATTCGAATGCGAAAAGTTTCTGCGCGTTTCCAGAAGGGCATGAAATTCGCTTTGGGTATACAATAAAAAATGAATTTGAAGTTATTTATTTTAGGTGAACGAAGATTAAATATTTTGAGTGTAGGCATATTTTCGTCAAATGTTTTTTTTTTTTTTTTTTTTTTTTTTTTTTTTTTTTTTTTTTTCTAGCGCCCGTTGTAATTGCCTCCATAACGAGCTTTTTCTTCTATAGTTTTATACAGGGTGTCAAGTGGTAACGGTGCCCAATGGCAATATTCTAAACAGTTAGTCAGAGGAACATAGTACCAATTGCCAAAATGCTCTCAGTTACATAATCTATATCAGAAACAATTGAAGTCATCAATTCCATTAAAAACTTAACTTAAAAACATAACTTACGAAACGTAAATTTTTATACTATCAGTTATATTTAGAAAAATTTTCTTTATACAATTTCATGCACAATTTAAAAAAAAATTCCCCCTCCTACGACCAAAATTTACCGAATTATTGAGCAGCAAACATTTTGACTTAAGTCTCTTTTCCACGTTTAAAAATGTCCCGTTACGGTAAACCGTTAAGGGACCCAATAAATATTTAAATTTAAAGTTATATGTTATAAATTTATTTTCTGGCATAATGGGAGAAAAAAGCAAGCTAATTTTAGAATACAAATCTTTAAGCAAAGGGTTAAAGTCAGGCTGTATAAAAATCTATCCTGGATCAGACTTACTAAATCACATATGTGTGTCGCATGCAGATGTGTAACACCTAGTACACTACACAAAGTACAGGAAGAGTTTTCTATACGGGTGAGTATTTGCACTGCAGATGAAGGAAGCTGTACTTTGAGCAAATGTTACGCTAACTGGATTTGTAAAATTACTTTAAGTTTCTAAAATACATATATTCATTGTTTAAAATGTTTCATTTTCTAATTTACTTGGTTAATGAAGTGTTTCCTTTCTTGTTACTTTCCGAACATGTACCATGTAAGGAAAGTATTGTAATCATGAAAAAATTCGACTTCGAGATTTGGGTGTTTTTACACGTTTTGAGGGCTTCTGAATCCATTTATGCTATTTTTACGAGATGTATGTATGTATGTGTGTATATGTGTGTGTGTGTATGTGTGTTTGTGTGTATGTGAGTGAACACGATAGCTCCTGAACGGAGATTCGATTGAGCTCAAATTGGATATATATGTCATAAACCACCGTCGCAAGACCGGTATTGATTTTGGTGTCTATAGGACTTATAGTTTTTCTACAGGGCTACGACAAAGATTTCTCTTGCATTATGGCCTATGGGAGGAATTTCTTGAAGGTGCGCTAGCGTTTAAACGGTAGATTCGATTGAGCTCAAATTGGGTATATATGTTATAAACCACCGTCGCAAGACCGGTATTGATTTTGGTGTGTATAGGACTTATAGTTTTTCTACAGGGCTACGACAAAGATTTCTCTTGCATTATGGCCTATGGGAGGAATTTCTTGAAGGTGCGCTAGCGTTTAAACGGTACCTTCGATTGAGCTGAAATTGGGTATATATGTTATAAATCCCCATCTTAAGACCGGTATTGATTTTGGTGTGTATAAGACTTATAGCTTTTCTACAGGGCTATGACATAAATTTCTTTTATATTATGGCATAATGGCATATGGGGAGAAATTCTTGAAAGTACACACGCGTTTAAACGGTGCATTCGATTGAGTTTCAATTTGGTATATATGTTTGAATAATTCATCAATTAAAATTTATTTAAATGCTTGGTAATGATCTTAATCGTAAGTGTTCGGAAAGTCGAGTGGAGTCACTCCAGATTTTTTTTGTATTTTAAGTTATTAAACACCAGTTCATTTGAAAAACTCTTTAAAAATATTCTATTTTCAGCATAAGCTATATTTTTATGTTAATTTATTGGATACACATAGTTAAACGTTAATCTTCTTAATTGCAATCTACAATCGTAAAATAGTTGATAAAATTGCTAATGAATATTACAAGGCTCAAAGCTATGTACATTAATTTTTCGCTAATTCCTTTTGTAGACAACCCCTATTTCGCATCTCAAAAAGTGCTCTAATTTTAAGCAGCTGTAACTCGGTGAATTTTTGTCGTAGAAGGACATTTTTTTTTTTAAATTGTTCATGAAATTGTATAAGGAAAATTTTTCTAAATGTAACTGATGAGGACCGGGGGACCGTATAAAAATTTAAATTTCGTAATTTTTATAGGAATTGATTTATTGACTTCGATTGTTTCTGATATAATAGATTATGCATTAAAGCATTTTTTGCAATCGGAACTATGTGTCTCTGACTAACAGTTTAGGAAATGGCCATTGGGCACCGTTAACACTGGACATCCGAATATTTGTACTACATTTCTAGCCGTGCCTAGAATGCCTATCGGTCAAACCGTGCATTTTGATAACAACGCAAGCAAATAGAAAGCAGAATTTTCTGCATTATGCATGCGGACAAATGATTAAAACGACCGTCTGGAAAATTTTTGCTCTCTAATTCTTTGAAAAGTCCGTGTCTATGCGAAAACAAGAGTATTTTCAAAGAATGGTCTATTTTTTTTTCTTTCACTTAATGCATTTTAAAATGTATTAGTATACGAAATAAGTAGAAATTTTTTGGCATCGCATCCAAATGATGTCACGAATGGGCGTGGCCAGAGACCCAATCTCCGGGAACGGACATTAATCATTGTCAAATTCTGCACTGCTTTAACAGCACTTTGGACGATAAAAGAGCTTTTGTATGTAAAGATTCTCTATAGATACACGAATTCTTTTTGCGTGTCTTATCGCTTTTATGCAACACTAGCTCTTTAGCGATAATTCTGCTTTATATACATATAATTTCTTAGTCTGAGCATTTATTTTTTAAAAAATATTGGATCACTTTTTTTAAAAGTATTTTGCTCTCACGGAATGTTCTGTTAGAATTTAATTAACCGTATCGAGATGGTTTTAGAATTCAGTTATTCAACAATAAATTCCGGGAATTTTTTATTTTTTCTAATAATTTATCGTATGTGGTAGTCCGCGCGAGAAAATAGAATTCGTAATATAAAAATTCCCCTTTTAAAATCTCTTTAAATGAATGTTAACCCTTTGAAGTGCGGTGGCTGTACCGAGGAATCACCTTATTTCAGCGCTTTCGCAAATGCTTCCAACGCTGAAAAAATGCAGCCGTTGCCACCGATTTACTTAAGGGTGTATGTCGAAAAAAAAAGAACTCTGATTTTAGTGTTGGTACACAAGAAATAAACCAATAGCACCATGGTCTCCAAAAAATTCCAGATGGTTCTTCATAAGCTGCTTTACACACTGCAATAAGCGAAAATGCTATGGCGTTTGTGAAATGTTCAGAAAAAATTCTTAAACATGGATCTGAGCTGCAAGATTTTTCGAAGACTGACACGCTTTGCGAAAATTTCCGATTTTTAAGAGTTTTTTCTAAAAGTTTTGAAACTGATACAGATGGATCGTTTATCTCAGTATGTAGTGCAGCTTGTAAAGAGACAGTTTCAAAATTTTGAAGTGCCTGGCATAATTAGTTTATTTGTAATTATGTACCAAAATCACATGATTTTTTCGAACAACACCGTTAACTACCAGTATTCGTTAATTACCAGTTAATTACCAGTAGATTACCGTTAATTACCAGTAGATCGGCCGGTCGGTCGATTGAATAACCTACCTGGTGCCACAGAGCTAAAGCTGACACATCTGGCTGCGCCGCACTGCCAGCTGATTTACGCAAGTATACACATATGTGCGTAACTCGTATATCTCAAAAACTGTTGGTCGTAGAATGTTGAAACTTTATATTTAGGAATGTTGTAACACCTAGTTGTGCACCTCCCTTTTTGGCTTCATTGTACTTGATAGTTTATCTGCATGTCCACACTAAAGAGTTTCCATGCATTAAGGTCCATGAATGTCTTTGATATATTACGTCTGTAGTCAGTCATTAATTGGACCATGCCCAAAATCTGGCCAACTGTCATCGAGTTTGGCGAGTTTTTCCGAAATATCGCCAAATTTGGCTGCAAAAATAGTTACTTGTTTGGCATAACAATTCGAACCATAGTTACGTGAAACTGGGCATTTCCCTTTATTTTATTGCAATCGACTGGGTAATTTATTTACAGGTTCACCCAAAAGGTTTTCAATACATTAAGGTCTATGGATACCTGCGATTCATTAAAAGTCTCTCGTCAGTCACTACTTTGGCTATGTCCAAAATCTCTTAAACTATCGCAAGTTTGGCAGCTTCTGGCACAAAGGCGCCAAATTCAATGCCAAAAGCAAGTTTTTAAAACTGAACTTTAACGATATCGTAGAAGTTTGTCTACAGAAATCAGTAAACCTTAGTATTATTGCAGTGTTGTATATCTTTCAAATGAAATGAGTTGAGATAAAGTTAACGGAAATATTTATGATTCAATAGAGGTACAAGGTAGACATGTGGTGTTCACGGCAAAAAATTTTTTTTCATTGTACTCAAAGCGCATGTTCTATTTCTATTGATGCGCAGTCCTGCAGAAAATTTCTTACTATCGTTAATCAATCTTGTGTTTAATTTTTAACGTTTCATCAACTACACCATAAACTTTACCATGACAAAGTGGATAAGGGCACTGTACATGGTAGACGACTGATGTGCAAACGTCCAACGTTCGGGCCTAACGCGCAGCTCTAGGTCTAACTATTAAGAGTTTTGGCTGGTATCTTCAGATGTAACATGAATACGCATTAGAGCAGGTATGGGCAAACTTTGAAAAGCTGCGAGCGAAATTTTAGTTAACGAAGTCACGGGCCGTATAATTGGGATTTATATAGGACTAGCGGCTACCCGCGACTTCGTCCGCGTCGGCTTTAGAATTAGGTCCCGAGAGAAACGAAGCATGTGTGAGTAACAAATATGTTTGCGACTAAAGAAACTGCATTTAAATATTATTTGCTTTTTACTTATTTTAAATGAAGTATAATGCATGGTAGTATACTTCATTTAAAATAACAGAGTATGTAAAAATACTAAATTTAGATTTTTTTCAGGCATTTGGCAAATAGAGTCAGTTACGACAGTATTTGCGAACTGTTTTGAGTGTTCTTGTAAAAGAAACATTTATGCTATATGCATGAATTTTAGCCTATGTAAATCAGGAATAGTGCAGCTTTCTATTAGAGAAAAAGTTTTAGAATCGGTTCTAAAGTTACAGAGATACCCATAGAGCGTAATGTATTAGAATTATTTTGAGTGTTCCTGTAAAGGAACTATTTGCGCTACATGCATTAAATTTAGCCTATAATACTCAAGAATAGTGTAGCTTACTATCAGTGAAAAAAGTTTTGGAATCGGTTCAGTACTTACAGAGACACATAGAGCGTAATGTAATTCTTATGAGTATCCCTGTAAAAGAACTATTTGTGATATATGCATAAAAGGTAGCCTATAACACTCAGGGTCCCCCCAGTGTCTAAGAGGGGCTGCTCTCCAACCTGGAAGGCGGGAGGTGCCAGGTTCAAACACCGGTCGCGCCTGTCGACCTATCCGCTCGCAGTTTTCCGTGTTTTTTTCAACAAACTCGCGAAAATACGGGCTAGGATCCTTAGAAAATTCCACACAGAGGAATTCTCCATATACGCCTAGGACCATATAGGCCTAAGACTTTCAATCAGTGAAGAAAGTTTTAAAATCGGTTTAGTTGCTAAAAAATTTCCATAGAGCGCAATGCATTAGCATTATTTTGAGTGTCTTTAAAAGAATTATTTATGCTATATGCTTGAAAGGTTGCCTGTATGTTAAAGAACAGCGGATTGTCCCGAAAACTCGTAACAATATTATTATTATCGAACTGTGGCATTTCACTTTGCTTCTTGATTCAATAACCATTGTTATCTGTTGTGATATCCTTCTTTGTATAGTACTATATTAAAGTTTCTTTGTAGGGCATAAAAGAGTGCTCGTAAGAGGGGACCCCCAGTGAAGTTTTCGCCCTGGGCCCCATCTTTGGTACCTCCTTATATGAACTTTAAACTTTGGCTTCCCGTACACCGTAATGTACTGGAAGTCTTACCTGCTTCCGTGAAGAACTACTCATGCTATATGCACATGTTTTCAGTAGGGTGCATCGGCACTGGATTTATGAGCTAAATGCCGCTGTAAGTCCTTTCATTGTTTAGCGCACGGCTACTACACTATACATATACATAGACACCCACGCACACACCATGGCCGAGGGTATAAGGCACTGAACATGGTAGGCTGTCGATCTAACAGTCTGGAGATTTTGGTCAGTTATCTCCAGATGTAACTTGAATACCCGTTAAAGCCCCTTTAAACACCTCTTACGAAGGCAAAACTCCATTAGTATTTCTCGTGTAAGCTTGCCATAAGAACTACACAACTACACCTTAGCATCTACAAAAATACTTGTTAATTCGAAAGTATTAAGTTTTCAACACCAGAAGGTTGTAAGCCGGTGGATATTCATCGCAAAATGCTGGCTGTGTACGGTGACACGTGTGTGTCGAAACAACACCTTCTATATACAGAAAGCCTAACAACTAAAGCTTTGACGTCATCACTAGATCTTCTTTTACAGTATGACGTCGTCACAGTTTTATTTTCACAAAATAAAACTATTTTAAATATTCGTTAAAGTGTCTCACTCATAAAATATTTTAATAATTTAAGATAGAAAAATTAATTTTACGACGAATCTATCACTAATTATGTAATATGATACAGAAACAGATCATAATGAATTATTTTGTATCAAAATGGTATTTTAATTTTTATCTTTAACTGCAGATGTTGTCTAATATTTCTAGCATTCACCAGAAATAGTTTTCCTGCTTCAAAATAAAACTATAATAGCGTCATATAAGAAGATTTATTTATGACGTCAAGGCTTCAGTTATAAGGCTTTTTAAATCTAGAAGGTGTTGGTCGAAGCCCACGGTGACGAGGTGGGCGAGAATGTTTAGCGACAGTCAACAGGAGAAAAGAGATTTGTCGCCACAAAGTTGTGTAGAGAAACTGATTGAGGACATTGACACTGGAATTCTTTTCAACGACTGCAGGGACTGCAATCAAGGAATGCAATTCGCTGTCGGAATTCGCAACCTTTCTAAGCAATGGGACGCCTGCCTAAACGGCATGGATGATTATTTCTAAGAAATTCTGTATGCGTTTCACTCATTAAATATTGTCGTTTTTATCTATGTATCTGTCTCAGTTCTGTCCCAACACATCTCATGGATGCAGTCCTCGAATCATTTTCATTTGAACACCCCTTATATACTCTACAAATGCAGCGATTCGCATTCACAGGTTCATGCAAGTCTGTATACGTTGCGCGAAATTACAAGTTGTGTCTATCTATCCAAACATCTAATTTTGTATTAAACAAACACATACAAATTATCAATTTATTACCGACACAGAAGACGTGTGTCCGTTTCTGCAAAAGAAAAAAAAAACAACAGAAAATGAGAAGGAACTCGGGAGGAAAAAAAACAGAGTCTTTGACTCGTATCTCCTTTGATGTTAACTCCCGGAGCTCTTTCTAAAATAAGTTAAAAGAAGGTCATCTATTATAATCCCATTTGTCAACGTCAGATCGTCCATTTGCGTGATACACCCATAGAGAAAGAGAGATTTTCAAGTCATACTTTATTTATTTTTTACTGCATTTTCTCTATCACTTCTGAGTTATTTTGGAATAAAAAAAAATAATAATAACACTTGTTCGTGTGGATCTCGATGCAATTTTTTATGCTTCAACTAGATGCATTTTTATATGGTGCTTTAGCATACGTCTTTGTGCAGTCTGCATGGTTAGCGAGAAATAAATTCCCCCTTTGCAGATGCCTCTAAAATGCGTTCTATCGGAATGAGATAAAATTTGAGCAACGTGCTTGATATTTACTGAAATAAAAAATTTAGTACCAAAATCCGCCGACAGGGGTCGCTGTAATAAACATTAAAAAAATTTAATGTACTGCACGGAAACAGCTAACACTCTCGTCGTGCCATGTGGCAACAGACTATACAGTATTCAACAAAAGGCATCTAATAGGGTAGACAGCGCATCCTATGGTCATCACATGCATAGGGCAGTGACAAGAATGTACCACGTGACTATTTGACTGGGGCAGCTAGTTTAAGATACTTCTCGCTCTTTTGGTGTTATTATGGGGAAAAATACAAAGAGCCAAAACATTTTGACCACCTACTCCGAAAACGCGTTGCGCCTACTTTGGCCTTCAAAACACCTGGAACACGCCTGGGCATGGATGCCATGAGTTAGAGATGAGTTCGGGCTCATTTTTTGAAGCCCGAGCCCGAAATTTCAGCTAAAGACAAATAAATTTAACTACTTCATTAATAGGATACAATAAATTTTGGAGCTTCACACACCTTCTAGTCCCCCGTGCCGCTATTTTTTAAAATAAGTACGTCTATTTATCCCATGAATTATCCCATAATCCCCCCATCCTATTTATAGCATGACATGGAAACATCTCAATTTTTTTGTGATTGACAAATTAAGAACTCCACTTCTTTTTCGTTTAAGTAACACTGCATGCAAGCAATAATTTGAGCATACATTACTTATTTATAGGTGGGTGCAGGTAGTTTTTAACAAAAACTTCCAAGAGAAATTCTTTGTGAGATAAAATTACTTTTAAAAAAAAGTAAGAAAATCTGAAATACTTTGAGATTTTAAATGCTCACTAAAGTGTGCTATATATTAAAAGCGTATCATAATCCACGCGTCTTCCCTATTTTCTTCCTTTATTCCATTAAGTTGTAAAGTGTACCATTAGTCATTATTCACGAGTGTGCCGCATTTTTCTCCCTTGTTCTATAAAACACACCTTAGGAATCGAAATATATCTTAAAATCACCTTCTAAAACTGTTTTACAATCTGAAATCACTTTTAAAAATCTGTTTCAAGGAGTATGTTCAACAAAGGAGAAATTTTTCACGAGCCCGAGCGCGCCCGAGCCCGAACGCAATCGTGAATTACAGAGTCCGAGCCCGAGTCGGGCCCGGGCTCGGGCTCGGGCTTTCGGGCTCGGGCTGAGCCCGTCTCATCTCTACCACGAGTTCTTGGTAGAAAACTGGAGACAGGTTGAACCAAATATTTAAGTAGCTTCACACAAGGTCGAGATATTGGAACATGGTGGTGTTTGATCTCTGAGCTGCCTGGGAGAGGGTGCAGCTGTTCTCCTTGAAGACGGTGTACTCTGATACGACCATGGACGTTGAAGGAGAAACCGGGATTCATCCCACCAGGCAACTCTCTTCCACATATCCATGCTCCAGTCTGGATGTACCCTCTCCCACTGTAGGCTTAGTTGACAATGACACTTGGTAAGTAGAGGCACACGAGTGGGACATCTGCTTCGCAGTCCCGTGTCCAGCAGTGTCTACTGAGCTGTGTGTTCCGAAAAACTTGAACTTGAACCTGCATTGCATTGGCTGTCAGCTGAACCACTGTCTGCCACCGATTTTGTTGTTCTAGGGGGGACAGTCTCTGACGTCCTCTTCCTTTGATGATGCTTGGATGCACAACATGTTAACGTGCATTGCTGGTTTCACCGTCATTAATCCACTTTTTATAAATACTAACAACGGCAAATCGTGAACAACAGACCAGTCGTGCAGTTTCGGAGATACTCTTTCAGAGTCTTCAGGCCATTACAATCTGCCTTCTATCCAATTCGCTTAGATCAACAGCCTTTCCCATTACTCACAAACGTAAATGCAAGAATGATTCCTTACCTTCTCCAGCAACAGTTAAATACCATTCCTACTTAATTACGTGCTCTGCGTGTCATCCAGACGAGTTCATTGAAAAATGTGGAGGGGGTCATAATGTTTTGTCCCGTCTGTGTAGTCCTTAAGAGCTGCGGTTTTTGATAAGATACATCTAATACGGTAGACATGCGACCCTATAGCGGAGATATGTAGCACAGTAATAAAAATGTAGCACGTGACAGTTTGACTGTATTATTTGTTATCTTGTAGACACGCCAAGTTGCCGGATGCGCCGTCTATTGTGTTAGACGTCTATAGTTTCAACGACTACGGTAGCCACATTTTTGAGGCTCTTAACCCATTTTGGACTGATGTTGCGATTTTGCAACATAAAGTTAAATATTATTTTAAAAAATGAAAATTAAATTTTAAAAGTATCTGTACATTGACACTCGTTTTAAACATGATTTTGCGTTTATAAAATGTCAGATTGTCTTTTAATTTAATAGAATCTACATATTGCATTATTAACATTTATCATTTGTGTTTGTAAACAAACAGTAACACTTTAAAACTGCCGCCCAGGTGGTGTAGTGGCTAGAGAACCATTCTATCACGCCGTGGGTCCGGGTTCGAATCCCGGCTTGGGCATGGATGTTAACTTGTCCGTCCCTTCATAGGGGGTAGTGCTGTCCGCCCACTGGGTGCTCCCATAATAAAATGGACAGTAACTAGGGCCGTTGATGGCAAAGGCTTGTGGCCAATGCCTGCCCATTAGAAAAAAAAAATTTAAAACTTGAAGGAACATTCAGACTTTGCGAATATCACAATGTTCTCTGAAAATATATTGCTGAAAAGATATTTAGAGTGTAAAATTTAATTTTGTTTCATGTTTTTTATGGAACAAAAGTATCTTTAAGTGGGTCAAGGTAGAAAGCATAACTAATAAATAGCTTATGTATATTATTTAAATAAACATGTTTTTTTAAACACTTTTAATGTCTTATTTATTCATTAGTGGGTCCTAAACTGTCATTATCATAGCCTTTGAAAAATGAAAATTGTGGTCTTAAATCGGTCAAAAAAAATGGTCATTTAATTAGAGTTCTAAATACCCTGCTTCCACTTTTGACAGTCTTTCTGAGAAACTTTTCTTTCTCATAACAGACACCCCCCCCCTCACATTAGTATCCACTTTCTATTTTATAAAAAATTACTTCTTAATTTCAAATTCTCGTGAGCTCACGAATAAAATCACTTCATCTTCAAGCGTGCGTTAAAGTAAGCTGTAAGATTTATGTATTCCACCCATGGAAAAAAACCGTAAATGAAGATTTCTCTCACCAGGGGGAGTCCTTTAAAACTCAGCCATATTCTGTCACTCACGGCCGTATACATTAGAGCCACCTGTCACAGAAGGGAATCTTATTTCGTGTGGGTCTGGCGTGGGCACAGCATGACATGGAAACATCTCAATTTTTTTGTGATTGACAAATTAAGAACTCCACTTCTTTTTCGTTTAAGTAACACTGCATGCAAGCAATAATTTGAGCATACATTACTTATTTATAGGTGGGTGCAGGTAGTTTTTAACAAAAACTTCCAAGAGAAATTCTTTGTGAGATAAAATTACTTTTAAAAGAAAGTAAGAAAATCTGAAACACTTTGAGATTTTAAACGCGCACTACAGTGTGCTGTATATTAAAAGCATATCATAATCCACGCGTCTTCGTTATTTTCTTCCCTTATTTCATTAAGTTGTAAAGTGTACCATTAATCATTATTCATGAGTGTGCCGCATTTTTCTCCCTTGTTCCATAAAACACATCTTTGGAATCGAAATATATATATATCTTAAGATCGCCTACTAAAACTGTTTTACAATCTTCGCCAAGCATATTCCAACTATACTTCACCGTTCAATACTATTTGGAATCTGCATCATAATCCATGAGTGTGCCGTGTTTGTCTTTCTTGGGTTGATTTCTACTTTAACGCCCCGACTCCCGCCAAGGTGGCGATAATGAACATATACACAGTTACCAGGAAGAAATTTTTTTTTCATTTATGTTGCAGCCAAAGTTTAGAATTAAAATGGCGATTTGAAACAGCATGTAAGTAGAGCATTCCATTCCATATTAATTTATTTTGGTTTGCAAATTTGTGCAGTTTTAATAATTAAATGTCTTGAAATTCCTTAACTGGTGCGTCCCCCCCCCACCTCTCGCCAAGGTGGCGATAATTAAAAATATGTAGTTACCACGACGATTTTTTGTATTTATGTGGCAACCGAAGTTTTGAATTAAAAGGGCGATTTAAAACAATATGTAAGTACAACATTCCATCACTTACTAATTTATTTTGGGTTGCCAATTAATGTAGTTTTAATAATTAAATGTCTTCAAATTCCTTAACAGGTGCGTTTATAGCTAATTTGTTCACTTTAGTAGGTTGAACCCTACTTTACCCCCCCCCCCCCTATAGCTAAGATGGCGATAACTACGCACATTCAGTTACCACGACGACTTTTTGCATTTATGTGGCAACCGAATTATAAAAATGGCTGTTTGAAACAACATGTAAGTAGAGCACTACTTATTTGTTTATCTATTTATTTGGGTTGTCAGTTAATGTAGTTTTAATAATTAAGAATCTCGAATTCCTTAATGGTGCATTTATCACTAATATGTTCATTTTCGTTTTCACCTTGCTACTTTTGGAGCGTTGAAACTTGTGCATAACGCCTAGAGAGCCTTTACTGCAAAGCTCACCAAAGTGCGGCGATTTTTTAGGTTGAAAAGAGAGTGTGTGCGTGTGTGTGTGGGGGGGGGGGAGGAATAGGAATCAACTCTTTCTTGTTCTAAAGAACACATCTTTGGAATTAAAATCTATCTGAAAATCTCCTACTGAAACTGTTTTACAATCTTCACCAAGCATAGTCTAAGTATACATCACCATTTTAAATACTGTTTGGAATGGGCATCATAATCCATGTTTGTCGTCCTTGTTTCCCGTAACACATATTTGGAATTGATATCAATATTAAAATCGCCTACTAACGCTATTTTAGAATCTTCGCCAGGCATATTCTAACTATATTTTTCTAGTTTCTAGCTGAATTCGAAAGATATCACCAAGCTTGGTTCTGTTTTGAAGTTATATTTTGGCAGCAAACTTAGCGATCACTTATCAAAAATCGGAATATATATAACTTTGCTATATTTTATTTAAAATAACTATCTACGCATAGGTAAAATTGCAATAAAGGATTTTATGGTATGACCACAGCAGTTTATGGTGTTTTATGTTTTAATTAAAGTATTCAACTTTAATTAAACAGGATTTTTAACATGGGGGGGGTTAAATTTTGGGGGGAAATTCGATCACGTTTAAGGGGAAATGTGTCATAAAATCTAGCAACACTGTCTCAAAAACGAAAGGAACCGGGCAACATCCCTGACACTCGCAGTGGCCAAATCTATAGTCCACAGTCAACACCTCCTAGATATACAATGCCCGAGGACAGAAACGTTTACGTCATCACTAGGTCCTCTAAAATGGCGTCAACACACATTTATTTTCACAAAGTATTCAAAGTTTGTGAGGAATTTAGCTCCGGCATAAAACATTTTAATGATTTAAGATAAAAAATTTAGTTTTATGGTAAATAAGAAATTTTAACTATCACTAATTATATAATACTAGCTGAAGTACCCGTCCTCGACGTGTTAGTAAATGCAAATTTCAAAAAAGCAAGAACTTTCGTTAGCATTGTAGGAGTACACAGAATGGATGTAGTATGTTGCCAAAGTAAAGAAAGCAAAGTTATAATTTTTATGTATTGTTAAAATATTACAGGTTAGAGAGTAACTAAGTAATATCATTTCATTCGCTTTAGTCGTAATTATGGTATGCGCGAACGAATATTTACGCATATTGAAATAATTTTCGCAAAATCTCAAAATTTAATCAACATTTTTGAAAAATTGGAAGCCTAGAATTTAAGTTGTGTGACAACCTATCATGTCACCCAAATTCGTTTCATTCCCTGCAGTCTTTATTTCATGATGCTGGAACAAATTTTAGGCATTTTAAAACGATTTTCGCAAAATCTCAAAATGTAATCAAAATATTTTTAAAATTCAGAGCCTATAAATTAAGATTAGCAACTACCAATCCTATCACTAAATTTCGTATCATTCGTATTAGTCGTTATTACGTGATGTTTGAAGAAATATAAACGTATTTTGAGAGAATTTTCACAAAATCTCAAAATCTAATAAAAATGTTTAAAAAATTGGACTCCTATAGTTTATGTTGAGCAACCATCTATCGTGTGACCAAATTTCATATCATTCGCTTTAGTCGTTATTACGTAATGCGGGAACAAAGATTCACTCAGTTTTAAACGATTTTCACAAAATCTCGAAATCTGATCGATTTTTTTTAATTAGATGCTTATAGTTTAAGGTGAGTGACCACCTATCATTTCACCAAATATCATTTTTTCACCTTTGCAGTTATTACGTGATGTGCGAACACAAATTTACGCAGTTTGAAAGGATTTTCGCAAAATTTCAAAATCTAATCAAGATTTTTTTTAATTTGACGCCTATGTTTTAAGTTGAGTGACCACCTATCATGACACCCTATTTCATATCATTCGCTTCAGTCGTTTTTACGTGATGCTTGAACACAAATTTACGCAGTTTGAAAGGATTTTCGCAAAATCTCAAAATCCAATCAAGATTTTTTAAAAATTGGACGCCTATGTTTTAAGTTGAGTGACCACCTACCATGACAACCAATTTCATATCATTCGCTTCAGTCGTTTTTGCGTGATGCTTGAACACAAATTTACGCAGTTTGAAACGATTTTCGCAAAATCTGAAAATCTAATCAAGATTTTTTAAAAATTCGACGCCTATGTTTTAAGTTGAGTGACCACCTATCATGACACCCAATTTCATATCATTCGCTTCAGTCGTTTTTACGTGATTCTTAAACAAAAAAGCATCACGGACAGAATGACAGAATGACAGAACGACAGAATGACAGACAGACAAACTTTTTTTTTAGGGTCGCATCGGATTCCCGGGTGCTTGACACGGTTAGAAATCGCAAAATTTTTGAATTCCAATAAATGTACAGACAAAAGTCTAATTTTATTTTTATAGATGGCTAGCTGAAGTACCCGTCCTTGACGGGTTAGTGAATGCAAATTTCCAAAAAGCAAGAACTTTCGTCAGCATTGTAGGAGTACACAGAATGGATGGAGTATGTTGCCAAAGTAAAGAAAGCGAAGTTATAATTTTTATGTATTGTTAAAATATTACAGGTTAAGAGAGTTACTAAGTAATATCATTTCATTCGCTTTAGTCGTAATTATGTGATGCGCGAAAGAATATTTACGAATATAGAAATAATTTTCGCAAAATCTCGAATTCGGATCGATTTTTTAAAATTAGATGCTTATAGTTTAAGATGAGTGACCATCTATCATTTCACCAAATATCATTTTTTCACCTTTGCAGTTATTACGTGATGTGCGAACACAAATTTACGCAGTTTGAAACGATTTTCGCAAAATCTGAAAATCTAATGAAAATTTTTAAAAATTCGACGCCTATGTTTTAAGTTGAGTGACCACCTATCATGACACCCAACTTCATATCATTCGCTTCAGTCGTTTTTACGTGATGCTCGAACACAAATTCACGCAGTTTGACAGGATTTTCGCAAAATCTCAAAATCCAATCAAGATTTTTTTTAAATTCGACGCCTATGTTTTAAGTTGAGTGACCACCTATCATGACACCCAATTTCGTATCATTCCCTTCAGTCGTTTTTACGTGATGCTTGAACACAAATTTACGTAGTTTGAAACGATTTTCGCAAAATCTCAAAATCCAATCAAGATTTTTTTTTAATTCGACGCCTATGTTTTAAGTTGAGTGACCACCTATCATGACACCCAATTTCATATCATTCGCTTCAGCCGTTTTTACGTGATGCTTAAACAGAAAAAGCGTCACGGACAGAATGACAGAATGACAGAACGACAGAACGACAGACAGACAAACTTTTTTTTGAGGGTCGCATCGGATTCCTGGGTGCTTGAAACGGATAGAAATCGCAAAATTTTTGAATTCCAAGAAATGTACAGACAAAAGTCTAATTTTATTTATATAGATATAGAAATAGATCATAATAAATTATTTTTTATCAGAAAGGTATTTTAATTTTTACATTCACCGCTTTATTCTACAGCTTGAGATTGAAAAATTTGTCAAAAATTAAATATTTTATATTTTTCAGCCGTTCTTCATTTAAATAATTTAGGAAAGGACACTCTGTATTCAGTGAAATTTTCAAATATACCTAGAATATATAATTGTTGTTGGTTGTCACGATGTAAAAGAAATTGGAAACAATAATTTATCTTCTTTCGAAAAATCACTAAAAATTAAAAATTTAAGCTAGGGATAACCGATTTTTATTATCTTTTTTTGGAATCGAAACTTTCCGAGTATGCAATGATAAAAAATTGCCGACCAATAATTAAAAAGATATGAGCTGATACATGTGCGATAACACTTATTTGGGGGGATTGGGGAAGATATTTGATAGTTAAAAAAATTATTGAAAGCAATACTTAGCGTCACCGAAATTTCACATGCATGCAAAGTTTTAGCTCGATCGGATGATAGTGGGTTAAAATTCATAGAAGAATTTTGAACTGGAATGTCATACACAGTTAATTAAAAACTTTAAAAAATGATGATTAATTTAATTTTTTGTTTTCAACTAAGAAATATTTATGATAACTATATTATAAATACGGCATGTATTTTATAGTCGCAGATGAAAATGCTAAACATTAATAATAAACCTAGGACCGAAGCTACCCATTTACCCATTATAAAGTGGAATTTATTTTTAAGTCAATATTATTTTTTGTACTTTAACTACTTAAAGTATTGGGGTTTTTTTAATTTCTATTACAGTTTTTTTCATTCTATCTAAAATATAGAATAATGTGTGTGTGTGTGTGTGTGTGTGTATTATTAATACCGAATTACTCAATTAATAGCCCTAAACTTATTGAACAAATAAACACAAAAATTAGACTAAACAGAAAGTTTACTTTTACTATTAAACTGCTTAATTTTGCAGTTCCAAACGGGAAATTTATGAATATATTTAAATATTTATAAATATATGTTCTAGAAGGAATGTTAAATTTTTGGTTCGTTTTATCCAAGTAAAGAATTCTTCTGAACTTTGTGAAGTCATGTTTCTGATCAAGTTTCCCTTGTTCTGACCTTGAAAAGTACCTGTTAAGTAGTCAAAATTTTCATGACTGAAACAAGACATATGTCAGTGGTCCACAAAAAGTAATTCGACGTAATTAAGTAACAGTGAAAAATAATCAATATAAAACTGCAGTTGCTGGGTTATACTTAGAGGTATGCTGATGTTTATTTAGTGTTAATCATGAAAAGTGAAACGTAGTACAAAAATTATTGAGATAAAAAATGTTTTTTAAGATGAACAAATCTATCAACATAAAAATTATTTTAAAATTTTAATACTCCTTTTCTAGCAGGTCCTGACTATCGGACGAACACTTGGTGCACGTGCCCTGGGCACACATGGAGAAATAAGCCAAAAAATTGAGTTTAACACGATATACAGGGGCACAAAAATTGAGCCAGCTAAAGGACACAAAATCTGAAAAGTGCCTTGGGCACAAAAGTGTTATAGTGAAAGTCAGGCCCTGGTTTGTAGACAAAAACTAGATATAAAAGGAATTAAAACATTTTAAAATAGTTAATAATAATGTAAAGGAGTTAGTGATTTTTTTTTTAGGAGGGGGCCCCAAATTGAGTTGCGCCTCGGGCCTCTCAAGAGCAAAATTCGCCACTGGGTGGGGCCCGAAAAAAATAGTGCCAATTAAAATCGCGAAAATATATATACATATAGAACAACCTATCCCCACGTGCACACAGCGTAAGTATTTAAAATTTCTCAAATGACAAATAATTATCGAATTTACTATACAAATTTTGCTATTTTTTACCTAGTTATGTTAAATTGAAAAGTTTACTTTATTACTAAAAAAAAAGCCACATTTAAATATTTAATATTTATGTTCTTTATAGTTTCCTGTTCATAATTTTTAGATGATTTATTTATTTTAAAATAAATATCAACATATATAAAAAATACATTTATACATCGCTTTTCGTAAATCAAGAAAACAAAACAGAAAAATATCTGATTACACTGCAAAAATACGATCACGCAAATAACAAATGATTTCCTCCTAAGCGGAAAATTTCGCCAATAGCTACCGATTGCCGAAATTTTTCCGTTCGGTCGTGTAGATCACCGTGCGAGGGTCCGAAGATCTGGGTCCAGAAGGCAACGCCAAATAAGCCGTTTGGAAGCCAAGTTAATTCCGAGTCAGTATGGCTTCTGTGCTCAATGCCAAATATGTCAACCCGTTGAAGAGAAGAGACGCCCAATTCAGGGCAAGCCAGCCCATGGCCCATACATAATTTAGATAGGGGGAAAATCGTATAACTATCGCTTTTTTAAGTGCGTTTTTTAATGGATAGTATTAAAATATAGTAAAAAGCGTGTATTTTTTTAATGAAGGTAAATTACTGAAAGAACTGCCTTACATAATAGGAAGATACTTAGATTTAGATGGTGCTTAGTCGGTGGGGCCAGGCCCCTCTGGCCCTTAATGACGAGCCGCCACTGTATGTCACCCTCAACTATTTTTATAGAAATCCAATCGATTCTTCGTAACTGACAACAGTCAAAACGTCAGAGTTTGGTGTTACCAGAGCGGGAACACTGCGCATAACCAATAGTTCGACTGCTGAAGGACAAAATGCATTTCACTGTTCCAATATAGATTAAATATCACTAACTTTTCAGATTCAAAAAAGAAATTTTGCGCTCACGTTATTCTATAAAATAAAACATCCATTCAAATATATTTTTAATACACTTAAAATTAGGTTCATTTATACAGCTTTAAATGGTGTGTTGAAGATCTGAAAAGCGGTGACACGAAGGGCTAATATCATTCCGTTCTCTTCGCTTTTCAAACAAAATTCCTTAAATAAATACCCACATGAAGGTAATTACGAATTTAAACCGGAAACGAAAAATCCTTTCTGCATTGGAGTGAGGGGGTGAGTGAATGAGTTCAAGTAGCTCTTTATTAAAGCGGGGGAAGAAATCTTATTTGTTATTCGTTCAATTTTGACAGTTTCCATGGCAAAGTGTGTCGACCCCGCTCGCGCTTCAGGACAAACTGACGGATCCCGATTCCTTGCTTTAACCCTTTTAACGCGCAGTGGTCCCCCTCTGGGAACATCCAACTCTGACGTTTTGACCGTTGCCAGTCACGACGAATAGATTTGATTTCTATAAAAATAGTTGCGGGTGACATAGCTCCACGAGAATCCTTTACTTTTTGGCACGTCATAGCCCGTAAAAAAAGGGTCACGATTATTTTTAACAGCACTGACATCTTCTGAAAAATGGAAGAACGCGAGAACAGCTGGATAGATTGCCCAATGCTGAAAAAAGGGCAGCCGTTGCCATCGCTCGACTTAACTACCAGCAAGATGGCGGACAGCCCACTGCGTCAAAAAAAGGGTCTCTAGATCTGTGGCACGCGATGAACGTTTCGATCGTCTGCCATCTTGCTGGTAGTTAAGTTGAGCGATGGCAACGGCTGCCCTTTTTTCAGCATTGGGAAAGGGTTGCGCCTCAAAGGGTTAAATGACGCGCTTCCCCCTCTGACGAAATCAAATTCCTCATTATACTATTTTGTATTGCACAGATCTGGAGAGAGAATGTGTTTTTAAGTGTGACTTCTGTGGATTTTGGCAGTAAATTCCGTTCGCTTTTGTATATACTTTATCTCCTTGGTCGTCCATAAGCGGGGTGGGGGGAGGAGGGGCAGGTAGGGCACTCCCCCCCCCAGAGATTTAGTACATTGCGCAATGATGTAAACAGAAGTGCATCACAAAGCAAAATCGGAACCAAATTATTGCAAGTGTGAAATTTGCCCCCCTCTAGAAAAAATTTTTGAAGTTTGCCCCCCCTCCCCCTAAAATAATTTCTATGGGCGGCCATGTTTATTTTATTAGTGTTTTTCATTCACAACACAGAGTATATTCTGTCGGCATAAGTCGCCAAGCTTGGAGAGTTTAGGTGTGTTAACGTATGTATGTAACTCGCATATCTCAAAAACTATTAGTCGAAGATTGTTGAAATTTTATATATGAGAATGTTGTAACCTCTAGTTGTGCATAACGATTTTGGGTTCTAATCTATTCGAGAGTTTATTTACAGGACCACCTAAAAGAATTTCAGTACATTAACGTCTACGGACATCTTTAATATATTCTGTCTGCAGTCAGTCGTTGTTTCGTTCATGCCCTAACTCGCGCCATTTATCATCGAATTTGGCGGGTTTTGCCGAAATATCACCAAAACTAGCACCAAAAATAATTACGTGTTTCGGATAACTCTAAAGCTTTTAACCGTAAAATGTTGAAATTTTGTATTGAGAACTATTGTAACATCTAACTGCGCATCTCTTTTTAGATTGCAATCGACTGGATGATTTATTTATAAGATCACCCAAAAGATTTTAAGACAATGAGGTCCATGGATACCTTCATTTCATTAAATATCTGTGATGAACCGCTATTTCGGCTATGACCCAGATTTCGCTAACTATCTGAAACTTGACGGCTTTTGGTGAAATATCGCCCAATTAAGTGCCAAAAAGAAACCTTTCAAATTGACCTCAGCTTGGCGATATCGCAAATATCTGGCTAGAAATCACTAAACCTTAGTATTATGGCAGTTCAAACAAAATAAGTTTATATGAAGTGCACAGTAAATATTTATAATTTAATAGACGTACAAGGACGTCATGTGGTGTCCACATCAGATTTTTTCATTATTAAATTTGTGTTTCTGAAGTAAATTTGCTGGATTTGATTTAGTGTTATTAACTCTTGTTCATTTCATTATACACAGTCTAAGCAAATTGGGCATGTTATAAGTTGTTAAGAGTAATAATTTTACATTTTAACGTTCTATCTTGAATGAAACATTGTTTTTAAAAAAAAGGATAAATTTTAAATAACAGTTAAAATTCATTTTTTAAAATAATTAGTTATTTTTAGTAGTGAACTAAGTAGGCAGTGTAACATTAATTTGAACCTGCTAGTACGTTTCTTTGTACTGATTTAGTTTCTTTTAGTTGTTAAAAAGGCAAAGATTGGAGCAACAGCCCCTACGCGAGGCCAAGGTCTGCGCTGCCCAGCCACGTTCTCGTTCCCATGGGCTCTGGGGTGCAGAAGCATATGCCTCCGTCAGGTGGTCAGCCTGAAAGCCCCCAGTGTTTAACTCCCAAGCAAGCTTGGTCCTCATTTTATCGACCCATTCATGGGATGAAAGGCTGAGTCAGCCTTGACCAGCCCGGGAATCGAACCCTGGACCTGTGTCATGACAGTGCAATGCGCTATCATTAAGCCACCGGGCTTATTCTTTTTGCTATTGCATAGGTAATTATAGTTCATACATGAATATTCGTTTCAATATTTTTTTTTATTTATTTTTTCGTACTGTTCTCATGAGGGCTGCTACGAACAAATGCGGCGTTTCACCCTGAATGTACGGATCGCGTGCCGCAATAGAAATGTTTTAGAAAAAAAATGTTAAAAGTATCAATTATTTTTTTTCAGTACATGCTGTCTGATTACGTTCAGCGTGGAAAATTGGCATGCTGCCAATAAAAGAGAATCCAACTGTACCGGTTGAAGAGGGGGGGGAGCGAACGGAGTGAATGCACATGCTTCGTCTTGTTCATTAAATTCTTAGTTCATTTGATTTTATAATATCCTTCTGATTTTTGCGGTTATATTTGTAAACATAGTATTCCTACAGAATAAAATGGCTGGAACATCCAAGAATAAATCGTTCCGAAATAATTCTGCAAGCGCATATCTGTTTGGCACCCCCGACAACTAATGGGCGTGTCCGTTTCCGCCTCTAAACCGAGTGTTTACGATTTTTATCTAATCGGTACTGAAACAGTATATTTAATATTTAACATTAAATATCACAGCATGATTTATTTTATTTTATGTGCACCATGGGGTTTTATACACAAATTCAAATTCTATAATTTAAAAAAAAAAAAAAGGTAAACGACTTCAAATAACTTTCCCATAGCAAAAAGTTATTCCCATTTTCAGTTAGAAGGGTTTGGCAAATTCTCGCCAAATATAGCAGATATCGCCAAGCTGGGTTCAGTTTTCAGAATTTATTTTGTGGCACCAAACTTTGCAATAAATTGCCTGAAGTGGTCAACTTTTGGTGACTTTTGACATTAAGACCAGCGCCGTTACTCGCAACCCTTTTAAGCAATGGTTAAAAAACACGTTTTTTTTCAGTTTTTGGAATAACATTATCACAGCGTGATCAAATTAATATTGTTGCATAAAACTCTGCTAATTCCGGGATTCGTCGTTCTAAAGTGCAGTAGGTATAGAAAGTTCTAATAAAGCGACCCCTTGTCAGGATGAGACACTAACTTTATTGCTTCTAGAACTTCGTCGAATAATCATCTGTACAAAATTTCAGGAACAATTTCAGGAACACTAACGGCCGGGAGCTTTCTTATTACAGTCCGCTCAATACAGAAGTTTTCGCAAATGCTGTATTTCTCACAGAAAATAAAACACTTCCACAGGCGAAAAATTCAGTGGAAACTTACGAGGGAAATCCTAAACTGTCCGTCAAGACTCAGGAATGAAGAATTTACACACAGCACTTAAAAAGCAGCTTTTAAACATACGCGAAAGACCGGTTCAAAAAGCGCATCAAATAACGAAGCACAGTTTCCCAGCAAATCTCGGGTTTTTCTGTTCGCACGTCAGCGGACAGATAACAGACTGAGTTGGCCGCGGCCGCCAGCTCATATTTATAGGTGACGCAGAAACAACTTAAAAAAACTGTTTCTTGAAAGATTCCCTTAAAGCGAAATTTTCATTACGAAATTGATAAAGCATCATTAGGCTTTTATGTAATGTTAATGCAGGAAACTAGCTTTACAAGCCCCATTGGGAAAATAGTGCCAAATGATCGAAATATCGCCAAGCCTGGTGACTTTTTGGCGAAAATCGCTAAATATGGCGCCAAAATAGTTCCCCAAAAGTGAGGTTTGCGAATGCCTACGACCCATATTTCTCGAGATTTCTAGAAAACGCTATGTAAACCAATGGGGAAACCAAAAACTTCCTATCTCCTGTTCTAGTTAACCGATTTCGATGCAACAAAATGCATTTGAAGCGTAGAACACGAATTTTAAACTATTTCAAACCCCAGAGCAGCGGTTTGCCCCGAAATTTCGCAACAACATGGAACCACTCCTGAGGTATCCCTTCTCCAATAAAAACAAGAATTTTTGAAATCGGTTTATGCCGGTATCTCACTAAAGGGAAAATCCGAGGAACTCCGAGCTGGACCAACTTTCCCGACGGACTTGAAGGCGTGGTTATCTTTAAGGGTTGCAAAAGTAAACAAACTGTCTCCGACGACAAATAGTCATCGCATCGCTGATTTGGCATGAAGGTTATTATTTTACTAACCGTGACTCAGCATTTCGCGTCAAGTTAACCCTATCAAGTTAACCTTTTTAATTTCTTCGATGAAATCCATTTCTAAATCCAAACTCCACTTGAATGCCGCCATAATTTTATTTGCACGTGCGTGATTGCGATTCTATTCTGATATCGAGCCAAGCTTCGAACACAGAAGTGGTCGCCATTACTCGCCATTGCTTATGACGTAGCAGGAAGAAGTACTCTGATTGGCCGCAATTTCGGCCGACTCGGATTTTTTCGTTCCGAAAGGTAAAAGTTGGAGATCGTCGTCGTCAAGGCAACGACGGGAGAAAATCCGCCGAAAGTTGATCTGAAGGAAAAGTTGGTCGAACGGATCTTAGTGTGATACTCCTATTACGCGGTAACAAATTATCGCTTGACAGACATATAAAATGGATGTAAAAGGTGCTCCCTCGTTATACCAGTCTAGTTAGAGCAGTTTTCCACGTATTCGTCCTTTCTGGTCTTTACGGGGGACACAGGGTTGACACTACTTTTCAACAATCGTTCCCAACGCCTATCCTCGAAGAAGCGCAATCGAACTTTTTCCAGGGTCTTCATTATGCCGAAATGGCCCTAAGTCCAGCTACTACGCAGCCCTTCCAGAACATTCGGAAACCTTAAATGAGGAAATACTAACTGAAATCGGCATAACTTTGTCTATCCCCCCCCGCCTTACAAAAAGAAATGGGAGTTATCATTAAAATTTTTTAACCCTTTAACGCGCAGTGTGTCCGCTCCGGGAACGCCAAACTCTGACGTTTTGACTGTTGCCAATCACGAAGAAGAGATCCTTTACTTTTTAGCACGTCATTTCCCGTACAAAAATTGTCACGATTATTTTTAACAGCACTTACATCTGCTGAAAAATGGAAGAACGCGAGAACAGCTGGATCGATTGCCCAATGCTGAAAAAAGGGCAGCCGTTGCCATCGCTCGATTTAACGACCAGCAAGATAGCAGACAATCGAAACGTTCAGCACGTGCCACAGATCGAGAGACCCTTTTTTGACGCAGCTGGCTGTGCGATGGCAACGGCTGCCCTTTTTTCAGCTGGCTGTGCCGGGCACAGCCAGCTGCGTCAAAAAAAGGGTCTCTCGATCTGTGGCACGCGATGAACGATTCAATCGTCCGCCATCTTGCTGGTAGTTAAATCGAGCGATGGCAACGGTTGCCCTTTTTTCAGCATTGGGAAAAGGTTGTGCCTCAAAGGGTTAATGCTTGTACAACTAAAATGGCGTGGCGAACCAGTTTGTGAAATGGGGTTCTCCTTTCCTACGCACTTCTTTTAGATCATGAGAGATAGTGACGCAATCCAGGCTAAAAAAATAACCCTGGTGTCTTGGCTAAATACACTCACCTCCGAAAGTTACGCATGGAGATATAGAATTTTTTATTTTTTTAATGTACAAGTACTGCTTTGTTTGACATAAAATTCTGAAAGCTTCATGTTTGCTGGTAGCCCTGTGTTGGTTTATTCACGAAGCAAAACAAGAATTACATACAGAGATTTGAAAAATATTGAATTTTCATTAATTATAAGATGACTTCATATTCGCGTCATTAGCAAAATGATGTTTTAATGCAAAGCGAACAACAAAAACCGACATTAATAGGGTATGTGAGCACCACTCGCCTACATACAAAGTGTATAGAGTGCGATAATGCTTGATAACGGCATGATCAACCTCCACAGAGTTCAGTAATGGCGATTCTTCCTCTAGTGGGGGCAGTTCTTAGAGATGTGAAGGAGTGGCTGGAGGTGGGGGAAAGTCTACGTCCCATATAGGCGACCTCCGACCCGCTGGCCGGATGCGGCCTGCAAAGGTTTTAGATCCGATCAGAAGAACATATCAGAACCTATATAAACCATAGAAAATCCTATACAAACACCAATTATACGGCTCGCGACCTCGCTATCATCTTAATAGAGCAAGAGCCAGCGACCGCCAGACCTTCGTCATAGTATAAAAGCTGAAACTTTCCCTGCGCATACCCTCCAACAGAGGTAGGAACCATCGGCCACTATAAAGTTTGGATGATCGCGGCTTTGTCAGGTAACAGGTGGCAAAGGTGTATAAAATTGCAGAAAATTTTCCTCATTTCATAAAGCTTCATTTTTTTATATGTTCTTCTTCGCAGTACTAGAAATCACTTTATCCCTTGCCAGACACTTTTCCATCGTGGCAAACGCCCGCCAGACAACGTCAGTCAGAGTCACGGAAAACTGTTGTGTTCGTAAACTCCCGCGACGAAGTACGTCAAGCTGTCACAAAGTGCCAAGCACATTTTATACTGCTACTACTGAACTTTCTTACGCGCGAACTTTCTTGCAGCACGCTCGTAACAGAATTACGTTTTCCATGACTTTGAGATTGTCTGGCGGGGGTTTTCCACGATGGAAAAGATGCGCATACCCCCACGATGCGCATACCCTCCAACAGAGGTAGGAACCATCGGCCACTATAAAGTTTGGATGATCGCGGCTTTGTCAGGTAACAGGTGGCAAAGGTGTATAAAATTGCAGAAAATTTTCCTCATTTCATAAAGCTTCATTTTTTTATATGTTCTTCTTCGCAGTACTAGAAATCACTTTATCCCTTGCCAGACACTTTTCCATCGTGGAAAACCCCCGCCAGACAATCTCAAAGTCATGGAAAACGTAATTCTGTTACGAGCGTGCTGCAAGAAAGTTCGCGCATAAGAAAGTTCAGTAGTAGCAGTATAAAATGTGCTTGGCACTTTGTGACAGCTTGACGTACTTCGTCGCGGGAGTTTACGAACACAACAGTTTTCCGTGACTCTGACTGACGTTGTCTGGCGGGCGTTTGCCACGATGGAAAAGTGTCTGGCAAGGGATAAAGTGATTTCTAGTACTGCGAAGAAGAACATATCAAAAAATGAAGCTTTATGAAATGACGAAATTTTCGGCAATTTTATACACCTTTGCCACCTGTTACCTGACAAAGCCACGATCCTCCAAACTTTATAGTGGCCGATGGTTCCTACCTCTGTTGGGGGGTATGCGCAGAGAAAGTTTCAGCTTTTATACTATGACGAAGATCTGGCGGTCGCTGGCTCTTAGACTATAAAGACTGGCCTGCAACTTTCAAAATGTTGCCCATACCTGCTCTAAGACTACACACAACACGGCCGAGAGGATCCCAGGTGGTTTTCGAATGGTGGATTTTCGAGCGTAATTAGAATAAAAAGTTCTGTCTTGAAATGGTCAAACCCGGAATTGTTACATAGGCTTTTATTTATAAGGTAATTCTCTATTGCCCATAAATTTCGATTATCGGAAGTAGAATGGATCCCAGTTTTGTCGAATAATCGAGTTTTTACTGTAACTTGTATTATATCACATGTGCTTATTGAAAAATGTGTACTCCCAACAGCTATTAACTCGAACTTCCTTATCACTATGAATTTTCTGCATCATTTTCTAAAAAGTACACAGATATAAGAGCCAGTAATTGAACCAAAAGCTACCCGTTTAAGACAGCATTCTCCTCATCAAATCATCGTGACAAGGGGGGGGGAAATCTATATAGAACCTTCTTTCCTTTTCTTTTTTTTTATACATTGGGCGGAAAAAGACATTTCAAAATTACCGTTTCAGCACTCACCCACAGCGGCAAAAGGATATTTTCTATCGCGAGAAGATAAAAGCCCGTTTGAAGTCGTAAATTTGGTGGAAGAGTATAATAGCTTCTCCTTGGAAGATTTCTTTCCGGCCGTTAGGTCGATTTTGTAAAAAAAAAGGGGGGGAGGGAGGATATTTCTTTATAGCAGACGTCCTTTTTAATACTTTTAGAGCTTCATATAGCAAGGAAAAGGATTTTTATAGAAATGATTACGTAACTACGGATTTGAATTGTTATACAGAAAGTAGAAATTTTCTTTCTGCCTCATTGAACTTTTTGCTTATTTAAATGATTAAATGAATAATTCGTTATTATTAGTAATAAGTGACGACTGAGAAATATATTAAGTGTGTTCAAAATTATATTTATTAATGACTATGTCATTTTATCTCTCACCTCCTATAATTGTACAAAAAATGTGACCAAAAAAATCGACATAAATTTAGATATATTTAAATACTATTAGTTCACAACAGCTTTAAACTATTGTTACAATATTTCGTAAGCTGTAGAATATGCATTACATGTATTTTTCTATAAATAGGTTACAATCCTAAAAATTTCAACATAGGCTTACCAGGCTAAATATACGAAAGATGAGAGATAAAATAACATAGTCAATTAATATCGTTTTAAAATTCCAATAATGAAACTAAAAAATTAGGAGGGTCTCCCCTGAAGAGGCTCGAGCAGCCGAGATTTTTTAAAAATTACCTGTAGAAATAGATACCTGTTCTATAAAGTTTGGGAAAAACTTTAAGGGGCGGTAGCCTTTAGGAGGAGGTGTTCTTACAGCTTCCCCCCCAAACAGTACTAAAAGAAAATTATCAACTACCTACTAATAAGTAACTTTACCCCTTAAACGGTCATAATAGTGCTTATTTTTTATTTCTGAAAATTGTATAAAAATAAGTGCATGTACTAGAATATATGCATTCATGTTAAGGTTGTGGACATTTTTTTTTAGCGCGATAGAAAGAAAAAAAAAAAGGTTAAAGTTTTCTAGGAAAAGCCAACATACAGGGTTATTGGGACTGAATGTATGTTTTCTAAAAAGCGGGGAGTCATCAAAAATACAAGTTTTAAACACTAAAGGAGAATTTTATTAAACTGACTTCGTAAAATAAATAAAGTTTTGTAAAGTTTTCTTTGAACATAAGTAAAAAAAAAAGTGAGCTAAGATTGCATAATGCATATCACAAATACGTTTGTGTACTGCTACCATCTGTTTAAAAATAAACAATCTCCGAATTAAGTTAAAAATCACCTGGTGTTGTCATCTGTTGTGTAAAATGAGATGCAAAAAAAAAAAAAATCCGTGCATTAGAATTTAAATCCTCTTATCTTATTGGCGCATAACATTCGAACACTATTGCCCGGAAATGTCACAGGCACAAGCAATAGAGGGAGAATTCTTAGCTCGTGATTATGAGGGGAGTACGGCTTAAGGGTTTAATTAACTTTATTATGTTCGAAAATAGATTTCTTTTAAACATTTTTCTCATGAAGCTTACTCATGATTATGGTTTCCCAGGCTACGCGCTCTCTCAACTTGCGCCAGTTTACACTTATACAGAGTGTCTCATAACGATTGGGACAAATTTTTAAGGGAGGTAAGGCACATATTCAGACATTCCGACCAATGGCGGATTAAAGGGGGGGGCGACCGCCCCCCACCACCGAGAAAAAAGAAATTAATGTAAAAGATTCTATTTTATTTCCAAAAAATGGATGTATATGTCAATCTTCTAACTAATCGCCCCCCTCCAAACAAACTTTCAATAATCCGCCACTGAATCACAATATTGACATATTCCCAAAATGTGAAATTATTGACAGTTTATGTAGATGGGGTTAAAATGGGTATGAATATAGTCATTTTTCTGTTGGCTATTATTTCTGATTTATTTATGTCTGTTCTATTGTTATATCGGCAATTTTCTGTTACCAGTAATGTTAAACGAACAACTCTTTCGTGTTACTTTATGCATAGCATTCACACCTGAAAATATTTTATATAACTCTATTTGTTTTAAATAAAAAATATTAAACTTTTAAGAGCTGTTTTTCTTTTTCCCATAAAGGTGGGGTAAAATGTGTAACAGAGTTTTTAATTCCCCCCCCTAAAAATAATACAATTTATCAAAGTTTATTTAATTCTTATCACAACTTACAACTTACAACTTATTCAAATTTAAAAATATCATAGCTAGGGCTGTAAGACTCAGGTTTTAGGCAAGCATTGCACCCTGACATCTCTCATTGCTGCAGGGTTAGGTGGGATAAATTGTGAATAGGTGTTTCTTTTTCACCAAAATATAAAAATTTTATTTTTATTTGACTTGACTTTATCACCTGTGTTTTTATACATTAGTTGGCAACATTTATGCCCATTAAAATATTTATTAGGAGCATTTTTAAGCGTAATATTAACGAACGCTAACTATGCGTACCCATTTTATCCCTACTACAATAAAACGTACTTGATCAGAATAACCGTTTTCAGAATTTTTACTTCTGATTAAAAGTTATTTAGACCTTCAGTGAATTGAAAATAATATCAGAACTTCTCAAACTTTCAGGAGATTTTGGGAGGTGCAAGGAAAAAAAAACCGTGGATTCAGTAAGTAGCTACAAGCTAAAATTATGTTAACAAATGCAATTAATAAACTTTTTAATAAGTATAAATATTCACAACTAATGTTTGAAAATATAGGCTAAGAATGAAATATCATTAAAAAATTACATATATTTATAATCAAAAAGGTATAATATACCTACACATTATACTCACTACACCCTACAGAAGTAAATCAAACTATTTCTATAAAATCTACCAATCAATCAATATCAATGTTTACAAAATTTTGGTGTTTTATAGTTTTTTTATAAGAGTTAGTTAAGATAGTTTCGCTGCTAACATATGTTCTACAATTAGTCGTTAACACTAAATAACTACTGTAGTAAATATATATGTCTGTATGATAAACTTAGCCACATAATACCTGCACCATGTGGTTAAGATTTATGCCTGCGCCACATTATCGTTCAAGCAAAACACGACACCGCAGTGTGGCGCAGTGGTATCACTTGTGATCCCCAGTCATAAGGAGCGCGGTTCAGTTCCCGAGATAATCATTTCTCCTTCCCCCCTTATCGTTCTAAATAGATGATGCCGTACAACTTTGTAAAACACTTTTTCCATATATGATATTTTTCCATATCTAGCTCCGTTTAGAGATAGGAATGATAACACCGCAGTTTTCCACCAGGTGGCGTCGTAGACGGTTTCATTCAGTAACACGTGGCAATTTTACTATAACTGCACACTATTTTTATGAAAATGGCTGTAGCCTTTTCGAAATTAAGAGAGCAAGGGGTTTTTAGCGGGCATATCATTTGTGATACTTTCGATTTATCAAATTCTAAAGTTACTGTTTGGTCTCTTTCTTTTCCATCTATCAAACGCAAATGAATAACCTCCTTACGGATTTTGAGAACAGATCACACTAATTTAAAATGATTAAAATTTAAGAAAATATTGAACATGTGTAGTTATTACTTTCCGAACATGTACCATGTAAGGAAAGTATTGTAATCATGAAAAAATGGATCATGTCGAACTCAAATCATCTGTAGGGACACCTCATCCTTCGATTTTGAGATTTTGGTGTCTTTAGACGTTTTGAGGTCTTCTGAATTCATTTACGCAGTTTTTAAGAGATGTTTGTATGTAAGTGTGTATGTGTGAGTTAACACGATAGCTCCTAAACGGTGCATTCGATTGAGCTCAAATTTGGAAAATATGTTATGAACCCCCGTCGAAAGACCGGTGTTGATTTTTTTAAAATTTCATTGAATTGACTGTCAAAAAACTTGTAGTTCCAATGTCTGTTTTTCAAGCTGCGGGAAGGATTTTTAAACTACAGTAGACTCCGTCTTAACCCTTTGAGGCGCAACCCTTTCCCAATGCTGAAAAAAGGGCAGCCGTTGCCATCGCTCTACTTAACTACCAGCAAGATGGCGGACGATCGAAACGTTCATCGCGTGCCACAGATCTAGAGACCGTGAACAGACCCGCTCTGGGAACACTAAACTCTGACGTTTTGACTGTTGCCAGTCACGAAGAATAGATTTGATTTCTATAAAAATAGTTGCGGGTGACATAGCTCCACGAGTATCCTTTATTTTTTAGCACATCACTTCCCGTAAAAAAAATGTCACGATTATTTTTAACAGCACTGACATCTGCTGAAAAAAGGAAGAATGCGAGAACAGCTGGATGATTGCCCAATGCTGGAAAAAGGGCAGCAAGATGGCGGAGTCGTCAAAAAAAGGGTCTCTAGATCTGTGGCACGCGATGAACGTTACGATCGTCCGCCATCTTGCTGGTAGTTAAGTTGAGCGATGGCAACGGCTGCCCTTTTTTCAGCATTGGGAAAGGGTTGCGCCTCAAAGAGTTAACCGGATTTTCGCTTGACCGGCTCCCAGTCCCATTTAGGCCGGTTAAGAGGGAGTCTACTGTACATATATAACCGAACCCGCTTAATGCAATATCAGTTAATGGACTATCCGTAGCTTATTGTAATGAATTTTCAAAGTAACAGACCGTAATAATTAGTCAATGTAATCCCGGATAATGAAATATCCCACTTATTAAGATAAATTTTCATGGCAAATTTGCATTTTCACTAAGCAGATTTGACTGTGCTTTTCGAAGACTGTTGAAAAAATTTGCTGCCAATTAAATGCGTAATTTTTCACAGTGGCTTTCCTCATTTCCTGGAGTGACTACTTCTTTATCGAACTCAAGAAATGTATACTTCTATCAAGAAATCGATGTGGCAGAGACTTGACTGACTAACGTAAACTACAGGTTGGTTTTAGTTAAACTTCCCTTATAAACAATATTTTCTATTTGAACGGGTACACTTCTACAGAAAAGCCACCTAAACAAACTTTTCTAACACCAATAATTGCAACACCTTATACTTCCCGGCAGTTGCAATGCCACTAAAGTACTTTTATTTCTAAAGCGACTGCTGTAATTTTTTGTTCCGCAGTTGTTTTGTGACATTAACAAAACATTTATTCTAGTTTAACCCTTTAACGCACGGTGCCCTCGCTGTGAGGACACATTTGTGACATTTTGGCTGTTTTGATTTACGAAAATTAAATTTGATTTCAATTAAATACTCAAGGAAAACATCTAGATAGACTGTCCAATGTCGAAAAATTGCAGCTGTTGTCATCGCTCGATTTAACTGCCAGTAAGATGGCGGTCGATCGAATCGTCCAGCGCGTGCCACACAGCTCTTGAACATTTTTGACACAGCCTGCTTTAGCTCTGTGGCACGCGCTGGGCGATTCGATAGACCGCCATTTTGCTGGTAGTTAAATCGAGCGATGCCAACTGCGGAACTTTTTCCACAGTGGGAAATGGTTGCACTTCAAAGGGTTAAGACTCACTTTAACAATTTGAGGCGCAACCCTTTCCCAATGCTGAAAAAAGGGCAGCCGCTGCCATCGCTCGACTTTACTACCAGCAAGATGGCGGACGATCGAAACGTTCATAGCGTGCCACAGATCTAGAGACCCTTTTTTGACGACAGCTGGCTGTGCCCAGCAAGATGGCGGGACGACCGAAACGTTCATCGCGTGCCACAGATCTAGAGACCCTTTTTTTGACGACAGCTGGCTGTGCTCGTCCGCCATCTGGCTGGTAGTTAAGTAGAGCGATGGCAACGGCTGCTCTTTTTTCAGCATTGGGCAATCTATCCAGCTGTTCTCGCAGTCTTCCATTTTTCAGCAGATGTCAGTGCTGTTAAAAAGAATCGTGACCATTTCTTTTTACGGGAAATGACGTGCTAAAAAAGTAAAGGATTCTCGTGTAGCTATGTCACCCTCAACTATTTTTATAGAAATCGAATCTATTCTTCGAGACTGGCAACAGTCAAAACGTCAGAGTTCGGTGTTCCCAGAGCGGGAACATTGCGCGTTAAAGGGTTAAATAGACTGTTTCTCGTCATAAATTAAATATCAATCTTCAGAAAAAAAAGGAAAAGAAACGCATTTATATTTCTTTTTATATCCGAACAGATCGGCATTTCACAATTATCGTTTTAGCTCTGAGTTATAACGGAGAGAGAGAACTTTTAATCGGAAGAAGACAACAGCCCGTTTGAAGTCGTAAATTTGGTGGAAGAGTATAATAGCTTTTCTTTTTGAAAAGACTAATTTCTGGCAGTTAAGGCGATTTCTAAGTAAAAGGTGGGAAGGGCATTTCTTTATAAGAGCCTTCTCCCTTTAATGTTTTTAGATCTTTACAGCGTGGATGGGAATTCTATAGAAATTCTTACTCGCGTTTACTACGCTTTTAACGACTATGTCATTTTATCTCTCACCTGCTTTATTGAAAATTGTCCCAAAAATGCGACATAAAACTAAGAATAAATTGTTGAATGTTGAATTGTTTATTTTTTTATTGTGTAATGCCTTATCCTCCTGAATTCTGTATCCCTCAATAAACATTTATCTACTTAACTGTAACTGTGCTCGTGCACGCATTCTTTTTACTTCTTCTATACTTTTTTCCTTCTTGATGTTACCTTGTTATGTGATGTGCCTGTTCCTTCCGTTCTAATTTAATAAAGTAAATATTATGTTAAAATCCCACGCTTACTATATTTGTGCCTTAACTCTGCTAACATTTCTAAAAGGTTATGGACACCAGATGGATTAATTTATTTATTTGCTGATTTTTAACGTTCGTTTCAAGGCTGCATCATTCATCCTCAAAATGGCGACTGGAACTTGGCGAATTGAAGCACTAAATAAACAGGAACATAACATGGAAACATAACAGGCAACATAACATGGAAACATAAAACATGGACTCATAAAATAAAGGATGCATCAAGAATAACTTGTAAAAGGTGTAAACGCATCGGGCACTGGGCTAACGAATTTGAAAGTGGAAAAAGAATAATTTTAAAAATAAGCCTAACAGCCCGGGATTTTTATCCATTCTGGATGACTCGCCGATAGGGTTGCCAGGTAAAATACAGCAACTCTACTCGCCTAAAGCTCTCTCAGCAATATCAAATAACGAAAAGCAAAAATTTTTGTGTGTTAAGATAGATACTAAAAATTATATAAGTTATTTTAGTTATCATCGACCAACGTTTGCAATAACAAGGAAAGATCAGGAAACCCTCCTACTTCCAGCCGAATGCCTCATACTAAAAGCGACCGTAGCGAGTCTAGGACCCTTGGCCCCTAGTATAATAAAAAATTGAAGTTATTTATTTTAAGTAGACGAAGATTAAATATATTTTGTGTAAACATATTTTTGTCAAATGTTTTTTATAGCACCCGTTGTAATTGTCTCCACAACGGGCTTTATCTTGAAGTTATGAAACAGTAATAGAAATTATCTTAACAATGAAAAAGGACGAATTTGATTGGTTTATTTTCGCTAGACGGAAAGCGAATTTCACAATTACCGTCCCAGCACTGGAGCTACGTCGGCGAGAGAGAGATATTTCCATCTAAAGAGATAAAAGCCCGTTCGAAGTCGTAAATTTGGTGGAAGAATATAATAGCTTCTCTTTAGGAGATTTCTTTCTGGTCATTAATCCGATTCTTCAAAAAAAGTAAGACATTTATTCATCTAAAGCACAAGTCTTCCTTTTTAATGCTTTTAGGGTTCCATACGCAGCATAAGGAAGGACTTTTGTCTAAATGCTTGAGAGATGTCTTATTATGTGCATGTTGAAATTTCGCTTACTTTTACATTCTTTTAGCGTTTAAAAGGGTCTACATACTCGTCTGTATCAATTTTTTCTTTAACTTAAGATATTTAATCGGTTTTTGGGGTACGCGCTATAGGGTTTTAAAAAACCCAACCCGGCTATGTTTTATTGGGGTTTATGTGGCTTTATTGGGTAATTTGGGCATTTTTGGGTTTTATTAAGATTTTGCCTTTAGCACTGCCTTTTATATTTTTTAGTTTTATTTCATGAGAGAACAATTTTAGTCTAAAAGAAAATTTTCATTAAAAAATAATAATTAGTTAATTAATTAAAATATAAAAATAACTTGAACTTTAATGTAGTACCATCTTTTTCTGCTGGCATTGGCTCCTAATTTGTTTTATGACCATAGATAAAAGTAAGTTATTGTTCACTTAGAAAAATATGTTAGTTTTGATTGTTTTTTTTCTATTACTTTTTTAATTTATCCTTTTTTCTTTTTACCTCTATGTTTTTTAAGTCAGTTATATTTTCTAGTTAGAATGAAGGTCGGTAAACACTTTGCAGACCGACTTACTACAGAACTACCATTTATTTAATAATTTTCTGTATAATTATTCGTTTTGTCTTTAAATATATATTTCTTTTTAATTCAAAAAATCTAAATTTAATATGTCTGATATTAAATCCCACATAAACAATGTATAATGAATTAGTTTTATAAATATTTATGACAATAAAAATATTTTCCTAAGCGTTTAATACATATGAACCATAAGCATTGCGTCGGGGGGGGGGGGGCACAGGTGGACACTTATCCCCCTGTGCCCCTCAACTTTTCAAAACCAATTAACAATCATTTGTTTTAAAATTTAAAAGAAACTTCACTTTTTTGCTCTTAAATTCAATATGTGACCCCTCAAATCTTTCATTAAAAGTTTTTGAGGTAAAACTTCTTTAGGCATAACTAGGGAGTAACTCAGATTTTTTTTCTGACGGAAGTAACGTATCTTTTATCTTTTTCCCCCCTGCTACCTTCATTTGCGGAACAGCTCTCTGGCTTCGTTCCTGCGAACGTCGACGGTGCTCCCTGCGCGTCGACATTACTCCCTACCTGTTTTGAAGCAAGATCTCGTCTGATGACTCTGTTCAGTGGATAAGTGGAACGGCTCCTGTCAAAGCCACTGTGGGAAGCTTTTCACTGAACAGGCGGCGATCCTGCTGACTGTATCTCATGTTGTTTCTGCCGCGACTCAATCCGTCACCTCCGATAAACAAGGCCTACGCACCGAATACAGAAAATGGCACAATGGTGCATTCCGTGATCCAAGCTCCGTTGCTTTACTCACATGTTTTCAATGGCATTATTACAATATTTAATGGAATTATGAGTTAAAACTTGACATAATTGGTTGCCATGATACATAAATATTGTTTGTCTGTACTTAAATAGTATGTAATCATGCTTTTAATATTGCTCATGTATTTTTGAGTTATTTATAATAATGAGCCAAATGTAAAATTTTAAACAGACTAATACTTCGAGAAAAACCGGCAGAGGAAAACAAAGGTTTAAGAGCACTGCCATAAAAAAACGCAATAATAGACCCTATGTGTATTCGATACCAACCGACAGAAGTAAACACCAGTTTAGGAACACAGTTTAAAAAAAATACCACAACATAGACATTCGCTCGATTTAAACCCTACAGGGAAAATGTTTTAAGAAAACAGTGAAAGAATAATAGTTCAACACGGGCACTTCCTCGATGCTAACTCGATATCCAGACGGAACAACGGTTTAAGAACACGGGTATGTAACACCACAAAGAAAAAAACACTGGCTGCAAAGGGTTTAAGAACAAAATAAAAGAATAACAAATGGACACTCCGAGGATTCAAACCCAACCTCAAGACGGAGCAACGCTTTAACACGGGGATGGAACATCACAAAGAAACGGACCCTGGCTGCAATCAATACCAAACAATAGATAGAACCTGCAGTTTAAACACGCGGATGCAGAATAATAATTCGAAACCTACCAGCAGACTAAATCAACGCTTAAGAACACTGTGATAAAAAAAAACACAAGAAAAATGTACACTACCTGCATCTGAACCCAACAAACAGAGGAAAACATCAGTTAAAGAACGTAGTTAAAGTATAATACTATACTATGGACATTCCCCCATTCAAACCCAACCTCCAGACGGAACAATGGTATAAGAAAACAGTTAAAGAATAATACTACAACATGGACACTTCCTGGATTCTAAGTAATTATCATGAATTACCGATGATTCTTACTGGAGATTTTAATGCTAATTTTTCACTATCAAGAATCTCAGCTGGTAGTTGCTTTTTTAAAAGAAATATTTGATCTAACTATGAATACTTCTCGACTTCAATCAGCAACGCGTTTCGGTACATCGATAGATGCTGTATTTTCAAGAAAATTAGCACATTTAGAGAGTAAAATTTATGTTTCACATTATAGCTACCACAAACCTATAATTTCATACATAAAAAAATTATGATGACATTCAAGTACCTATTTTCAATGAATAATATGAATATAGCATTTATATAATCTTTGTAAAGTACATGAATAATAAATATAATTAAATTATAAAATGATATTAAGTTTAATCATTTCAGTGATATGTGTCGTAAACGTCAAAGAAGTTTTATTTCAATCGCGCGTAAAGATTACACGCACACGCATTTTTTTTTATTTCCTTGTCAAACTGACATCTTTGAAATTGAACTTAAAAAAAATTAACAATCATACTTTAAAAATAATTATTTTCTACGATGTATGTTTTATTGAATAAAGTACTTAAACACACAGAGTGGGGAAAAAAGATAAAATTACTACGTAGCAACGCAGAATATTTTGCTATAAATGCACATTTTAATTCATTTTATCCATATTTAGAAGTATTAATTACATCAATTGGTTATAAAAAGCTGAACAAATCTTATAAATAAAAATGAAATTCTGTTTGTTTGTTTGTTTGTTTGTGGATTTGATTCGTATACAAATCCACAAAAATGGACCTATCGGCCTGAAATTTAGCACAGATATGTAAAATAATATAGAATAAATCATAGTCCACTTAAAAACTTTGAAAGTCCACCCGTTCCCGGAATTTAAGAGATTTTTTATGCTCTTACGCAAAAATCTTTCCGTAATTGTAACCCCTGTAGTGAAAAAAGTGTGAAATAAGGATCGTGGTTGCCATGTGTGGCAATTTTGTCGAATAAAATGTCGTTCGTATACAAATCCACAAAAATGGACCTATCGGCCTGAAATTTAGCACAGATATGTAAAATAATATAGAATAAATCGTAGTCCACTTTAAAACTTTGAAAGTCCACCCGTTCCCGGAATTTAAGAGATTTTTTATGCTCTTCAGGCAAAAATCTTTCCGTAATTGTAACCCCTGTAGTGAAAAAAGTGTGAAATAAGGATCGTGGTTGCCATGTGTGGCAATTTTGTCGAATAAAATGTCGTTCGTATACAAATCCACAAAAATGGACCTATCGGCCTGAAATTTAGCACAGATATGTAAAATAATATAGAATAAATCGTAGTCCACTTTAAAACTTTGAAAGTCCACCCGTTCCCGGAATTTAAGAGATTTTTTATGCTCTTCACGCAAAAATCTTTCCGTAATTGTAACCCCTGTAGTGAAAAAAAATGTGAAATAAGGATCGTGGTTGCCATGTGTGGCGATTTTGCCGAATAAAATGTTTTAAATTCTCAAAGTAAAAATAAAAGAATAATAATGATTTTTTTTTTGTTAGTTTATATTCGTAAGGTTATTTTTTTAAATTATAATATCGTGTGCATGGGAAATCAGAGCAGGAATGTAATGCTTTACACGCAAAACAATAAGAATTGAAGATTTCCGAGGCTAATGTGTAAATTTTTTTAGTTTGGCGAAAAAATAAAATGGCTGAAATATGGATTTTGAGTAAGTGAGTTCTAGCGGTTTGCACAGTTTTCGGCTTTGCGCAATTTATTGAGAGCTTAAGGAAATAGATTTTTGAAAACAAGTGAAAAGGTTTTATTAGAATACAGCGTTAAATTTTAATGATCCGTGAAGAAATAATGCAGTTATTAAGGGATTTCAAGCGATCTAACTTCAGAATTCTCGCCAATTGAGTACATTGATTTAAGTTGGGGGAATTCCGCCAAATTTCAGAAAATTGAAATCTTCTCATTTAGTACATCGGAGTAACGATGAATAAAACACATTATAGTTGATAATTTAAAAAAAAATCGGCTGTATTAAGGGATTCCAATTTTCAAATAAATGCGTGCTACTCTTTGGCGGTCGAACCATTTCCCATATTGATTGCTGCTAAGTCAATGCTTCGAATGATTCCCTGAAAAAACTCTTGCAAAATGGCGTATGTTGGCACTTTGGCGAGGCTTAGATTTGAAACTGGATTTTATTTGAGACTGGTATATATAAAAACACTGGTTATAGATAAAAATGAATGTTGGTATGTGTTTATGAGGTTGAAAAATTCCAGCACCGTTGAGCACCGTTGCATGATGAAATTTGGTTCACCTAAGTCTTTTATGATGGAGAAGGTTTTTATGCTATCCGTTTTCCTTAACTTGCCACTTGGTGCCGCAGCACAACGTTGAATTCTATTCCGTTTAGCCGTTTGCTATGCGAATATCGTCCAACCGATTTCGATGAAATTTGGTACACGCGAATATTAGAACACGGAGAATATTTTTCACTATCCATTTTGCTGTAACTTGCCGCTAAAGGGCGCTGCAATGCATCAACTTCTATACCGTTCGACCAATCGGCATAGAATTTTTTATACTTACACATTTGAGCACGAAGAATATATTCTAACTGCGTTCCGTTTGATGTTACTCACCACTAGATGACACTGCAATGCATTATTATTTTAACTCGCCACTAGATGACGCTGCAGCAGGCCAAATTCTTGACCATTCAAACGGTCGCTATGAAAATAGGTATACATAGCTATTTGAACAATGAGAATATTTTGGCGTTATCCATTTTGCTATAACTCGCCCTTTGACGGCGCTGTAGCAAATCATTACTTTAATTAACTACTAGATGGCCCTGCAGTGTATCACTTCTTGACTGTGCAAATGATCGTTATGAAAATTGGTATGCATAGATAGTTGAACACGGTCGCTATGAAAATCAGTATACATAGCTATTTGAACAATGAGAATATTTTGGCGTTATCCATTTTGCTATAACTCGCCACTTGACGGCGCTGTAGCAAATCATTACTTTATTGAACCACTAGATGGCCCTGCAGTGTATCACTTCTTGACTGTGCAAATAATCGCTATGAAAATAGGTATACATAGATATTTGAACACGGGGAAGAGTTTGGCGCTATCCATTTTCCTATAACTTGCCACTAGATGTCGCGTCAACACATGAACTTCAGGACTGTCCAGCCGATAGTCATGAAAATTCGTATACATCGATATCTGAATGCGAAAAATATTTTCAACGTATCCGTTTTGCTAAAACTCGCCACTAGATTGCGCTACGCCGTATGGCCTTCTGCACCGTACAAACGATTGCCTTGCAATTCGGTATGCATGATTATTGGACACAATATAACGCTATATCCACTTTGCTATATCTGTTTATTACAATGAATAGTAATCACCACAAATCGTAATATCAAAAAGTCCATTCATTCCCGTGCGAAGAACGGGTACTTCAGCTAGTAAATAAATAAAATAGGGACGGATCCGGATCGAAATTAGCGGATCCGATTCCGGAAAAATGGATAAAATCAATCCGTATGGACCCGGTCCGATTCCGGACCGGGTCCATTTTTACAGATAGATCCGCTCCGGACCCGTTCCACATTCGGATCCGTTCCTCCAAACCCGTTCTGGTCGGAACGACACACCACTAGACCAGAGTTTTGAACAAAGAATTGGGATAGGTCATGTGGTGGCCCCAATTCTGAAAAAAGAAATAAAAAAAAATAAAAAATAAATTGGGGAATTTTTATAAATTCAAGGCTTTTCTCAACTATTAATGCTTTAGTTGAATAAATATAATCTTCACATTTATAAAATGAATGAAACATGATTGAGTTTTTAAAAACGAGAAGAAATAATTGTTGTAATCAAAATTTTTGTCCTCATTGTTGCTTTACATTTTGTGGACAAACTGAAAAAATCCTGAGAAGGGGGGCTGTCCCGAAAATTGGGGAGCGTTTTTTGATTATCTTACTCTAGGCTAGGTACACCCCTTCGAAAAAGTTTTTGAGCGTAAGTCAAATTTCCTGTGCCAGTTTCGTATTTAAAATCTTGTTATCTGTGAAAATGTATCATATTATATAACAATTACTTCTCATATTTTTTTCTAATTTTGTGTTTTTACAAAAACTAATTAGTGATTCAAGAAACTAAATTGGAAAACTGGGCTACTGCTCGAGTAGGTTTTTAGTGATTGCAGCTAGTACCGGTTATTGTGAACATTTCTTGCATTCACTTTCGCTAGGGACAGCAAAGACCGCTTTCGGTGGTGAATTTGAGGTAAAGGGTTGTTTGTCATATCTTAATGAGAGTCCCTCTCTTTCTAAACAGGCTGCCATTTTCTCAGATTCTCAGTCAGCGATTCTGGCAATTGCCAGTTCTTGCCAAGCTCCCAGCTCCATATCAGTAATGCATTGTAGATCTTTATTGGGAGAGATGCGTAAAAAAAATTAAAGTCGTTGTTTTGCAGTGGATTCCATCCCACTGCGGTATTCCTGGGAATGAAAAAGCGGATAAATTGGCCAAAAAAGGATGTTTTGTCAATCAAGCTCCATATAATCAAATAAGCTATAAGTCCGTCTCATCACAAATCAATCTGGCTTTCAAGAACATGCATATGTTACAATTAAAAAACAGAACAAGACAGAAACCATGGAGAAATGCCATCCATAATCTCCCTGACTGCCCCCAAAGCACTGCTGTGGCTGCTTTTTGTCTGACCACTATGCATGACTGTCTATATGCTTATCTAAATCGATTTCGAATAGTGGCCAGCCCTGCCTGCCCCCTCTGTCGTAGCGTGCAGCGATGAATGCTGAACACCTCCTCACCTGCTCAATCCTTACGAAGACCTACATCTTTTCCCGATATTGGGAAGCCAGAGAACTGTTTCATAGTTTAATGGACAACATCGATACCAGGCTATTTCAGTCACGTTTTGTTGGAAAAGATACACTTCAGCCAATCAGATTGAAGGATTGAGCATCAACGGAAGCGACTTTTACAGTTGATTTGTTGAGGGTCACGTGTTGGATGAAAAATGACGTCACGTCAATATCGTCCATTTCTTGAGTTTTTGCTTTTATGTATTTTTGCTTCTGTTCTTTCATTCCCTTGCGTTTTTGATCTTTGTATGGTGCAAATGCGCCCGTATTTTAATTTTTACCCAGCATAATTCCCCCCTCATCCTTCAAAAAAAAAAAAAAAAAAAAAAAAAACCTTCAGACTTTTCGCCCCAAATTTTTTTAAACAGTTTAGAATTAGTGCATTTTAAATTCATACACGATAAAATTTGCACCCAATTACGGATTACCCTAAAGCCCGATCCTAGGCACAATTGCCCCTCCTGTTCCTACCACTTTAGGTGGCTTGACCTCTTGACCAAAATGTTCTCCGTACTGAACTGTACAACAAACTATGGAAAACTGAATCAACTGTCTCTTGTCTCGGTCGATTTAGTTTCTCAACTGACTGCGCTTGGCTGACTTTAACCCATTTATGCCTAGCGTCCCTTTTTTGGGACGGCATTTTTGCTATTAGTCGAAAACGTTATTTATTTTTCCTAGCCTTTATTCATGAGTATTGAGCCTCAACTCTACAAAATATTTTAACATGACCAAGTAGTATGTTGATATTTCAGTTTTTATGTATAATTATTTTAAAAGAAATCAGCCCTTGTTCAAGAAGTTGACATCAGAAATTTATCTATTATTTCTGTTATCAGTAAAAATCGAAGAAAGTCGCAAAAATATCCAGGCACAAATGGGTTAAAAACGATGATCAACTGATAAAAGTAAAAGTTGTAGCATAACTAGTACTGGCTGTGCATTTACCCTTGAACGCGCGATGGTCGTGCCATGAAACCACCTAATCCCACCGCTAGTCGCAAAAAAATTAAGCATTAGTGAAATTTCCTGTCTCGGTTACAAAAATAACATGTATAGTTTCTACTAAACAACTAAATGATGACATAGCTAAAGGTGAAGCCTTGAATTCTTTACAGCACAATCTTTAGGTGTAATTGCATATTTTCCATGACATATATATCGGAAACATAACAATCTCTCCCGGCTTCTCGAAAAACTGGAGAGTAGCACAAAAATGCGTGCGCTTCAAAGGATTAACAAATACGTCCTTTGATACATATTTCAAAGCCCCGTTCGTATGTAGGCGCTAAACATTTAGGGCTCCAATTCAACTAATCACTTTGAGATCATTAGGGACATGTCAAAAAGAATTTGCAAATCCAATTGATTCTACATGACAAGTAGTAAAGAATTCCTTCATTTTGACGTACTATTCGTTACCGGGTAATGATTGTGTATGTAACTGGCCGCATTCGTAAACGCCAAACGAGTTTCCATCTAAGGTGTTCGTAAAGGAAACTGAGTGCATTCAGTTTATAAACTAGAGCGTTTGTATACAAAACTGAGTGCGGTTAGCTTCAAACTAAGTAAACTGAGCACGGATTAGGTTCATTGAGTTTGTTGAGAAGATTACTTGCTGCACGTTGGTTTTGTTTAGAAATGGCGTCCGTTGATATGGAAAAAAATGTTGTTATGAAAAGTATTTTACGTTTGCTGAAGCTGCAAATATTATTTTTTCGAGGAGGAAATTCATGCATACGTTAGAAACTGTTACGAAGGTACATAATTTTTCAAAGGTAATCATTTTCTTGTATTTTTCATTTTAGTAAATTCAAAAATGCAATTTTTGGTGTTGAGATTGAAGTTGATTTGAATCGTTATTAGCGAAATTTGAACTTCTCTTGTTAAATACTTTTGAAAATTTGAAGTTGAAATTTCTAAATTTTGATCTGTGCACCACAATGATATCCACTCTTTCTTTCAAAAATCCTGTTGATTTTATATTGAGTATGTACTAAAAACTCTCCTTGGTTGGTTGATATGAGGTATAGGCTACAGTGGGCTGACTGGCATCACCTCTAATGTTCCATCACACCCCCTTACTACGCCTTCAAATTATCCTTACACTAACTGACCGCACATCTCATTCCCCACTGGGAGACCAAAATTCACGTACCACGTACTGACCGAAGGGAACAACTGTCTACTCACATTCCTCAGCCATGGGGACTAAAAACTCTCCTCAGCAAAATTAACGGATTCGCGAAATGTAAACAAGCATGTCTCTTAGGCGACGAAACTAAATAAACTGAAGTTGTTCGTAAAGTCAAAAGGAACTGACAGCACTGAACAAACGCATTCCAGTTTTCTTACGAAAATTCGTGTAACGAGTTTGTCGTTTAAGAATGCATCCACTGTTGGATCTGTTCCGTATATGCTTTTTTCGAGCGATCAACACATCTCAACGGTTAACCGAAGAAATTTCAAAGTACGTCAATTTTGGTGTTTGTTTTTATAATTATGGAATCTGTGCTCAAAAATTAGAGGAAAGTAAGCGGTAAGATTTACATGCATATTGTTTCAATGATCTTATTCGAAGTTTTTTGTCTTGTAAGCAGTGGTGTAGCACAAAAATACTGCCCGGAGAAATTTGTGTGTGTCCCCTTTCTGTTTATTATACTTATATGCCCCACTGTAGTATAGAAAACGTAGATATATTAGAAGTGTTTGTATTCTTGGTTAGGATAATTATTTGCATTATACGAACAAATTGGCACAACCTTTACTAGTACTAATATGACGACATCGTAATTATTACGATAGATAACGTAAATTAGACCTATTAGTTGTGTTTTGTTTGCAATTGAGTGCTCTTTCGGTCGATCACGGTTTTTAATGTAGACACGATTTGTCTACGCACCGTATCACTTTTCAATTTTTATAAATATATTAACGCCTGGCGAAGATTGTGAAATAGTTTTAGTAGGCGATTTAAATATAGATTTTAATTCCGAAGAAGTGTTTTATGGAACAGAGAAGGGAAATACGCACTCGTAGATTATGATACACTTTCCAAATGATATTTATAAAGGTGAAGTATAATTTGAGTATGCCTGGCGAAAATTTGTAAAGAGTTTTGGTAAGAGATTTTAATACAGATTTCTATTCCGAAGAAGTGTTTTATGTAACAAAGAAAGGAAACACGCTACACTCATGGATTATGATGCCCATTCCAAACAGTATTTAAAATATGTCTACGCGATATAGTTGGAATATGCCTGCTGAAGAGTGTAAAACAGCTTCAGTAGACGATTTTAAGGTAGATTTCGATTCCAAAGAGATGTTTTATGGTTCAAGAAAGCGTTGATTCCTATTTTAACGCCCCTACTCTCGCCAACCTAAAAATTCCCTGCGCTTTGGCGAACTTCGTAGCCATGGGTCTCTAGGAGTTATGCACAAGTTTCAATGCTCCCAAAAGAACTAGATGAAAACTAAAGTGAACAAATGAGCGATAAACGCACCAGTTAAGGAATTTGAAGACACTTAATTATTAAAACTACATTATTTGGCCACCCAAAATAAATAAAAATGTAACGGAATGCTGTACTTACAGGTTGTTCCAAATCGCCATTTTAGTTCTAAATTACGATTGCCACATAAATAAACAAAATCGTCATGGTTACTGCATATGTTTAGTGATCGCCACCTTGACCAGAGTCGGGGCGTTGAAGTAGGGATCAACCCAAGAAAGACAAACACGTTACACTCATGGATTATGATGCACATTCGAACCAATATTTAAAACGGTGAAGTATAGTTCTAATATACTTGGCGAAGATTGTGAAATAGTTTAAGTAGGCGATTTTAAGATAGATTTCGATTCCAAAGATGGGTTTTATGATACAAGGAAGCAAAATACGGCACATTGATGAATAATGATACACTTTCCAACTTAATGGAGTAAGGAAGAAAAATAGGGACGACGCATAAATTATGATACGCTTTTAATATGTAGCACTGTATTGCGTATTTAAAATCTGAAAGTGGTCAAGATTTTATTTTTGTTTGATTTTATTTTTGTTTTCTGTCTTTTCAGTGGCGAGGAGGGGGGGGGGTATTTTCTCTTTAGTTTTTAGACTATACTAGGGATGCAACGAATATTCGGCCACTATTCGGTATTCGGCGTATTCAGCTGTTTTGCCGAATATTCGGTACAGATATTAGGCCGAAAAGTTGTGCCCGAATATTGCTACATATTCAGCTGAATAATTTCAGAACAAAGAGAAAAAATATTTTTAATATGTATTTTTATGTACTTTTAAATGTACTTACAAACAGGGCTCGACTAAAACATTTTTGTGCCCAGGGCATTTTTCAAATTTTATCCCCCTGTATATAGCTGGTTCATTTTTTTTGCCGCTGTGCATAGCTTTAATATCAATTTTTCGGACTCTTTGTGTATGTATGTCCAGGGAACGTGCCCCAAGTGTCAGTGCAATAATCAGGGCCTGTTTACCAACAATATTGCATAGTGATAATTCAATATTTTAATTTCATATTATAAAATATCCTAAGTCATTGAATTTTAAGCTGAATGAAACATAATCTAATTTTTTAAATATGTTATATGTTTTAAATAATATTACAGAAATGTAGTATCAAGTAGTGTCACTAACTTTTCTACATGGTGATACCACTTGACTTGGTTTTCCACCTTTATGGGGTGGGGGTAGGAGGAATCTTTTCAGATCCTCAATTACAAACATAATTTAGAAACCCTTCTACATGTGTTTGCCCAGAGGCGGTAAAACAAAAAGCAAAATGTGATTATGTATTGTCACCAGATTAGTCGCATATACCATAGCCTATTTATTAAATTATTAATATCTCATAATATAATTATGCTTCCATTAGTGTTTAACTTTGTAAAAGATAATTTTTCCACACCAAGGTTGTTTACAGATAATATATGATGTGTTTTTAACTACCTACAAGTAGTATAAAAGGAATTTTAATTTGTCTTTATTTAGCATTTAATTACAAATTTGAAAAGCGACATTTTATTTCAAATTAAAATGAAATTTAAAAAAAATTAATATTCGGTATTCGGTTTAAACTATGTGCCGAATATTCGGTATTCGGCCAAATCACTATTCGTTGCGTGTTTACCACGAACAGGAGATGGCGTCCAATCATTTGCATAGGGCGGACATACGAAGAGCTACACATCTTAAAGGAAACTGTAAAAGTACAAATCAGGCCCGGACTGGCCAGGTCGGCTGGTGGGCGATTGCCGAGGGCTTACGGCCTAAGGGGGCCCCAACGAGGCCAACCGAAAAAGATATACTACTTTATAATTAAAGTATACATGGAAGTAATGTACCAAAGTAGGTTGATTATTTATTTCCTGGTAATCTTACGCGTTACACAGTGGCGTAGCGGATGACCCCACGGATCCCACGTCGCAAGGGGTCCCCCGAAAAATCAGGGACCCCCTACATCTTTAAAATAGTTAAATAGGGTTTTTTGGCACGTAAGCGTTATTTTCAAATATTTCATATCCTACCATTCTATTGGGAAAATACCTTGGGGTTAAAACAGCCAACAGCCCACGGGTCCAGGGTTCTGGCTTCCCGCGCAGCTGCCGATCCAGCAATCTTAACTTTTAGGCGGTTTTCTCCAGATGTGACGTGAATGCACGTAAGAATCCCTTAAAATGTGTTTCGCCCAAGGCACTGCTCTGTCGTGCAGATTTTCTTTAACCCTTTAACGCGCGGTGTCCTCGCCGTGAGGACACCAAACTCTGACGTTTTGACTGTTGCCAGTCACGAAGAATAGATTTGATTTCTATGAAAATAGTTGCGGGTGACATAGCTCCGCGAGAATCCTTTACTATTTAGCACGTTATTTCCCGTCAAAAAATGGTCACGATTATTTTTAACAGCACTGACATCTGCTGAAAAATGAAAGAACGCGAGAACAGTTGGACAGATAGCCCAATGCTGAAAAAAGGGCAGCCATTGCCATCGCTCGACTTAACTACCAGGAAGGACGCGGTAACTGCAGCTAGTGTTAATAATAATAAACCCTTTGTGGTCCTATGAATTATTAAGATTGATATTCCTTTATTTTCTGTAAAAGCGATAATTCACTTTTAAATTTCAAGTAAGCCTTGCAAATGTCATGTGTAATGATTTTATAACCTTTGTAGATAATGCAAAATGGGAAAAAAAAAAGCCTAATGATTGCCAAAGCTTTCGATTCTTGATGATGTATTGCCAGATATTTCACAAAAAATTCCAAGCAAGTAATTTTTGCTCAACAAAATATCAATTTAGAGTGGACATTCTTTCTAGCATTATATAAAACTTAAAAATATGCGATCTTATTGAAACTTCGGCGACATTTTCACCTAGCATAAGTACAACCCCCCGGGAGGAGTGAGGAGGGACATTTACACAAGTTGAAGGAGTGACATTTACACAAGAACCAACTCCTTCTTCCTACTAAATCGTATACGTACCCACTAAATCGCTATTCCTCAGTTATTTTGATGCTATAGTGTGTTCCTCAAAAATTTCTTATCTGACCTTATCATAAAATTCATCGGATTTTTTTCTTTTTATTAATAGCAAAAAAAAAAAAAAAAAATGAAAGAACGCGAAACGAAATAAATGAAATAAAGAACGCTATTCTCCCTGTGAGAAGAAGAGCTATTTACTACAATTTCATAAAAGTAGAGTCAATCAATCATTAAAAACACTTGATTTGTGCAAAAAAAAATCTTTCGAATATTTAAATATTTAAGTAATCGTTTACATTCAGAATAAACTGAACTTGCAAATCTAGCATTTATTTCAATTTTTTTATAATCTTAAATTACAACAACAATTAATGCAAAACAATTAATAATCTTTATTTGTTTTGCAACATAAATCCAAAGGATTGCATAAAACTTTGTTAGTTATATGAGCAATTTTATAGGGGCTTCAGAAAAAAAAAAAAATCGCGTGGGGAGGAAAGGGGCTCGCTCTTTTCCGGACGACACTGTACAGGGAACAAAATTGCATTTCGAACGTAAAATACACTGAGAATTTCTGATTGGTTAGTTTTGTGGAGAACGGAACGTGCCTACACTCCAGCTTTGAATAGTTGGATATCCAAAGCTGAATTTAGTTGGTGACATGCCGGAAAGAATTTTTTCCTTATTCACTAAAAAATCTAGAAAAAAGCACAATGTTCACAAAGAAAATCCACAACCGTCAGTTTATGTAAGTTAACAAAAACACCCCGACTCCACAATCTCGCCCGACGACTCCGCCTAACGCTCTGCGCTCGCCTCCCTCTCCTCTCACCTCCTCTGTATCGTCAGTTCCACGCCTACCAACCGAAGCAAGCTGGCGTCACGACTTGGCACACACGTATCACTCACTTGAAGACGGGCGAAAAGTAAGAGCTTTGTTTGGACACACACACACACATCACACTCCTCACGCACCACACTCACGGGCGTCGTAGAGGAGGAGCGAGAGAGCGCATGTGTCCGTATAATTTTTGTATCAAATTGGAAAGACATAGGGGGTTGAAGGTGGAGAGCGAGAATAAGTGCTAAGAGAAAGATAGAAGGGGTAAGGCGATAGTAAGGTGGCGTGCGAGTCGTTGTGCGGAAATTTTGAAAAAGCGCCATTAATGGCTATACTACCTCTATAGCGCGCTCACCTGAAATGAGTGGTGCTGATAAGAGTGTTCTAGTATCGCACACATGCACAGATCCATGAGGGGTGGGTGGGGGGTGGGGAGGTTTACATTCGTATCGGGATCCTTATCTGGTGGTGTTGAATCAATGGGGGGGGGGGCGGGCACTCACACACTCTCGTATAAGCCACCCACTGCCCCACAAACACTCTGACCTCATATCCTGCTATTGCAGTACAGCATCTCATCTCAGTGGGGCTTGCTGGTGACGCTCTGTCAGGATCGCCCCCTGCTTCAACACGTCTCCCGCACAGCACTTTCGCGGGGACAGGTTTGCGAGATGTCGCTCTAGTCTCTCTGGGTATGGTTGTGTACATGGGGAGGGGGCTCAAGTTTATGTAAGTGCGAGATTGTTGGTGAATGTGCACATATATGCTATCGCGACGCGCCTCGCGATATTGATGATGGGTTGGGAGTCTCTCAGATATTGTTGACATAAGTAATCTGGTTGGAGTCTCCTCTCGATGCTCTCCCACCACCTCCAATCGACACTTGCTGAGTGCTGAGAGAGTAATAGAGACACGACCCACCACACAGTTTTTAGAGAGTGGTGGTGTTCTGTGGGTTCTCTCGCTGAGCTTACTATGGAGGGTGAGGTTAAGATTGGGTGATTATGGTGATTTGGCGGCTGCGCAGGTGTGGGTAACTTTGTGGATTTGAGAGGGCGATGAGATGGATATGGGGGGGGATGGGGGATCGCGAAACAACTGGACACACACATGACATGGTGTGGGGTTTTAGCTACATCACTCGCTTGTGGGTGGATAGGCTGGTCGGGCTATGAGGGAATCTCTCCTGGAGGTGTGACAACAAAATTCTCTAGGGTCTGAGTGTGTTGCGTGGGCGCGGGGGTAGTGCAAGATGGGAGAGGGGGAGGATTGGGGGAGGTGTTATGGATGGGGGGGTGGTGGTGTGGTGTGTGTTTGGGGGGGGGAGGTTTTAGGGATTGTTGGGATGGGGTGGGATGGGTTGGGGATTGGGGATAGTGTGTAGGTATGGGGTTGGTTGTGTGGGAAGGGGTGAGATTGATGGTTGAGGGGGTGTAGCGCGCCGAGCTCTCTCTGATGGGATGATGCGTGAATTAAGGGGGTGTGTGTGTGTGAGGGTGTGTGGGTGTGAGAGAGTGTTGGTTTTAGGGTGTTGAGGGGTAGTGGGAGTTGAGTGAAGGTTTGAGGAGAGTTGTGTGGTGTGTGTGGGTGGGGGGTGTGTTTTGTGGTGGGTTGTGGGGGGTGGGGTGTGTGGGTGTGGGGGGTGGTGGGTTGGGTGTGGGTGGGTTGGGGGGGTGGGGTGTGGGTGGGTTTGTGGTGTGGGTGTGGGTGGTGGTGGGGTGGTGGTGGGTGTTTGGTGTTTGGGGGGTGTGGGTGTGGTGGGGGTGTGGGGGGTGGGTGGGTTGTGGGTGGGGTTGGGGTGGGGGTGTGGGGTGGGTTGGTGGTGGGTGTGGGGGTGGGGGTTGGTGGGGGTGGGGGGGTGGTGTGGTGGTGTTGGGGTGGTGTTGGTGGTGGGGGGGGTGGGTGGGGGGTGGGTGGTGGGTGGGTGGGGGGTGGTGTGGGGTGGGGGTGGGTGTGGGTGTGTGGGGGTGGGTGGGGTTGTGGGTGTGGTGTGGGTGGGGGGGTTTGGTGGGGTGGTGGGTTGTGGGTGGGTGGTGTGGTGGGGTGGGGGGGTGGGGTGGGGTGTGTGGGTGGTTGTGGTTGTGGGGGTGGGGGGGTGGGTGTGTGGGTGTGTGGGTGGGGGGGGGGGTGGGTGTTGGTGTGTGGGGTTTGGTGGGGTGGGGTGGGGGTGGGTGGTGGGGGGGTGGTGGGTGGTGGGGGTGGGTGGGTGGGGGTTGGGGTGGTGGGGGGTGGGTGGTGTGGGGGGGGGGGGTTGTGGGTGGGGGGGGTGTTGGGTGGTGTGGTGTGGGGTGGGTGGGGGTGGGGGGTGGGGGGGTTGGGGGGTGGGGGTGGGTGGGTGGTGTGGGGGTGGTGGGGTTGGGGGGGGTGGGGTGGTGTGTGGTGGGGGTGGTGGTGGTGGGTGGGGTGGGTGGTGTTTGGTGGGGTGTGGTGGGGGTGGGGTTGGGTGGGGTGGTGTTGTGTGGGGTGGGGGGTGGGTGGGGTGTGGGGGGGGGGTTGTGGGGTGTTTGTGGGGGGGGTGTGGTGGGTGGTGGGGGTGGGTGTTGTGGTGGGGGGGGGTGTGGGGGTGTTTGTTGGTGGTGGGTGGGGGGTGGTGTGGTTGGGGGGGGTGTGGGTGGTGTGGGTGGGGGGTGTGGTGTTGTGGGTTGGTGGTGTTGGGGTTTTTTGGTGGGTGGTTGTGGGGTGGGGGTTGGTGTGGGGTGGTGTGGGTTGGTGGGGGTGTGTGGGGGGGGTGTTTGGGGTGGTGTTGTGGGTGTTTGTGGGTTGTGGTTGGGTGGGTGGTGTGTGGGGTGTGGGGGTGGGGTTTTGGTGGGGTTTGGTGTTGTTGGTGTGGGGTGGGGTGGTTTTGTGGTGTTGGTGGGTGGTTGTGGGGGGTTGGTGTGTTTGGTTTGTGTGGTAGGTTGGGGGGTGTTTTTGGGGTGGGGGTGGGTGGGTTTGGGTGTTGTGGGGGTGGTGTGGGGTGGTTGTGGTGTGTTGGGTTAGTTGTGGTTGGGGTGTTTTTTGTTTTGTGTTTGGGGGTTTTGGGTGGTGTGTTTTGTGGGGTTATTTATATATGTGGTTGATGAGGGGTTGGTGTTGGGGTTTGATTTGGTTTTTTGAGTTTGTGGTGGGTTGGGGGGTTGGGTTGTTGTGGGGTGGTAGTTTGGGATTATGGTTGGTGGGATTATGTTTGTGTGGGGATGGGGTTTGGGATGGGTGAAGAGTGTTGATTGAGAAGTTTTTTTTTTTTAGGAAAAAAAAAAAATTTTTGAGTGGTTTGTTTGGGGTGAGAGTTGGGTTTTGTGGATGGGTGTGATTTTGTGGATGTGTGTGATATGTTTATTGTTTAAAAAAAATAATGTATGGTGACTATATTCATTTGCTGACAACATCCCCTGTAATGTTTGTGGCGGATCGCGGTTTCAGCCCCATTATTGATGATAAATGACAGCTACTCCGTGACAGCTGGACACGAGCCGAAGGGAACCACCGCGAGCATAGAAGTGACCGCGAGGAGGGGGAGGGCAGCTAGGTCAGGGTCAACTTGCTTCCTCACCGAGACAGCAAAGATTCTCTCTCCGAAGGAAAAAGGAGATAACACATTTACATTTTGGATTTTTACTAGGTCCCCAGCCTAATGAGACATCTGTTGATAATTCATTCGGCGATTTGGGATTCGACGATTTGAACCGTTCCCCAAGCGCCTTCCTCAATTGTCGCTAGCCGATGGTCTGGAACACGACACCGCATGACCAATGGCGTTGTCCGGGCGGTGGTGGATGGACTCGTTTACTCAAGCGACGGAAGTGTCCACACCATCGTGAGTGAACTGGGTGTGCCCCCCAAATCTGTGTTCCACCACATTCTTCAACCACTGGTTCACCTGACAGCCCCTGGAGTTTTGGGAGACGGCCATAGTCACCGTCTTGTGTGGCAAGGGCCTCAACAGAGCCAGTGCCAATATACTTCTGATATGTCAGGTAATGGTTTCTGTTACTAATACGCCGACTCGTTTCTTTTTAAATGTTCCTTCTGTATAAATGTTTAGATTATAACTGTTTCGGTTAATTCCTAGTTTATGGTGCTTCTTGGCGATTTTCCAAAAATCGCCAATTTGGCGCGTTTTCCCGTCTTGTCTCTGGGAGCCAAGATGCTCCCAAAGACACTACGGGAGAACGCACCCAAACTAGCGATAAATACACAAAATAAGCAAATTAAAAAGCATAAATATTGAAGTTTTAAACAACAAAAATTATTGTACTTACATAACTTGTTGAACAACTGATTTTTTATTTTATTTAAATAATCATATTCGTCGTCTCATAAGTAATAGTGGTTTTTTTTTTTAATTTTTATGTTTGTGGATACTATTTTAGAAGAGATTTTCTGTAATCTAAAACGAATTTTAAAATCTAAACACTAAGCCATAAACCTAAAATCAAAACACTAATCATAAACCATTCAGGTAAAGCAATTTTCTGAAATCTAAAACCGATTTTCTGAACTCTAAAATTTTCTTTTAGCTGCAATCAGTCGTTCTTTCGTAATCCATTCAAGAAAAAGAGATTTTTTGAAATTTAAAATGAATTTTCTAAAATCTAATGCTAAAATTTTTCGTTTAGCCACAACCATACACCACGCAATTTAGCAAAGCACGCTTACCTTCTCTCAAAAAGCATATAATCCACAGTGAAAATCCACAAACACAATTAACGGAAAAGAATTAGTTTATCCAAAAAAACGGATTCGAAAAATACGAGTACAAGGAACCGAACACATTTGTCGTTAACCCCTCGGAGTTTCCATAAGAAATGGCTTTTGGAATTCAAACCAACCGCCGCGCATGCGCTCCGTTAACACAACGTATCAAAACTTTCTCGAAGAAAAACTAAAATATACCATACATGATTCTGCTCCCATACAAACACAGCTGCGCATGCGTTAAATCGAAGAAACGAAACGACGTAACTCATGTAAAGCAATACTAACAACATTGACTAAAACATCTCACAAGTGCTTACATGTACTTATAGATTCGGTTAAGTAAAATTTAATTACTTTTTATGTGAGGGGGGCTGTGCCCCCCCTCAACCCCCCTTCTCTTTTTAGTAGAATAAATTTAATATTGTAAACAAATAAGATTCCCGTCAGAGGCAAAAACGCGCACTACAGAAACAAAATGGCGGATTTCCACATGGTTGCTAGAACCCAAACTAAAGTCGCCAAGGTTGCCAGAATATACCTGTTATCGCCTCCTTGGCGAAGAAGCACCATAAACTAGGAATCAGCCACTGTTTCTTTTTCATTTGAAAGATGGGAGTGTTTTTTTTTTGTTGTTGTTTTTTTTGGTGTGTGTATTCTTTTCAGGCCCAGACTGGCCAGATCGGCTGGCAAAGGGCCCCCGACCTTAGGGGGCAGCAGAGAAGCCAATGGAAATACGAGTCTTTTGATATATATCACAGTAATACAGGACACTCCCTCTAATCCAGCACTGGTTTTGACTAAGGGTTATGCAGATTATAGAATTTTGCAAATTATAGGTCATTTGATTAACACTGGAAAAAATGTGTATTTTTATTAATTATTGACAACAGCGCATATTTAATTAGACAGAACTGAAACCAAGCTGGTTGTTAATACTTATTTTTGTAATAATATATGAAAATATTATAAAACGTTTGTTTTCAATTTAAAAGGCTATATATTTTAGTTATTTAACCCTTTAAGGCAGTAGTGATCCCGCTCTGGGAACACCCAACTCCTGACGTTTTGACTGTCGCCAGTCACGGAAGAATGGATTTGATTTCTATCAAAATAGTTGCAGGTGACACAGCTCCACGAGAATCCTTTACTTTTTAGCACGACGGTCATTTCCCGTTAAAAAATGGTCACGATTCTTTTTAAACAGCTCTGATATCTGCTGAAAAATGGAAGAATGCGAGAACATCCGGATAGATAGCCCGATGCTGAAAAAAGGGCAGCCGTTGCCATCGCTCCGACTTAACTACCAGCAAGATGGCGGACGATCGAAATGTTTCATCGCGTGCCACAGATCTCGAGACCCTTTTTTGACGCAGCTGGCTGTGCCGGGCACAGCCAGCTGCGGGGGGTTGGGGGAAATTGGGTATTGGGATCGCGGGAAATTGGGTATTCTTAGGCATAAAAATTAAAACCCGTCAAAGCTTGTCGAAAATTGGCAGTCACTTTTGAGGGCAATTATCCTCTTCTTCTGTTACTTTTCCCATTTTCGATCATTTCATCCATTACTAAGAGAACATGCTGCAAGTTTTGAATCACATTCCACAAATTCCTCCTCAAATGTTGCCACATCGCTTCAATTTTAAGCGAGTTTTCTAAGGCAATTTTGAATCTGAGGTTAAAATTCGACAGCGTAACACTCTTTCTCTCTCTCTCTCTTCGGTTCTAAAAAAATGTATAAATGAAGACTGTAATTTCAGGAAAACGTATAAATGAAATTATTTAACATTAATATCCAACGGTATTTGCCGCAATCATTCATAAAAACGTGCAGGGTTTCTACAGACCTGGAAAGTCAGGGATTGGAAAAAAATGTCAGGGAAATTAGCAGAATTGAAGAAAGGTCAGGGAAATGCAAGAAAAATTGAATTTTGTGGTAAAATCAAGAAAAAATTTGCTATTTGAAGCTAAGTATAGAAATTGTTTTATTTTCATTTTCTCATTCAACCTTATAAATAATTTTAAAATGTGTGTTTTATGAGCATATCTTATGCAGTTGAAATATGCTTAATTTTATCCTAAATTATAATCAAACATGGTTTTTGTTAGAATCCAGTGATGTCAAATAAGATTCTTGTATATGTTATTATTATTATTATTATTATTTGTAAAAAAGGGGGCAAAATATATAAAAAATTATTTATTAAAAGATGTAATGTTAGAAATAGAAATGCAAATTTCGGGAAAGCACGCTAGATAAAGTCAGGGAAGAGCATGATAGATGTCAGGGAAAAGCAAAAGCTGTGAAATCTGTAGAAACCCTGACGTATAAACGAGAAACATATAACTGGTGCTTCACTGTATTATGATTAATTTTGTGAAACATTAATTTTGGACTGCCAACCCTTAAAAGAATAAATTTCTCGCTCTCCCGTGACCGTCCGATACCGTTATGCTGTATAAGAGGAATATTTGCATTTTTAACCAACAAGTTTGAGAAGTGTTTATGATTTCGGTTTGTTTGTCCACTGTTCTAACTGCCTTAAATATACAAAGATTTGTGCGAAATTTATGTTTTTTCTGTGTGCAGTACTATGTACCCTGTTGAAAATGGTGTAAGTAGCGTTTATAGTTCTTTTACAGGAAAAAAAAAAATCCAATACACTGCAGTCAATGGGCAGTCATTCTTTAAAACGTATTTTAGCTATACTCGGTTTTTTGTAAGAAAAAAAAAGTTGGTATACATATTAAGGCTCGCAAAATAATGCTCTCCATTAAAAATAATGTCTGTACTATTAAAAGTTCTTGTACTGGAGCACTCAAAAGAATTCCAATACATTACAATGTGTGGCATTTGAGAGACAGTAATACATTTCTATCACAACACAGTGAGTATAAAATTTTTATACTTCTCAGTTAAACAATGGAAAAAAAATTAAATCTATTATAATCGTTAAATATTTACAGAGTCTCATCAAATTGCATTTATTATAGTGGTAATGCAATATTATCTTATCTCCGAAATTTCGCCGGATTTAAGGAAAATATATGCCAAATTTGGCCCAAAAATATTGTGTTGGAAAGTGTTTTATAATCGATGCGTTTGGGCATCATTTATCTTTCTTGTTTCTTTTTCTGTTTGTGAAAGGCAATTTAAAACACCTGCAATTTTTTAAAAAACATCTGCGGACACCATTGGAGAAAAAAGGCCTAGCATGATGTTTGGTCAAGAAATTTTCCTGGATTGCTGATAACTCATTAACAAATGTAAGCGAGGTAAAAAGAAAGTATGTTTTGAGTAGATTTTTATTGGATTTCTCCAGGGGGATTTATAAATGAATTGCTGAACTGTTACAATGTTACAGAAAAATAAGACATAAATCAGTATTTCCGCAGACCGGTTGTGCGCATGTGCATTTCTTAGTGGAAATTTTCCCCAAATTCTATTAGTGAACAGAAATGAAAAGTTCGGGCGCAACGCCAGTTATGCAAGTCATAAATTTTGATATCAAGTACAGTAGAGTCTCGCTTATCCGACATAAAGGGACCTTCATAATGTCGGATAAGCGAAAATGTCGGATAATATTAAGGAGTCAAGAAAAAGCTTCTTGACTCCTCCGTTAAATCTTTGAAGCGGAACCCTTTCCCAATACTGAAAAAAAGTCGATCGTCCGCCATCTTGCTGGTAGTTAAGTCGAGCGATGGCAACGGCTGCCCTTTTTTCAGCATTGGGCAATCTATCCAGCTCTTCTCGCGTTCTTCCATTTTTCAGCAGATGTCAGTGCTGTTAAAAATAATCGTGATAATTTTTTCACGGGAAATGACGTGCTAAAAAGTAAAGGATTCTCGTGGAGCTATGTCACCCGCAACTATTTTTATAGAAATCCAATCTATTCTTCGTGACTGGCAACAGTCAAAACGTTAGGGTTGGGTGTTCCCAGAGCGGGATCACTGCGCCTTAAAGGGTTGAGCTACAATGTTAGCTACAGAACCGTTAAGCTACAATGTTAGCTAAGAACGTTAAGCTACATTGTATGTTGGAACATAATACATACATACATAATATGCTATATTACACATTACTATCTTGTAACATAATCATGCTCTACAAATATAAGAAACAATGGAAAAAATGAATTGGGGAAAACGAACCTACAGTTACAGAATAATGTATTGTCTGAAGTTAGAGTGTCATATGTTACACTTAAAGTTCAGTCCTGTGAGGATTCAAAGAGATTTCTTATGGTAGTCTGTTTTCCTAATGCAGTGGCGTAGCCAAAGGGGGATGGGGGGGGGGGTTTAACCACCATGGGGGATTTTTTGTCGTACAGAAATGTATATTCTTCCCTCCCTTATCACACACACGTATACATATATGTGAGTTGCAGTAGTCGTAAATCCCCATGAAAAATTTCTGGTTACGCCACTGTCCTGATGAGTGCCGTTTCTTCGCTGCCAAATCTCGCAAGCTTTGTAGCATCATTATTTAAATTCCTGTAGCCTCTTGTTTCTCGATGTATTGAATTGCAGAGTCTTTAGAGCCTTTAACTCAATTTGCAAATCATCTCTCGCTCTCATGAATTTCGTCTATCCCTTTAGACCTCGGTACTTCTTTTTAATCGCTCGACGCCTTTTATTCGACGTCGGATAATACGGAATATCGGATAAACGAAGGTCGAATAAGCGAGACTCTACTGTAAATACATAGAAATCTATCATAAATTTTGAAAATCAACTTACTTATTATTTAATTGTTTATGCTGAGTATTTATTTTCAAATGTTTGAATAATTAAAAAATACATATGTAGAAAATTTTCAACCTCTTTTTTCAAAATAAGAACAACTCTCTTAATGCTTACAACATCCACGTATTCCAAAATCGTTTTAAAATTCATTATAATGGTTTATTAATACACACATCTAAAGGCTGCACTAATGGCGTTAATCCGCCTGGATAACTGCCATGTCTGTGTTACATTCTTTCATTAATTTCTTTGTATTATCCGTTAAATGCGATCTGAACATATCCCAAAGTAAAAGACTTTCTGGATTCGATAGGGCAAGTCTGTGATTGCAAAGTAAAGGGTGCGCGTTATACGGAGGATACAGTGAAATCCCTCTATAACGATATTTTGGGGGTCAGAATAATATATCGTTGTAAGGAGAATTAACGTTATAGAGAGAATCGATATTGGAACGAAAAGTATTTTGTTCTTCATATCCCATACCCTGCGGTGTCACCAGAAAGTGTTCTGTTTTCATTCAGCACACCCTCGCAAGTAAATGAAAATATAATACTGAAAACTATAAACATGTTATTGCTTTTAGTAATTTTCACAACACTCACAAATTTTAGTTAAATACCCTTGCCGCCTCGCCAGGGATTCTAGCGGCGATATAGCATATAAATATTTATAGTATATTTGAATAAAAAAATATAATGTCTAAATAAATAATACCTGAATGCCGCAAAAGCGTTTTTTTTAATGTATTGGGTATTAATTGAAAATATATACCCATTAATTTATCCTTATTTATTTTGAATTCTGTGTTAAGAAATCGGAAATTGGCAACAGTCGACTGCGAAAGTCCGTTTTCTGCAAACCTCAGCTTGCTTCATGCCTTTATCAAAATCTTTTATGATGTTGAATTTCACTTCGATAGACATTTGTTTTCTTTTAGCCATTTGCTTTTGATTTTCACTAAACAAACTTCAAAGTAAACAAAACTCATAAATAATTTAAAATATCCTCGTGTAATAATCGACCTCCATAGGATTTATCGGAGGTTAAAATTCTTACTCAAAAGTTCAAACAAAAGAACGTATCGTTTTCTATATCAGTTCCGGTGAAAGGAATCCTTGACCATTTTTTAAAGAGGGGGGATAGGAATCAAAGATGTGTCATCCAGGAAATGCCAACTGTCCTTCCACCTTACGAGAAATGCACTTTCTCATTACCATAGTGTTACATCAGCAAAACGAAACTTAGAAGACATTCTTTGGCAGAGGCGTGGTCCAACCCGTTCCAACCACATTTTACCGTGACTTTCTTTTGTGTAGCTTTCAATGTGTGTGCATGAGTTAGGCTTCTGATGCATCGTAGAAAAAAAAATATATCGTAGTAGAGAGAATTATTGTGATGTAAGGGATAATTATTACCATCGTTGTAGAGAGAATTATCGTTTTAAAGGATATCGTAATACAGAGAACTGTTTTACATTAATCTAAAGGGAAATCAGCCAGGACTATGAAAAAATATCGTAATAGAGAGAATTATCGTTATAGAGGATATCGTTGTGGTGACAGTCTACTGTATACATAAAAATTAAAAAATGAAGTTTAAAATTATAGGTGCGCGTTATACACCGGCATTTACGGTATGTATACGTGTGTGTGATAAGGGAGTGAAGAATATACATTTTGTATGGCAAAAAAATCCTCTTGGGGGATTGACCCCCCCAGGCTACGCCCCTGGCCTAGGACCCTAGTGCAGTCAATCGGCCTTAATCCACAAGAACAGATGGTCGGACAAACCGAAATACTAAACACTGTTCAACTTTATGGTGTAAAATATTAGCAATATCATAAAACCTGGAGCGTAGCTAAATGATTTTGTACACTTGGCAGAATAGTCCAGATTGCGCCCCCACCCCCCTACATCGTGAACGATAACTTAATAATTAATTCTTCACCCACCATCGTACTTGTTACCCCATATTGTAATCATTATACTTGTTAAAACCCTGTCTATCTTCCCCTAGAGATGTGCTATTTTGAAAAAACGAGCGTTAAAAAAAACTATATTTAAATTTCTTGTGATCAATCTGATTTTGCGTTTCCTCTTCTACTTCCGAACTTCGGAGTGGGCCAGCCCCACCATCCCCCAGCTTCGACCCTGCCAATAACATGCGCAGATTTTCCTTTCAAGGAGGGATTATAGACGTAATCTTTATGGTAAAAGACGTAAAATATATGTAAAAAATGAAGAATGTTTGGATTGAATGTTAAAAAAGTTCAGCAAGGAGGGGGGGGGGGAGGGAGGGTTTGACTCCGACCCCCGGTCTTACGTCCTAATTAGCTGTCCTAATAGCTATTCCGTTTATTGATGTTTTATACACAATAAAATAAGATATTTTTGCTGCCGTTGATTTTACTATGCTGTAGTTCGTACAAATAGAGAGTAAAACAATTGCATGATTTGAGATCGATAATATTTTAATGAGACCCTATCATTATTGCAATAATCATTGTATAAATTAAAAGAAATATATAACAATCAGCGATATTTTTACCGTTCCATACGCCGTCTTAATCCGATTCAGCCGATTAAAAACACCATGTACCAAAACAACAATAATATGATGTTAATATGAAAAAGAAATTAAACATTTTGTCCAAGTACTTAAGTATTAAAATGGCTTACTTAATAAAAGTAACATATTGTTTTCGAATAAAATCATCATCGTAATTTATTTTCAATGCTGCATGAAGTATCTTCTGTTGCCAACCTCATTTTCAATTCATTAATTGCAGACGATAAAGTAATTTTATGAAAAAGGAAAATTCTTGCGTTTGTCTTGTTTATACTCATTCGGTTCGATTTTCAACCTTTTTGCCATTGCGAATTTTAAAAATACTGCATGTACTCCTGAAAGATAATTAGAAATTGTAGAATATGAATTCAATATATGTATTTCAATATATTTATAATTTATTCTGAATATTGTAATCCGTTACTGTGTTTGTAAGAGATTCTATGATACTGTCACTTTCTGATGCCTTGAAACTACAAATAAATATCAAAGAGGTCTGTTACAGACGGTCCATGGCAAACTACTTTATCAAAAACCAGATGTACATTAAATTGGTTACATTCTGACGAGGTCTCGCAAAATTGTATCGTAATCGTGTCGTAATTTCGGGTTTCATGCTTCATTTTAAACGATGTGTCTCTAAACTGGGCCCTAAAAGAATGGGTTCAGAACTAATGTCAGCTTAGGTGATAACAAGTAAATTTTGCAGCTACCACCCCTCTTAATATTGTTACGATTTTTTGGGGCAACCCGCTGTTTTGGGGTTTAAAATAATTTAAAATTCGTATTCTACGCGTCAAATAGTTAAATTTTGCTTTTTGTTGCATCAAAATCGGTTAATTAGAACGCGAGATATGGATTTTAATATTTCTCCGTTGATTTCTATAGCATTTTCTAGAAATCTCGAGAAAAATCGGTCGTATAGGCCTTCGCTAACCTCACTTTTGGAGACTTATTTTTGGCGCCGAATTTGGCGATATTTCGCCAATAGTAGCCTAGCTTGGCAACATTTCGGTCATTTGGCGCGATTTTCCCAAAGTGGCTTGTAAAGCTAGTTTTCCTGCATTAACTTGCATAATAGCCTAATTCTTTTATTACGCAATCATAATCGAGTCTGTTCTAATACCTTTCACGGATAGTTATTTCTGGAAGCTTCCCCAGTGTTCGTCGTAACCTATAAATGCAATGCTGGTTGCCCAGTTCAATCAGTCTGGCTTCTACTAGTGATGACAGATGTCCGTGAAAGCTTAAGGCTTTGCATTGACGCATTGAAAAGGTATATTTAACTTGTTTTAGAAACTTTGTTTTTGAGTGCTGTGTGTAAATTCTTCATTACTGATTCTTGGGGGACTGTTTACGAAATCCCTCGTACATTTCCACTGAATTTTTGTCTGTGGAAGTGTTTTATTTAGTGTGAGAAATACAGCATTTCTGAAAGCTCCTGTTCTAAGCGGACTGTAATAAGCACATTACTGTCTCATTGTGCTTGTGAATATTGTACAATGTACAGCTGACGTTTCGTCGAAGTTTTAATTCATCCTGACAAGTGGACTCTACTAGAACTTTCTACATCTACTGCACTTTAGAACGACGAACCCAGGAAATTAGCAGAGTTATTCTGCAAGAATGACAATTTAATTATTATTAACTGATGCATACTAGTATTCTTTAAAAAAACTGGAGTTAAATCCGATGGACTAGGTTAACTCCGTGTCGCGAACACAAAATGTGTCGTGCCGTGTCGATTAACGGACTTAGGTGCAACAAAATAAGTCAGTGCAAGACTATTCTCACACAGGCTATATGAATTTTACACCAAAATGGGAGCAGAGAATGGCAGATGAGCCGTCGAATATGCAACCATCAGATGGAAAAAAACCATGTTAATGTGATTTAGTTACGTAAGCGCTGAGCTCCTCACTTGCATTTTAAAACTCATACGTGTTCCAGAACGCATGTGCACTATTTTTTTTTAAAGTTCGATCGTCGTCTCAGGACTTACGGAGCAGCTGTAAAAACAAACCTGTGGTGTACCTCCTCGGGTGTTTAAAACAACCGGAAATGTGAAGGATGCTTCTTCACCCAATCCACTGTAAGGACTCATATTTCTAAATTGTTTTGCCGTACAAATTTTTAGGGTGACCCCGCTCTTCTGGGGATCAGAGTCTAAATATTCGTATTGTACGCGTCAAATGAATTGAAAGTTTCATTTTTATTGCATAAAAATTGGCTACTTAGAGCTCGAGACGCGGAGTTTTAGGTGTCCCCCATTGTTTAGCGTGGGGTTTTCTCGAATTTACGCTCAGTTAGCTGTACAGTATGGCCTACCCTAAGCCTGGAATCCACATGGGTAAAAAGCTGAATTTTCTCGGAGAGCAGAATTCCTGTCGGGATTACGATTTTCAAGGAGCACATACAAAGATATTTTTTTTTATTTCACGTCCCCCCCCCCCTTCAACTCAAAAAACAAACCCATTCAGTACTGTGCCCTTTTTCCTGTAGAAGAACTATTAATGATAAAGTCACTCTTTTCGATGGAGAGCTTTGTGTTGTGGTCCTTAATAACATGTATATGTTTTGTTTCCTTTTGAAATAGCCGAAATCCTCAAAATATGCTCAAAAGAATGACTGCTCACTGAGCGAAATGTATTGGAATTCTTTTGAGTGCTCACGTAAAATAAGTATAAATACTACATACGTCAATTTCAGTAGGGTACTGAAATAGAAATGACATATATCTAAATTTCGTAGTAATCTATCTTTATTTACGGAAGTTAGAAACGGACAGACAGACTAACGGAAATCATAATCACTTTTCAACCACGTTGAAAAGTGTTGATAATGAGTTCACCCCGTGAGAATGTAGAAGTTACGGGAAAAAGGAAATTACGTTAGTTTCATGAAAAATTTCGACACTGAAATGAGAATAATAAAAAAAAGTGAGAAAATCTTAAACGCTTTCAGATTTTAAATATGAACTAGCTATATATTAAAAGCGTATCAAAATACATGCGGCTTCCCTATTTTTCTTCCTTATACCATTAAGTTGGAAAGTGTATCATTATTCATGAGTGTGCCGTGTTTTTCTTTCTTGTTCCATAAAACCCATCTTTGGAATCGAAATCTATCTTAAAATAGAATACTAAAACTATTTTACAATCTTCGACAAGTATATTACAACTATACTTACCGTTTTAAAAGTTGTTTCGATTCGAATCTGCATAATAATCCATGAGTGTGCAGTGTTTGTCTAACGCCCAGACTCTCGCCAAGGTGGCGATTATTAATCTTATGCAGTTACCATGACGATTTTTTGTATTTATGTGACAATCGTCATTTAGAATTAAAAGGACGATTTTGAACAACCTGCAAGTACAGCATTCCGTTACATTTTTATTTATTTTGGGTTGCCAATTAATGTAGTTTTAATAATTAAGTGTCTTCAAATTCCTTAACTGGTGCGTTTATAGCTCATTTGTTCACTTTAGTTTTCATCTAGCTCTTTTGGAAGCGTGAAACTTGTGCATAACTCCTTGAGATCCATGACTGCAAACCTCACCAAAGTGATTGGATTTTTCAGGTTGGCGAGAGTGGGGGCGTGGGGGAAATAAGCTCTATTAGAAATGAATACTTAAAAAATACAACTAAGAGCCTGACTTTTTAACAATAGTGTAATAATCATAATCGGCAAATTTCTCTTTATGGGTGCCTCATTCTCGCTGGCTTACTTAAAAAACCTCAGTGGGTCCGGCAACCGACCGCGTAATCGCTTAAAATCTAGTAGCCATCCTAGTGATCACTTCTTTTTGCAGAAATCGTTCATCTACTGTGATACTTTTTGTATGGAGGGGTACAATTAAGTAGAAAAAAAAAAAAAAGATTTTGAGAGTAACTTGTAAATTCATAACTGAAAAAATTTGGCACTTACTTCACTGGGAAAAAAAAACTTAAACTAAATTCACATAAACTGTAATAATTTAGGGGCTCCTCAAAATAGACGGGGGCCTTGGGCATAGGACCCTCTTTCCCCTGCTATAATCAGGACCTGAAAAAATCGCCTCAATTATTGTTATTTTGACTCCAAAGCATGTCTGTTTTCGCTTAAAATGTTTATTCAAACTTTACTGATAGTATGATTTTGTAGAAAAGGTGATACTTAATGTTCATTGTTGAACAATAAAAAAACTCTGTGAATGCTGTGGAACATCGGTGTAACTTAGTGGAGCAATTGCCCCCCTCCCCCACACACCAGCCCACATAAAGAAAAAAAATTCAAAAATATTCAGTTTACAACTTATTTGGAAATAGTAAATCCCATAATAAGATGACATTTTGTCCTCCCAATGTTACAGGCCATGGCACAGTGGTTATTATGCCACTGAAAATGGTAGATGGCCGAAGTGTGAAGGTACCGGATTCGGGTCCCATCGCGCGGCTGTTGATCTAACGGTCTGGAGTTTTGGTAGGTTTTCTCCAGATGTAACGTGAGTACGCGTTAGAACCCCTTAGAAAGTCCTCCTACGAAGGCACCCCCCCACTTGGCAGATCGCCTTAGTGTAGCGTTGCCGTAATCACACACAATCACAATCACCCAATGTTACAGGCCATTTTACACCAATGTTAAAAGGTTGGGAACCTCTGATGCACTCTATTTCATTTGTAAGTTGTTGTTTCAGTGCTAGCTGTAAAATGCTGATATCGTTTCTCGCGAGTCCGTGATGGATTTTCCGATCAGGTTCATCACAGGCTTTAAATAAATGACTCTTTGCATGTGCCTCATTTTTTATTACTTTTTTTAAAAATCTGCTTGCATGTTTGAGGTTGCAGCATTTAAAAAAACACACACAAAAAAAAAAGTTACAGTAAAAACCTAATTTTACTTTTTACAGGTCAACATTCGCAATGGGGAACATCCAATTAAAAATTAATTCAAGAATAGAATTTTCTCAATATTGATTTAAATAATTAGCAATTAGCACGTAAAGTTAAAAGAGGACTTGATTTTTTTAAAGCGAAGTTTCATTTCTATCATTATTGAGAAACTGGACAAAAAATCATGAAAATAGCCATTTTCATAAATTCTTACAGAGCTATCTCGACACACATCCCACTCCCTTCAAACGAAATTCATATATTAACGTCAATTTAAAAATAAATCTTTCATTCATTCTCAATATTTCACTTCTTATTTAAGCTAACCATCAGTCTATTCAGTTTTTGAAACCATTGTAAATTATAGTCAGAAATGACCCATTCTCTGAATTGGAAAAACACTGATGATTGCAGAGAATAAGGTCCCCCCTCATTTAAATGACACATATCCTTTAACCCTTTAACGCGCAGTGTTCCCACTCTGGGAACACCAAACTCTGGCGTTTTGACTGTTGCCAGTCACGAAGAATAGATTTGATTTCTATAAAAATAGTTGCGGGTGACATAGTTCCAGGAGAATCCTTTACTTTTTAAGCACGTCATTTCCCGTAAACAAAAAGGTCACGATTCTTTTTAACAGCACTGACATCTGCTGAAAACTGGAAGAATGCGAGAACAGCTGGATGGATTGCCCAATGCTGAAAAAAAGGGCAGCCGTTGCCATCGCTCGACTTAACTACCAGCAAGATGGCGGACGATCGAAACGTTCATCGCGTGACACAGATCTAGAGACCCTTTTTTTTACGCAGCTGGTGTGCGCGGGCACAGCCAGCTGTCGTCAAAGAAGGGGTCTCTAGATCTGTGGCACGCGATGAACGTTCCGATCGTCCGCCATCTTGCTGGCAGTTAAGTCGAGCGATGGCAACGGCTGCCCTTTTTTTCAGCATTGGGAAAGGATTGCGCCTCAAAGGGTTAAGACACATTAGAAGAAAAAATATGTAGAAAAGACTAATTTAAAATGTGTCTGGATCTCGATGCTGTCTGTAAAAGGTTTAAGCCAGCTTAAAAGCAGGTGGGTTCCCAATGTTTATGGAGTTATGCAGATGTGACCAGCTCGGCAGATGCTTTTGAGTCAAACCAAACTGCTGATGAGGCACATCCTCCCCCTTCCGCATTTCGTCTCCTGATTCTGAATCTTGCGCCGGGAGGGATGCTTAGTGACCCCCTCCACCTCTAGCGGCCGTTCTTCTATCTAGATCAGGGGTTCCAAAACTTTTTTTCCCCGCGGCACCCTTGTCAGGCTAAAAACATTTCGCGGCAGATTTCCTTTTAAAGCAATATGAATATGAAGGTTAGAAGGCATTTTTGGTTAGCAGTTTGGATGCATTTAATGTTATTTTTTGTTTGTTTGTTTATAGGGCTAACTATCAAGAAAGTACTCTCTTGGGAAAGGGATATAGAATTTTGACAGTACCCCCATTTCAGGGTGTTCCTATAAAAGAAGAGGCTACAGGACAGTCTTGAACTTGACTGAAATATTTTTGTTTGAGCCCACTTATGATCGGCTTGGCTCACTTTCTTGGGGATACCGGTTCACAGGAAATTATTTGATTATACTCCACCAAATCACCTTTCTTGATTATCTCCACGGCACCCCTGAAATACGCTCGCGTCACCCCAGGGTGCCGCTGCACACAGTTTGGGAACCTCTGGTCTAGATAATTTATTCTATGCGTCTAGGGTCACTGTTCAAAGAATAAGTGTTTTTCCGGACACCTTGTGCGTCCAGAGTTTTGCAAAATACATCGAAAATGTAATGAGAAATTCTTTTTGTAGCTCTGTAAAAAAAAAAACTACAAGTCCTATACACACCAAAATCAATACCCGTCATGAGACGGTGGTCTATGATATATATGCCAAATTTGAGAATTCGTTTCCATCGTTTAACAGACCTGTAAACGGTTATAAATGTTTATATACTTATTACATTGTGCTTCAAAAGGATGAATGTCGCTACACTGCCATAGACCTTAATGCGTTGGAATACGTTTGAGTACTCCTGTAGACGAACTATAAATGCAATACAGACACTTTTTTAATGGAAATAATTACTCTATGATCCTTCATAACACAATGAACTTTTCCTTGTTTGAAGTAGAAGAATAAGTCTAAAATATACTTTAAAGAAATGTTAATCATAGAGCGTAATCCATTGGAATTCTTTTCAGTACTCCTGTAGAACTACAAATGATAGACGCACAGTTTTTGATGGACAGCTTTATATTATAGTTCTTAATAACATATCCAGTTTATTTCGTTTAAAATACCGAATATCCCTAAAAGCCGCTTTGAAGAACGACTGCATAGAAGAGTGTAATGTATTAGAATTCTTTTGAGTACTCCTGTAAAAGATCTATGAATATTGCATACACCGCATATTTCAATAGGGTACTTCTTACAGTACGTAGGAAAAACATCTATGAGTTTCGTAGTCATCGATGCGCAGTTGGAAGAACAGGCGGACAAACAGACAAACCAAAATCATAAACACTTTTCAACCTTCAGGGGAAAGTGTTAAAAATCATATTTTTAAACCATGTGTTAGTCGTTAAGGTAGCCACTTTTGGCACAGGATCGCCCAATTGTGTGCCATTCAATAAGTTTCCAAAGCCGAATCCTGGCTTGGCAATATCTTCTGTATTGGGCGAGAAGTGGCCAAACCCTACTGTTTTACAATGGACATAATTTTCCGTTAGGGTGAATTCGTTCTTTTATTTAAAATCATAACTTGTTTAAAGAATGTCCTACTGAATATGTACTTAAAAATAAATAATTTCAGGTTGCCGGCAAAGGAGCGAGATCCCCTGATCAGCTGGACTCCAGCATGGAGACGTGTCTCTGTCTGTCTCTGGAGCAAGATCCTGGTGAGGGTGAGTCCGCTCCCTCTCGTTACTCCGTTGTCCAGAGTGTCCACCGGCGACTAAAAAGGCGACTTTTGCTGCTCGTTTAAAGATTAGGACGAGTATTTGATTTTTAAAAAAAACGTCATTTTCGTACTATTTTCAAGTTTTTGGCTACTCGTACCTTTACTCCAGGCGACCATTTGAAAATCAGGTTTCGGTCTTCGTCAGGTCCTTTTTTCTATTCTAATGTATTTTTTTAACCCTTTAACGCGCAGTGTTCCCGCTCTGGGAACACTAAACTCTGACGTTTTGACTGTTGCCAGTCACGAAGAATAGACTTGATTTCCATAAAAACAGTTGCGGGTGACATAGCTCCACGAGAATCCTTTACTTTTTAGCACGTCATTTCCCGTAAAAAAATGGTCACGACTATTTTTTAACAGCACTGACATCTGCTGAAAAATGTGAGAATGCGAGAACAGCTGCATTGCCCAGTGTTGAAAAAAGCCATGACTTGATTTAACTACCAGCAAGATGGCGGACGATCGAAACGTTCATCGCGTGCCACATAATCTAGAAACCCTGTTTTGACGCAGCTGGCTGTGTGGCACAGCCAGCTGTCGTCAAAAAAGGGTCTCTAGATCTGTGGCACGCGATGAACGTTTCGATCGTCCGGCATCTTGCTGGTAGTTAAATCAAGCCATGGCAACGGCTGCACTTTTTTCAGCATCGAGAAAGGGTTGCGCCTCAAAGGGTTAATCTTATTATAAAAATAAATGTATTACATGCTCTGTTTTATAACGCATGAAGTTTTTTAATTGATTACTTTATTTATTCCTTCTTCAAGGAAGCTAAAAGACGGGTGTTTATTTCTTAACTACAAAATCATGCCAAAATGCTAATATTTTGGCAACTAAGACTGGCGACTTTGTCAGTCAGGCTACTCGTGATACAATTTTCGTCTCCTGACGTTGGTAGACACTCTGGATGCCCGGAGGTCACGTGGCCTAAAAGGCAGGGGGGATTTTACGTTACTTCTATGTCCCTGTTCTATAAAGGGATATAGTTTTTATTTTCCTGGTGCCAAATATAATTGCACGTGTATGTACCTAGGTATGTGGGTTATATATGTAATACGTATTTATACAGTGCATCCGACAGTTCCCGTACTGCAACTTAACCAAAGCGTTGCCTGTCAGTTAAATTTAAAAAATGTTATTGTCTTCTGATAATTACGTTCATTCTCCAATCTTTATTGTTTGGATATTTTTCGCGCTCAAAAATTGCGCGAGGATAAATATCTCTGTTATTTTGTCCGGTATGGAAGATGCAAAGATGATTAACTAAATAAACTGTTCAAACGATATCCGTAAGTCGTTAGTACGAGAAATTTTAGAGCACTGTAATAAAATTGGGTATAATATTTGTACTGCATGAAGTGATACTTGGGCAGAAGTAGTCACAACTGTTATTCATAAAAGCATACAGATGGAGTAAAAGATTATAGATTTATAAAATTAAATAAAGGGGGAATAAAGTTAATTATTTATTTATCTTCCATGCAAATTGAAACGAATAAGAAGGAAGTACCGACGAATTGTTTTGGGGGTGTTACTATTCTTTGGGAAAAGTGGCCGATTTATTGGTAAAGAGAGAATGACTGGGAAATATATGTATTATTAATGTATGTCGCATTTTCGATGGTAGTATTGTGAACTTAGTTACTGGACAGCCCCCGTTTCTTTTTGGTTCATAGTCGAAATCTGTGGAAGTTGGGAAATATCTCCTGTCTGTGGCTGGCACTTGACCGAATCTCGAAAATAAGTTTAAACGTAAAAACATTTTATCTCGTTTATGTGGTTTAGTGGATAACGGTCCATTCTGCCACAGCTTGGGTGTTGAAGTATCCGTCCCTTCATGGGTTAACAATGGCCGCCTACTAAGTGCCCCCATAATGAAATGGCCAGTACTCAGAACCTATACCTGATGGGCAAGTGCCCATCCTTGGAAGGGGAATCTCAAAATGAGCTCCTTTAAATTGGAAGCCAATCGTTATTGTGGAGCTTTTCGAAAATGTTTATTTTTTCTATGTTGCTTATGTATGACCCAATTCTCCTTGTTTTCTATTCAGATATTCGCTTTCCTGCTGTATGATGTAATCTGACAATTTCATTTTTGTGTTTATGGAGCACAAAGAGATTATGAATCCTTTATCCCCAGTTACGACTCTAGTGGATTGCTGATTGCCAAGAGAAAGTACCATTGTTCTGCGAGAGGCTCTATCATTCTCTGACTTTTTATTCTTTTTTCAAATTCTCTTTAAGATATCGACCAGATATGTCTACTTTTAGCTGAGGAGAAGGCCTCGAAATTTGCGTCTGTAATGGATCTCCCCTCCCCCATGGTAGTTCTACTGTTGCCGCTTTTTGTCGTTTAAAACCCTTTAACGTTCAGTGTTCCCGCTCTGGGAACACCAAGCTCTGACGTTTTGACTGTTGCCAGTCACGAAGAGTACTTTTGATTTCTATAAAAATAGTTGCGGGTGACATAGCTCCACGAGAATCTTTTACTTTTTAGAACGTCGTTTCCCGTAAACAAAATGGTCACGATTATTTTTAACAGCGCTGACATCTGCTGAAAAATGGAAGAATACCAGAGCGGCTGGAATGATTGCCCAATGCTGAAAAAGAGGGCAGCCGTTGCCTTTGCTCGACTTAACTATCAGCAAGATGGCGGACGATCGGAACGTTCATAGCGTGCCACAGATCTAGAGACCCTTTTTTGACGACAGCTGGCTGTGCTTGCGCACAGCCAGCTGTCGTCAAAAAAGGGTCGTAACGTTTCGATCGTCCGCTATCTTGCTGGTAGTTAAGTCGAGCGATGGCAACGGCTGTCCTTGTTTCAGTATTGGGAAAGGGTTGCGCCTCAAAGTGTTAATCAGAGAGACGATTGGCTTAGTGACCATCTTCTTAAAATTCGAATTAGAGGACTCCTTGACTTGTCTTGGCGATTCTGGACGCTCAGTGAAAGTATGTCATAATAGCACGTGCTCTGCACTTCATCCTTTTATAAATGTATTTTTTTGGGAAGCCAGAAGGCCAATGACTTAATTGTGAAACCCTGGAATTAGTAATGAATGATTATTGGATCTTGAATTTAGGGCTTTTGAAATCAAGAGCCTCGTCTTGTCGGGCGCTGATGGTCAGTTCACATGCTGTCCAGAGTGGGTGGAATACACACCGTGATCCCGTGAGTGCGTAGGCGGAAGGGAGGGGGGAAGCAGTTATAGTAGAATTTCATTTTGATTGAATCTGCAAACAGGCTATGAAAGCAAGAGATTGTCTTATGTACGTGAAGCGTGTCTAAACGGTTTACCTCCTCCTCCCACACCCCCATAAATTAATGTTGATACAATATTTGTGTTAATAGCGATCAGTGGTATTTGAGTCAAGTGCAGTGCCGGATCCAAGCAAAAATTCTAGAGGATGTATAAAATGTTTTTGTCTTCTTTATCTTTTCAATTCATTTGAATTTGCAACATAGTTCTTAGTGTAAGCTTAGTTCGTTTGCGGGGGACGTACTGTTGTTCATCTTAGCATAACCTTCGCCTCGCAATAATTGTAATTTCTGTAATTGTGTCACTGTTTGTTGTGTAAGTCTTTTGGCAAAATCTCTTGGCATTTCGGCATGCATTATGTTTCCAATGACAAATGGCAAAATTCCTTTGAGTTTCGAAGGGTTAGGTGGCCTTTTCTCACTGCCCATTGCTTGTACGTAATTTACAGATGGGCACCATAATAACTAACAGATAGAAAATCGATTAAAGTTAAACATTTGTAATCGATTGCTTACTTTAATGCATTTATATGTATATATAAATATTTAATAATAGATTGCTGAATTTGCGCGTTGTATGTATAAAATATAAAAATTACTTAATTCCATTTATCTTCGTATTCCCATCTTTGCCCAGACTATTTGCATGACATTCTCCAGTCTTTGCGGATAAATTATTGCCAACAATAATAGATAAATATCTGACATCAGCCCAGTGTACAAATGATCATTAAAAAGAAGTAATGTATAAAAAGTGAATTTTTTTTTCATCTCACTTGGTCAAAATGTTTTGTGAAGTTTTGACTGACAGTTCTGAGTTTTTACTGACAGAAAAGTTTTGACTGACAGTGAAAAGGCTATAATTGGAACGTCCCAAAAAAGGGACGTGTGTTAGGCACAAAAGGGTTAACAATTATTAAATTAGTATTTTATTTAGTTCGTTTATATCTATTGTTACACTTAATTGCACTTATTAGTTAGCAATAGCTTAGATGTGCAATAATGTGTGAGGGTAAATAATTAGCATTTATTTAATTATTAATATTTAGGTAGCATACTAAATATTGTGTCTTTTCTACTAAATATTGATATTAGCGGTACTCTGTTGTGTTCGTTTACCATTTTGTTAGTTAATTCTTTGAAATAGATTACTTTTAGTGCTTTGTTTAGTTTTCTCGGTCGCTCGTTTGCAAGAAAATCGTCATAATTCAAAAATACTTGTTCCTTCCGTAGCAACCTTACAAAGGTTACCTGCTTTTATGTGGAAGATTAGTAACCTGTAGATATAAGTCTGAAGTTTCTACTTAATTACGCAAACTTTCTAATTTAAAGTTCATCACATTATTCAAACATTTTCTCAAAGCTTGAATTTTTTTTTAGTTGTAACGGTTTTCTTCCAATCAAGCGACATATGCATGTATATATATTTACACGCTTGTGTATAAAAGTTGGATGAATAAACAATTATGTACATATATGTATAATATAGTGTTTGTGTGTGCTACTAATATCTGTATCTAACTATAATACATGTGTCTGTTTATGTTTTATGTGTGTTTTGTAAGTACGCACATGTGTGTTTGTGTATATTTGTGACCGAAGTGAGTATCTATGAAAGTTTATGTGCTATACATATGGCTATGTGAATGTATGTTTACATGTTGTGTGTATGTGCTAATATATATGCTTGTGTATAGATGCGTGTACACGTGTGCCTATGAAGTGAATGTATTTGTGAGCTTGTGACGAGTTAGTGTGTATACTGCTATGTGAATGTATGCGTGCGTGTATTTGTGTATGCTAATGCACGCTTATGTACAAATGCGTGTACACGTGTGCCTGTGAAGTGAATGTATGCATACGGGTGGCGAGAGTACATATGTATGTTTGCTTGCGACGAGAGTTTGTGTATTCATGCTGGTTCGGAGAGCTTATGTGTATATTACTATGTAAATGTATGCATGCGTGTATTTATGTGCATTATGCGTGCCTAGATGTACATGTGCATGTGTTGTAAGTGTGTGTGTGTATGCGCTTATAATGTCAATGTCTGTTTGTATGCTTGTGACATGGCAATGTTGGTGTGTCTGTGCGAATGAATGTATCCATGTTAATGAACGAGTGTGATCTGCTTGTACGTGTGCATCTGCAGTGAATGTAGGAGCGTATGCTTGTGACATGACAATGTTTGCTTGTGTGTATGAAATGTTTGTGTGTCTGTGCGAATGAATGTATCCACGTTTGTGAACGAATGTGGATCTGCTTGTACGTGTGCATCTGCAGTGAATGTAGGAGCGAGCGTATACTTGTGATGCGAATGTGTGTATGCTTGCTTTGTATGCTTGTGACATGGCAATGTTGGTGTGTCTGTGCGAATGAATGTATCCATGTTAATGAACGAGTGTGATCTGCTTGTACGTGTGCATCTGCAGTGAATGTGTGGAGCGTGTATGCTTGTGACATGACAATGTTTGCTTGTGTGTATGAAATGTTTGTGTGTCTGTGCGAATGAATGTATCCACGTTTGTGAGCGAATGTGGATCTGCTTGTACGTGTGCATCTGCAGTGAATGTAGGAGCGAGCGTATGCTTGTGATGCGAATGTGTGTATGCTTGCTATGTATGCTTGTGATGCGAATGTGTGTATGCTTGCTATGTATGCTTGTGATGCGAATGTGTGTATGCTTGCTGTATATGCTTGTGATGCGAATGTGTGTATGCTTGCTATGTATGCTTGTGATGCGAATGTGTGTATGCTTGCTGTATATGCTTGTGATGCGAATGTGTGTATGCTTGCTATGTATGCTTGTGATGCGAATGTGTGTATGCTTGCTATGTATGCTTGTGATGCAAATGTGTGTGCTTGCTGTGTATGCTTGTGATGCGAATGGGCATGTGCTTGTGATGAGAAATGTGTGTATGCTTGTGATGCGAATGGGCATGTGCTTGTGATGAGAATGTGTGTATGCTTGTGATGCGAATGGGTGTATGTTTGTGAGTGTGTTTACAGGAGCGAAGCAGAGTCAAAGGGAGCAAAGCTCCGCACGTACGCAGGACTGGAATGGCCGTCGGATATCGGAGGTCGGGCGATTGCGAGACTATGGACCCATCCCAACGCCGGACCGGGTACCCGGATGTCACGTGACTGTTGGTGGTCCCGCACTCGAAGGAGGTAAGTGAATCTGCCGGGTCGCTTAATACAGCGTTCGCTTGCTTGGTTTTGCGTTACTTGATGGTGGCCAGTGCTTGAGATATCGTGCTTCTTCAGAACAAACACATGACTTCGTGATTTTTAAAAACTTCTGTTTAGACAAACGGGCAGGAACGTCTCTCCCCCCCTCCACTGCCAAAAGTGAGGGGGGGCGGGGCTATCGAAAGAATCTTCCCATGAGATTCATTGCAGTGATTGCAACCAGGCCATGAGGCGATGCAGCTCCCCATTTCGCGGCGAAATGTTGACTTGCAAGTAGTTTAAAACAGCGGCGGATGAATGCAAGTGTGTCGGTGGGGGCGGTTAATTAGAAGATTGACATATACATCCATTTTATGGAAGTAAAACAAGATCTTTTACATAAATTTCTTTTTCCTAATTGGGGGGGGGGCGCTCCGCTTTAATCCGCCCTTGGTTTAAAAAACGTCCAGACCAGATGTCTACAATTGAGGACGCTTCACTTCGAGAAAATATTACAAAACCAATACAGTAGCCCCTTCTTATATAGCTTTTGTCGGCAGACATGAAAAATGCGGGTTATGTCCGGCGGGACGCCTTAGGATGAAATTTAAAATTTTTGAATATAATCAGTGACGTAGCCAAGGAGGAATAGGGGGTCACAACCCTCCCCATGAGGAATTGTTTGCCATACAAAATGTATATTCTTCACTCCCTTATCACACACACGTATACATATATGTGAGTTGCACTAGTCGTTACCTCCCCACCCTCCCATGAAAAATTTCTTGCTACGCCTCTCCATATAATTTTGAAACAATTTTAAATAAAATAAAATGAATAGTATAAGTACTGTAATGAAAGCCAATCATTTCAAACGTAAACAAAGTCTAACTGACCTTTTCAAATGTATGCACAAATACACACATTTCGTTTCCTGTTGAACCAACTACCGGATTCGATTTCTCTCTCGGAACTTGCTTGTTCAGCAAGTTGCATTGAATTGCATCTCACTTATGCGATTGGAGTTGTATTTTTCAAATGGACTGACTGTACGCTTCTCAAGTAAACAGGGCCTGCTCAAGTGCGGGTGCGAATGTAGGCGATCGCCTAAAGCCCGCACTTAAAGAGGCCATTTTTTGGCTGTCATATTAGACCCGAGCTTGGTAGATAGTTGCGATGCATCCCGAAAAAAGCCGATAAATAAAACTAACATGTACTAGCAGTTACTTACATTAGACGTGATAGAAAATCGGCCCCGCTCTTGCCCTTTGCTAGGGGCCCCCAACGCCCCTCGGGCCGGCCCTGAAGTAAAGTAACGGTAGCAAAAAAAGTACAAAAAGAAAAGGGGGGGAAAGACAGATAAAAAGCGCGATGCATCCAAATACTCCATACATCCAGGGGGTTACTGTGCTCATTAATTTTGAGCCTAAAACGGTTGTTGTGTGTTTCACGAAACTGTAATCATTAGGTTTTCTTAATTGTCGTATAATAAACTCAATCTCTGTTGTTATAAAAATGTACGTACGCCTTTATATCGATACGAAAGTTCTGGCCTGAAAGGGCTAAGATATCCTGCATTATGCATTATCTTCATAATATTATCGGACAAAATTCTATGTTACTCTCATTGCATTTATTAAACTTGCAAGTACAGATTGTAGGGTGGTGAACACGTCTGCCCTTTTCTGGGAGATAATATGGGTAATTCCACTGAGTGCACATGTCATAAAATGGCCATAGCTTCGGTTCTTTGAACGGCTACGCAGAAAGTGCCCGCACTTACAAATAAAAAAGCATTTTTTTTTTAAATCGTAAATGGATGAAGTTCAAATTAAATATTTTTAACGCACTTTTACCCCACTGCCAGGAACGCTTTTTCTTTTCGCTAGTGGCGCACGCAAGGGGGGTGGGGGGTGGTCAAGGTGTATGCACAATTTTTCTTCTCTAAATCCTCTTGTAATTTTTTATTTTTAAATATGCTGGAAGACATCAGCAGTTATTTAGTTTCAGCAGTTAACTTCAGCTTCAAAAAAACATTAAATTCTTATTATCAGCAGAGTAAAAACACAGTAAAAGGGGGATTACGATGAAAATATTAAGAAATCAGCATTTTTTCATGTGCGGTTGGTGTCACAACTTTAACCACCCCCCCCCCTCCCGGCAACAGAAAATCTTGTGTGCGCCACTGCTTTTCACTCGTATCTACATTTTTAATAATGACCTTGGGCCTTGTCCAAACGTTTGGAAGAATTTCTAGAACTGAGGTTACGTTGGATTTCGTTTCGGAACCCAAGTGTCCCACGATAGGTGACGTCAAAAAATAAATAAATAGAAAATGAAAAAGGTGTTATGCATGCTTCGGAAATTTCTTTTCTCTTCCAACCCAATTCTGCACGCAGGGTATCCAAAGGAAGGGTGTTTAACCCTTTAACGCGCAGTGTTCCTGCTCTGGGAACACCAAACTCTGACGTTTTGACTGTTGCCAGTCACGAAGAAGAGATTTGATTGCTATAAAAAATAGTTGCGGATGACATAGGTCCACGAGAATTCTTCACTCTTTAAGCACGTCATTTCCCGTAAAAAAATGGTCACGATTCTTTTTAACAGCACTGACATCTGCCGAAAAATGGAAGAATGCGAGAACAGCTGGATAGATTACCCAATGCTGAAAAAAAGGGCAGCCGTTGCCATCGCTCGACTTAACTACTAGCAAGATGGCGGACGATCGAAATGTTCGTCGCGTGCCACAGATCGAGACACCCTTTTTTGACGCAGCTGGCTGTGCCGGGCACAGCCAGCTGTCGTCAAAAAAAGGGATTCTGTTTCGGGGGCATCTGTTTCGATCGTTTGCTTTCAAAGATTATGAGTCACCAAGTATTTTATTTATTTATTTTTACATATGTAATACTTTTACAAATGAAGTGAAATCAATTGAAGAAAATAATTTCGTTTAATGGTTTATTTAATTAATAGTAAATAATATTGCATACAGTAATTTTGGAGAATTATTGCACTGAATAAATATTGGATAACTAGCCTTAAGGCGGCCAGCTTCGCCGCCCCATAATTTACTGCTCTTTATAGTTAGTATAGTGTTAGCGGAACTATTGAACTCTTTTCAATCACGTTTCTTTGTATTAACTAAGGCTGTACTTGTCATTAAATTTATTTAGGTTAAGGTTGATAGAATTTTGGAGTCATCATAAAAGCCGATGATGGCCATTATGGTGCAGGTTATGTAGTATTTCGACTAGGGCCGTACAGGAAGTGGACTAAAAAGGTAACTAAAAGCAACCATAAATCTTCAGAAGCTGTAAATTTTCAATTGGAGTCAAAAGTAAAAAGTGGGAACTTTGTGTACTTACTTCGTAGTAAATATTAACCCTTTAATGCGCCTTTAACCACCAAACTCTGACGTTTTGACTGTTGCCAGTCACGAAGAATAGATTTGATTTCTATAGAAATAGTTGCGGGTGACATAGCTCCACGACAATCCTTTACTTTTTAGCACGTCATTTCAAGTAAAAAAATTGTCACGATTATTTTTAACGGCACTGATATCTGCTGCAAAATGGAAGAAAGCGAGAGCAGCTGGATAGATTGCCCAATGCTGAAAAAAGGGCAGCCGTTGCCATCGCTCGACTTTCGTTACCATCGCTCGAAACTACCAGCAAGATGGCGGACGATCGAAACGTTCATCGCGTGCCACAGATCTAGAGACCCTTTTGTGCCGGCACAGCCAGCTGCCGTCAAGAAAGGGTCTCTAGATCCGTAGCGCGCGATGAACGTTTCGATCGTCCGCCATCTTGCTGCGCACAGCCAGCTGTCGTCAAAAAAGGGTCACTAGATCTGTGGCACGCGATGAACGTTTCGATCGTCCGCCATCTTGCTGGTAGTTAAGTCGAGCGATGGCAACGGCTGCCCTTTTTTCAGCATTGGGAAAGGGTTGCACCTCAAAGGGTTAAAGGTGGATCGCAAAACACTACACACAACTTATATGTTTAAATGTAATTTATGTAATGTCACATTGCAAAATAAGACTGTTCATGGAACCATCCTACTTGAACCTTATACAGGCAGTCGAACTTCAGTACGTCGGGTCATTTCTTGTCCGTTTCTCTCGGTTGCTGGATATCACTTCCAGATTTTACTTAGTTCCCCAGTTTCTTATTTGTTATCCTTAGGGTAGACCGTCGGTGTTCCGTTTTCCAAGTCCAACGATTCACTGAACAATTTTCAGTACGGGCATTTTATAATATATTTATTTCTACACCAACACTCCGCCCGTTTGAGAACCCATCCAGTCAAACTCTTACGGGCACTTATGCCTTCAAACTTGAGAAAATCCAAACATTTCGTTATGAAATAACTTTCGAAGTCATGCATCAGAAATAGAACGATGTATACGGTATATTCTGCGAATCAATGCAAACACCGGTGATAATCGGACGAAACCGTTACAAACAGTAGACAAACAAGAAAGGTAAAACATGGCATACGCGTTGATTATAAAACACTACAAAACAAGGCCTTTTTCAAGCCAAATTGGGGAAAATTGTGGGGAACACCTCAAAAACAGGGCATCACTATGAGCGCAATTTTGTGAAACCCTGGAAAAAAACTTTGAAGTTCATTTTTTTTATTAACGTACAGTAATCTACTGTAAAAGCTTCTGTACTGTACGTATTGTATTGTACTTGGAATGGATGAATGTCCCTCAACTGCTGCAGACCGTCCTGTATTGCACGTTTTGAACGCGACCTTCCCATGCTTTAACCCTTTAACGCGCAGTGTGTCCGCTCCGGGAACGCCAAACTCTGACGTTTTGACTGTTGCCAGTCACGAAGAATAGATTTGATTTCTATAGAAATAGTTGCGGGTGACCTAGCTCCACGAGAATCCTTTACTTTTTAGCGCGTCATTTCCCGTAAAAAAAATTGTCAAGATTCTTTTTAACAGCACTGGCATCTGCCGAAAAATGGAAGAACGCGAGAACAGCTGGATAGATTGCCCAATGCTGAAAAAAGCAGCTGGCTGTGCTGCGTCAAAAAAAGGGTCTCTAGTTCTGTGGCACGCGATGAACGTTTCGATGTCCGCCATCTTGCTGGTAGTTGAGTCGAGCGTTGGCAACGGCTGCCCTTTTTTCAACATTGGGAAAGGGTTGCGCCTCAAAGGGTTACGGCAGCTTGTCCCGTTGTCCCCAAACATCGCAGAAATGTGCTACTTTTAGAAAAGACAATAATATCCTACAAAACAAAGCCTGCAAAGATCTAACAAGAAATATAAATCATGCCAAACGCATCGGTTACAAAACACTTTCCAACACAACACGACCGTGTTCCTTGCGCCTAAAGAGCCGAGATTTTAGGCATGACATCGAAACTGGTGTGTATCGCAAATAATATAGATCTGCGCAATCCTGTTAAAGAGCTTTCAATGTTATTTCCATAGTTCAAATAAAGAGTAAGCTGTGGCAAATGTGGATGCACATATTGCATTGTGAATGAAATGGACAAATATCTCTCAACCACCGTGGACCGTTATGTATTGAAGTTCTTTTCAGTGCTCCTGTAATGAATATTGGATGTCCCTGAAAGTAATGTCCTTTCTTTTACAAAAAATTCAAGCCAATCCATTTTCAAAAAGTACTGAATGACAAACAAGCTGTGCCTAAGCATAAGATTCATATGTTTGTTACATTTTAACGAAAGAATTTTGTAGATAACTTTTTTTCATGAAAAATGGCCACCCTCGTCGTTTCTTCACTTCTACCGTCCTTGCAGGATTCTATTTGACTTGGTCTGAAATCGATTTTAAGGTATTCTTCATTGTTTTATTCTACGGCAAGAATTGCATGGGTATCTCTTTTCTTCTTTGAGATCACACAGGATATTCGGAAAGACCGTTTCGCGGTTTCCTATCCCCCCGTGCTCTCCTATCCCAGTTTAGAATTTCGGAAAAGGCACTCCAATATAGCACCTACGCTAAAAAGCTCACCTGTGTACCCGATTTTGTATCACTAGCTGCAGTCGTTTTGACTACACAAAATACTGACATACAAAAAAAAAGACAGTACTTTCCTGTACATCTAATATAAGTACAGTGAAACTTCTGGGGAAGCAACCACACACCGTTCTTCAAAAAATGGGTCGTTAACCCTTTAACGCGCAATGTTCCCGCTCTGGGAACACCAAACTCTGACGCTTTGACTGTTGCCAGTCACAAAGAAGAGATTTGATTGCTATAAAAAATAGCTGCGGATGACATAGGTCCACAAGAATCCTTCACTCTTTAAGCACGTCATTTCCCGTAAAAAAATGGTCACGATTCTTTTTAACAGCACTGACATCTGCCGAAAAATGGAAGAATGCGAGAACAGCTGGATAGATTACCCAATGCTGAAAAAAAGGCAGCCGTTGCCGTCGCTCGACTTAACTACCAGCAAGATGACGGACGATCGAAACGTTCGTCGCGTGCCACAGATCGAGACACCCTTTTTTTGACGCAGCTGGCTGTGCGCGGGCACAGCCAGCTGTCGTCAAAAAAGGGTCTATCGATCTGTGGCACGCGATGAACGTTTCGATCGTTCGCCATCTTGCTGGTAGTTAAGTCGAGCGATGGCAACGGCTGCCCTTTTTTCAGCATTGGGAAAGGCTTGCGCCTCAAAGGGATAAGGGGGGTGGTCGCTCAAAGAAGCATTCGGTAGCCATGAAAAGTCTCTCACGACAGAGAGAAGTACCTTGTTATTCGTCATTAAAGAATTCCCACGTTAGTCCCATTAAGAATTGCAACTATATCTAAAATCTTCTTTTTACCATGTTAGATCCACACAAAACTGTTCGATAACAGCTAAATCAGCGAAAAAGAACATTTTTTCTATTTTGAATCCCAGGACATCTACAAATTTGTACTTGAGAAGAAAAAAAAAAATGCATCAAGGCTCAATTTTTTTTCTTTGTTTAAAATTAATATTTGTGATGATGTTTATGATTAGTATTTGGAGTAAAATAATTTAAAAATAATAACCCAATATTTTACTAAAAAAACAGTTTTTTATTTCAGTTTCGGGTGTAGTTTACTGAGCCCAGTGGCGGATTAATGCAAGATCGTCGGTGGGGGCGGTTTGTTAGGGGATTGACATATACATCCATTTAATGGAAGTAAAATACTGTCTTTTACATTAATTTCTTTTTTCTCGAGGGACGGAGGGGCGGTCGCTCCCTCCGCCCCTCCTTTAATCCGCCCTTGACTGAGCCTTAACTATTTTTTTAGCATTTATTTAAAATTTTAGTATTCAAGTTATTTCCTTAGTATGACGAACTCCAGCATACTATAATTTTTTTCCGTGTTCACACTCTTTGCTAACAATTTTTCGGTACTTTTTCTAAAATAAACAAAATGAAGTACGAAAGATTACGGTTCAAATTTCAGTCAGTTTTGACAATAATGCGAACATTAATGACTTCTTCACGCAGTAACTTGAATTACATCGTTGCTGTCTATGTATGAATACTTATTTTTAAAAATGTCAGATGTCTATGCTAGAATTTTATAGACATAGAGGTATAATTACAAGTAGTTATTCCACATAGGGTACCAGGTGCCTTGTAGGTTTAAGTGAAAACAGTCGCCCTATGCTTCCTCGAGTTGCAGTCTCACAATATTCTTGCGAAAAAGTAGAGTGCAGTGCAGTGCAGTGAAGCCTATGCCAGTTTTCTTGAATTTCTTGCTTTCCCATTTTAAGAGATATTAGCAATGGACAATCGCTCGCTGCAGTGAAGGGGAAATGAAAATACTCGCATGTGTAATCAATGAGTGAGATCGGAAGAGATTTTGAGTTCTTTCCAACGTGTTTCTCTCCTTTTAGGTATTTGGATGATCCTAAAATTCTCCCATGATCAAATCCTCTAAAACACATGGGCAACTTCCGGTCACTGACCCAGATGTGGCCCGTTCCGGCTGTTGATCCGGCCCGCGGAACATATCAAAACGCCGTATAAACCCAGCAAACACACACTGGTTCTCTGAACGTCTATTAACGTTCAGGAAACGTCTTCTGAACGTTAATAGACGTTTAGAGAACCTGTGTGTGTTTGCTGGGAACCCATCTAAACCATTCAAAATAATATATAAATCCCAGTAATACGGCCCGCGACTTCGCTAGCATCCCAAGGTTTGGCCTGCAACTTTCGGAAGCTTACCCACACCTGCTCTAAAATGTAGATGTTAGCTGAGCCTCCAAAGAGAAGGGGGTTATCCAGTCGTTGAAGCCTCCCGCCTCTTTTTTCCCCTCTAATGTATGTTCAGCGTATGACAATGTGTCCAATTTCGAACTTTCTTTTGCCATAGGAGGTTGACCCAGTAACGGATATTAAATCTAATTGTGATCCTAAGAAGAATGAAAAAATAGGGGGGCTTAGGAGTGCAGAAGCGGTCCTTGGTCGCCGGCCGCCCGCGTGCTCATTAAAATTGGCCGTCTTTTTTATATGAACTCTTACGTTTCATATTTATTTATTTATTTTTCACCTCCTTTAAACGGGGTCACCCACCTACAGTGCCTCCTCTAGGATCGGGGTCTGTTCCCCTTAAATGGCCCAGCCCTGTGACTGAGTAAATAAAACACTGAACAGAGGAGACGGCTGAATTCCGAAGGTTTCGGGTTCGGACCCATCTCGCGGGTGTCAATCTAATGGTTTGGAATTTTTGGCGGATTTTTCCACATGTAACGTGAGTGCGCGTTAGAACCTAGAAACCTTAAAAAGTCCTCTGCCCAAGTCAGCTCCCTCGTAGGCAGATGCCCAACGTGAAAGCTTTCCTATAACACACAAACAAACAAACCTGTTGCCGTAAAGAAAAGAAAAGGAAAAAAAAAACAAGATGCTTTATTTCGAATCCAGTTCTTGAGATCACTCCATTTTAAGCCTTCTTTAATAATAATAAGAAGAAGAATGGTGACTTGTTACATCTTGCCTTATTCGTGGAAATCTAGATACTGTTTTTGCTAAAAAAGATAAAAGAAACTGCATTCTGCTTCTTTCCCATTTCCACCAGATTTTCTTAATATAAGAAAAAAATTCGTGTTGGTCGTACGATAGCAAAAAATGGCTCGGAACCAAATAGTGCGTCAGATTGGATAACAGATTTCATTGGGCTTTCGTTTAGCGTAAGGTAAGGTGACCAAACGTCCCCGTTTTCCGGGGACATTCCCCATTTTCAGGACGCTTTTCAAATTGTCCCCAGAATGTAAAAATGGAACTGGGGACAATTTTTAATTATTGCATTGTTTTTCAATTAAATTACCGTTAATTATTGCATTAATTATAAATGTCCCCAGTTTTGTCAGAATCGGGGACATGTCCCCAATTCTGACTACAAAAATCTGGTCACCTCCGTAAGGTAAGCAAATGTCCCCATTTTTCGGGGGCAGTCCCCAATTTCAGGACTTTGATCAATTTCTCCCCAAAATAAAAAGCAGAAATTGTAGAGAAAATTTTAATTATAGTAGTTATTTATTCCCAAATAATATATCTATATATGTTTCCTTCATTTTATGAATGTTCATAATGCTTTAGTTGAATAACTATAAGCTTGTTTGAGAAGAGCATTGAATTTACAGAATGTCGCCATTTTTTGTTTCAAAATTGGGGACACAATGTTGATGGGTCCCCAATCCTTCGTTTAAAAATCCGGTCACCTTAGTTTAGCGTCTTCAAAATGATTGCAGACGGCGATTTCGCCGACCGTGGCGACCTCTTTTGAGACAGAAACACATCACGAGACAGGGCGTTCGCAAAAGAGCGGCATCCTAACGATCGTGCTTGCATGTTACGCCTTCAGGATGCAATTATCAAAGACTATGCGACATTTTGTGCGTAACAATTAACGTTGAAAATTTATCAATCTATTGGTTTTAAAAGAATTTGAATGTTCCAGATTGAACGGTGAAAAAATATTAACTGGAAATAAACAGAGTGCATTACTTAGCGGTTAAAAACACTTTTTAATGGTAAACCTATTCTAAATTTTCAAAAATCATTTTTTTAAATTTTTTTCTGTGTACCTGAAACGAGTTGTACCGTAATCGAAAGTTCGCATGGCGATGATTTGATTTTCTCTCAGCATCCATCAAAACTAGTTTGTTTTAGGAGCTTTTGTTAAAAATACCATCTTGATGCTGATAAATCGCAATTAAAATTAAAGAAAGAAATAGTAAAAATTAGTAAGTATGTTACTGTTTCCTTTCACTTTAAATTGGGAAAATAAATAAACAATCTTTTCAGAGTAATAAAATACAATTCCTATTTTAAGAAGTTGTTGGCAACTTTTGAATTTGAAGTTTGATTTTCAAAAACATAATGTACACATTTTCTAAAAAAATTATTTTTTCTTAATTTTTGAGTCGAAATTATAGGAAATGAAAAATATTATTTTTAAATGATTAAATTTCAGATCTGTAATATTTTGCAGATTGCTTTTCTGTGCAGACTTGCAAATATAAAACATGTCGACTTAGACTTTTTTTTTCTGCATTGGAGGAATAAATTTACTTTAAGTTTAATTTCTGTAATGAAAAAATATAAAAAGTGTTCTGAGAGAAGAATTTTTTTAAATTACAATTGAACGAAAGTAATTCCAAATTCAAATTTTCACAACTTTAAAAGTAAAATTCGGTCTATTTTATTTGATAAGATTTTTCGTATGTGCAGAGTTGATAAGATATCATGTGCTTGAGTAGCAAAAACATTGTTTTTTATAACCATGTAACTTAGTTGAAAATCATTTTCTTCTACCATGTGAAATCCCGCTGGATTCAACATTTTAATTTAAGCATTGAAACATTTTGATTGTTTAACATGCATAGCAACCTCTCACAAAAATAAAAAAGTAGAAATGTAAGTTCTGTTAATTGTTTTTAATTGCATAGAAGAATATTTAGATGTATGGTTATGTTTTCAAGTTTTATACAGCTCAGTTTTGTTTAAAGAAGACTTTCTGCATAGTGTTAACCTTGGAATTATCGTTGAATGTAGACTTACAATGATACTTTTTTTCCTGAAAATTTTATTTCAAGTGTAAAGTGACCACTATTAAACTTAAGCTGTTTTGGTTTTACTTGTAAATGTAGACGGGTCATACAGTTTTGGTCATTATTGAAAAAACTTTATTCATTTCGTTTTATATTTATGTATTGTTTTGTGATTTATTTAAATGTACTGTAACTCCCAACGAAAAAAAAAAAGTGTTTCTTTTGGCATAGGAAAACGGAAGATCTATGATAATGATTTTTATGCTTGCAGTTTAATGGAAATTTTAGGACATTAAAAAACGTTGTCTAGATATTTTGTATATTAATGCGTAACTTTATATGCTAAACATCATTTAATGTTCTTTGGAAACCAATGAAAATGTTTATTTCCACATATTTTACCTTTTGTTTTTGGGAAAATTGACTTCAATTGTGATAGGGTCACCATTGAACTTCAGCCATTCTGATGTCATATCTAGATGTGTCACTCAATGTAAATTGTATTATTGCACAATACTTGAAATTTATTGGTACAAAATCATGTATTTTTAATGTTTGTACGTCCATTAATATTGAAGACATTGCTCTATATATCATTCGGGTAATGTGCAAACAGTTAAAGTTATAATATTGAAAGATAAGATTATAATTTCAAATTGAAAGAACCGACAGAAATTATCGGACTTTATCAAATAAATTAAGAAAAAGAGTTACGGTTACTTCTACATGTTGGCTGCCGACAGCATTCAATACAAGTTCATCTGGGTGCCATGAGTGATCCCACCATGTTACTTATCCCTATAGGCACTCTCTTGAAGAGAGCAAAAATATCTGTATCCAAGTACATTTTCATATTCAAGATGTTTTGCAGAAAAGTATTAAATTTCCCTTTATATGTATTTTACTTTATCCATAACAATAATATTAAAAAAGAAAAAAAAACCTTGCTTGAAAAAAATCTTTAAACAACAACAAACTCATTGTTTTAAAAAATACTTAAAGAGAAAGCATTGCTTAAAAAAAAGAGAAAGCATTGCAAAAAAAAAGCTTTGCTAAAAAAAAAGAAAGAAAGAAAAAGAAAAAGCATTTAAAAAATAAAATAAATAAAAAGTATTGTTTAAAAAAAAGAAAGAAAAAAAAGCATTGCTTATTTAAAAAAAAGCCATTGTTTGAAAAAGGGCATTACTTAAGAAAAAAAGAGTTGCTTAAAAAATAAAAAAATAAAAGAGCATTGCTCGAAATAAAGATGTATAAAAAAAGAGCATTGTATAAAAACATACATAAATATTCACATATACATAGTTGTAGTAGCTCTGTACATGGGTAAAATGTGTGTTGTTTTATCGAAAAGCGTGTAATATTTCTTAATATGTATTGAGTTGCTAATAAAACTCATGGCACCCTAGTGAAACAATAACCTATGAAAACCGTGAGGTATCGCCGGTGATCTAATTTTTTTATTGACAAAACATCGTTATTTTTAAGCCTACTGAACACTACAAATTTCTCATAATCTATTTATGTATAGATATTTTTTTTATCCAGGCGGCTCGTCCGGCAGTGGTCCAGTCGGTTAAACTCGGTTCCCATTAAGAACACCGAAAGTGAATCAGCGCCGACCTCGGTCAGTGCTTGGGAGGGTGACCACCTCTCTCGACTGGACTGCTGTGGGACCGCGCACGCCAAAGGCAGCTTTTGCCAGTAAAATCTGTTCGTGGCTCCATTGACCTCCCTGTTGATACGATACCTGTGGAGGGACCCATCCGGATGCTGAGTCTCTCATCTGGAATCGGTTCGAAATGAGGCGAACAATAATGGCCAGGCGCCTCCATAATGAAATGACCAACATCTCCGGCCCTCGTAGCGGCCAAGCTTATATTCTGCAGCTGACCGGCCATTTCTAAAATTCCATTTCCGGCCAAAGGAAAAAAAAATGTCACGGTTGTTCGAATAATATGCTTTTTGTTTTCGGCAGCCAGCATGTTCAGATAATATGTATTTAAAGTGTATAACAACCGGGTTATTTTTCGCCGTAAACGGCGATTTTGAAAATTAAAGAAAGATTTAAAAAAAAACAGATTAGCCTTTGCAGATGAAGTCAATCACACAGGGTTCCCACTAGACCGCGGGATTGCGCGATTCCTGTAATGCCACACTAAATTTTCATGTCGTAGTTAAAATATTGAATGGGGTAAAGAATCAAAGATAGTATTAAATTGCATTGTTATCAAAATCTCTTGTATATTATATTTATATGTTGCTAATTTTGATATTTATAATCTTAGTTGCTTTGTACTTTTGTAATGATATTAATTTTTCTTGTAAAACTTGAATCTTTTTTTTAAATAAACAAAATTCTCTAGTTCTCACTCAAATTTAAAAAAAAAAAAATCCTAGTTCATCTTGAAGCTAGAGGGAGAGAATCTCACCCAATTTTTTTTTGCTAGTGCGAACCCTGTTTCGTAATCAATATTGAATGCCATTTACTTTCTGGCTTTCTTTCAAACTTTATTTGCAAGGACTGTAAGCATATTTTTGTTGTCTTTATATGTATACTGGCTTCATCAAAATTGTTTTTGTATTTTGAATTGTTAGGTTTTGTCATATGGAATACGTATTCAACATGTACTATTGATACTAGTGTAATTTTTTATATGTGTAATTTGTAAAAAAACTAAAGTGGAACTTGAATTCTTGCCGTTGGTTCCTTGAGCCTGTGCTTGCTGCTGGAGTGTTTTGCTCCAGGGCCATTAGAAGTCTTAAATCACGTAGGTAGGCTTCTCCTGAGATTACTTTCTTATACTTTCTTTCTTGTAAACGAAGTTTCATGAATAATAACAAAAGACAGAGATAGCTTTTAATTTTATTTTATAAATCATGCTCTTTATTTATAGTGTGCATAGTATTGAATACTTAGAGGTCCTAGCCCTAGAGGCTTTCGGGGTCCACTTTAACCTCTGTGAGCTATAAAAGTACCGATTCTGTATAAGTTTTTCGTCTTTTTAAATACTGTGTATGAAAAACTTTTAGTTTAGAATGTATGCATATGTAAATGACAGCAGCAAAAGTCAAAATTAAATATTTATAGAAATTAGCTGGAATATGTCATTTTTTGAGTATTCGCTGGTCATGTTTGTTGTGTTTTAATAAATTGTTAACAAATGAAACCTATTTGAAGTGTATTCATAAATTTTTGGTAACTTTTTACTACCCAATTGGTAACTTTTGGTAGTAAAAAGTTACCAAATAAATTTGGTAGTAAAATTTTGGTAGTAAAAGTAGTACCAATTTTGGTAGTACCAATTTGGTAGTAAAAAGTTACCCAAGTCTGTAACATTTTATGGTAAAAATGATGTTTTGTCACCACTAACTTTTTCTTACCTTAAAACATTTACATTACCATTACTTTCCCATTCAGTATTAATTCTTTTTAAAAAGTTAAACATTGGCACAACAGCCCACTTGCTGGCCAAGGACTTCGCTGCTTAACCACGTCTTAGCGACCATGTGCTCTAGGGTGCGAAAGCATATGTCTCCGTCAGGTGGTTAGCCTGAAGCGGTTCCCCCAATGTTTAACTCCCAAGCAAGCTTGGTACTCATTTTATCCACGCACTCAAGAGATGAAAGGCTGAGAGAACCTTGACCAACCCGGGAATCGAACCCCGGACTTGTGGCTTGGCAGCACAGTGGGCCAACCGTTGCAGAACCGGGCTTCCGATATTAATTCTTAGTACATTTAAAAAAATCATAACACATAAGAAGAGCTGAAAGTTTATAATTAAAAAAAAGTATTCCAAATATTTTTAAAAGAATTCTTGAAGAATACAAAAAAAAAATTCCAGACTTCAAGTGTTAAAGTATTTCTTCTTAATTATTTTTAAAATCGTTACTGCTGTCAGAAACTACATACCGGTAATCTATCCACTGTTGTTACAAATTTGTAAAATATATATTTCATCAAATTAATGCCCACTGTACTCGCGTAAATATAATTATTTTCTCACTAGAAAAAAAAAGGAGATAAAATGTTATGTATTTTTTCTAATAAAAGTGCAATACTTTTTAAACATGATAAATAAAAACTTTTTAATGTGTATGACGCACCACTAAACACGCGATTTTGAAAAGAAAAGAACAGGTTAACCCTTGTAAATCATTCAGTATTTTTTTAAATATAATAACGAAAATATCTTAATTATTATTTTATAAATTGCATTTTATTGATATTGTGCGTAGTATTTAACATTTTGAGGTCAAAGTTCAAGAGTTTCTGGGGGTGAAATTTACCTCTCTGAGTTACTAAAGTATAGACTATATATATATCTTTTTATGTGGTTTTTATCTGTGTACGAAACTTTTAGTTTATATATATCTATGTGTGTATAGTATGTATGTAAATGCCCCCCCCCACAAAAAAAACAGAAGTAAGTTATATAGAAATGAAGTAGAATTAATCACTTACTGAGCATTCGGTAGTGATATTTGCTGTGTATTAACAAATTTTATTTATTTAAATAAAACCTATTTTCGGCTATTTGCAGAACACTAGCGAATTTTTATTGGGCAAGTCTACAAAATCTTGTTAAAAATGAATGTCTTCTAATGTGAACATTTTTTAAACCATAAAACATCCTTTTTCTAAGAATTTCTCTTTCAATAACTATTCTTAGTATATTTGAATTTTTTTCATTATTAGTACGAACAGTTTGAAGTTTATAACTGTAAATATATATATATATATATCTTACAAGTATTTTTAAGAAATTTGTGAAAAGTACTGAAAAACCCCAGACCTAAAAGTGTTAAAGTATTTAATCTTAATTGTTTTTAAAATGAATACTACTATCAGAAACTACATACCGGTACTCTATCAACAGTTGTTTAAAATTTGTAATTTTAAAAATAATATTGCATCAAACTAATGCTCACTATACTGACGTAAACATAATTATTTCTTCTTTAGAAAAAAAATAGTAAAATAAAGTATAATACATATTTTACTAAAGACATATATACTTTTTCTAATCTAAAAGTGCAATAGCTTTTAAACGTGTTAAGCATAAATAATAGTTTCTGACAGTAACAAAGTACTGATTTTTTATCACGATAATAATGAAAGAAATGGAATCTGTCACATCCTTTCAGAAATCAAATCATCAATTCATTTATAAGCTAATATTGCAATCCGGAACTAAAAATGAAAAAAAATGTTAAAGATATTTTAATGTTAACCAATTGTATCTTTTTAATAGTATACCCAATAAATAACATGCTCCCAGTTCACCCAGTAGTAAGTTGTCCATAAGATGTCGGCTATAAGAGTAATAAAAGCCGTCACAACTAAGACAATTGCACGAACACAAACACGAAATTAAAAAAGGGGATTTTGATATAAAAAGACTGTAATGTGTGTACTTTTTTTAATTTGTGCACAAGAACGCTGCTTTATGAAGTACGCTACAAGTATGTTAGCAAGCCCTTCTAGTCAAGAAAGTGCCTTGTGTATTATAAAGACTGAATCCTAGTGAACACAAGAAGTAAATCCTCCTGACAATGTACATTCCAGCATAGAGACTTTTATCTTCAAACAATTTCCCAAGTATGCCTGTCTGGATGCTTGACTGTTCATACCACAAGCTTCTTCCCAAGACTGGCTGTCCGATGAGAGCCTCGTACACAAGGACCCTCTCTAATAAACTGTGTTTCGTATAAAATTACCACAAGAAGAAAGAGGGTTCCACAACGAAGTACGCTCCATCACAGGCATTACTCAGTCGAGCAAAAGACTTATTCTGCTGTAGGGAACGACTGCTAATGCGTGTACTTTTTGAAATTTGTGCACAAGAACGCTGCATTATGAAGTACGCTACAAGTATGTTAGCAAGCTCTTCTAGTCAAGAAAGTGCCTTGTGTATTATAAAGACTGAATCCTAGTGAACACAAGAAGTAAATCCTCCTGACAATGTACATTCCAGCATAGAGACTTTTACCTTCAAACAATTTCCCAAGTATGCCTGTCTGGATGCTTGACTGTTCATACCACAAGCTTCTTCCCAAGACTGGCTGCCCGATGAGAGCCTCGTACACAAGGACCCTCTCTAATAAACTGTGTTTCGTATAAAATTACCACAAGAAGAAAGAGGGTTCCACAACGAAGTACGCTCCATCACAGGCATTACTCAGTCGAGCAAGAGACTTATTCTGCTGTAGGGAACGACTGCTAATGTGTGTACTTTTTGAAATTTGTGCACAAGAACGCTGCTTTATGAAGTGCGCTACAGGAATTTTTGCGAGACTTTCTAGTCAAGAAGAGCCTTGTATATTATAAAGACCGAATCCTAGTGAACACAAGAAGAAAATCCTCCTGGACAATGTACATTCCAGCATAGAGACTTTTATCTTCAAACAATTCCCAAGGATCCCTGTCTAGATGCCTGACTGTTCATACCACAAGCTTCTTTCAAGACTGGCTGTCCGACGAGAGCCTCGTGCACAAGGACCCTCTCTAACAAACTGCGTTTCGTATAAAATGACCACAAGAAAAGAGGGTTCCACTACGAAGTACGCTCTATCACAGGCATGACTCAGTCGAGCAAGAGACTTATTCTGCGTAGAGAACGACTGCTAATGTGCGTACTTTTTAAGAAATTTGTGCTCAAGAACGCTGCTTTATGAAGTACGCTACAAGCACGTTTCCAAGCTTTTCTAGTCAAGAAAGAGCCTTGTATATTATAAAGACTTAATCCTAGTGACCGCAAGTAGAAAAGCCTCCTACTGCATAGAGACTTTTATCCCAAATTTTCCAACTATGCCTGTCCAACTAGAACTCTTTGCATACAGACATTGTTGTGGTATACCGACTGAAACTTTTGGCATCCTGACGATATCCGTTGCAGCAAAGAATGCTTATCTAAAGATACTCTTCCAAATCTGTCTGTCCAAGAAGGACCTTGTACACACGGGCGTTTGTTAAAGGTACAGCAAATGAAATTCATAAACCAAGAAGTCTCTCAAACGAAGTGCGTTAAAGTATAGAATCTATAGAGATTCATAAGAAACTTCTACCTATGGAAAGTGGTCTGCCAACAGAATTTCATATTGAATGACCACGAGAAAGAAAGCTGCTTAACGAGGAACGTTCCAGTATGTCAATACAGACACTTTTTTGAACCTGTCTGCCTTACAAAATGGTCTATCGACAGAATTTCTTATTAAATGACCCCACACGGACAACGGTCAGCTGCTTCATGAAATGCGTTCCAGTGTGAAGCCTTTGGACAATTTTACGTTCGATGAGGGACTTCTCTATAAGAATGCACTGCTATGGGGTCTATTAACTGAAATGTATGCTTAAGGGAGAAGGCTGTGTCCAAAACTATGTTCCAGGATAGAAATGTCCATCTATAGACATTTGTAAGCCTTTCCGTCTAACAAAAACCTTCTACATACAGAGACTCCTAGTAGTATGTCAACTAAACTCCGTAAAAGTGACCACAGGATCCATATCTGTCGAACGAAACGCCTTCCAGTGTAGAAATGTTAATCTACTACACACTTTTCCAAGCCTATTTTTGTCCAATTGAGACTTTTACAGAAGGAGTGGTTCCTGGTAGTTTACTAACTGTAAGTCATATAAATGCCTTTCTAAGCCTATTCAAGGAAAGAGCCTTGCGCACAAGGACTAGTTGCTGGTGGTGTGCTGAAATTATTTTATAAAGTGACCACAAGATCGAATGCTTTCTAAAGAAGTACATTCCAGAACAGAGAAGTTTATCAACAAACAATCTTCCAAGTTTTCCCATTAAGAGAAAATTTGCGTCAAATGATCACAGGCTAAAAGCTTGCCTGACAGAATTCATAGCAGCTTGTTTATCTGTTCATAAAGGAAGTTAAGAATTTGCAATGTATAAAAAATGCAGATAAGAATATTTATAGTTTAATGCTTGCATTGTAAAAGTTTTTTTGTGTTTTGACAGAGAATAATTGAATCAAAGTGTCTGAATGCATCTGAACTTTTCAATTAAATGTAGAGTCAGTTAGTTAACTACTAGATCTATCCTCTAGCCCCTGAAAATAAAATAGGACTGGGAGCATGAAATTTGTTTATTTATGTATACTATATACATATTTTTTAGTGTAAACATATTGCTATTCCAACAGGCATATATGTATATGTAAAAGTTTTAAATGTAATTCGAAATACCGTTATGTTATGAAAATTATGTTAAGTGTCATTTTATGTGCTAACAATATTTATAATTATGCATACATTAATTATGTATATATTATTTCTAAAATTGTTTCATTTGTACTGTTTGTTCAAAGTATGTTGGTATATTTATAATCTTTTCCCATTGTTATTTTTAGAACTTGAATATTATATTGATACGTTGGTATAAATTGATATATGGTAAATAATGTTTAAATAAGTTGTAAAACAGCGGGCATAATTTTTTAAAATGTAATTCAAAATACAGTGGGAAGAAAATTGTTAAATGTCATATGTGTTAACAATATTTATAATTAAGCATATATTAACTATGTAAGTATTATTTCTGAAATTGCTTCATTTACTAAAGGACTATTTATTCAAAATATGTTGGTACATTTACAATCTATTCTCATTGTTATTTTTATTACTTGGACATTATATTGAAAAATTGGTATAAATTGATTTATGGTAAATAATGTTTAAATAATGTTAATGTTTAATGTAGTTTTAAAACAGCAAGCATAATTTTTTAATGTACTTCAAAAGACAGTGGGAAGAAAATTGTTAAATGTCATATGTGTTAACAATATTTACAATTAAGCATTTATTAATTATGAATGTATAATTTCTAAAATTGTACGGAAATGCCATTTGCTCAAAATATGTTGGTATATTTGTAATCAATTCTCATTGTAATTTTTATAACTTCAACATTATAACATTATATTGATAAGTTGGTATAAAATGATATATGCCAAATAAATTGTTAAGCAGAAAACATGTATATAAAAGTTTATGAAATGTAATTCGAAATATATTAGGAAAGAATTAAATGTAATTATATGTTTTACAACATTTATAATGATGCATGAATAAACTGTACATGTATTATTTCTAAAATTGTTTCATTTACAGAAGTTCCGTTTGTGCAAGATATGGTGGTGTATTTATAATCTTTTCCCATTGTTACTTTAAAAACTTGAAAGTTATATTCATAAGTTTGTAAACATTGATCCAAGGAAAATAATGTATTTCTGAAAATAATTATTTCCACTCACTTACGAAGTCAGAAATGTTTTGCAGATTTAAAGAAAAAAAAAAATCGTTGTAATTTTTAGTTTCTTTAAAGGATTTTTCCGCTAACTATGTTCAAATTTCTATTGTAACATGAAAATTATATTCCATTCTATGGACGATCTTATTGTTATCATTGAAATATATCTGAATTTGCTATATTATTATATGTGAGGAAAAGGCAATGTTTTTGTTACATTTTTGAGCACATGTTTAAAATGATATCTTAAATCGCGCAAAACTCTGCACAGTAATGTAGGATGGATGTACTTTATTAAAATTAATGTAATATTTTAATTTTAAGTGATTTTGGAAAAATAAGTTAATTTTGAAAGCTATGATAATTTTTTTCAGGCTTTATTTACGAAAATTGCGTGTATTTGCTGCAAAACTCTGAACAGTAATGCAGAATGGATCTGATGTACTTTATTAAAATTGTAAATTAATATAATAGTTTAATTTTAAGTGATTTTGGAAAAAATAAGTTAATTTTGAAAGATGTGATAATTTTTTCAGGCTTTATTTACGAAAATTACGTATATTTGCTGCAAAAATCTGAACAGTAATGCAGAATAGATCTGATGTACTTTATTAAAATTGTAAATTAATATAATAGTTTAATTTTAAGTGATTTTGGAAAAAATAAGTTAATTTTGAAAGCTGTGATAATTTTTTCAGGCTTTATTTACGAAAATTACGTATATTTGCTGCAAAACTCTGAACAGTAATGCAGAATAGATCTGATGTACTTTATTAAAATTGTAAATTAATATAATAGTTTAATTTTAAGTGATTTTGGAAAAAATAAGTTAATTTTGAAAGCTGTGATAATTTTTTCAGGCTTTATTTACGAAAATTACGTATATTTGCTGCAAAACTCTGAACAGTAATGCAGAATAGATCTGATGTACTTTATTAAAATTGTAAATTAATATAATAGTTTAATTTTAAGTGACTTTGTAAAAATAACTAAATTAATTTCGAAAGCTATGATAATTTTTTTTCAGAATTTATTTATGAAAATTACGTGTATTGGCTTATCTAGAAAAATAATAATAATAAACAAACAACAATTGCATGTTTTTATATTTGCAAGTCATCGGTACTATGTCAAAAATAATTTCCGATTTTAAATGAATTGTTAGATGCATACGATCACAGGGTCATTGTTAGCTTATGTATGCCCAGCCATATGTTTAGTTAACAGTGCGCAACTGTTAACCAAACATATATGCTTAAAGTTTTGTAACCTTATAATTATTTTTTTTAATCAGTTTTTTTTTTGTACATTATATTTTTGAACAATTTAACGTATTTCTTTAAATACGTTTTCTCCAACCCCCCCTCCCCCCGCAAAAAAAAACCACTGAATGGGATAATTGCCTTATGAAATAAAAATATCCACCTAGGCAAATTCAGTCTATATCTTACGTCAAGTCTTCTCCAAGAGCTTACGAGTACTGTACATACATTCAGTCATGAAAAGAAAAGAAAAAAAAAGTATTGTTTTTTTAAATTGTTATAAATGTTTCTAAGAGGTCTTAAAAAATGAAATTTCTATATAAAAAATATTATGAATAATAAGATTGTATATTTATTACTTAAAATATATAAAATGTTGAGTAAAATATCAGGTTGTAACGAAAGTTCTCCGCCAAATCTGCTTGAGTCAGCTCCTGTAGCATGGCTAATGGGCATGGCATTAATATCTAACTCTTTAGCTAGCTCTCAAGTGATTAAATACTGATCTTCTTCTACAAGTTCTCGCAGGTGGCCTCATCAACATCAGTAGGCCGGCCAGAGAGCTCTGCTCCTTGAATATCATAGACCCCGTTTTGTAACTTTCAGTACCAAACCTTCACAGTGCCGTATGATAAAACAGTAGAATCTTAATTACACACATAATTCTTTGACATTCTGTAGCTGACGTTCTGCAACAGAACTGGAAGTAAATGATGGTTCTAATCCAGTAACGGGATAGTTCCATTTCAGACACCTTGTACTGAATGATAACGACATTTTTTAACAACAGAGTGTTCTAAAGCAAGTATCTTTCTTTCGAATGACAAATATTGTTTGACAAAATATGAGCAAACACACCAAACAGCACTGTTTGCAGACGATATTTGTGGTGGCGGGAAACTTTCGTTACAACCTAATATTTAATTTTCGTTCCATATTTACAAATAAAGAGCTCAGTGGCGCCACAAGGAGCAAGCGTATCGGTTCATTTGACGTATCGTCCAATAACCAGCATCCAATAATGATAATCGAAAGAATTCAAAACATCTGGAAGCCCTTTCTTTGCCGAGCACCGTACAATGTACGCTCGTGAGAATTGGATAGCGTCGACCTGACGTGCAAGCACGGTCGTTACGCTGGCGTCGTGATTCGGGCGTCCTATCTCGGGACGTGTTTAACCCTTTAACGCGCAGCGTGTCCGCTCTGGCAACACCAACCTCTGAAGTTTTGACTGTTGCCAGTCACGAAGAATAGATTCGATTTCTATAAAAATAGTTGCGGGTGACCTAGCTTCACGAGAGAATCCTTTACTTTTTAGCACGTCGCTTCCCACAAAAAAAAAAAAAATGGTCACGGTTATTTTTAACAGTACTGACATCTGCTGAAAAATGGAGAATGCGAGAACGGTTGGATAGATTGCCCAATGCTGAAAAAAGGGCAACCGTTGCCCTTTTTTCAGCTTTGAGAAAGGGTTGCGCCTCAAGGGTTAAAATGAGCAAAGTGTATTCAATGTAAAACAAAATACTCAATGTTATATAGTTAAGTATGCCTATGATTAATTGGCATTATATATGAATGGAATACGAATTGAAATGTGTTTCAGATTAAGGAAATTATTAGTTAAGACGAAAGGTCAATATTAGTTAATTTTAACATCTGTCACATTGAAACTGTCTTCGGTCCGAAGTTTAAACGAGGAATACTCCTGAGAAAAGTCCTAAAATTGGATCGGTAAGGCAATCTTTGGCAAGGGAAAAATGCTGATAGTCATGTTCGACAAACAAAAAATAAGTTTTTGAGATAACCTTGACAACAAAAAAAATGGGGACACTTTGTATATTGCGCTCATGCATCCAGCACAGTACAGTATGTGATAAGGCGTATTCATTAACTTAATACCTAATTTCTTTTATCCTTTTAGAAAACAAATCGTGGCTAGATTTTTCACGAAGAAAGGCAAGGGAAAAAAATTAATAAAATCCTGTCCCAGTACACGCCTGCACTTGCAGCCCTTTGAGAATTTCCATGATCTTCGTCCAATTTCAGTACCACGTCTTCATCATAACGAAATCCCGATAAATCCAATATGCCGATAACAGATTTCCCGGTTAATGGGTTTGTTTGTTTGCTGACGTCAACGAACGTGTCGTTTAATGATACATGTGTCCTTCACCGTTCTTTCAGCCACAAATTGAATACACGTCAGAAATTGGGGGACTTCTACCTATAGACATCCCCTCGGTAACGGCTAACGACCGCCGACAGGACTATCGGAAACACGGATTAAACGTGCACGTACACCGCACTGTCTTGAGTAGTACGCCGGGAATCGAACCCGCAACCTTCCCGTGACGAGTGCAACGCCTTCACCAGTGGCCTGCCTCGGCCCCAGCTCATTTGTTTATAAGAATTGAAAAGTGCCGTTAGTTTGTCATATATCCTGTCATCCAAACTTGACCCCGATTAAGTTCAGTGGAAAAAGAATCATTAAAATCGGTCCACGTCCTGATGATTCGGTGGCTTCAATGTCTTCATATTTTTTGTCTTTCTTAAATGTATTGCTAAACATACATGCATTTGAAACGGATTTCGACGCATTGATGACGTCCTCTTTTTCGAAATCAGTTAAGACAATGATTTTGTTCCAGTTGCGGGGGGGGGGAGGAGTCCACAGTCACCTCTACTACCTACAGTGAAGAAACACGTCTTAAAGAAATGTCAACACCGACGTAAAAAAAAGAAAAAACCGTCACGTTTAGCATTTTGCTAAAGCGTGCGATTGTCAAAAACTTCTTTTTTTACATTATAAATACCTATTTACCAATCTAGAGAGCCCCATTGTGTGAAAAAATAAAGGAGACTTGTTTTCATTTAAATTCACAGATTTCTTAGTTTATTCGTAGCTGTGCTTGGAGTTTAATCTTAACCCTTCAAGGCACTTGGTACCGTATTTGGAACGACCACTTCAATTATTCCTCTACGTCTATAAAACACTGGTATGGACATCTGTCGGTTTTTAACCTTTAACGCGCAGTGTTCCCGCTCTGGGAACACCCAACTCTGACGTTTTGACTGTTGCCAGTCACGAAGAATAGATTTGATTTCTATAAAAATAGTTGCGGGTGACATAGCTCCACGAGAATCCTTTACTTTTATAGCACGTCATTTCCCGTAAAAAAATGGTCACGATTATTTTTAACAGCACTGACATCTGCTGAAAAATGGAAGAATGCGAGAACAGCTGGATAGATTGCCCAATGCTGAAAAAAGGGCAGCCGTTGCCATCGCTCGACTTAACTACCAGCAAGATGGCGGACGATCGAAACGTTCATCGCGTGCCACAGATCTAGAGACCCTTTTTTGACGACAGCTGGCGTGACGCGCTGCGCCAGACAGCTGTCGTCAAAAAGGGGTCTCTAAATCTGTGGCACGCTATGAACGTTTCGATCGTCCGCCATCTTGCTGGTAGTTAAGTCAAGCGATAGCAACGGCTGCCCTTCTTTTTAAGCATTGGGAAAGGGTTGCGCCTCAAAGGGTTAAGAGATAGCAACGATATAATTCAGGCTGTTGCGTCTAGATGTACTGACTGTTCATGTTATTGCCAGAAACTGATTGACATTTAAACAGTCATCTTTCGAATGGAGTTTTGTTTATTTTAGAAAATGAAGAAAAATGAACTAGCCAAGAGTTGACCCGGAAAAAATGACTGTGTGTTGGAGTTCGTCCTATCGAAAAATGATTTGAATAAAATTTCAAAATAAATACCAAAAAAGTGCAGCTAAGACCCAGTGTACCGCATACAAAACGGAAATACAAAAGTGATTTTCTAGTAAAATATTAGGTTATTATTTTTTAAACTATTTTTACACAAATAATAATCACTAACATTATCACATATATTTATTTCAGACACAGAAGAAAAACAAATCTATAGTGACTCCACTCGACTTTCCGAACACTTACGATTAAGATCATTACCAAGCATTTAAATAAATTTTAATCGATGAATAATTCAAACATGTACGCCTAATTGAAGCTCAATCGAGTGCACCGTTTAAACGCTTGCGCACTTTCAAGAATTTCCCCCCCATAGGCCATAATGTAAAAGAAATCTTTGTCGTAGCCCTGTAAGGAAACTATAAGTCCTATAAACACCAAAATCAATACCGGTCTTGGGATGGTGGTTTATAACATATATACCCATTTTGAGCTCAATCGAATGTACCGTTTAAACGCTAGCCTACTTTCAAGAATTTCCACCCATAGACTATAATGTAAAAGAAAACTTTGTCTTAGCCCTGTAGCAGGGGCATAGCCAAGGGGTGTTAGGGGGGTTATAACCCCCCCCCCATGAGGAATTTTTTGCCATACAAAATGTATATTCTTCACTCCCTTATCACACAAATATATGCATGTATACGAGTTGCAGAAGTCGTATACCCCCCCCATGAAAAATTTCTGGCTAAGCCCCTGCCCTGTAGAAAAACTAAGTCCTATACACACCAAAATCAATACCGGTCTTGCGACGGTGGTTTATAACATATGCACTCAATTTGAGCTCAATCGAATGCTCCGTTCAGGAGCTATCGTGTTCACTCACATACACAAACACATACATACATCTCGTAAAAATAGCATAAATGAATTCAGAAGACCTCAAAACGTGTCAATACACCAAAATCTCGAAGTCGAATTTTTTCATGATTACAATACTTCCCTTCCATGGTACATGTTCGGAAAGTAAAAATGAGCCTTGTAGGGTTAAATGAAATAATAATCTTATTCATTCGCCTATTATTTAACACGGAGTTTTTCAGGCTCGAAAACCATGCATATATGGTTTAAAAAAATATTCAATAAAGCAAAGTTTCAATTTATACCACATAAAAATGACGAAAGCGAAGGTAGTTCTCACAAGGAGTCCTGTTTACGAAACTGGACATTTATAGGGTAAAAAAAGCTACAAATTATTTTCAAAATCTGCTGCTCTTTCCGGTTTGTAAAAAGGTTAATAAAGACGAAATGCCTTGTGGCTAACCCTATATATAACGAACTCAACAATACAACAAACGAAAATTCGGGCCTCACCTTTTTACTTCTGTCTTTCTTAACCCTTTAATGCGCAGTGATCCCACTCAGGGAACACCCAACTCTGACGTTTTGACCGCTGCCAGTCACGAAGAATAGATTCGATTCCTATAAAAATAGTCGCGGGTGATATAGCTCCACGAGAATTCTTTACTTTTTAGCACGTCATTTCCCGTAAAAAAAAATGTCACGATTATTTTTAACAGCACTGACATCGGCTGAAAAATGGAAGAACGCGAGAACAACTGGGTCCAATGCTGAAAAAAGGGCAGCCGTTGCCATCGCTCGACTTAACTACCAGCAAGATGGCGGACGATCGAAACGTTCATCGCGTGCCACAGATCTAGAGACCCTTTTTTTGACGCAGCTGGCTGTGCAGCACAGCCACTTGAATTTTTCAGCATTGGGAAAGGGGTGCGCCTCAAAGGGTTGACGGTCCGGATAGAGCGAACTACTGGATAGAGAGATCAAAAGGTTCGTTCTCTTGAAGTTTCGTTATAACAAGATTCGACGAGGTTAGAAGAGGTTAATCGGATTTTTTTGTCCTCGCTTGGACGGATATTTCAGCCATTGCCAAAACAGGTTCTGAAAAGTCAACCTCATGGTCCGGCTCAGTGGATAAATCCATCGGCAAGAACATTCAATGGCTCGCCATTTACAGACGGTGACAGATCTAACAGTCATACCAGCGCGAGGTCCAGGGGGGTGGGGTGGGGCTGCAGTGACCCCCCCCCCCCACCTTACCCCAGTCGGAGAATTTTTAAGAGGAGTGTCAGTCCAATTTTTAGACCCATTTTCATTTTTGAAGTATTAAAAAAATGTCTTATGTAGTACTTTCGTGTCTTATGACATACGTGGAACAGTAGCGGGTACGTTTACGTTTAGGTCGGTGGAACAAGGGGGGAGAGGGTATGGAAAGTGTGTTCAGAATCCACTTGAATTTTCGTTGCCAAGGTAATTAAAGAAAGAGTCGTAAAAATGTAGAAAATTGAATTCCAGGCCAAAATATGTATTACCATAATGATTCACGTACTGGTATAATGTAGGTGTGATTCAGCTCTAAAATGTAGTATATTTCTGGTGCAGTACTCCTGACTTATCCCCACCCCCTATAAACAATCATATGGGTGACCATGCCCACAACTCGGTCAATCTGCTCACATAGCGTAACCCCGTTAAGTGGGCTCAAAACTACCAGGTCTTGTTACGCAAAGAGACTGACTGTTAATGGTCTACTTTAAGCGTTTTAGGTCCTTCACGGTTCCTCTATGATTTGAAATAGAATTGGCTCACTTATGACCCACTCATTTTAAAGGAAATCGACGAATAATAATTTGAAAATTCGAAAAGGTTTTTGGCTTCGTATGTTATAGTATAGATATGCAATACAGGGTGACCCATAAACGAAGTGAAGTACTTTTCCTGTTGTCTAGTAGTTCGGTATTTCCTGGCGGGGAAAATTGTTGGCAAAGGTTTTATTGTTTTGACAGCTTCGTTTGTGTCCGAATATCACTGTCCTAGGTTTCCGCCCCCTCCCCCCGCGGTGAGCGTCGGCTCCTACGTTGAATAAGTGACCAAAAATGGGGTGTTTTGTGGTTTTTTTCTAAAATTTTTCGTAAATGGCTCAAAAAAAAAAATGTAAAAGTTATTGAGCGATGAATTGCATTTAAAATGAGTACCCATTTTATATACTTTGCTCCACTTGCCATTGCAATAAAACCTGTCAAAATCCTTTGTATACCAGAAATCCCAGACGCTGCCGACAGATGCCGGTCTTCGACTACCTACAAAAGATCTAATTCCTATTTATGATTCGTGAAATTAGGATGAGAAATATGTATTTTTGTGACAGGCCGAGAGTCAAAAAAAATTTAATGTCCTCAAAAAAGTGGCACTATAGGCACTTGTGAATTTAGTGAACATAACAACTGCCTCGTACAGGATGCAATGCTTGTAGATAATCCTGAAAAGAAGCCTCTGATGCAGGGATGGGAGTTAGTAGATTCACCGTGTCAAGTCTAGAGGTTTTCAAAGTTCAGCTCGAGCGGAACTAGTACTACGAAAGTTACATTATTAGTCGAAAGACAGATAAATAAGATCTTGTCTGGTATTAACTCTCCAACAGGAATGAAGTGTTTATGATTTCGATTTGTCTGCCAGTGTTGTAACTGCTCTCAACAAGGCATTGATGGCTGCACTATTGACACATGTCATTCCTACCTACAGTACCACGTTCCCCATTGAAAAGGTGTATGTAGCATTTGTAGATACTTTACTGGAGTACTGAAAAGAATTCCAATATATTTCAAAGTAGCATGCTTCCGCTTTTAAAACTTTGCAAACAATCGCCTTCCGTTGCAGAAACGTCAATCTGCAACGCAGTTCTATTCACAGTTGACATGGTCCACTTATCTGTAATAAATAAAGAATTAAACCGTTTTACCACTTCTTCGGTACACCCTATATATATAATATAATATATGAAATTCTAGTTTAGCCACGGTAATGTGGTATAGGGTGTCCTAATTTTGATGCTAGCATTTGTATTCCTTATTTGGACCTCTACCATACACAAAATAAATTTTAAAAAATGAAATTTTTTAAACGTGTGTGTCTATGAGATATATATGACTAGTATCCAGAAGTATTTCTAAACTGATGAATAAGTAGCTGCTACTTTTCGTTGATTACAACTGGTCAGTTTAGACCAGTGGTTCCCAACCTTTTTTCAATCGCGACCCCTTTTAGATTTTCCAAAACTTTCGCGACCTCCCCCCCCCCATCTGCCATGTTTTACCAATAAAAAAAAAATTAATAATGAAAAAATACATCTTGAGATTTAAAATTGACATCTTTTTAGTACGTACTGATTTTTAATAGGATGATTGAGGCTGAATTTGCCTGACAAGTTTGGCTATTATTGGCTGAATATTGGCCAAAGTCAACCGCATGTCATCTTAGACATCTAATTTATGACTGGCTTTTGTCTTCTTCTACAAAAGAGTTGAAAATCCAACTTCATGCAAATAAGTATAGATGCAAATGGTGTTAACATTTGACACGAAAAATGATCGGATATGAGCAACGCACAGCACACCAAAATGGAGTGAACGGTTTTTCTTGGTATAAATCACTTGCGGAGGAGTCATTTTGTAAATTCAAAAATTCACCCTGCACTTCATCAGAAGGATCGGCGACATCTAAAGATGCGTGAAATGGATTTCGCACGATTCAGATTGAAGGGCTTCAAGCTGGCTACTCATTACCCCCTTTAACCCATTCGTGCCTGGATATTTTTGCGACTTTCTACGATTTTTGCTAACACCAGCAGTCATTGATAACTTTCTGATGTCAACTTTTTAAACAAGGGATGATTTCATTTAAAATCATTATGTATAAAAATTGAAATGTCAACATCCTACTTGGCCATATTAAAATATCTTGTGGAATTGAGGTTCAATACTCGCGAATAAAGCTAGGAAAAATAAGGAAAAATAAATAACGTAACTAAAGGAAAAATAAATAACGTTTTCGACTGATAGCGAAAATGCCGTCCCAAAAAAGGGACGCTAGGCATAAATGGGTTAAATTAATTGCAATTCCTATTTCTGATTCTTCTGTCTTAATACATGGGTTCTCAAGCTTTAGTGAACACTCCTAGATGGACCGACGTCCGTTTTTGTAGCTTTGATACAAAAGCCCTGACGAGAATAAGGATTTTTTCTTTCCAAAGGAAAAGGGAGAAATGATGGCTCATGGCAAAGAAACGTGAAAATAGTTTACTATTCATTTCCGACAAAAGCGGTCTGCGGCGACCCCCGAAAAAAGGTATGGCGACCCACTTGGGGGTCGCAACCCCCCGGTTGGGAACCACTGGTTTAGACCAACGGTACCCAACCAGTGGCTCCCAAACCCCCAGGAGTTCACAAGCTGTATTAAGAGGTTCCTGAAAATAATATAGCACTAATATACAACGGCTGCATGAGCGGTTCGCCCTATTCTTTTGGATTTTAGAAGTTCGCAGGGATAAAGAGGTTTGAAATCCCTAGTTTAGACGATGGATTATCCAACCATATAGTTACGCTGATCCCTGACTCACTAATTCACTAACAAAGCAAATTTTTCGCTCATTTCAGTTCCATTTTATTTCCGAGAGTCAAAAAAGTGAATCCTTTGCCTGACAAAATGAGCTGTCGCGAGTGACCGTGACTTCCTACTGAAATCATGGTTCCGACTTAAAAGGGAAAACGGCAGATCCAAAATCTTTTTTCTAGAGTACGCAACGCAGTTCTTTTTTTTCACAAATAAAATGATTTCGTCTGCATGAAGCACTGATAGCAGAGGGGATGTTCTAGAGAATCGAAATCTTTCGGATGCGAAAAGTTCTCGTACGTTTTTAGAAGAAAACGCAATTTCGATTTGAGTATGTATAATAAAAATTGAATCTGAAGTTATTTATTTTAAGTAGACGAAGATTAAATATATTGAGTGCAGATATTTTTTCTGGCGACCGTTGTAATTGCCTCCACAACAGGCTTTTTATTCTAGTTTCTATAAATTTAGATCAGTTTAATACCCGAGTGTTGCTTTTTCCGTATGTTTCAAAAACAGCCGTCATTTGGACTCCAAAATTGACTGTAATCCAATTGGAAATAGGAGGGACAAATTATAAGCATTAAGAATGGTCCAATTTTCACAATAGCTGAAAGCGTGACTTTTATGACAGTTTCCTTCGAAAGTAATATGTCCACCCATGGAAAATGATGTACATAGCATTTGTAGTTCTTTTACAAAAGCATGAAAAATATCCAAGTTTTAGGATGGTGTGCATGGGCAGTCATAGTTTAAAGCGTCTTTCAGAGACGTTCATTCATTTCAGTCACAATACAGAGTGTCTACGAAACGTTCACAGAATAGTTAGAAACAATTCAGCTACAAACTTCGGTACTGCAAAACGGAAGTTCTAAGAGCTCAACTCATGTTATAGCTACTAATTATCACGCTCTTAGGTCGCAATACGATGGTTCTCAAACTTTTTGAATCGGGGAGCATTTAAAATGCTATAATATTTTGTAGACTCACTGAATATAAATTTCTGATAAATCTGTAAAAGTAATTTAAGTCAGTATTGAAAAGAAATATGTAAATATAAAGTGATGCAAGCATTAAAATTAAATAGGGTTTAGCCCTTTATGACCCAGTGGGACTTTAAAGTCCCATCAGTAAAATTCCTTAATGAGACATAAATCTACAATAAATACTCAGCGAAGTCTTTAATTTCCTGTACTTTAGTATCAATTTAATATGAGATCTTTGTAATACAGAAACATTAGTTAATATGCGAAGTTTCTAATATTACTTAAAGCTCACTCTTATTTTTTATAAAATAAATGTAGGGCTGCTGTCTAGGGGACGATTAACGACACAATTCGTTTAAACTCAACACCTTTATTAAAATACTCAAATATTGACAATCGAACAGTATCACTATTTAAACCAATTATCACATTAAAAATTTATATCAGCACTCGATAACACATTAAAATTCATATCAACACTATTTGACTTTCGCTACCCCACTGGGACCGAATAATTTAGGTCTGAATTTTAGGCCAAACCTGAACTTCCACTAAGTGATCAATCTGGTATTGGGGGCTTTCTTTTTCTTTTTATTATAAGTATTTTTATTTTCCGCCTGGATTTTTTGTGCGCTCTGTTTCGTTACCCGTCTGTTTAACCCTTTAACGCTCAGTGATCCCGCTCTGGGAACACCCAACTCTGACGTTTTGACTGCTGCCAGTCACGAAGAATAGGTTTGATTTCTAGAAAAGTAGTTGCGGGTGACATCGCTCCACGAGAATCCTTTACTTTTTAGCACGTCATTTCCCGAAAAAAAAATTGTCACGATTCTTTTTAACAGCACTGACACCTGCTGAAAAATGGAAGAATCCGAGAACAGCTGGATAGATTGCCCAATGCTGAAAAAAGGGCATCCGTTGCCATCGCTCGACTTAACTACCAGCAAGATGGCGGACGATCGAAACGTTCATCGCGTGTCACAGATCTTTTTTGACGCAGCTGGCTGTGCTATGATTCATTCTAGTACCCACTCTTTGAATTGATTATACAGTAGGCGTCCTGTACTGCATTTGTGTAAAAAAACAAACTCTTAACCAATTCTTTTACGACTCAATTACATTTAAAATGACGTCCAATTTTTAGTTTTGACCAAATTATTTTTCTCTATTTTTCCTCATTTCGACGCACCTCTCAAAATAGCACATGCGCTACTGTGTCAACCTCAGAGACAATCCTTTATTTTTAATTATCCATCCACAATCCATGTGTATAACTGCCCGTTTTCCTATTAATGTTAAACAGAGTCCTATCAAGCCCCACAGGGGCTCCTAAGCCATAAAGTTTCTGAGGGGACGGGGGGCGGCTTTAACACAAAACTGTTTAGGCTCGAATAGCCCGCGAATTTCTTCTCTGAGACTTCTAAGTTTGTACGCAAGAGTAAACATAAATACGTAACTGTAGCCTGCAAATACACAAAATAAAAATCCTCCCTGTTTCGATAAGGTACACTTACAGTACAGTTAACTCGCGATTTTCCGTCCCTTTCCCTTGCGTATCTCAACCTGTGATTACCTTTCTGATTTAACGACCGTCTTATGAAGTGCTGACCGTTTTCTAATACCTTTCAAGTTAATACCTAAGCCGAGGTCCCATGAAGGTCATTCAATCGCGAGTTCAACTGCAGTGCGAATATAGGTATTTAAAATTTCACGTCAATGCAAATACTCTGCACTTATTTAAAATTTCTCCTGAACTTTCATCGATTGCATTTTGTGTTTTTGTGATGAATCGAGTCATTTTGTGATGTGAACTTTCATCGATTGCATTGATGATTCATCGATTTCATTTTGTGATGATGAGATGACATGACTCGATTGAGTTTGTTTTTTACACAAATGCAGTACAGGACGCCTACTGTATAATCAATTCAAAGAGTGGGTACTAGAATGAATCATCTAGAGACTTGAAGTTTTATTATGAGTTTCAAAATATTTATTTCCCCTTTGGCTCCTCTAAAATAATGGGGTCCCATAAACTACAGCCTCTTCAGGCTAATGCGTCCTCCGGCCCTGATGACCAAACATGACTCGAAAGTTCGAAGAAAGTGGTTTCTAGTACAGTTCAATAATTCATCAGCGTTAAGCTATGGAATGATATCAGTGTACACGTCCGTCTCTGGTACTACAGGGTACACCTTATCAAAACAACCAGACCTCAGAATATCTAAACAGCCTACCCCCCACCCTATCGCCTTGAAAGGGGGAAAAAACTGGGTTTGGCTGTGTCGTGGACACGGCTGTGTGTTTTACATACATGCGCAGTAGCGTAGCCGGGATTTTATTTTGGGGGGCTGGGTATCAAATTTTAAGCTAAAGTTTAATTGTAAGCTAAATATCAAACTGTAAGCTAAGTAAAGGGTCCCATTTCGGGAGGGGGACTTCGGCCCCTCTGGCTACGCCCCTGATGTGTACGTAACGAGTCCTGTTTTCATTGAGTTTCATCGGGTTCAGGAAATAAATCAGGTCAATAAATAATGACTGTGTAATTAGCAATAAAATAACTTCTTGAATGACAGGTCTGTGATACGAAAAGCGCGAAGCAAATGGCCATACAACGAGATTTCTGGTTTTAATTTAACACTATATGTATTAATTATAACTATTTCACACTATTAATTTATATACGCAATCAATAGATCTTCACAAGAGCGGACGATTGTAACAAAAACGAACGTTCTAGCATCCCCGAGTCAAAATTTATACTAAAAACCGACATTAAGGGAAGTAGCGAAACGACCTCAAAATGGCGGTGCTCCCCCCTCCACCGAAAGCGATGCGTCACAGTCCTGCCTCGACGTAACGATCTCTTGGATCCTTCAGCTATCGAGTGGCGTCATTCAATGTTGGATGTCGATGATAGATAGGCAGCTGCAACATCCAACTGTATCCCCTAATCGATTTTGCTATCTGTTTTCTGAATGCCCTTTCACTATGGACGCAAATTTAAAAACGTATAAAAATAAATAGATAAATAATCAGCCGTGGTAGAGTTTATATGGCTTCTGAAAAAAGGTACGTGTACAATGTTGATGCTTGATTAAATCAAGGATGGTTTTAGAAATTAAATATTTGCTCTTTTTCTCATTTTTGAAAGTAGAATGATTTAAAAATTTCATCACCAGAGGGCACTGTAGTCAGTCCCGCAGAATAGAAAGTAGCGCTGTATTTTACGAAGAGGACGCTTTATCCAATAAAACTTATTTCAGCGTGCCCATCTCCCTGGTATCTTTTAAAAAACTATTTTTGTAAATCTTCTTACGTCTCATTTATTAGGCATCCTAAAATTTTCATGAATAAACATGAAATCCCAGGGAAATCTGAAAATAAGTTTAATAAATTGACAATTTTTCATGGGCGGCTCGTCACGTGAGCATGGTGAAGCACTACTGCAACTAATATTACCTAAACGCTTAGTTTTCTTCCCTATTTCAGATGTCAAATCAACTATCGATATTTGGCCAAATCATTTTAATTTTTAACAATACCTTTTTACTCAAACTTGCTCTTTTCTTTGTATTTTACTACCAAAATGCGAATTGGCTTCACCTACTCTCTTAGCCCTTGGGTACAGATTTATTTGAAGAAGTTCCTGCCTTTCTAGCAGATATCGATGCCAGATCTAACCAAAAAAAAAAGTGGCTAAATTGGCAAGCCTGACTCAACAAACTCAACTGTTGTAAGTCACTCTTGCCATGGGCAAGAACGCGAGTGTTAAATTTTGTCCTAGTTTGACGAAACAGTACGTTCTTTGAACATCAGAGAACGTGATTTGAACGTTTTTTGAACTAGTTGCGCCAATAGTGTTTTTAGGCAAAACAAGTGAGCGCAGTCGACCAATGTACTCAAGGGGCTTCAGTGACGAGCCGCCAGCACAACTTTCTCTAAACAGGAGTCTAAAAAAAAGAATCACGAAGCTCCCACCACCTGCCTATGTAAGCACGAAATTTCAAACACTTGCCACCCGGGCGTAACGCAACCCAAGCAAGCAACGGCGCTGTATTCCGGCGACCTCGTAGATTCGCAGTTCCCTTCGAGCGCGGGACTGCTGTGGTCACGTGCGCATCCCAGTGCCGAGGCCTGGTGTTGGAGACGGGCCATGTCTGGCAACAACCGCGCCCCCCTATCCGGCGGCGGTTCCAATCTTGTGCACGCACGCAGCTGGACTCCCTTTCACCCTGCTTCTCTCTCTTCGGGGCAGGGGGGGGGGGGGTTGCTGTTAATCTATAAAGAAGTTGTCATATGTGTGCTTGTTTGACCATTTATGAAAGAAGATTTTGTAAAAATGTGCTTTACGTTTCGAGTGTGACAAAGACCCAGCCTTCTTCAGTTCTTCAGGACTGAGATGACCAGCCTCTCTATAATCTGGAAAGGAGAATCGAGTGACTGGTCTTTTTACTGCTGAAGAAGGATGGGTAACCGAAACGTACCTGTACTTGTTATTTCTGTGAATGAGTGCGTTCACAATATTATTTATTCATTTATTTACTGTTATTTTATACATCTGTTTATTGCATTTCTTAAGACACGGCGATCCTTTTTGTTTGATGTTATTTTCTGGCCCGGTAACTTAGTTACCTCAGGTCTAATCAGTCGGTCATTTAAGTAATGTACAAATATCACTTCTCTTTTAAAAAAATAATAAATACAATAAAGTGACGTTACAATTTTGGTCACTCCACAAAGTAATGTCGTCCTTGAAAAAATTAACTAAAATAAAGTGACGTTACAATTTTGGTCACTGTTCTTTGAACAATCCTTTAATGCAAAAAGCCAACATATAGTTATTACGGAGACCACAATGTAATGTCGTTTTTTTTTCGTTAAGTCAACATTTCGCCTAGCCAAAAAAACCGAAATTAATCATGCGAAATTTCGGCATGAACGTGAGATAATCAACACAGGTGCTGGGTTTGATAGCATTTCCTAAAAGACTTAATCTGTAGGGAGTAGGGGGGGGGGGGGACGAAACGTTCTTTTTTACATATCCCGCGACTAAAAATCAGTTTCAGGACATTTTGAAATGTCGCCTCAGGCAGGGGCAGTGCAGAAAGGAGAAAGTCGACCATCTTTCCTGAAAATATGATATGGACATTGCATGACTTCTAGTGGACGTCTATTAAAGCATAAATATAGGTGCACTTCATCTCGACTTCTGTGATTTGAAAGAGAGCAATGCTGCAATAGTGCTGTTGGATTTAGCGATTTCTAGCAAAAATTTGAGATATCGCCACGCTCGATTCAGTTTTGAAAACTTCCTTTTGGCATTTAACTCTGGATAATTACTATTGCCGCATGAGGCTGGTTTCAAATTCTGTTGTCATGCAAATACATACATGGGACGTCAACCTAGAACTCTTTTACAATAACCGTCTTCTTAAACCCTTGCTCTCGGCTTCTAGCTTAAGGCTGGGTTAAAATTCTTTTCTTTAATTCGAATGCAGGGGTCGTCCATATAGAAAGGTTTTCCAAACCTATGTTCTTAAACCTTCAGTTTCCTCTCAAGGTTATGTTCGAACTTAGCGTGGGTCCATTTCGCCATATTCCATGGCCGTGTGAAATCCTTGCTTTCGTAGAGAGGTAGTTTTCGAGTACTCAATGGAATACAGAGTGCGCACACCATAAGGTGACCATGCGTCTTCGAAATTCGAGGACAGTCCCCAAATATAGATCTTTTTTTTCATTTTGACCCAAAAATACTTTGTCTTCCCCAAATTTAAAGATTATATCTAAATTAAGGTGACCATACGTCCTCGAAATTTGAGGACAATCTCCAAATATACAGGGTTGCCCAAATTAAACTTCCCCAACTCAGAGGCCTGTGCAGGATGTTGTATGGGTCATAATGGGATGAAATTTTAAAAACAGACACTTCAGATCACGCGCTCGTGATTTATTTTTAAAAAAATTATTAGTACAAGAAGTTGCCGATAGGTGGCGCTGTAACACTACTAATTTGCATATTGCACCAACGTGATTTGCAGAAATAAAGCTGCGCAACGTATCCAAAAGACGAGCCCTACAAAAGTAGAAGACAGGCGCTGCACAGGCAGTTGTTTCCAGCTCGCTGATGCACAATGACGACTTTGAAAGACAAAGCTCTGTTCGTGAAACTTTTCTACCAGAATGACGATAACTCCTGTGCTGCGATCAAAGCATTCCATCGGCTGAAGAACTTACACCGAGGACCAATGACACCACGCGCTTTACGAGACATGATGAAGAAGTTTGAAAGAACCGGACAGCTGGGAATTTCACCAGGTAGAGGACGACGTGTTCATACTGCACGCGTACAAGACGTTGCTTTGGCGGTCGTGGACGCCACTAGCCAATCGCCACATGGAGTTGTCAGTGTGCCAACTGTTTCTCGTGCTGTTGATATGCCCTATTCGACCACGGCACAGATATAGAACATCTGTAGAACGTCTTGTTGATCTGCAGCACCACCTATCGGCAACTTCTTATACTAATAATATTTTTTAATAAATGACGAGCGCGTGATCTGAAGTATCTGTTTTCAAAATTTCATCATATTATGACCGATACAACATCCTGCACAGGCCTTTGAGTTGGGGAAGTTTAATTTGGACAACAGTGTACATCTTTTTTTCATTTTGTCCCCAAAAATACTTTAAATTTGGGGACTTTTCGCGTCCCCAAGAAGTCAAAGATTGTACATTTTCCCTGAAAGTTTCCGTTTAGTTTATTTCTTTCAGAAAAACTTAAGAAAAATAAATAAATAAAACAAATAAAAGTGCCTTCTACTCAGAGAAACAATAATATTCGATCTCTGAAACTTTTGTTATCATTGTGTGTGTAGCGTGTACAGACATTTAATAAAGTATTCGAATATGAGCCAAACTTCCCATTTCAGTTTTGTTAATATTTAATCACTTTTCATGAAGAATAATGCTTTAAATATGAAATTGACGTACGAAATTTTTCTTGCACTCAAAAACTTTTTTTAGAGGGTGCACAAAGTTTCATGAAAAATTATTACAAAATGTGCCAATGTAGAAAGCAATGTCTTCTGAAAAATACAAATACTACGCCAAGAGTTAAATTTTGAATAAATTGCAACATTTCAGCATGATGCTTCCTTTCATATTTCTGGTTTAAATAAATATTTATAAATGAATGAAATACTTCCATTAATTTATTAGAAATAAGAATACGCAATAGATATAAAAAGCTATTAGAGTTCATTTTTAAGTATCACAGTCAAGATTTAAAGTATGGGTATACTGGTTCACATGGTAATATGTTGTGACCTCGAATAAGTCCCCAAAAATATTTTCTTGGATTCGAGGACAATGCTTGATTTGTGCCCAAAATACTATTTAGAAATATGGTCGCCTTAATCTAAATGGAATACCGAGGTGCGTTCATCAGGAAGCGTTAAACTATGAAAGTGTTCTTAAACCATTGTTTTCGGTTTAAGGTTGGTTTCGAATGCAGCGTTAATTCATTTCACGCTATTCCAGGCCCGTGTTCTTATACCGTTCTTTATGGCTTTAGGCTGAGATGAAATTCTTTCCTTTTAATTCGAATGCAAGATGCGAAAATCTTCAATGGCTTTCCAAACCTGTGTTCTTAAACCGCTCATTTCGTCTCAAAGTTGGGTTCGAATCTAGCATGGGTTCATTTCCCGGAATTCTTCGGCAGTGTTCTTAAACTGTTATTTTTGACTTGAGGAAGATTTCGAATTCCCTTCTATTTGCGACACAGGTTCAGTTCTTCCAGAATTGTTAAGCTATAACCGTGTTCTTCAAAAGCTTTCGGCTGCATTTTGTGTTAAAGTGCGGGGAGCTTCCATTTAAATTTTTCCATAAACCATATTCTTAAACTTTTGTTTTTGGGTTTAGGCTGGGATGAAATTCTACTTTTGCATTCGATGCCAGGGGGCTCCATTAAAAAAGCATTTTCCAATGCTGTATTCTTAAACCGCTATTCTTTTCTCTTATATATTCGAACTTATATTAAAACTCGGTGCGTTCACCTGAAAGTGTCGCACTAATACCGCGATCTTAAACCGTTGTTTTCCCCTTAAAGTTGGGTTCGAATACCGCGTCCGTCTATTTCGAAGTGTTCTAGGACTGTGTTCCTAAATCGTACTTTTTGGCTTTAGGCTGGGATGAAAATCTTTTCTGGTTTAGATTTCAGGGAGGCGCCCTTTCAGAAAGGTTTTCCTAATCTGTCTTGTACCATAATTTTCCTAAGTTTGGTTTCGAATGCACCATGCGTCCGTTTCGTAATATTCCATGGCCTTGTCCATAAATCGTTGTTTTTGTTTTGAGGTAGTTTTCAATTTCACCTTTGATTGTTAAACTAATACCGCGTTCTTAAACCGTTGTTTTCCCCCCCTAAGTTTGGGCTCCAATGAAGCTTCCGTCCATTTCGCAGTATTCTATGGCTGTGTTCTTAAACCGTCGTTTTTCGCTTTCCGCGGGGTTTAAATTTTTTTCTTCAATTCGATTGTAGAGGGCGTCCTTTTACAAAGGGGTTTCCTAACCTGTGTTCTTAAACCATTGTTTTCGTCTTAAAGGTTTCGAATGCAGCGTTCCTCCCAATTGCAATACAGGTTTCCGGAATTGTTAAATTATGACCGTATTGAACCGCTTTCGGCTGCATTCTGTGTTAAAATAACGGCAGCTTCCATATAAATTTTTTATTAAATCGTGCTCTTAAATTTCTGTTTTTGGGTTAAGGCTGGGATGAAATTATTTTCTTGTTTTGATTGCAGGGCGTCCTTTTAGAAAGATTTTTGCCTACCCTGGCCGCATTCGTAAACGCCAAACGAGTTGCACTCGTGCAACGAGTTTCTATCTAAGGTGTTCGTAAAGGAAACTGAGTGCTTTCAGTTTAAAAACTAGAGCGTTCGTATACAAAACTGGGCGCAATTAGTTTCAAGCGAAGTAAACTGAGAATGAATTAGGCTCGTTGAGTTTTACTTTCTGCGCGTTGTTTTTGTTTAGAAATGGCGTCCGTTGTTATGGAATAGTATGATGTTATGAAAAGTATTTTACGTTTGCTGAAGCTGCAAATATTAGTTTTTCGAGGTGGAAATTGAGGCATACGTTAGAAACTGCTACGAAGGTACATACTTTTTCAAAGGCAATCATTTTCTTGTAGTTTTCATTTTAGTAAATTCAAAAATGTGTGTTTTAGTGTCGAGATTGAAGCTGATTTGAACCGTTATTTGCGAAATTTGAATTTCTCTTGCTAAATACTTTTGAAAGAATGAAGTTGAAATTTCTAAATTTTAATCTGTGCACTTCAATGATGGCCATTCTTTCTTTTAAAAATCCTGTTGATTTTATATTAAGTATGTGCTAAAAACTCTCTTCAGCAAAGTTAACGTATTCGCGAATTGTAAACAAACAAGTCTCCTAGGCGACGAAACTCAAAAAACTGAAGTTGTTCGTAAAGGCAAAAGAAACTGATAACCACTGACAGCACTCAACACACGCATTTCAGTTTTCTTACGAAAACTCGTGCAACGAGTTTGTCGTTTACGAATGCAGCCCCTGTGTTCTTAAAAAGTAATTTTCGTCTTAAGTTTGCGTTCGAATGCAGCATGCGTCCGTTTCGCAATATTCCATGGCCTTGTTCTTAAATCGTTGTTTTGGATGTATTTTTCGAAATCTGAATTGAATACATAGAGCGTTCAACTAACTATAAGTGTTGAACTAATACCGCGTTCTTGAACCATTGTTTTCCCTCTTAAGGTTGGATTCGAAAAAAGTGCGTCATTTAGAAAGGTTTTTCCAAACATGTATTCTTAAACAGTTGTGTTCCGCTTCAGGCTTAGAATGCATAGAGCGTCTATGTATTAATTTCCTATTAACGTGTTCTTGAACTTTTGTTTTTGGCTTCAGGCATTGTGAAAATTCTTTTCTTAATGCGAATGCCCGGAGCATCCATCTAGAAAGGTTTTTCCAAAGCAGTGTTCTTAAACCGTTGTTTTCTTAAAATTTGGTTTGAATGGAACGTGCGTCTATTTTCTGGTATTCCATGGCCGTGTTTTTAAATCTTCGTTTATGTTTTGATGTAGTTCTAGAATTCTGAAGGGAGTACAGGGTGCGTTCACTTGCAAGAGTTAAACTCATACCGATTTTTAAACCACTCTTTTCCTCTTAAAGCTGAGTTCGAATGCACCGGCCTTTTCGGCTTTCAGCTGATGCCATATACTTTCCTTAAATGCGATTACAGGAAGGGGGGAGGGTCCATTGAGAAAGGTATTTCAAAACGTATGTTCTTAAACCGTTGTTTTGGTCTATAGATTATGTCCAAACGTAACGTGGGTCCATTTAGCGGATTTCCAAGGCCATGTTCTTAAACTATTATTTTTGAAAAAGTTTTCGAATTCCCTTCTAATTGAAATATAGGTTGTGTTCTTCCTTAATTGTTTCACTATGACCGTGATCTTAAACCACTTTTGGCTGCATTTTGTGTTAAAATGCCGGGAGCTTCCACATAAATTTTTTCTTATACCGTGTTCTTAAACATTTGTTTTTTGGGTTTAGGCTGGGATGAAAATTCATTCTCAAAATCTGTGCCAGGTTGGGGTGGGGGATCCCATTTAAACAGGTTTTTCCAATGCTGTGTTCTTAAACCGTTGTTTTGTCTTGCTTATTTCTTGCTATTAGTTCTGCAATTCTGAATGGAGAACTGGGTTCGTTCACCTGGATGTGTTGAACTATAGTCCGTTCTTAAACCGTTGTTTTCCCCTTAAAGTGTCGTTTCAATGCAGTGTCCGTCTATTTCGCAGTGTTCTTAAACCGTCCTTTATGGCTTTCGGCTGGGATGAAATGATTGTCTTTAATTGGAAGGTAGGGAGCGTTCATCTCGAAAGGATTTTCCAAAGCTGTGTTCTTAAACAGCTGATTTCGTCTTAAGTTTCGGTGCGAATTCAGCATTAGTCCAGAACGTGGTGTTCTACGCTGTGATCTTAAACAGTTATTTTTGAATTGAGGAAGTTTTCGAATTCCCTACTCTTTGAAATGCAGGTTGAGTTTTTCCGAAATTGTTAAACTATGACCGTGTTCTTAAACCGCTTTCGTCTGCATTCTGTGTTAAAATACCGTTATTTTCCACAGGGGCGTAGGCAGGGGGGATATCGGGATATATCCCCTCCCCCGAAATTTTTGGATTAGTGATGAAATTCCATCTATTTATACACATATATGTTCACATCCCCCCGAAAAATTTTCCAGGCGCATATCCCACCCCGAAAAATTTTCCTGGCTACGCGCCTGATTTTCCATGTAAACTTTTTCTTAAGACGTGTTCTTGAACTTTTGTTTTTGGGTTTAAGCTGGGATAAAATTTACTTTCTTTCATTAGATTCCGTGGACGGCCTTCTAGAAAAGTTTTTCAATATCTGTGTTCTTAAACTGTTCTTTTCTTAAGATTTTGTTAAATTCAGCGTGGATAAGGTGACCATACATCCCCAATTTTTGAGAACAGTTCCCAACTTCTTTGTTTTTTGCGATATACCCTGGAAAGGTAAAGAAGCAAGAGAAGACAATTTTCTATAATCACATTGTTTTTTAATCAGATTAGTGTTATTTCATTAATTATGCAATGTCCCCAAGATTGTTTCAGAATTGGGGACATGTCCTCAATTCTAAATTCGAATATATCGTCACCTTAGGCATAGGTCCTTTTCGCGGTATACTTGGCACGTTCTTAAACTGTTGTTTTTTGCTTTAGTCTGGGATGCAATTCTTTTCTTGTTTGGATTGCAGGCTTACTTTTAGAAAGGTTTTTCCTAACGTGTTCTTTAACCGTAATTTCCTTCTTAAGTTTGGGCTCGATTACAGCATGCGTCCGCGGGTGCGTTTACCTTTCAGTGTCAAGCTAATGTAGCGTTCTTAAATCGTCGTTTTTTCCTTGTGGTTAGATTCGAGTGCAGTGTCTGTCCATCTCAAAAGGTTTTCCAAAGCTGTGTTCTTTAACCGTTGTTTTCTTCTTAAGGTTGGGTTCGACTGCACTGACCTTTTTGGCTTTAGACTAGGATGGAAATTTCGTAATTGGAATCCAGGTGGAGGACCCATTTAGAAAAGTTTTTCAAAACCAGTGTTCTTAAACCGTTCTTTCCATCTCAAGGTTGTGTTCGAATATAGCGTGGGACCATTTCACGATAGTCTATCTCCGAGTTTGGCCGTCTCGGCTGCATTTAGGGTTACATCGACGGGAAATATTTTCTGAAACTGTGTTCTTAAACTTTTGTTTTTGGGTTTCTGCTTGGTTCAAATTCTTTCTTGAATCGGAATGCAGGGGGTATCAATCTAGAAATCTTTCAAAACATGTGTTCCTAAACCGTTGATTTCGTGTTAAGGTTGACTTTAAATGCAGCTTAGGTCCATTTCGCGGTATTCTATAGGAGTGTTCTTAAACCATTGTTTTTGGCTTCAGGCAGAGTGAAAATTCTCATCTTCAATTCGAATACACAGCGCGTGCATCTTGAAAGGTTTTTCCATGACTGTGTTCTTAAACCGTTGTTTTCTTCCTAATGTTGGATTCGAATACACGGAACGTTTTGCCTTTAGGCTGGGATGAAATTCTTTTCTTAAATTGAAACACGGGGGGGGGGGAGGGGAATGGGGCTATTTAGAAAGGATTCTCAAAACCTGCGTTCTTAAACTTTTGTTTTCGTCTCCAGGATGTGTTCGAATGTAGCACGGGTCCATTTTCCGGTATTCTATGTCCGTGTTCTTAAACTGTTGATTTTGGCTTTAGGCTTAGAAGAAATTCTATTCTATAATACGAGTGTAGGGAGCGTTCATCTAGAACGTTTTTTTTAGAATCTGTTCTCTTAAACCACTGTTTTCGTCTAGAGGTTTGGTTCTAACGCACCGTGCGTCAATTTTACTGTATTCTATGGCCCGTTCTTAAACTGTTGTTTTTGACTTAGACTTTTCGAAATTTGTTCCCATTGGAATTCAGTGTCGATTCTTCCGGAATTGTTATGCTATGACCGTGTCCTTAAACCGCTTTCGGCTGCATTCTGTGTTATAATGCCGGGAGTGTCCATGAAAATTCTTCAAAAAACCGCGTTCTTAAAACATTGTTATCCCCTTAAGGTTTGGCTCGAAGGAAGCTTCCGTCTGTTTCGCAGTATTCTTTGGCCGTGTTCTTAAACCGTCGATTTTTGCTTTCCGCTGGGATAAAATTATTTTCTATAATTCGATTGCAGGGGTCGTCCATTTACATAGGTTTTTCCCAACATGTGTTCTAAAATTTCATTCTTAAGGTTGGGTTCGAATTTAGCGTTTGTTCATTTCGCGAGTTTCTTGCGCCGTGTTCTTATACTGCTAGTTTTCACTTGATGAAGTTTTCGAATTCTCTTCCTATTGAAATATAGGTTGAGTTTTTCCTTCGCTGTTAAACTATGACCGTGTTCTTAAACCACTTTCGGCTGCATTTTGTGTTAAAATGCCGGGAGCTCCCAAGTAAATTTTTTTTAAAGCGCGTTCTTAAACTTTTGTTTTTGGGTTTAGTCTGGGATGAAATTATTTTCTTTCATTCGATTCCGGGGGCAGCCATCTAGAAAGGTTTTTAAAACAAGCGTTCTTAAACCCTTGTTTTCGTCTAAAGGTTTGATTCGAATGTAGCGTGGGTCCATTTCGCGATAGTCTACCTCCTTGTTCTTAAACTGTCGCTGTTGACTTTCCGGAATTTTTAAACTAAGACCATGTTCTTAAACCGCTTCGGCTGCATTTAGTGGTAAAATTACAGGAGCATCCAAGAAAATTTTTTCTAAAATCGTGTTCGTAAACTTTTGCTTTTGGGTTTCGGCTGGGTTGAATTTCTTTTCTTTAATTGGAATGTAGTGGGTATCAATCTAGAAAGGCTTTCCAAACTTGTGTTCTTAAACCGTTGATTTCGTCTTAAGGGTGGGTTCGAATGTAGCGTACGTTCATTTCGCGATATTCTATGGCCGTGATCTTAATCCGGTGTTTTTGGTTTCAGGCTGAGTTGAAATTCTTTTCTTTAATCGATGCAAGAATTTTGAATATAGAAAGACTTTTCAAACCTGTGTTCTTAAACCGCTCACTTCGTCCAAAGGTTGGGTTCGAATCTAGCGTCTGTAGATTTTGCGGATTTCTATACCGTGTTCTTAAACTATTATTTTTGACTTCAGAAAGTTTTCGAATTCCAATCTAATTGCAATACAGAATGAGTTCTTCCTCAATTGTTTAACCATGACCGAGTTAAACCGCTTTCGGCTAAAATGCTAGGAGCTCCCATGTAAATATTTTGTTAAAGCGTGTTCTTAAACTTTTGTTTTTGCATTTATTTCGATTCCGGGGGTGGCCATCTAGGAAGGTTTTTCAAAACCTGTGTTATTAAACCGTTCTTTTCTTCTTAAAGTTTTGTTCGAACTCAGTGTGGGTCCATTTCGTCGTATACTTTGGCCATGTTCTTGGACTGTTCCTTTTGGCTTTCCGTAATTTTCGTCTTAAGTTTGGGTTCGATTGCAGCATGTTCCGTTTCGCAAATTCCATATCCTTGTTCATTAATCGTTGTTTTTATCTTTGTGTATTTTTCGAAAAGTAAATGAAATACAGGGTGCGTTCACCTTTAAGTGTTAAGCTAAGGTGACCATACGTCCTCGAAATTCGAGGACAATCCCCAAATTTAGATTTCTTTTTCATTTTGTCCCCAAAAATACTTTGTCCCCAAATTTAAAAATTTGTACTTTTTTTCCCTGAAAGTTTCCGTTTAGTTTATTTCTTTCAGAAAAAAACTGAAGAAATAAGAAAAATAAACCAACTAAAAACGCCATTTACTCAGAGAAACAATGAAATTCGATCTCTGAAAACGTTTGTTGTCATTGTGTGTGTAGCGTGTACAGACATTCAATAAAGTATCCGACTATGAGCCAAATTTCCCCTTTCAGTTTTTATTAATGATTAATCACCTTTCATGAAGAACCATGCTTTAAATATGAAATTGACGTACGAAAATTTTCTTGCCCTCGAATACTTTTTTTGAAGGGTGTACATGGTAATATGTTATGTCCTCGAATGAGTAATCGAAAATATTTTCTAGTGTCCCCCAGTTTTGTTTGGATTCGAGGACAATGCTTGATTTGTCCCCAAATTACCGTTTAGAAATATGGTCGCCTTATGTTAAGCTAATGCTGCGTTCTTGAACTTCTTTTTCCCCTTGAGTTTGGGTTCGAATGCAGTGTGCCTCCATCTAGAAAGGTTTTCCAGAAGCTGTGTTCTTAAAATCTTGTTTTCTTCTTATGGTTGGGTTCGAATGCACAGATATTTTTGGCTTCAGGCTGGGATGAAATTGTTTTATTAAATTGGATATAATTTGCTTATGAACTTTTCTTTCATTCGTAATATTAAAGAAATCTCTAATAATTACAAGAAAATTGAGCATAAGAATCATCGCTTTGAATTGTATATTTTTGAGTTTAATTCCGTGTACAAGCAGCAGGTAGTTTTCCGACTTTGATTGTGTGAATAGTTAATGTATTCTAATGCAAAATTTCTGCGTTTGTTTAATACTTGTTTCTCCAATTTTCACGTGGGATATTACAGTACAAGGAAAATATATGCATTAATCCTAAAAACTGGGTTAGAAAAATCCCAAGTACTTTCGACTCTGCACAAAACTCACGTTATAAAGATTTAAGGTTTAGTTCGAATTTAGCGTTTGTCCATTTCGCGGATTTCTAACGCCGTCTTCTTAAACTCTTATATTTAACTTGAGGAAGTTTTCGAATTCCTTTCTTGTTGAAATACAGGTTGACTTCTTCCGAAATTATTAAACTATGACCGTGTTCTTAACCCCTTTTGGCTGCATTCTGCGTTTAAATGCCAGGAACTTCCATGCAAATTTTTTGTTTAACCGAGTTCTTAACCCCTTTTGGCTGCATTCTGCGTTTAAATGCCAGGAACTTCCATGCAAATTTTTTGTTTAACCGTGTTCTTAAACTTTTGTTTTTGGGTTTAGGCTGATATGAAATTCTTTTCTTAAATTTGATTCCAGGGAGGTCAATTTAGAAAGTTTTTTTCAAACCTGTGTTCTTAAAACGCTGTTTTCGGCTCCAGGTTGTGTTTGTATTCACAGAGCGTCCGTACATTATTTTCCTCTTTTCGTGTACTTAAACTGATGTTTTTGGCTTCACGCAGTGTGAAAACTCTCTTCTTAAATTCGAATACACGGAATGTCCCATCTTGAAATGTTTTTCCAAGACTGTGTTCTTAAACAGTTGTGTTCTTCCTAAGGTTGGATTCGAATGCGCGGATCTCTTTGCCTTTAGGTTACGATGAAATCCTTTTCTTAAATTGGAATCCAGGGTGGGGGGGGGCGGTCTATTTGGAAAGATTTCTCAAAACTTGCGTTCTTAAACTGTTCTTTTTGTCTCCAGGATGTGTTCGAATGTGGCATGGGTCCATTTCGCAGTATTCTATGGCCGAGCTTTTAAACCGTTGTTTTTGGCTTTATGCTGAGAAGAAGTTCTTTTCTTTAATACTAATATAGTGAGCGTTCAGCTACAAAGTTTTTCCCAAACATATGTTCTTAAACCGCCCACTTCATCTCAAGGTTGGGTTCGAATCTAGCATGGGTTCATTTCCCGGAATTCTTCGGCCGTGTTCTTAAACTGTTATTTTTGACTTGAGGAAGTGTTCGAATTTCCTTCAAATTGCATTACAGATTGAGTTCTTCCCGGTATTAGATGGCATTGTTCTTAAATCATTGTTTTTGTCTTGATGTAGATTTTGATTTCTGATTGGAGTACAAGTTGCGTTCACCTTTATGTGTTAAAATAATACTACGTTGTTTTACCCCCTACGGTTGGATTCGAAAGCAGCGTCCGTCTATTTCGCAGTATTCTTTGCACATCTTCTTAAACCGTCCTTCTTGGCTTTAGGCTGGGATGAAATTCTTTTTTTTTTTTTTTTTTTCTTAATTCGAATGCAGGGGCGTCATTCTAGAAAGACTTTCCAAACCTGTGTTCTTAAACCGCCCACTTCATCTCAAGGTTGGGTTCGAATCTAGCATGGGTTCATTTCCCGGAATTCTTCGGCCGTGCTCTTAAACTGTTATTTTTGACTTGAGGAAGTGTTCGAATATCCTTCAAATTGCATTACAGTTTGAGTTCTTCCGGAATCGTTAAAATATGACCGTGCTCTTAAACCGCATTCGGCTGCATTCTGTGTTAAAATGCTGGAAGCTTCCATGTAAATTTTTTCTTTAACCGTGTTCTTAAACTTTTCTTTTTGGGTTTAGGCTGGCATGAAACTCTTTTCTTGTTTCGATTGCAGTGGGTGTCCTTTCCAGAAAGATTCTTTCCAACCTGTGTTCCCAACCATGCGTCCGTTTCGCTGTGTTCCATAGCCTTGTTCTTAAATCTTTTTGTTTCTTCATGTAGTTTTCGAATTCGGAATGGAATACAGTGCGCATCCGTCAATACAATGCGCATACAATGCAGCGTCCGTCTATTCCCCAGTATTCTAAATCCGTGTTCTTAAACCGCCCTTTTTGGCTTTTTTCTGGGATGAAATTCTCTTCTTAAATTGGATTCCATGGGATGTTTTTGGCTTTAGGTTGAGATTAAATTCTTTTCTTTAATTCGAATGTAGCTGGCGTTCATCTAGAAAGTTTTTTCCAAAGCTGTGTTCGTAAACTTTTGTTTTCGTCTAGAGGTTTGGTTCTAATGCACCGTGCGTCAATTTCACTGTATTCTATGGCCTTGTTCTTAAACTCTTGTTTTTGACTTGAGGAGTTTACGAAATTTGTTCACATTGCAATACAGGATCGGTCATCGGTTCTTCCTGAATAGTTATACTATGACATGTTCATGAACTGTTTTCGACTTCACTTTCTGGGTGGACGGGAGTGTCCATGAAAATCATTTCAAAAGCCGTGTTCTTAAACCATTGTTTTCCTCCTTAAGGTTGGGCTGGAATGAAGCTTCCGTCTATTTCGCAGTATTCTATGGCGGTGTTCGTAAACCGTCGGTTTTCGCTTTCGGCTGGGGCGTCTTTTTACATAGGTTTTTCGCAGCCTGTGTTCGGAAATTTTATTCTTAAGGTTGGGTTCGAATTTAGCGTTTGTTCATTTCGCGGATTTATAATGCCGTGTTCTTAAACTGCTATTTTTCACTTGATGAAGTTTACGAATTCCCTTCTTATTGAAATATAGGTTGAATTCTTCCTTAATTGTTAAACTATAGCAGTATTTTTAAACCGCTTTCTGGTGCATTTTTTTTGTCAAATTGCAGGGAACTTCCCTTTAAAAAAATTTCTTAAACTGTGTTCTTAAACATTTGTTTACGTGTTCAGGGGATGAAATTCTATTCTTAAAATTCGTGCCAGATTGGGTGGGGGGTCCATCTAAAAAGGTTCTGCCAATGCTGTGTTTTTAAACCGTTGTTTTTCCCTTAAAGCGTGGTTTCAATGCAGCGTCCGTCTATTTCGCAGTATTCTATGCCGTGTTCTTAAACCGTTCTTTATGGCTTTCGGCTTGGATGAAATGGTTTTGTTTAACTGGAAAGCAGGGAGCGTTAGTAGCAATTTTTAATAATTACATTGATTTTTAATCAGATTGCTGTTATTTCATTAATTATAAAATGTCCCTAATTTTGTTTCAGAATTGGGGACATGTCCTCAATTTTTAAATTCGAATATATCGTCACCTTAAGCGGGGTCAATTTGGCGGTATACTTTGGCCATGTTCTTAAACTGTTGTTTTTCGCTTTAGTCTGGGATGGAATTCTTTTTTTTTGTTTCGATTGCAGGAGGGGTCCTTTAGGAAGGTTTCTCCTAACGTGTTCTTTAACCGTAATTTTCATCTTAAGTTTGGGTTCGAGTGCAAAATGCGTCCGTTTCGCAATATTCCATGGCATATTCTTAAATCGTTGTTTTGTCTTGATGAAATCTGAATGGAAGACAGGGCGTGCTCATCTTTAAGTGTTAATCTAATGCCGCGTTCTTAAACCGTCGTCTTAACCCATTTGTGCCTGGATATTTTTGCAACTTTCTTCGATTTTTACTGATAATAGAAATAATAGATAAATTTCTGATGTCAAATTCTTGAACAAGGGATGATTTCTATTAAAATCATTATGCATAAAAATCTAAATATTAACATCCTATTTGGTCATGTTAAAATTTGTTGTAGAGTTGAGGCTCAATACTCATGAATAAAGGCTAGGAAAAATAAATAACGTTTTCGACTAATAGCGAAAATGCCGTCCCAAAAAAGGGACACTAGGCATAAATGGTTTAAACCCTTCTGGTTGGGTTCGAATGCAGTGTGTGTCCATCTAGAAAGGTTTTTCCAAAGCTATGTTCCTAAACCGTTGTTTTCTTCTTAAGTTTGGGTTCGAATGCACCGATCTTTTTGACTTTAGGCTGGGGTGAAATTTTCTTAAATTGTAATCCAGGGGAAGGAGGGGGGAGTCCATTTAGAAAGGTTTCTCAAACCCAACCCTCTCAAATCCGTTGTTTTCGTCTAAAGTCTGGGTTCCGATGGAGAGGGTCCATTTCGCCATAGTCTACCTCCTTGTTCTTAAACTGTTGCTGTTGACTTGAGGAAGATTTCAAATTACTTTTCATTGGAATACAGGGTGGGTCCTTCCGGGATTTTTAAACCATGTTCTTAAACCATTTCGGCTGTATTTAGTGTTAAAATGACGGGAGCTTCCATGAAATTTTTTTCTAAAACCGTGTTCTTAAACTTTTGTTTTTGGGTTTCGGCTGGGTTCAACTTCTTTTCTTTAATTGGAATGTAGTGGGTATCAATCTAGAAAGGCTTTCCAAACTTGTGTTCTTAAACCGTTGATTTCGTCTTAAGGGTGGGTTCGAATGTAGCGTACGTTCATTTCGCGGTATTCTATGGCCGTGTTCTTAATCCGGTGTTTTTGGTTTCAGGCTGAGTTGAAATTCTTTTCTTTAATCGATGAAGGGATTGTCAATAAAGAAAGACTTTTCAAACCTGTGTTCTTAAACCGCTCACTTCATCCGAAGGTTGGGTTCGAATCTAGCGTCTATCGATTTTGCGGATTTCTATAGCCGTTTTCTTAAACTGTTATTTTTGACTTCAGGAAGTTTTCAAATTCCAATCTAATTGCAATGCAGGTTTATTTCTTCCTGAATTGTTAAACTATGACCGTGTTAAACCGCTTTCGGCTGCATTCTGTATTCAAATGCCGGGAACTTTCATGTACATATTTCATTAAATCGTGTTCTCAAACTTTTGTCTTTCGGTTTAGTCTGGGATGAAAATCTGTTGTTTCGATTGCACGGGGAAGTCCTTTTAGATAGGGTTTTCGTACCCAACGCTCTGAAAAAAGTAATTTTCGTCCTAAGTTTGTGTCCGAATGCAGCACGCGCCCGTTTCGCAATGTTTCATGGCCTTGTTCTTACATCGTTGTTTTTGTCTTGATGTAGTATTCGAATTTGGAATGGGATATAGAGTGCATTCACATTTGCGTGTTAAACTAATTCCGAGTACTTCAACCGTCGTTTTCCCCTTAAGGTTGGGCTCGAAAGCAAAGTCCGTCTATCGCCACTGACATTAAGAAATGGCTGTTGTGGAGGAACAGGGTTCTGCCCTCTCGCCTGGCCGTCGGTCTGGAGTTTTGGGCGGTTTTCTCCAGATGTAACACGAATACGCGCTAGATACTCAGAAATGTCCTCCCCCAAGGCATTTGACCCCCCCCCCCTTGTGTTTGTCCTTTCTTTGACTTGGATTCATAAGCAGTTCCTCGTGAACAAGCACAGAAATCTGAATGCATGTTCCAACAACAACAAAGTCCTTCTATTTCGCAGCATTCAAGGCCGTGGTCTGAAACCGTCCATTTAGGCTTTGGGCTGGGATGAAATTCTTTTCTTAAATTCTATTGTGGGAGGGGGGGGGACAATTTACAAAGTTTTTTCCCAAACGTGTGGTCTTGAACCCTTGTTTTCGGCTTCAGGTTGTCCTAGTTTGCACACATCGTCTATATTTTTTGCTGTTGTTATTGTGAACACTTACATAGGATTTCTGTGCTTTCCTCGAAGCCCGCTTATAAATCCTCGTCAGTAGAAGAACACAAGGGGAGATGCCTTCCCTGGGGGGGGGTGTCTTTCTAAGGGGTCCTAACCCGTATTTACGCTAAGTTTTAGAGAAAACCACGGAAAACTCCAAACGGTTAGGTCGACGGACGCGCGATGGGACTCGAACCCAGGACCTTCACACTTCGCCCGATTACCATTTCCAGTGACATATCAACTGTGCCATGGTGAGGCTGCCAGTGGCATAACCACTGTGTCATGGTGAAGACGCCCTCTATGTATTTTTTCCCTATTACCGTATTCTTCAACTGATGTTTTTGGTTTTAGGCAGAGTGAAAATTGTTTTCATTAATTCGAATACACGGAGCGTCCACCAAGAAAGTTATTTCCAAGGCTATGTTCCTAAACCGTTGTTTTCTTCCTAAGTTTGAGTTCGAATGCCCCGACGTTTTGGCCTTTAGGCTGGAATAATATTCTTTTCTTAAATTGGAATCCGGCTGGGGGCGGGGCCTTCGCAATTAGTAACGGGCCTGCTCGTGTGTTTTGATGAGTCATCCAAAGAGGCTCGAATGCTCGAGTTTTCACGTATACATCAGGTATTTCTTAAGCTTCCCTGTGCTTTCAAACGTTATTTAATGTAGTTTTAAGTAGTAATTGTGCTACTTATTCAAGTGCGAACTCATTATTAATTTCTTTGCTATGATACATATTGGTATTAAGAAAATATATGCATATAATTTGAAGGAAAATCAAAGTAGCGCTTACTCTCATGATTCACGATTGCTTATTTTAGTTTCACAAGTGGATATTTAATGTATTTTAAAATAACTAAATACAGAAATGAGAAAGACATTTTATAATAAATATTTCATTAACGTAGTCGTATTCCCAACGTTATTTTAAACAATTTAACATTAATATTTAACAAATGATGCATTAAAGCGCATTTCAGTGTTTGCGGGATATCCTGTATATTGGAGAAAATTGATAAAATACGCTCTATAGCGCGATCCGTGAATTAATTATTCTTTAATAAAGACATTTCATGTGTTATATGTTATTCTTTTGTCCCTTTCTCAATCGAACTTTGGAATTGAGCAAGCTTAATAAACGCTTGTACAAAATATTAACTACATTTGAAGTTTCTATATAAACGGGCAAAAATCAATAATTTATAATTTACTGTATTTCTGCACTGTACCAAATGTAAGTCTGAATCACATAATCAAGGCATATATAACTGATAAATAACATTTTCAACTCGCAAATTTAAATTGTCTAACTAGTATCACAACGTCATGCTTATTTACAAGAATAAACTACACAAGTAATACGATTTCTGATTAAAATAGTTTATTTATAAATAACACATGAATAATTATTCACTAAACACGATTTACATACATATTTTTAGAATTTCTAAATAAATTATAAAAGTTATCACTTACCTTTACATTCAGAGCAAACTGTTCGAATTTTATGATAAATTTTCATGAAAGAAAACTGCGCAAGATTCACCAAACGATTACCTACATCTAAAGTTCTTTAGTACGACAAAACTATTAAAAAAATTGTTTTAAAATAATAAAATAATGTAATATTTAGAATACTTAGAATAACAAAATAGAACACTGAAAAATGGCGAAAACAGGCCTCAATGATTAACTCGTTTTTAGCGGTGGCAACTCATGAGCAGGCCCGTTACTTAGCGACGGCCCCGATGGGGGAGGGGGGTCCATTTAGAAAGGTTTCACAAAACCTGCGTTCTTAAATTGTTGTTTTCGTCTCCAGGATGTGTTGCATGTAGCATAGGTCCATTTCGCGGTATTCTATGGCCGTGTTCTTAAACCGTTGTTTTTGGCTTTAGGCTTAGAAGAAATTCTTTTCTTCAATACGAATGTAGGGAGCGTCCATCTAGAAATTTCTTTTTTTTTTTTTTTTTCCTTTTTTTTTTTTTTCTAAATCTGTGTTCTTAAACCGTTCTTTTCGTATAGAGGTTTGGTTCGAATGTAGAGAGCGTGAAGTTCACGGTATTCTGTGACCCTGTTCTTAGACTGTTGTTTTTGACTTGATGGAGTTTTCGAAATTTTTTCTCATTGGAATACGGGATGGGTTCTTCCGGAATTGCTCTGCTATGACCGTGTTCTTAAACCGCTTTCCGCTGTATTCTGTATTAAAATGTCGTGATCGTCCATGTAATTTTTTTCATAAAGCGTGTTCTTAAAACTTTTGTTTTGGGGTTTAGGCTCAGATGAAATGCTTTCCTTAAATTGGAATCTAGGTGATGGAGGGGTCCATCTACAAAACTTTTTCATAACCTGCATTCTTAAACCTAGTTTTCCCCTTAAGGTTGGGCTCCAAGGAAGCTTCCGTCTATTTCGCAATATTCTATAGCTGTGTTCTTAAACCGTTGTTTTGCGCTTAGGCAAGGGCGCCGGCAGGATCATTTCCAGGGGGGTGCACCCAGGATATATATATATATATATATATATATATATATATACACCGAAACCCTACTATTTTGTTTGCTTTTAATTATAATCCACTGTTCGTGGCCCCTGAAGATGGTGACAGTAGATATAATTTCCGTTCCATTCTATTTTCACATTAATTATTGCACTTTACTTGGCTTAGCTTTTATTAATTTTTATTATTATTATTATCTTTTCAAAGTGTGGTTTCTAATTCTTGCTTTTAGGTGTTATATTTTTAATGCGAGGTATGTCTTATTTGCAGTATGTTTTGTGTTTTACTTATTAGTTATATAGATATATATATAACTATAAATACAGGGTGTTCCTGAATTCATAGGCCAAACTTTAAGTATAAAATGCATTTAAAGAAGCATTTTTTGTATAGCAGATTAGCAGTGTGGCGTTAAAAATAAAAAGTGTAGATGGAAATATTGCAAATGCAAAAGAAATGAAAAAGCTCTACTGTAAATGCTCGAATGTGCTGGTATCGTCTAGCAAGTGATTGGCTTACCCTTTCAAAGATACCTGGTGTTCCTCGAACGGTTGCAGCTGTTACTAAAGTTTTGCAATAAGGCTCAACTGTGTCAACTGGAGTCTCGTAAAGAGTGCCTTGAGGTATCCTCAAAAGCAAAATTCGATACTTGATTAATCTAATGAACGTGCTGGCCAAGCGACTAGTTCAACTTGTCCAATCGATCGGGGGTCAAAGATGACAATGGGGTCATTACGCACATTATTTGCGAAATAGGCTGGAGCCCTATCGTGCGGAGCGTCCATCTAGAAAGGTTTTTCCAACCTCACCATGGCACAGTTGATATGTCACTGTAAATGGTAATCGGGCGAAGTGTGAAGGTCCTGGGTTCGGGTCCCATCGCGCGTCCGTCGACCTAACCGTTTGGAGTTTTCCGTGGTTTTCTCCGAAACTTAGCGTAAATACGGGTTAGGACCCCTTAGAAAGACCCCATGGAGGCCATCCCCCCCTTATGTTGTCCTACTGACGAGGATTTATAAGCTGATTTTGAGCCATGCACACAAATCCGATATACGTGTTCACGAAGGTTTTTCCGAAGCTGCGTTCTTAAACTGTTGTTTTCTTCTTAATAGGTTGGAATGCAGCGTTCGGCCATTTCCCGGTATTGGATGGCAGTGTTCTTAAATCATTGTTTTTGTCTTGATGTAGATTTTGAATTCTGATTGGAGTACAAGGTGTGTTCACCTTTAAGTGTTAAAATAATACTATGTTGTTTTTCCTCTACGGTTGGGTTCGAAAGCAGCGTCCGTCTATTTCGCAGTATTCTTTGGCCGTCTTCTTAAACCGTCCTTCTTGGCTTTAGGCTGGGATGAAATTCTTTTTTTTTTTTTATTCGAATACAGGGGCGTCATTCTAGAAAGACTTTCCAAACCTGTGTTCTTAAACCGCCCACTTCATCTGAACGTTGGGTTCAAACTAGCATGGGTTCATTTCCCGGAATTCTTCGGCCGTGTTATTTTTGACTTGAGGAAGTGTTCGAATTTCCTTCAAATTGCATTACAGTTTGAGTTCTTTCGGAATCGTTAAAATATGACCGTGCTCTTAAACCGCATTCGGCTGCATTCTGTGTTAAAATGCCGGAAGCTTCCATGTAAATTTTTTCTTTAACCGTGTTCTTAAACTTTTCTTTTTTGGTTTAGGCTGGAATGAAACTCTGTGATTTTCTTGTTTCGATTGCAGGGGGTGTCATTTCCAGAAAGATTTTTTCCAACCTGTGTTCCCAACCATGCGTCCGTTTCGCTATATTCCATAGCCTTGTTCTTAAATCTTTTTGTTTCTTCATGTAGTTTTCGAAATCGGAATGGAATACAGTGCGCATTCACGTTAAATTCATTCCGCGTTCTTAAACCGTTGTTTTCCGCTTAAGTTTCGGTTCCAATGCAGCGTCCGTCTATTTCCCAGTATTCTAAATCCGTGTTCTTAAACCGCCCTTTTTGGCTTTTTTCTGGGATGAAATTCTCTTCTTAAATTGGATTCCCTGGGATGTTTTTGGCTTTAGGTTGAGATTAAATTCTTTTCTTTAATTCGAATGTAGCGGGCGTTCATCTAGAAAGTTTTTTCCAAAGCTGTGTTCTTAAACTTTTGTTTTTGTCTAGAGGTTTGGTTCGAATGCAGTGTGCGTCAATTTCACAGTATTGTATGACTCTGTTCTTAAATTCTTGTTTTTGACGTGAAGGAGTTTTCGAATTCAGAATGGAGTGCAGGGTTCGTTCACGTGGAAATGTTAAACTAAAACAGCATTCTTAAACTGTTGTTTTCCCCTTATCGTTGGTTTCGAATGCAGTGTGCGTCCATTTCCCAGTATTCCATGGATGTGTTCTTGAATCGTTGTTTTGTCTCGATGTAGTTTTCGAAATCTGAATGTAGTACTTTGTGCGTTCACCTTTATGTGTTAAACTAATTCCGCGTGCTTAAACAGTTTTTTTCCCCTTAAGGTTGGACTTCAATGCAGCGGAGGTCTACTTCCTAGTATTCTAAAGCCGTGTTCTTAAACCGTCCTTTTCCTTTTAGGCTGGTATGAAATTCCACTACTGAATTCGATTCCAGGTGGGGCGAGGGTAAGTTGACCAAACGTTCCCATTTTTCGTGGACAGTTAGGATATTTTTCATACTGTCCCCAAAATGTTAAGCAGGAACTGGTGACAATTTTTAATTGCATTGTTTTTTAATTAAATCGCTAATAATTATTTCATTAATCAGAAATGTTCCCAGTTTTGTTTCGAAATCGGGGACATGTCTCCGATTCTACACTCATGTCCATAAATTAAGGATAATGAAGTTCAGGCAAAGAAAGAGAAAGAAGCAAAACAAATTTGACTTATTTGTAAAGTCTATTTATTAAACAAAAAGTAAAGAGCAAAAAAGATGCTATATGTTTGACATAATTAATAAAAATTGCAAGTTTTACTCCTTTGACCAAATTTCAAAAAAGAACCTATTTACAAAAAACAGTATAACATGGTTAGTAGGATGGTTAATACGGAGTATGTCTCCCGGACAATGCAATACAGGCCTGACAACGCCTAGGCATGCTGAGTATCAAATGATCAATCTGACCTTGGGGAATATTACACCACTCATCAAGCAATGCCCTCCGAAGTTCCGTTAGACAGGTGGGAGGGGGTTGACGGGCTGCAATTCGTCGGCCAAGCATATCCCACACATGCTCTATTGGATTCAAGTCCGGTGAGTATGCTGGCCAATGCATACGGCTGATATCCTCCGATTGAAGGCATTCGTCTACAATGTTTGCACGGTGAGGACGGGCGTTATCATCCATAAACACAAATTCAGCACCCATGGCGCCCCGAAACAAACGTACATGTTGTTCCAGAATGACATCCCGATAGATGTGGCCTGTCATCGTTACACTCTGAACATGCAGGTCAGTTCTGGAACCAAGAATAATTCCTCCCCAAACGAGCCATCCTGCACCACCGTAACGGTGTCTTTCAATGGTGTTCTCTTGGTGGTAACGGGTACCTGGCGCTCTCCAGATGAATGTCCGGCGAGAATCAGACTCCAAACTAAACTTGGACTCGTCGGAAAACATCACACAAGACCACTGTTGCGGTGTCCACAATGCATGCTCTCTACTCCAGGTTAATCGCAGGCGACAGTGAGTTGCGGTAAGTGGAACACATCTGACAGGCCTACGAGCATATAAACCAATGTGCCCTAAGCGTCTGTACACGGTCTGCCTTGAAACTGTCGTACCGGTAGCTGAAGAGAGCTGACGAGGCAGGTCTGATGCTGTACTCCGTCTGTTTCTTTTGGCAGTAACTGCCAAATAGCGGTCCTCATTCGGCGTTGTAACTCGGGGCGACCTGTGCTGTAACCTCTACTCACATTACCATCATCTTGGAATCGTTGCCAAAGCCTGGAGATGACACTCTGGGCGATTCCAAGTTCCTCGGATACTTCCAGCTGGGTACGTCCACATTCCAGTCGTCCGATAATTCTGCCACGTAAAACATCATCCAAATGCCTCCTTTGTGCCATAATTATGCGGTTTTTGCACTGAAAGGCTTTCACAGCGCTTGTGAACAATTTTACTTCTTTGCCACCATTCCTTATATACCCCTTTCTTACACTCTCGTCATTGTGACGTACCATCCACTCCATCTGGTGATTTCCTGTAATTTGCATATTCTTCTTCAAGATGTGTGTGATCATTCCACAGGTGAAATTTTTATTTTAGAGATCAATTTCTGTGTGATTCTGAATTATCCTTAATTTATGGACATGAGTGTATATTCAAAAATCTGGTCTCTTTAGGGGAGGGATCAATTTAAAAAGGCTTTTCGAAACCTTTTAAACCGCTGTTTTGGTCCTTAACGATGGGTTCCAATGCAGCGTGTCTCCATCTCGCTTTACTCTATGGCGGTGTACTTAAACCGTTGTTTTTGGCTTTAGGCTGAGATTAAATACATGTCTTTAATTCGAATGTAGGCGGCGCTCATCTAGGAAGTTTTTTTCCAAAACTGTGTTCTTAAACCGTTGTTTTCGTCTAGATATTTGGTTGGGATGCAGCGAACGTCTACTTCAGTTTTCTATGGCCATGTTCTTAAACTGATGTTTTTGACTTGAGGAAGTTTTCAATTTCCCTTCTCATTAGGAATGAGCAGAAGTGTCAACAAACAGCATGAACAAGATCTGTGCGCGCGTTTGAGTGGCAGAAGCTTTCCATCTGATTGGTTGTAGAGGCGGATCTAAAGGGGGGGGGGGGGGCTATAGGGGCTATAGGCCCCCCATCGAAACTGAACTTACACTAGATAGAATAGGGTTTTGATGCTTAGTTAAAAACTGCGTGTTTAAAATCGGTTATTTTGAAATTTTAATTTACTTTTTTGATTTTTAGACTTGACCTCAATCAATGGTTTTCTAGCCTTTCGTTCCCTGGCGACAGGTTTTTTCAAAACCGGAGTCCCAAGGAATCGCCCGAAATTTAGTCTCTACCTTAAAACATTTCAGTTTCTTTTAAGGATGACCAGTAACCAAGTTGTTCTCGCCTTTACCATACATACATGAATTTCAAAGTATAGCTTATTGTTAGAAAGGGTTATAGTAAGTGCAAAGAACACTGTTTGAGCGATGATGTCCATTCACCCCCTGTAAAGTCGTATAAAGGGGAGCTAACAATATACACTCACTTCCAGATGTTAAGCACGGAGAGGAAAATGTTAGTTTACGTAATGTAATTTACTGTGAAGGTAGAAGGGAATATGCAAATATGTCAAATAACAGCTAATCACGGTTTCGCAGAGAAAAAAATGCATAACAGGTAGGGATCGACCGATACCACATTTTCGCCAATGACCGATACCGATACTTTACCTATAAATTCATTTTCAGAAATAGCCGATACCGATACTTTACCTATAAATTCATGTTCAGAATAGCCGATACCGATACTTAACCGATACCGATACTTAACCGATACCGATACTTTACGTAATTTAATGTCATTTAAACCTACATCTGTATTCTGAGCAGTTTTTTTAACGAGAGTGTAGTTCTCGTTAAAATGAATAACAGCATGATGAAATTTGATGCAAGTAGAAAGCATTAAAAAGAAAAAGCAGTGGATACATTGAAGTGTGGAATTACAGTAGTTCTAGTCTTTCTTTTCTATTCAATCATGCCGACGAATGGCCGAATTTATAAAAAGCTGAGCACTGGGAAGCGTCTTAGTGTGCAGGTTCGGAATTCTTTCTCCTCGCTTAGCTGTCAATCTAGTGGTCTAGAATTTTGGGCGATTTTCTCCAGTTTTTACGTGAATATGCGTTAGACTCCTTTAAAAAGTCCTCCGCCCAAGCCCCCCCCTATAGGTAGATGCCCCTCATTTTGGCTTAACAGAACGCAAACACGGGGGAGGGGGAGTTAAAGGGATATATTAATAAGAGAATCCATTTCCAGTGCCGACTGGTGCAAATATTTAAATCAATTTTTCTCAACCTCTATTTTGTCGCCTAATTGTTGCTATGAGCCAGATAAAAGGTTTCCATATTGACCCAAAACAGCTTCCTGCTTGCTCTTACTATATGTGTCTTCGTTCTTGGTTAATGCCTCGATTTTGTGCTTACAAAAGTAAAAACATCAAACTTATTCAACTTCAAAGCTTGCAAGTTTTATTTAGATTTTCCTTAATTATAATTCTTTCACAAATGAAAATATCTTTTAGATTACTTAAACTGCATTAAATTGTGATAATGTATAAACTGTACAATATTATGTAAGTACATATGTATTTAGACATTGTTCATTAAATACGTATGTAAATTCTTCCCTTAAAATGCATAATAAGTTCACATTAATTAATGGTCTTATTTATTTACTCCAATTATTTAAAAACTAAGTGAATTATTAAATTTTTTAGCAAGATTTCTTTTTAATATGAACTCATGTGATCATTTTTAAGTTCGTTTTGAAAATCCGAATATTTTGATTCTCCGGACAGGGTTAAGCCACAATTAATCCGGATAATCCATGTATTTGATCTTTTCCGTACGAAGAACAGGTACACACCGATTATTAATGTGTTTTCCTTATATATAAACCAAATACTATTCACAAGAAATATGTTTTTTACCCCCAAATTTGAAATAAACTAAATAATAATTAGTAATTCCAATTATACTAATACAGCTTCAACTTTTTAAATTAACAATATAAATAATTAGTAAATATTGATAATTATTACACTTCTCAAAACAGAATGATACACAAATCCTACGTTCTCTCATTAATCTGATAGATAATAAAATCATTAAATGTTTGATAATTCGTACTTTTGATAGTGTGTAATGGTTTAAAAGTGAATCATTTTTTTTAATTTCTGGACGAACATAATTAAAGTTCACGGGAGTCGCCAGTTTTCAAGTCACTGCCAAAAAGTTAACTTCTTTGCGACACAAAAAAAGAATAAATTGTTTTTACAAATAGGTTTCGTTTATAATTTTAGTATCATTAATTTTGTCATTGAAACAGCTACAATATGAAGAAAAATATTTTTGCTCGTTTTCAAGCTACGCCTTGGAGGGTCTAAATAAAAGATGCTTAAAAATGACGAGATTAAATGAAGGTTAAAGAAAAATCCAAAATGATAAACTAAATTCAATTTTCAAGTCTTAAAATAAAATTGCTACTTAAAGTATCCATATTTAATGAAATTGATCTTCAGTGTTTTTGTTTTTATGATCATTGTTAACATGTTTTTCTGTGATTGATATGAACAAATTTTATCTGTTTTAATTCTGAGCTCTGAGCAGGGGCGGTGTGGCACGGTAAGCAAGGTCTGGGTGCCATCGTCGAAAGGGGGGCCATTTCGAACTAAAACTGAGAAAATCTTGATCTAGCGCAGTGGTTCCCAAACTTTTTGTCCTTCTCTTCAAAAAATCTTCAACTAGATTTTTTTTTTCATGACCCACTACTACATAACGATATCCAATATAGGCTACATAAAATAGTATAGTTTACTAAACATATAAAATACTAAAGTTTAATTTTTCTCACCCTTTTCGACCCACCGAAATTGCTCCCGTGCCCAACAATGGGTCGCGGCCATAGTTGGGAACCACTGATCTAGAGCACAAAAGGGCACCTTTTTACGTTTGCAGGGGGCACCATGTGTGTGTGTGTGGGGGGGGGTATGTCCGACAACGTCATTCGTTCAAACCCTACCCCGTTTGCTGCACAGAAATACGATCACTTCGATAGCAGAATGCTACTTCTGTTTCTAATACTTCGGCTAACTAATGTAAATGTCTGTATCTGAAGTTCTCTAAGCTAAGTAGAAACAAATTCCTCAAACGTATCTCGTAGGCTGAAATATTACACTTTAACACACATATAGGCAACCGCCGGCCTGCTGGCCGGATGTGGCTTTTGATCCGGCCCACGGAACACTTGAAAATTCCGTATAAACCATTCAATATCCCATATAAATCCCAATTATACGCCCCGCCACTTCGCTAAAATCCGTAAGTTTAGCCCGTGACTTCGCAACATCCTAAAGTTTAGGTCCACAACTTTTCAAAGGTTGCCAATACCTGCTTTAACACTTTAACGGTCATCAGCCCCTGAAATATCAAACGATGTCAAGGACCGTCTCCCCCATCAATTTTGATATCTATATCATACCCATTGATAGATTTGGGGGCCCCCAATCTATGAAATTTGTTATATTTTTCATAAAATTTTGATATAAAAAAGAATACTACAGAAAAAACATTTTAAATTGGGGGCCCTTCAAGTCAGGGGCTCTGGACAAAGTCCCGATTCGCCCGTATAATAATAAGGCCCTGCGCTTCACGACCAAAACCATATTTCACTTTAATGCTTCAACCTTTTAAAACCATTAAAAAGAGTTTTTCAAATGGAAGAAAATGTGCCTCACTCTATTTTCAGCGGACTTTTAAAAGTGAATATTTTTTTGAAAATTTAAAATCGCAGAATGCAAAACAATGTAAAATAACGGAATTATGAAGTAAAATAAACGTAAGTGCATTATATTTTATTCTCTAAATTCGTGAATTGTCTTTACTTTTGAACATTTCATTTATACAATGAAAAGTAAGAAACCGTAAGTTTAGCAAATTTATAATAAATACCAATTATTTTTTAATTGAAAGTCATAATTTAATTCTTTTAAACATCGAATTAACTAAAAAGTTTGTAATATTTGCTGAAATAACTGCAAAAATCTCTCATCTCTGAACAACGAAATTTTCTTTATAGCGAATTTTTTGGAACCGAACGAGTTCGTTATAGGGAGATTCAATTTTATGTATATATATGAATGAACTCTTTTTCGAGTCTACACAGTGAGAAAATAAACGTTTATAAAACTGAAGTAAAATTATAGTCTACCTCTCGACATTTGTTTTTTGCAATCCTTGCAGATAGCGTGTTTAGTGTTGGGCACCAATTCAAAATAATTTAGAAGGATAGACGATTGTCCTGTTAAACTGTCATATAACGATTCTTCGTCCATAATTTTGACCACACTTGGTGATACGACATACATTTAGCGATGGTTAGAATTAAAAAAAAAAACACAGTTCGAAAACACTCGCTCAAACAGATGTGCCAATGAAACGACGCCTCTCATTACCAAAATAAAGATTCTAGAATGGTGTTGCGCCTGCGTGGTTTCTTCTGAAAAGCGAAGTATCGGTTGAAAAGTATCGGTGAAAATGGACGAAAGCAACAGAAACCGATACTTTCCCGATACTTTTAGAATTGAAAGAACCGATACCGATACCTAAAAAAATAGGAGGTATCGGCGCCGATACTATCGGTCGATCCCTAATAACAGGCAGTCGTATAAGAAGCCTGTATTGTGAAGGGTTACAAGAGTTACATATAAGTGCTGATGAAAGGTGTTAAGATCATTCGTACGATTTGTTTTCAAGCTAGACGTGTTTATGTGCCTTCTATAACAGGAATGGAAGATACTGAACGGATTCAAAGGTCGGACGCATTGAAGCAGGACAGTCTATCACACATGTTGCTCTTTTCTTCGGCGTTCATCATTCCGTCATTTCACGATTATGGAAACAATTCCAAACCAACCTAACATGTGTCCGAAGACCTGTAGCCGGTCGTCGAAGGGTTACGACTCCCCCGGCAGATCAAATACTGCTGTTGTGGCCAAGCGGAATCAAAGATCGACCTCCACACATGTAGCATCTATTGTTGCAGAGGCCATTCGTAAGGCGATATCTGCCACTACTGTTCGTCGAAGGCTGCACATGAATGGTATGTACACCCGGGTACCACCAGTTTGGTTTCTTTTTTCCGTCCAGTTTAGAGGGGCGTGGTTAAAACTGTGCCGCCAGCGTGTGAATTGGACTGTGTCTGATTGGGGCAACATTATATTCACAGATGAGTCCAGATTTGCCCTAAATCCTAATGATAAGCGTGTACGAGTCTGGAAGGAACAAGGCATATGCAATCGCCCCGGGAACATCACCGAACATCATGCATTCCGCGGTGGAAGCATCACGGTCTGGGCAAGGATTTCATTGGGATATCGAACACACCTGCACATTTACATGAGATGTTCTGTAACGGCTGTACCTTATCGAGGGAAGTCCTAGATCCCATTGTGAAACTGTGCGCTACAGCAATTGGTCCTTCTTTTCAGGCGCGTAGGCAGGAAATTTTTTCGGGGGGGGGGGATATGCGCCTGGAAAATTTTTCGGGGGGGATATATCCCGATATCCCCCCCCTGGCTACGCCCCTGCTCCCTCGTTCGAGGATTCCGAAGGTTCTAGAAGAGCTGCATAATGGCTTAACTGGGGGCCATTTTGGCATAATGAAGACCCTGCAGAAAGTTCGCGAGCGCTTCTACTGGGCTAGGGCTCGAGGTGATGTCGGAAAGTGGTGTCAAGCTTGTGACACCTGTGCTGCCCGTAAAGGCCCGAGGAAAGGAAGCCGTGGAAAACTACATCGTTACAGTGTAGGAGCGCCTTTCGAGAGAATTGCCCTCGACATCTTGGGACCTCTTCCGCGAACTTCGGATGGCAACAAATACATCCTAGTTGTCATTGACTATTTCTCTAAATGGTCCGAAGCGTTTCCTATTCCCGACCAAGAAGCTACGACCGTAGCAGAGGTACTGGTGCAAGAATGGATTTCCAGATATGGAGCTCCTCTGCAACTTCATTCCGACCAAGGAGCGAACTTTACCTCTGCAGTCTTTAAAGGACTATGCCAACTTCTCGGAATGGACAAAACCCAGACTACGCCTTTACACCCACAATCCGACGGCATGGTGGAGAGGTTCAATCGCACAATTTTAAACAACCTCTCGCTTCTGGTATCTAGGAATCAAGAGGACTGGGACAAGAAACTTCCCCTCTTCCTGCTGGCCTACAGGAGCGCCGTCCATGCGACTACCGGCTTCACACCTTCCCAGATGCTGCTCGGCAGAGATCTTCGTCTTCCCGCCGATCTAGTGTTCGGCCGCCCTCCAGATGCGCCTTCATCGCCAGAGGAGTACGAGGAAAACCTTCGGGCACGGTTTGAAGATGTGCATCATTTTGCTCGGGAGCGGATCAACCTGAACACGGAAAAGATGAAGACTCGCTACGACACGAAGGCTACGGGACACGAGTTCAACGCAGGTGACAAAGTTTGGCTATGGAATCCTACTCGACGGAAAGGCCTGTCTCCCATGCTGCAATCGCCGTGGGACGGTCCTTACACAGTCCTAAACCGGCTGAATGACGTCATCGTACGGATTCGTAAGTCACCTAACTCGAAACCAAGAGTTGTACATTACGATCGGCTAGCCATCTACCGCGGTTGTAATTAGTTATTTGACTATCAGACCATGGTCACTATGGCGTAATTCCTCTTTTCTTTCACGTCTCATTTCTTTCCTGTCTTTCTCTTCTCTTCCTCTTTCTTCAACTCTCTTTCACTCAGTACTTACGCCATGTTTAATGTACATATTTGTAATATATTGGTTTTTAATAATGTGTATTTGTTTATTACATTTATTGCTTATTAGTGCAATTGTTTATTATGTCTATTATTTATTTATTAGTGTGTATTTGCTTACTGTGTCTATTGATTATTTGCTTAAATTATGTTGTTAAGATTTGGTTAAAGGTTGGACACTGTATATATTTGTGTGACCTCCTAACTGGGGGATTGTACTGCCCGGGACATGCAGTCCCTGGGAAGGGGGCAATGTTACGAATTATCGGGGCAACCCGCTGCTCTGGGGCTTAAAATGGTTAAAAAATCGTATTCTACGCTTCAAATAGATAAATTTTGCTTTTTGTTGCATCAAAATCGGCCAATTAGAACCAGAGATACGGGGGTTTTGGTTTCCCATTCAAATATACGGGGTTTCTAGAAAACTCTATAAATATTGGTCCTAGAGCTTAGATCTCTTCACTTTTGAGGACTTATTTTTGGCGCCAAATTTGGCGATATTTCGCCAAAAGTCGCCAGGCTTGGCGACTTTTTGGTCATTTGGCGCGATTTTCCCAAAGGGGCCTGGAAGTTGTTTTTTCCTGCATTAAAAACGCATAATAACCTAACATTTCTCTTCTATGATGTAATCAGAAGTCCCGCTTTATCTGGAATCTTCGAGCAATATACTTTTCTAGAAATTGCTCGCAGGTTCTGCCTCGGATATATATAAATTCCACCAGCGCGCTGCCCCGACTGTTCAGTGCGAGTTGAATGCTCAATGTGTGAAGAGCTGTCAGTGAGAGTACGCTGCTTTGTGAATTGATAGCGCTATAGAAGCTGTGTTTTAGCTTGCTTTGTGAAGCTGTTTTTAAAGTGCTGTGTGTAAATTCTTCATTGCTGTGTCTTAAGGGATAGTGTACTATATCCCTTGAATATTTCCACGGAATTTTTGCCTGTAAAAGTGACTTATTTTGTGTGAGAAATACAGCATTTGTGAGAGCTTCTGATCCAAGCGGATTGTTAAAAGCACGTTACTGCTAGATTGTGCTTGTGAATTGTGTACTGCTGATTGTTCTACGAAGTTCTAGAAGCAATAAAGTTTGTGTTCCATCCTGACAAGTGACTTTTTTTACTTGAACTTTTTACACCAAAAGGACTTTAGAACGACGAACCCCAGGAGTAGCAGAGTAATTCCGCAACAATATAATAGACATAGGCTCTCAAAAATATATTCAAGTAGAAACCAGATTTTCTGTTTTGAGATAAAGTAATGAATATAGGATTGTTTTCTAAAAAAAGAAAGAAAAGAATCATTCAAAATAAAACATTATGCACCAACTTTCTTTATATATATGTGTGTGTGTGTTTAAATGTTAAAAAATATACAGTAAAACCCATTTAAAAAATTCCCGCCTAAAAAGTTCTTATTTGCGGTTCCCTATTTTTTCCTATTCTTACAATGTGAAAACAACCCGTTTAAAAAGTTTCGTTCCAAACACTTTCCTGCTTAAAAAGTCTTTTTTCACTTCTAAGTTTACATTCAGAGCGTGTTTACATGTGACTTTCGTTTTTTGTTTAATTTTTTCCCCTTTCTTATTACTGTTTGAAAAATCAATTTTTAGGACTGAAAAAGTATGGCATTGGCCAGTGAAATGCTAACAGTGCATGAAATTCATGAGGTTACAGAAAATTAAGAAATGAGCTAAACTGAATAAGAGATTGCAGAAATTCTTAGTTTTCCGGATGCTGTAATAGGACTAGAAACTTTTCACCGTCTTATTAAAAGTGTTGAAGATGATAATTTTTTTTTTTTTTTTTTGAAATGAAAGACCAATTGAAGATCGCCGATAAAAACACAAAAACTAATTTTTTTTTTTTTTTTTTCGTCTGTAAAGTCGATTCTAATAATGCTTAAAGCTGATATTTTTAAAAAGATTTAATGTAAAATAGTTAATTTTTCTTTTACTTTATTAACTAATTTTTTAAGGCGCAAAACAATTATATAAGTACTTTCTATAATAGTTTAATAAAGTAAAAAGATTTTTCGTTTAGATTCTTTAATTTTCTGTTCTCTTTATCCAGGATGCATACTTTCCTTTTTAATTTTCCAATTTCAGATGTTTTATTTTTTTTTTATACAGAAGGGTTCTTTTTAATTTCTGTGCCATGATTTTAAATGAACGACGATTTTGATTTTTTAATATTGTTAATTTCCTTCTTGCACACTCTAACTCAATTTTTAAACTGCTGATTTCTTCTTCCAGTGCATCACAATTTTTACAACTGTCTTTCGTTGAACTTTCATTTAAGTTTACTTCATCATCATCATTTATTGTATCTTCTGGTCGTATTTTCTTAGGACTTAAATTATACTTAGTCTACTGAAAGCATCTTCCGAAACTTTCCTCTTTTTTTTGCCTTTCTGATCTAGGAGTTGTTTTTTCTTCCAATTTAAAAGAAGGTAAATTAACAGTAGGAATCTTTTAATATTTTTCTTATAGGCAGACCTAAAAGTCTGTTTTGTAAGTCATCAATATAATGGCTTTCTTCGAAGTGTTCGCTGCACATTCGAGCATTTTTGGGGTTAACCCTTTGAGGCGCAACCCTTTCCCAATGCTGAAAAAAAGGCAGCCGTTGCCATCGCTCGACTTAACTACCAGCAAGATAACGGACGATCGAAACGTTCATCGCGTGACACAGATCTAGAGACCCTTTTTTGACGACAGCTGGCTGTGCGCCGCACAGCTAATAAAAACTAAATATGAACTTAAATAAAAACTTAGCACCTAAATAAAAACTTAATATGAACTTAACTAAACTTAACTTAATGTGCGCGTAACCCCTACACCTAGAAACACCAAATTTGGTACTCGGGAAGATGTAAATATGTAGTTGTGCACCTCGAAGCGATTTTTTCAAAATTCGACCTAGATTTTTTTTAATTTTATTTTTTATGCGATTTTTGGCATTTTTTCTCACCTAATTCGTAATAACGGCGGAAATTACGCTCGCAGCAAAACGGCATTTGTATCATCGGATAGAGGAAGAAATTTTCTTTTAAAAACAGTTTGTTCTGAATACGTAAAATGATTTACCGATTTTTAGGAATTTTTTTACTAAACATCTGCTTCGCGATTTTTTTTCGTAAAATAATTTTAAAACTGTCGCATCTTGAATTCTATCCGTCATAACTTTTAGATATTTTGACAAATCGTGAAACATTCTTTTCTCCCTCTTTTAAAATAAAAACGAAAAAATTATGTAAATTAGATGATTTTTTACGAATTTTAATGCAGCCTAATGTTTAGAATTTAATAGCATCAACGCGATCTTACGCCATTCATTACATTGCGATCACGGCACGAGAATTTATGTTCGGTTGTTGCCACAGAAAGGATTAAAAAAAAGGGTTTTTTCAACCAATCGAGTTTTTAAATGGGATATCAGAATTTCAATTCGCAAGTGAGGATCTATGACGTCAAATGCTACGCCGACGTTACGCCATAATTTTAACTCATTTATTCCAGCTCTATTTTCAACACAGGGAGACGATATTTTGATTAAAATTTACTGTAGAAATAAACTAAGAAATTCACTATTATTATTAGAAGTGGTATTTTAATCCGGTGCTTATTTAAAAATTGAAATGTTTTCACGGCGCTGAAAATGTTCATTTTAAAAGTTACAAAGTTCGTTTCAAAGCGCGATATATTAAAATTTTTCTATTTACTATTTTTATTTTTGGCATTTAATTTAGCGCAGGCGTTGCCTAACATACGCATGCAGGTTGCGAGTATAGTTTTATTTTCACGTTGAATTACGTTCCTCCATAAAGGTCCAACGCAAAGTTTTAATGATACCGTTTGAAAACAATTATGCTAAATATCGAAATTAACTCCCTCAATCTACCGGGGTATCCTTTACGGCAGTCAAACAGTGACGTCATAAATTTTAAAAAATGCGTGAAATTTGTAAACTCTGCAACTCTAACGCCCTGTCACAATTAAAATGGGAATAAGTAGCTCCTCGAGATTACACAGTTTGATGTTTTTCAGGAGACAGGACTATGGAGGATATAAAAGATATCGCTATATTAGATACATGGATATTTAAAATGGCACCCCTTGGATATTTTCTCCCCACAGTAAGATGAAATGGTTTGCGGCGCTAAATACGCCAATCTTATAAAACTATGTATAAATTAAATATATATGTAGAGTTTCTTTAATGGCAACCATTATGTGAAATGATTATTATTTATGCTAATGCGTAAATTGCAAAGAATCGCCACAGAATCACAAGATCCCATTGAGGCCAAATAATCTAAGCTGTTTCTTTTAAGGGAGCCTTGAAGAGGGAGAAGCGAGTATAGATAGTATTAATGTACGTAATAGGTAGTATTATTAGATTTGTAAAGATAATATGAATAAATCGCAATGTACCACGTTAATAAATATTTCATGAAATTAAAAGTGTTTATCCTTTTTCAACGGTTGTCTTACACCAACTAAATGAAAAGTAATTCTAATTTGCGTTAATATATCCCGCAGTAATTTCAACAGAGGAGATTACTTGAACTTTTTTAAAAATGAAATTCTGTTTTGTCACATGCAGATATGATTTTAGTAGTAAAATATTCCCTTCTTCCCGTATGAAGAGCGGGTGCGCAGCTATTTTAAAAACATCTCTTGAAAATAGCATAAATGAATTCAGAAGACCTCAAAACGTGTAAATACACCAAAATCTCGAAGTCGAATTTTTTCATGATTACAATACTTTCCTTATATGGTACATGTTCGGAAAGAAATAAATGGTGCTCCATTTCATGTAGTGTCTTAGGTATTTAATGCTACAACTTGAGCCTAAAAAACAGTATTATGTAGAAATAAGACATTTTGAAAGCCAGGAGTTCTCTGCAAACCATTAAGCTTTCCACTTTTTTGATAGTGAATGACACTGACGTAGTTTTTTGAGTCATTATACTGCAATGATCAGGTTAGTACTCATGACACAAACTTTACATTAAGAGTCAAATAATTTTGCTCTTTTTTTTTTTTTAATTCCACATCACGAATAATTTCGAATTACACATGTAAGGAAAATTTTCGTTTCCTACCGTGCGAAGAACGGGCACGCAGCTAGTTAAGAATAATTATAAAAAAGGTTTCGAAACACACTATTCGGAATGATAAATATTTAGCCTGTAATCCACCGTTGACTGCTGAAGTGCATTTAAGTTTAAAGCATTTCCATAGCACTACTGCTGCAGAAACTTTGAGAATGCTTCCCTAGTAGCACAACTAGTTCAAAAAACGTTCAAATTACGTTGGAAATACGTTTTCCGACGTTAAAAAACGTGTTTTAAACGTCTTTTGGACTAATTGTGCTACTAGGGTTCGAGTTAATGAAGAGGTAACTTTTTTCTTTTATTTTACTTAATTTTACACTTTCATTCCATTCAAAATTACCTATGCAAACCAGGGGCGTAGCCAGAAATTTTTCATGGGGGGGGGGGGGGGTTACGACTACTACAACTCATATATATGTATACGTGTGTGTGATAATGGAGTGAAGAATATACAATTTGTATGGCAAAATATTTCTCGTGGTGGGGGGGGTTATGACCCCCCTTGGCTACGCCCCTGATGCAAACAATGATTTCTGCCACTGCATAAATCAAAGATAGACAGCTAAATACTAAGCATTTTCTATTGTACACATTCATAAAAAATTTCTGTAACTGAACTGAAATATATGAGTGCCAAACTCATAAATTCTTCAGATATCTATATTCTTATGTAACCGAAAGGGGCATTTAAATTCCTTTAGTTGTTCTTTTCATAGGCAAATTTGTGAAAATATTCTAATAAAAAATAATAATAAGTTCACTTATAAAGAGCTCCTATTAGTGGTGCCAACTCTCAGCGCTCATTAGCAGCACTAATTATTCATTTTCCAAATTTTTTCATTCTAAAAAATTTAATTAACTAAATACTCTTATAATATATTTTCTTATACTTCTAATTAATTAACCAAACCTGCATAATACTAAGTTTTTTTATGTAATTTATATGTGGCATAATTTAAAAGGATGACTTGTGTACTTTTTATTTTAAGTGAAACAGGCATATAATGAGTATTTTAATAATGGTTTAGGCTCTGCAGAAGCCATTCGCTATCACGAAAATAAATTTTTATCTGCAGAGGACTATGAAGGATTAGCAAATGCCTCAATCAATCCAACAAAACGTCAAGTTAGTTATCTGCATGATTTATGGAGAGAAAATAATTTAGGATCATACATTGATCCATTAGAAATGCTGAAATCGAAAATAGACTTATATAAATCAAATGGTAAGTTAAATGATTTCCCGTAATTTCATAATTTTATTAATATTTGACTTAATTAATGAATGAGAATTTTTTAAGTGGGAAATTTTTATTTAGTTTTAAAGGTAACAGTTACAGTTTAAATAAGATGTGTTTGTAATCTAAACTCTGATTTGGTTATGCAACAGAAATCCAGTACATAACTTTTAAATTTATATTATTAATATCAACTGACTTTTGTTAAAGTAGATTAACATCTTTAATCGGGTAGAGTAGTTTCAGTTAAGGCAAAGTACACAAATGCTATCTACCAAAGGAAGGAATGCCTTGGGCAGAGGACTTTTAAAGGGGTTCTTGCGTATAATCAGTTTACATCTTTAGAAAACTACCCGACACTCCAGCCTGTTAGATCAACAAGAGCAAGGCAGGCTGCTGTACCTTCACACTTCAGTCATGCATCACTGTTCAGTAGTATATCCATTCAGCCATTCCCAGCAAACACAGCCGTATCGGGTTAGGGATGGGCCGTCATCGGCAGTACCGTTTCGATGTCAGCATTGGCATGATGGTAATTGGGACGGTGTCGGTTCTGTGCTGGCAAAACGATTTGGCGTAGGCAAATAAAAGTTGATTTCGGGCATGCAACGGTCCGACAGCGGCTAGCCTTTTAGGGTTAACATGTGATTTTGGCGATGTACTGCACCAAACGTCAAAACCGATATCCGTCCAGAAGTGTAATTTCTAAACTGAACGGTATAAAGCCAGCACAAGCAGCACATATATATTGTTATAGTAATTCTTTTTAATTTATGATTTCAATACTTACTATTTACAATGTTTTGAGCCCGTAGGATTCAAGTGCCTCCTTCACAGGCGAGAAAAGGAGGGGGGGGGATCATTCTATCTGGTTAATTTACCTGAGGTCCTGTCCAGGGTTCTGGTCTACCGCGCATCTGTCAATATACAGTTTAGATGTTGGTTGTGTTCTCCAGATGTATTGTGAATATGCGTTAGATAAGTTAACCAGTTTTTTATGACTTAGTATTGAAGGGGTTTCTAAGCCCCTACCACCACCCCTCAATTGGGGCACTTTCTGTCTAGTTATTCACAACTGAAATAATTATATGACTATAAATTTCATTTTATATAAAGTGATAGTTGTTAAGTACTTCCAATTTAAAAATAATAAAATTAATTAATTAATTAATTAAAAATAAAATACATACAATGCAGAACATTAAACGCTGCATTTTAAAAGTTCACAAAAAGGGCCCACCATGGCCGAGTGGATAAGACACCGAACATGGTTGAAGTAATTGGCAGATCCAAAGCACCACACCCCCCCAGACGAATGAAGTTTACACTATAGTGCATTGACTTGTTTTGTAAATTCAAGTCATTCTATAAGAAAATGTGACAAAAATTGTCTTGTACCCCTTCCAGAATTTTTTTTCTGGATCCGCCGCTGATTGAAGTGTGAAGGTCCAGGGTTCCGGTCTACCGCGCATCTGTCAACAGTTTGGATGTTGGGTGATTTTCTCCAGATGTAATGTGAATATGGGTTATATAAATTAACCAGATTTTTGAACATAGAACTGAGGACAAATCACCGTTGTATCCCCAATTCTGGAACAAAAATTGCTGATATTTTATAAATTTTATATAAATTCAAAACATTATCTAATATTTATAAAATGAAGGAAATATGGTTGATTTTTATAAAATTAGGGAACAAATAATTATTATAATTACTTTTCAAAGCCAATTTTATTGCTTATTAATTGTTTTATATATTGGAACAAACGCTAGAAGCCTTCTTCCGCTCAGGGCACTGACGCCCTAAGGATTAACTCCTGTGTTTTTGCCTTACAAAACAACAAAACTTTCTGAAATTAAATTGGATTAAAATAGTAGAAAAAATACCTTTTCATTCGTATTTCCATAAAAATAAAAATATCGGCACAATTTACAGTTGAGGAATTTTTTTTATAATACATTAGCTGCTGTTGTTAAAAAAAATAATGATAAAATTAAATAAATAAATAAAAGTTCACTATACTGAATTATTATAAATTGAAAAAATAATAATAGTTTCATTTTAAAATTATAACTATGAATAATTAATGTAATAGCATTTATTTGAACAACTTGTTTGTCATGTTTCTGTTCAAATAAAATAATAGCAAAAATTACGCCAAAATCATGTTTTGCTACAACATTGCAAAATGCTGTTACAAATTAAATAAAATTTAATGCTCTTATCTCCTTAAAAATGAATAAAAGTAACCATTTTTTGCTGATTATAGTACTTTATCTTTCTAAAAATTAATTGATTAATTCATTGCAGATATTGAAGTATAAACTATTTTGCAGTAGAATAACACTTTTTTTTTTTCTCCACGCGATCTAATTTAAAGTGTATAATTTAAAAGCTAAAGTTTCTCGGACTTTCTTTACGCGTACACATAACATGTAGCACAGGCAAAGTGGGGGGCGAGTGCATTCCTGAGCTTTCCACCCCTTCTAGGATATACGCAGGGAGAAATGGACCTTTCCCTATTCTAGTTTTCACGGTCAATCGAAGAGCGGAAGTTGGTTTTTTTTTCGTTTGCCTTTTGTATTTTTCCTGTCCTCCCCATTCCATTCCAAGGTTGTAAACAGAAATCATCTCGCAACGCAAACTTTTCAGTAACGTGGATTTTGAGTTTTCTCTGCTGCATTTTTCTCTGGATAAATTGCGATTTTTTTTCTAGACTAAATGCATGACTGCAGCTAGACAAATTTTAAAATTGTCTGATGTGGTCAGTGCTTTTAGTTTAAATAGCTAAGTCTTACGTCACTAGATGGACTTTGCTGTAGTTTTCTCTGGAAACTGTGATTTTTTTCAAGACTAATGGTATTACTCAATAGCAAAATTTTAAAGTTGTCTAAATGTGGTTAGTGCTTTTTGGTTTTCATTTTGCTAAGTTCTCACGACAGTTAAAAAGGGGTAAGTTGATTTTTTAAGTATATATTAAGAATTTGTATTTTTCTTAGCTTTTATTTATGTTATCTCAGGGACTACTAAAATAAGATGTAGTTCAAAACTGCTAATTATTTCTAAATAATGCGAAAATGAAATTTATAATTCAAATAAGCAAACTTGGAGACTATTAATAAACAAGCAGAACGGTATTTTTAATAAATAATTTACATACTGTTGAAAAAATGTGTCTATTTGCTTAAGTACTTAATTTCATATTACTCAAAACAACAGAAAAAAATAAGTATATTCTGTTATAGAAAGTTCCTTTCTTCTACTAAAGGATAATCATAAAGTGTAAAAGTTCAGTAATATAAAATATTTACTTAAAGTAAGTATCTTCTGATAATAAACATGGTTTATTAATACTTATTAGTTTCATATATAGTTTAGCACTAATCAACCTATTAAAAATAATCATTATTATTATATAAATTACCTTACATCACTGGGGCTAATTTTGCCAAAAATACTTAGTTAAAATCCAAAAAATACTTAGTTTTGCCAAAAATACTTAGTCATTAAGTATAAACAAAATAATTTGTTTGTATATGAAAATGTTTAATTATTTTGAACAGAAAAGGTTTTTATGAAATTAACCGTTTATTTGTAAAATCAGCTAATATTTTAATTTCTTGTAACGTATGTTGTTTACATTCTTCTTTAAAATAATATATAAAATCAAAAGGCAACTTTATTTTGTATTATGACATAACTTAACAAAAAAATAAATTAAAAATTTTTTTAAAAAAGCATGTTGCATAACTTTATTTTTTTTCTCTCTTTTTTTAGCATTGCATGAATGTTTATTTATAATCTTTGGTTCTGGAAAATTATAAATTTTCTTGGCTTCTAAAAAATTTTTGGAAAAAAAAAGGAACATTGTCTAGTCGAGCCTAATATTTTGTTTAAAAAAATGTATATGGTCTGACAAACATATAATAACACTTCTAAAAAAGTAAAACATTGGTTGATGCATAAAAAAATAATACGGTTAATTTTAAAAAGAGCTTTCCTTCTTAAATTCATCAAATATTTTCTTAAAAACAAAATATTTTGCTAATTAGGTATTTTTAATAAATTTAGTCCTAGTGGTGTAAGTCATTTATATAATAATAATTATTATTACTTTAATTTGTTGATTAATACCCTAGAGAACTAACTACGGAGCTAATTAGGGTATTTTGGATATAAATAAGGTGCTGGCCGGTTTTCGATATCTTGTCGTTGCCGATACCACACCAAAAACGTAATGGTTTTGGTTAAAAAGTGGCACAAGGCTGGGCCGACGCCGGTGTCGTTTTTGCCGACACCGAACCAGAACCACCCCATCCTTTCGGCCCGACAGACGCCCAGGCGGACGCAATTTTGTCGTTTTCGGTACCGCGTGAGCGATATCGCCCCGGCACATTCTGCGCCGGCATGCCAGTGTCGGCCCAAAACTTATCCGATAGGACTGTGTTTGCTGGGTTGTGGTAATTTTTGTATATATTTTCATATTCTCGAAATAATAATTTAAACATTTTTTTTTTAAATTTATGTATTTCTTACTTTTTAGGGGCTACAGTTATAAAAAATCATAATGAGCCATGGTCTGTCCTTATAGTTACAGCTGTGATGCAACATCTCCATTCCTTACAACCACAGCAGAAATGATATTTGTGGATTCCACTTGCAGTTGTGAATCAACATCTACAAGTATCACCATACTATTGACAGCAACAAAAGTTGGGGCATTGCCTATAGCTGTTTTAATACATCCAGCTCTAAGAACAGAAAGCTATGTTAATGCTTTTAAACTGCTGAAAGAAAATTTCTCTTTATGTTTTGCAGGAAAATCTGTAAGTTTTGTTTTAAAAACTTCTATAATTTTAATTTATTTTAAATAGTTTTAATCAAGATTTTCTTATTTAAAATTTATGTATAATGCGGAGTCATTTTTTTATTATTCATTCGTTAAAAAAATTAAAAGTATAATAGATCCTATAAGTAAAACTTTATCTAAAAAGTATTCTATCACTTGTTATTAAAATACATAGTAAACAAAGTAGATAATACAGATTGCTACTTTAGTTACAAATTAAACGGATTGATAACATTTGATTATTTGCTATCAAGTATTTAAACCTTTCGCTTTCTGTCGAACACATACTCATATGTTATTAATATTTTTTTCTGGTATTTTAAATGAAAAAATGTTAAATTCCTCAATTGGAAAGTTAGGAATCTGTAATTCATAATACTGAGAAATTCATTAAGTGAAATTTTATTTTGACTGAATTTGTACTGTAAGATTTTCTTTTTAGTATAAATATTTCATTTTTTAACCTTATATATTCGTAAAATGGAAGTTCGTTGTATAATATAATATAATATATATATATATCTATATATATATATAATTTTCTTTTTTTTTCTGGATATTTTTTGTGTATTTCATTATTTATTTTTAAGCTTAAATTCACTTTTGGGTGTAGCCAAGGCAAAATAATAATAATTAATTAATTAATTTTCGATTGAATACTTTTAAATTTCTCAGCCCTTAAAAGAAAAAGAAAAAAGCTTTGCACCTGAAGTTAATATGCGCAAGATATTTCAATTTTTATATGTTCTGTTTTAGCACCCCGATATATTTATGACTGACAACGACTCAGCTGAAAAGTCAGCTTTAAAAGTAGTGTGGCCAGAGAGCATCCAGCTGTTGTGTCATTTTCACGTAGCGCAAGCTCAATGGCGTTGGCTGTTCTCACACACTGAAGAAGTGCCGAAGGATGAAAGACCTCGATAAGCTTTTTCAAGCAGTAAGTTATTATCGTAGATGTATTTAAACTTTTCTCTTTCTTTCAAACACATATTTGTATTGTATCTGGTTTTATTTTAAAACTGTACATTCACACTATATTACATTTTTTTATTCCTTTGAGCTAAATTCTTTTTCCCTCTCTCTCACTTTTTTTTTTTTTTTTTTTTTTTTTTTAGGTGATGTATGCAAAAAATGAAGATGTTCTTAAGATTGCTGCTATGGATTTAAAAAAAGAGGAGGGAAAATATCCCAAGTTTGTTCGCAGATTTAAATCATTTTTCGAGAGGAGAAGAGAATGGGTGCTGTTTTTCAGACAAAATTTAATAACGTGGCAGAACAACACTAATAACTATGCAGAAGCAAGTATTAGAATTTTTAAAGATGTAGTGCTTTGCCGTACTAAAGCATTTAATGTTGTTGCACTGGTTGACTTCTGCGTATCCATGTGGGAGCCCTACTTAATTAGAAATTTGCTGGAATATGCTCACTCCAGGAAAAATGATGTGGGCATAATGTATCATCATTTTCTTAAAAAAAACGACAGATTTTGTATCTGAACAACTCAGCGAAATTTCAGAAAATATTTTTATATTCACAAGCAAAGTGGATAATGTTAAATACACAATTAATGCGGAAATTGGTGCATGTACATGTCCATCTGGCATATCTGGAACATTTTGCAAGCACCAGTTCTTTTTAATGAATGATAAAAAAATTAATTTTTTTAATGCCCCACCAATATCACCATATGAAAAGTATGAGTTAGCTGTATTGGCTCTTGGAGAAAAATGTCCACAACCTGATTTTTTCAAAACCTTCATTGATGAAGATGTGGATCCTATTTGCAACACTGAGCGTATAGCCACATCAGATAATGCCATTTCTAATGGTGTCCCATCAAACGCAAAAGAAATAGCTTCAACTGAGCAAAAGGAGGAAATTAAAAAGGAATTATCTAGGTTGGGCCATTTGCTTGATGACAATATCAGTCACGATGCAGCAGGCAAATTACTGAGAACTTTAAAAATAAATCAAAGATGTAAGCGATTTCAATAAACTTTATTTTTTTAAATCGTCCAGAGAAAAAAAAATAAAAGTGCAGCCAACATCTATAGCAAGACGTCGTCCTGGTTTAACACGAACCAGTACAAGAGTTCCGTCAGGACAACCTCCAAAACAACTGCAAAGTAAAGGCGTTAAACGCAAAAGATGCATTAGTGAAAGTGTTTACAAAAACAGGCCCAACGCAAAATCCCATGGTATAAACCATTGAGGATTTTCACAGAGGATTTCCACAGAGGATTTATTCCCTCTGATAACATTTTATTATAATTTTTATGTATCAAACAAGTATATTTCATGTAAACTATTCCCTTATCTCTTCTCTAGCTTCTCACACGGTTTTATCCTTAATTAAACCAAAACAAATATTCTGAAATGTGCAACACTTAATTATTTATAATTTCTTTAATGTGTAATGTACTTAAACATAATTAAATCGTTTTTATAACATAAATAAATTCAAATTAATAAATTTACTTGAAACTTTTAACATAAGATTATTTCACAAGTACTTCACATTAGGAAAATTCAAATTATTATTAAATTTATATTTAGTATTTGAAATAAATTCTATTTTAACTTTAATAAACATTTGAATTTCTTTTATATGTAACATATAAATCTATAATTATGTCATTTAAAATATATCAATTGATATATTATTTAATGCACCCGGGAAATGCAGCTAGTTTATTATAAATATAAATGATTTAGTATTCGGATGATGAATTCGGTTGAATAATGCACTGTTCAGTCAAATCAAATATTTGGCTTTTTATCCGAATACCAATATCTATATCTATATACTATATATATGATTTCCTTTATAAATAAAAAGTGTAATAAAGCATCAAACATTTCATAACAGGAAAAGATTATGAAATCTAATCCCCCCCCCATTGATCTAATATTATGTGTATTCAAAAATTCATGCTATGTCTCATTAAATGAAAATATGAAAAATGTATTTTAAAAATGTCAATACTAAACAAAACAAGGATAAAATATTGCAGTTCTTATTTTTCAAAATTGGTTTTAAAAAGGAATAATCAAAGAAATATATTTTTCTGCCTTCTTATGGCTTGAAATCATCAGCAAGAACTAGTTTATTTTATGCATAGCTACATTTAGAAACATAGCCAGGAAAAAATTTGGGGAGGGGGTGATATAAAGTAAATCGAGAATAAATAAATTGAATTTCTCCATGACATAGAGCTCACACTAGCTTATTCAAAAATTTCGGGATGTGGTCGTGGTGTAGGATACAGTGGCGTAGCCAGTAATTTTTCATGGGGGGGGGGGGGGGGATTACGACTACTACAACTCACATATATGCATATGTGTATGTGTTTTAATGCCTAAAATATTTTTTGTAGTAAAGCTGCCTGAACACAATAATGTGAAATATGTGCATAATAAAACAATATGGAATAACACAATATGCAGAGAAGAATAACACGCGAATTGAAAAATACGGTACATTTAATACGCATTTTGAAAATTACATTGTTGTCACATGTCAGAACATCAATATTTTATGGGCCAGCCTTTTGCTTTAATTGCAGCTCTACATATTTTTGGCATGGAATGCACCAATTTAAAATGAAGTTCTTTCGTGAGAGTATGGTTGAAGGAAAATATTAAAGCTTCAATTAACTCACGTTTGTTGAAGGTTTTTTCCTTTGAAATTTCATAACCAATTTTAAACCATAAGTTCTCTATCGGATTAAGGTCGGGAGACTGTCCTGGCCAGTTCCTTCTATCCACAGTATGGTCTGGACCATTTCTGGACTACCTTTACACGGTTACAAGGAGCGTTATCGTCCTGAAAAATCCATGACTGATTCCCAAAAAGATCTCTCGCAGTTGTTAGCAATTTATTTTGTAGTATTTCAATGTAATCCAGGGCTTTCACTGTTCCGCTAACGATGTGAAGTCTTCCAACACCACGAGAAGACATGCAACCCCATACCATCACTTTTGCCGGGTACTTTTGCTGTGGGCTTCAAACACTGAAGGCTGAATTCCTCATGAGTGAGTCGTCTTACATAGGCACTACTTTGGTTAGCAGAAATACAAAACTGAGTCTCGTCACTAAATATGACCTTTTCCCAGTCTTTAATAGTCCATAATGAATGTTCCCTTGCCCACGTCAATCGCCTCTTGCGTTGAAATTCAGTCAGTAATGGTTTTGGGCGCGCTTTACAGCCTCGTCATCCAATTTCCAGCAGTATTCCTCTGACAGTTCTTGGGCACGCAATCACATTTGATGTCAAAGTCCGATGTTTCAAAATTTGCGTTGAATTAAGCTTTCTGTTTGAAAGTGAAATCCTGTGCAATAACCTGTCTTCACATAAAGATGTTTTTCTTGGTCGTCCCAGGGCCGTAACCAGTGCGGGGAGGGGGGGGGGGGCTGAGCCCTATCTAGAAGTCTCCCAGCCCCCCCTTAAGATTTTCAAAGATTTCAGTAAATTCACTGATGAATACAAAAATTTAGTGGAATCCCAAAGCGGGAGAAAAACACAAAACTTATGCAATTCCTTACAGCTTGATTTACTACTCGTGTCAGGAATTCCGAGGGGGTAAGGTAAAACCTTAAAACTGCCGCCATACTTATCCCACGTTTCTTAGACTTGAATTTGGCAGTAAATCTCGATGAAAAAACTGTTAATGGAATGAATGGTAAATATTTTAAAATATGGCATTTTGTGAAATAAAAATTCTAGGAGAATATGTAAAAATTGGAAGAAACTCCTCCCTCCTGCACCCGAAATATTAATGCTTATATTTAGTCAGCCCCCCAAATTAGATTCAAAGCCCTACCTAGTATGTCATCTTGGTTACGGCTCTGGGTCGTCCTGATCGCCCCCTGTCTGCAATATAATTTGTTTCAGAAAATCTTTTGAAAGTTCTCACGACAGTAGAAATGTACAAACAGATTTGAAATCAGCATAAAAAAATACATTAAAATGAATAACAATATTTAAGATAGTGCGATAATTTCATAATGACAGAAAATGAAGTCAAACACAAAAATAAGGCAAAAAAAATGAGTGTGTTCAGGACTTTTTGCCACCACTGTAATTATTTTTAAATAAATGTAATTCATATATGTAATAATAAATGCAGATGTGCCAACCTTCCAAAATCAAAATGCCTAAAGCCTATTTTTTATGCATTTATTTCCACCATAAAATGTATACATATAATTAAGACATAGTTTCTTTCCTTACATGCCATGTGCACCCATATAAACATTAGTAATAGGATAGTGTAGTGCTAAGTTGTACAATGTTAATAAATTAGATTTCAAATATTTGCCAAAGATATATTGGAAAATTCAAAATACATTGGGAGTAAACTACCCAAACCTAAAAATTATATAAAGATAACTTATAACAATAAAATTTGAAATATCTAATTTTATATAAATGATTTTGCAAACTTGATGAAGAAAACTGAAGAAAGTTTCAATTGTTTAATAAACTCTAAAAAACCTGAGAAAATTAAGAAAAATCTCGAGGCCCAAAACAGAATCGAAAAGCCTGAGACTCTGGCCAAAATCCTGAGACTTGGCACGTCTGTAAATGTAATTATATGAGAATTATCTGAATAACTTTAGATATCAATAATAGAAAGTTGCTTTTAATTAAAAAAATGGTTCCGGCCTGTTAAATATTTTAAGTCTTCTCTGAAGGCTTGCATTATGGAATCTATGCTAAAAACAAAAACTCTTTTTGCCGTAAATAATATTTAGCAGTAGGAGAAAAAAAATATATAAAAATCACAAATGAAAAAATTAAAATAATATGAAATGAAAATATTTTACTCTAGTGTAAATCTAGAAAACAATGACGTTGTTTGATTAATTTTTCCACATTACATAATTTTGCAATACCATAGTAGTGACGATCTAGTTTCGTTTCCTCCTTTTAGTGGTTCTCGTATAACGGCACTTCAGTGTTTTACGAAACAACTCATTTGCATGAGTGGGATTTTCCACTAAGAACTGTTGCCATTTGACAGTCACTAGAATTTCTTCAGCATTAGACACAAAGAATTTTGTCGCCAGCCTCAACAATTCAGCTTCGCAGTGAGTAATGGCTAAGTAGATGACGTCGCAGATGAATTCAGTGGAAAGAGAAGATTTCATGAAATTCAAGCATATTTCTTTTAAGTCCTGTAGTGCATACTTTTCGGCTAGCCCGTACAGTCCACACACGTTGTCTGGTGAGAGGTTTTCCATTCTGCCACTGTAGACGAAAAGCAAGAATTCATTGAACACAACTGGATCGCAGTCTTCAATACTGGCCATCCCTTCGTTGTTCTCTGCCATGTTGTGAGTTAGCATGGCGTCAAACGCTGGAACTCTCGCCCTCAGAATCAGTCGGTGGGCACGAAATTCCCGACCTCTCACTCTTATGATGAAGTCTGTGTCTTTGCTTTGAAGGTACAACTCCTTCAAATTTTCACTGAGGTTAGGCAGACCTAGAACAGTTTCAAAAGTGATAAGTTTTCTTGAAAAATTTGGAACACAAACAAAATTTAAAAACATGATTAATGAAAAAATCCCGGGAATGTTTGTTGTGGTATTTTACATTCCGAAACTGAAATTAGTAACAAAGAAACTAAAAAAATGAAAGCATAGTTAAAGGGGTTATACCATTAATATAGATTATGGTTATAATTAAACCTCTCCAATAAACAGCATTCTGAAGCTTGAAGCAAATGCAGCCATATGATTGTAACCAAATTTGGCATATGCACTGCAATAAAATTCCCTGCTTTTTTCATGCACAGAGTCACCTGATGGACATTCTGTAAACTAAAATATTTTGTTATAATTCCTTGGGCACATTTCATATAACACCTGTATATCAAATTTGATAACAATTTATTCACCCGTTTCATGTGTAGAATCTTTTTCATGGAGGAAGTTTAATTGTAACCACTCGGTATAATCAAATTATCTGAGCTTAATTATCTTTGACTAATACTCAGGGATAGTAATTAAATGTAAAAAAAATTCAACTGTTGTTCATCGTTATTTTTGCCAACTAGTCGCAAGGATGTGATTTCTCATTTTGTGCAGGTTAACTACATAGCACACCTCTAGATAAAAATGCCTTCTCTGTCTGAACATTTACAATGTAAACTACCATATTTCTGCATATAAGGATGCACTGCAAAATGACACGTTTATGCCGAAACCTCAAGAAAATAACCAGCTCTTGACACTTGGAAATCTCCTTGGGCAGTGGAGCCTGAATAGAATTGGTGAATCGAATGATAGCCTGAGAATAACGCAGTAAAACGGTATTTTTAAATTGCTTGAGGTGGCAAGTAATCTGTTTATATGTGCGATTTGATTTTCCCCTGCATCACCACCGACAGTGGTGGACAGATGATAGCCTGAGAATCTGACAGTAAAGCGGTATATTGTTAAATTGGTTCAGGTGGCAGGAAATTGCGAAGAAATTACCCTATTTTCCAACTGCTGCATTGATGGAAAATAATTTCAAAGAAACACCAGCTCCAACGTTCGTATGTCTTGAAAACTAGTTCATCCGTAATAACAAACAGGTACTCATTTTCAGAATAGCCAGCCTCATTTTCCTATAAAGCAGACTTGCCAACCTGGGAAAATCAAAATGTGTAAAACAGCGCGCGAACAGAAATTTCGACACTTTTTGCTATACAATGCGTGACTGTTATTTTTTACCTTTCACTATAGAATGCACGAGTATTATTTTTAATTCATAAATAAAGCTAAGAACAATAAAAGAAAATGAAGTTGTTGAATAAAAGGCAAATCAATTAATACACCATCTTCCAGATTTCTGGCAGCAATTTATTAATTATAATCACTTAACTGACTTGAAAAAAACCTCTCATTTTCACTGTGCTGACTTCAAAGAAGCAGCAGTAGCTTTTTCGCCTTTATTCAGAAAATCTGAAGTAAAAGTTTTCTGGAAGCAAGATTTTTCGCTGTCGGCTTTCCAAAATCTTATTAAACAAGTTGCACCTGAATTCAATTCTGTTTTTCAAAATAATACTGAAAACCCACTCACATTCAACATGGTCAGCTGCTGAAATAGGAACATTATGTTCAATCAAGAAAGATGTAAGTAACAGTTCTGCATGAATAACGTCCGACTGTCCCAAGGGTGGATTAAGGGGGGGGGGGACCGCCCCCCGAGAAAAAAGAAATTAATGTAAAAGATCCTAAATTGCTTCCATAAAATGGATGTATATGTCGATCTTCTAACCGCCCCCCCCCCCCCCCGAGAAACTTGCATTAATCTGCCACTGCACTGTCCGCCCTCTTTGAAATATGTTTGTAGACTTCTGCTGCTGTTAGCACGTTTCACATTTTCACTGTGTTTTGACGAACTCACGTGGCGAGAAATGTCATTCTTTCCTCCGTGAGAAATGCTGAAATCACTACGGCACACGTTACAATAAGCAAATTTCGCTCCATACTTAAGGTGACCATACGTCCCGTTTTGAACGGGACAGTCCCGTTTTGGGGTGGCTTGTCCCGTTGTCCCCAAGCACAGCTTCGGGACACCGTAAAGTCCCGTTTTTAGGAAGAGAGCAACCCACGGTCACGATTTCAATAAAGGCCGCTAAAAATTTTAAATCATCCAACGGCAGTGTCTGTAAAAAGAAAATCTGACCTCTCTCCCTCCCCTGTCGAGACGCAAAGAAAATGCCGGGGGAATGTATTGTTTTTGTGTTTGTTCTTTTAATGCTCTTTTTTTTTTTTCAACTATTTCAATTTATTTAATTTTTATTTCTTTTTTTAAAGTCATTTTCCTATTTTGCTTATTCCTCCTCCTCCTCGATCTCCACTTTATTTTCCCTTTTCACTCTGGTTTTCTAAGAATTTTTTCCTTCCGAACGACAACTTCCTTTTTTCTGGGTGTCCTTATGTCTATACATTTCTCACTTTCCTACCTTCTTTCCTTGTGTCTGATGGTGTTTTTGAAGTAGAAGAAGGGCCTACCCCTTGCACCACAGAAACGTATGTCTTGCACTATTTTTTACAGTATATGTGTGTTTTATCAAAACTTTTTTTTTTTTTTTTTTTTTTTTAACACAAGCTTTTCTCTTAACAACTGAAAGATAACCAGACCTGTAAATTCAGTCTCCCTACACTATTACCTTAAGAGCAGTAGATGTCCCGTTTTGAGGAATAAAATAAATACACTATTGCCAAAAAAGTAGTAGATGTCCCATTTTGAAGGAAAAAATAAATGGTCACGTTATCCATACTATACATGCCCATTTTTTACAATAACTTTTTTTTTTACTTCCTTGTACGTAGTATATGGAAGTAATGTGATCCCGAAAAATTTTGGGGGCCAAATTTCGACAAAAAAACCGATTTTGACTACCTCTAAATTTAATTTTAAAATTTTTTTCGATGCATCTCATCGTAGGCTAGCATGCACGATCATATTAAAGCGTCTGCAACTCATTTTGACCAGTGGCGAGTCTACTGTGGACAGTTTTTCTATGCCGTCTGTACGTACGTACGTATGTATGTAACTCGCATATCTCAAAAACTATTGGTCGTAAAATGTTGAGATTTGATATTTAGGATTGTTCTATGATCTAGTTGTGCACCTCCCCTTTTGGTGGCAATCGAATGGATAGTTTATGTACAGGACCGCCCAAAAGATTCGAAATACATTACGCTCTATGGGCCGAAATTCATTAAACTCGCCTAACTCAAAAGCTATTAGGCGTAGAATGTCGAAACTTCATATTTTGGATAGTTGTAACATCTAGTAGTGCACCTCCCCTTTTGGTTCCATTCGACTGGATAGTTTATCTACAGGACTGCCCAAAACATTCGAAATACATTACGCTCAATGGGCCGAAATTCATTAAACTCGCATATCTCAAAAACTGTTAGGCGTACAATGTTGAAACTTTATATTTAGGATTGTTGTAACATCTAGTTGTGCACCTCCCCTTTCGTTTCCATTCGACTGAATAGTTTATCTACAGGACCGCCCAAAAGATTCGAAATACATTACGCTCTAAGGGCCGAAATTCATCAAAGCGTTTTTTAGAGGTATTGGGCTATTTCAAACGACTCAGAAGTGATATATGCTGTAAAGAGTTAGAAAATGAATTTCACCATTAAAAAAAGTGTCTTTATCATTTTAGTTCTGCTACAGGAACACTCAAAAGATTTCCAATACATTACGGTCAATGGCAATTTTAGGGGCATTCATCCATTTCAAGCACAATACCGTCCTACCACATAAGTTAGGTAATGGTCCGACCACGGTCACGTGCCTCCCTCAAGAACTATGCCAAAAGTCGCCAAGCTTGGCGACTTTTGGTGTACGTGTGTGCATATTTAACTCTCAAATCTCAAAAACTATTATGAAATTTCATATATAAGAATGTTGTAACATCTAGTTGTGCATCTCGATTTTTGGTTCCAATCTACGGAGAGTTTATTTACAGGACCACCGAAAAGAATTTCAGTACTTTAATGTCTATGGACATCTTCAATATAATACAACTGTAGACAGTCATTGTTTGGTACATGCCCAAAATCTCGCCGTCTGTCCTCGACCTTGGCGAGTTTTGGCGAAATATCGCCAAATTTGGCGATAGTCAGTCATTTGGTCCATGCCCAAAGTATCGCCATTTGTCATCGTTCTTGGCGAGTTTTGGCGAAATATCGCCAAATTTGGCGATAATCTGTCATTGTTTGGTTCATGCTTAAAATCTCGCCAAATGTCGTCGACATTGACGAGTTTCGCCGAAATATCGCCAAATTTGGCGCCAAAAATTATTTCGTATTTTGTATAACTCTAAAACTTTAACCCGTAGATTTTTTAACTTTGTATTTAGAACTATTGTAATATCTAACTGTTTTCAATATCTTTTTTGACAGCAATCGACTGAGAATTTATTTACAGGGTGAGCCAAATGACTTTGAATACATTGAGGTGTATGGATGCATTCAATTCATTGGAAGTCTGTGGTCAATGACTACTTTGGCTATCCCCAAAATCTCGCAGACTATCTCAAGTTTGTCGGCTTTTGGTGAAATATCGCCAAATAAAGTGTCAGAAGGAAATCTTTCAAATTGAACTCAGCTTGGCGATATCGAACTATTTGGCTGGAAATCGCTAAACCTTACTATTATTGATATTTTATCTCTTTCAAACAAATAAATTTAGAGGAAGTGCGTCGAAAATATTTTTGATCTAATGGACGTGCAAGGAAGTCATGTGTTGGACACATCAGATTTTTTTTTATAAGTTATGCTGTTCTAGTGGCCATTACAGGCCATTTACCGAAAATAATCCTCAGAAAATCAATCTAAGTATGCTCATACCACCGTCTACCAATGTCTCTTAACCGCAAAGCGGGCGATCGCTGATAATGAAGAACACCACGCGAGACGCACAAGTCACAGGAGAAAGACCTACTCCCTAGTAAGCGATTCTCCCATTCGCTCTACTCTATGATGTCATGACTGGGTAAACCAATTAAGAAATACTCGGCGTCACATCTGGAAAAAGATTTTTTTTTCTTTGCCTCAGTGGCAACTAAGAAAAATATTTTCATGCTCATTGTATGAACATGGATGTGCGATGTCGATCACGGTGCCGATGATGTGCACTTAGATCCATATTGAAAAGGCAAAAAGGCCCAAACATAGAACATCATTTCAATTTAAAACCTAATACATTTCTTTTAAATATCAATTTCAGTTTTAAGGAAATAAACACAAGTTAGGAAGAAAATATCCGGAAATGCGCAAAAAAAAGTGCTGTATGCGTAAAAGCGTAAACAGCAATCGAAATGCATAAATTTTACGCGTAAAGCGTAAAAGTTGGCAAGTCTGTATAAAGCAATACATCATCATAGTGCATCAGGAGTATGGATGCGACATCCATACTTGTAAACTTTACTGAAACTGGCTAAGTATATTTTGTACATGTTGATAAAGCATAAAGTATCCAATAGTCTCAAAAAGAAAAAAAAAAAAAAAAAAACCCAAAAACACATAGATGTCAAACAAACAAAGTTTTCGATACATCAATGGATAAAACACAGATATCAAAAACAGCGATGCCGCATCTCTAATCCGGAGAAGTATGCTTTTTTGAATTGAGTCTAGTTTAAGTATGCATCTAAAAATAGCAGTGTATTTCAAAAAATATGTGATTTTTGCACAAATACACACATACACACACACAAAAAAAAAACTTTTTATGTTAGTCACTTTGAAATTTCTAGAATGACTATAAACTGAAATAAACTATAAACCCAAGTCAATCACAAAACTTTCGGAAAAAAATCTTTTAACTTCAAACATTTTACTGAGACTGTGTCATCCTGAAAAAAAATTTCGGTGCAATTTGTGTTTAAGAACTGTTAAGGAAACTTTAATAAACGGCACTGCATTTTCATTTATTTCAGTATTTATACAGCTTGAAAAGAATCATTTTGAATTTCTTCGAAGCATCAGATGCCATTGGTTTATTTTTATTTGAGTAATTAAGTCCATGAGCCACAATATCTTTCTTTCTTCATACACCCTTAACCCGTTAAGCTAATATCAACCAAACTTTATCCAACATAAATAATTACAATAAATAGTAACACTCAAATTAACAGCACACTAACCTGGTCATTTAAAAGTTTTGTTTCCATTTCATTAATAGATGAAACTACTGCGAAATATAAAGATACAGAAAAAAGTAGATCCAAACCCCAAGTCAATATTTTTATTTGCTAAGTGTGAAAAAAAAATGAAAAATATAAATGACATAAATAATTATAACTTTCCAGCGAGTGCATTATTTAATGAGAACAGGGTTCTGAAAATTCAGGAACTTCAGTGTTTCGTACTACGGCATTCCAGAACGTCTAAATGGGGGACTGGGAATATCCTTCATAATTTAGTGGAAAACTCGGATACTCTGGGATTTAGCTGAAACATTCTTACAAATAGAAAATAATTTGAATTCCCTTTAATACTGGGCTTGCACCTGTCACAAACGCAGCTTCCTGAAGGTTGGGTTGCATCCTCCTCAGCATTTAGAAGTATGAAGGTAAAGTGAACCATTCAGATATATTATAAAAAGAAAAGCTTTACAATACATTGTGTACAAGTTTAAAGGACGATGCACACATCACGCGTCTTGTATGTATTTAAGAAACTTGTTTCTTTGTTTGTGCCAATACGGCAACGCTACGCATGGGCCTTCTCCCTAGAATGGGGTTGTCTTGGTCAGATGACTTATTTCAATGGAAAACGGAAAAACTGACAGAAACGCTATCTCCTCCATTGTGTGGTGGTCGAGGATTCTGGTTTAACATATTAATCTTTGGTTGGTGGATCCCTAATGCTCATTAAAAGGTCATAAAATTCACGAGAAGAATGTCCCTATTTACCCCTTGTAACGACACAAAGACCCATGAACTCAGCATCAGTCTTAAGGGTGAAAGAGGAAGGGGGTTACCTTCGGTGTTTTGCGGGCGGCTTCCACTACCGCAGTCTTCCTCGGAACTTGTCACATCAGCTCGAGACCCTGCAAAGAAACAAAAATCATGTCAAATGCATTGATTAAATAAAACTTTCCTGTTCAAATAACATGTTAATACACTGGCAGTATCTAAAACAAATTTAAGAATATTACTAAGCATACATTCGATTTATCGTCAATAGATCATGAATGAATGATAATTCTTTTGTGTGCCACTGTTTGTCCAGAGGGAATTTACTCCCTAATAATAAGTAATTACAGACTTTAAGTGATTAAGAAATTGCTGCAAATAACTAAGACGTTGATTCCTGTAGAAAAACTATTTTATTAATTTTCAAAAGAGCATCTGTAGAGTACTTTTAGAAACAACATAAACTGATGGAAGAACAAACAAAATTGTAAATAAGGAGATCGCTAATCGAAAGTGCTCTTTCTTAAAAGAAAAAACGAAAGGACATAGAAAAGTGCAGTTTGCTGCATTCCTTTTAGAGTACCAGAGAATATATTATCAAAAACTTTTTAATTTGTTACAAAGCCTTATCAATAGATGGTGCTGCTGTTCTATACGTATTCCATCCTTTAAGATCGAAATATTTCTACATCCTAGCGTATGCTTCGGAAATGGTTTATTCAATGGAACAGCGTATTTTTATCGGTTTGGAGTTTTATTACATGGACCACAGCTTTGTTGAAACCAGGCACAGCTTTCAAAGGAAATCAATGAATTCAATGCGAGAAACGGTCCGGCAAACAGTACATTGCCCTTGACCACGAAAAGCATACGCAAAGTGGCATGCATTGGCCTCCCTGTTCGGCAGATTTGACACTATGCGAGATACACATTTTTTCTTTCTTTCTTTTCTTTTTTTTTTTTTTGGGGGGGGGGGGGGGGTGAGTGTACTTGATAGACCAGGTGTATCTTCACAATCCACAAACTATAAATGAACAGGAACAATACATGCTGCTTGTCGGAACATTCCAACAGAAATGTTTGCACGGGCATTTGCACATTTATCCTCAGACTGCATTACGAAGTTGCTGCAAATGGTGATCATTTTGAAAATATTGTTTTATAGTTTTTCCAAGTCAGCAGTGCCATCTGTTGATGAAGTTTATAAATAATTTTGAAAATTAGTAATAATAAATTCCCTGATTAACTGTGCAGAATGCAGCAAACCGTACATTTCTATCACTTTCGGTTCTTCTTTAATTTTTTCCTACCAATAATCGGTCATTTTTGGGACACCTGGTAAGTGGGCAATGTAAATGGGAAAAATGTTCTAAATAAGAAAGAAAATTAGACTCCTTTAAGAAATAATTTCTCCCGTTCATTTACAAAATGTTCTCCTTTTTAAATTTGTATAATACGACACCAGTATATAAAAATTCACACTAACTAAAATGTGCCCCATATACTAACGAGGTGATGTACAAAATTTCCAGGGTTGTTATGATTTTGCCCAACCTGAAAAAAACCCGGGTGGGTTTTTTTGAAAAAGCCCACTTGAAAAAACTCAACTGGGTTTATTCAAAATTACAACTTTAATTACGTAGATAATACATCTCTTAATATCAGTACACCACTTGCAAAGTTTATAAACAGCTCCCTATCTTCTCCCACACCACCACTATCTGAGAAAAAAAAAATCAGAAAGACCTTCACATAGGCATAAAAACTTTCTAGAGTACATTTTTATGCCTATCTGTATTAAAATGAATAAGCATTTTTTAACCATAAAAAATCATTAGTTTAAAAAGTTCTAATTAAGCACTAGTATATCACTACTAATAGTCAATTGGTCTAAGAGCAAACCATGATTGGGGTTGCTACTGTTATTGATTTATACATTTTTTCATGTATGATTAATAACTGTAATTAGTTATTACTATTAATTTAACCATTTTTTATTTATAATTTATTTTTGTAATCAATTAGTTGCTTTAAGTTGTATTTAGTAATAAGCAAATTTTTTTTCAAATATTCTGAAACACCATCCCTTGTTCTGAAAAAACCTCAAAAACCCTGAAAAAACCCGGGTTTTTAACAATCCTGAAAATTTCAGAATTACATCCTAAAAACTGTCAGAGGTATGAAGATAAATATATGCTGACTTAAAACACTTTTTCGTAGCTTTTGAAGGGAAAAAACAGAACAAAGAGAACATTGGAAGATAGGGGACATGTTTCAGAAGTCATACAGAAATTATGGGAAAAAACCCACTTTTTAGCACTCTAGCAATAAACGATAACATTCAAATTCATGTATAGCTCCCGATCATCTTCGTTTAAAGATTTCTCTAACACTTTATGACGAAAGACTGAAATTTTGTACAACGCATCTTCACTCTATGAGGCACGTTTTACTAATCAGGATTTTTCTTGTACGGGGGTGGGGGTGTCTTAAAAATTTACTAAGTGAGACTTTTTAAAATTAAAGAGAGGAGTTTTTTGTTTAACGTAGTCTTGTATACTTGATCTAAATTTCAACATAAAACCTCTTAAGTTTTATCTTTCAGACGACACTATTCTGTGAAACTGAGAGTGCAGACGGCTGAAGATATTTTCGGCCGAAACGATCGTCCTCTGTGATAGTACCTTTTTTATGTGTGTCTTTAAACAAAGTTTTTATTTATATTAATTAACCTATTGCTTAAAGAACTTGGTAACAGAATTCAATAGAATGTTCTCCTTCATTTTTTAAAATTAGTTATTGCTGTATATGTACAGCTGTGGAAAACCCCCCGCCCACTTGCTCTTTATTTGGCCGGCGTTGGTCGTACAGCAAAGTTATATATGCCATTTGTTTGCAAATGACATATACTTTAATTTATTACTTTGTATAAGAGGCCATCTTAATATGAAAAAATTCTGCATCAACTTCATTTTTCTCAATGGCAACACCCTATTTTGACTTTATTAAACGAAACAAAAGCTTCAAATTACCCTACTTATAAATTTTTACCAATTTCCTACTGTGATTTCCAGAGATATTGTGAATTCTTTTTTGAGTGATTTTATGGGTTTTCAGAAAATTCAAACACTTTATTTGTAGGCTCCATACTTTTCGGCTTTCATTAATTTTGCTCACGACAGTCAAAAGAAATAAATATTATTTACGAAGAAAATACTGTATCTAAAAGTTTTGTACTGGGAATATCAGGGGTAGAAATTAGAATATTTAGTCAGTGGTCCAAATGACCTGTGATCTCGTAACTTCCTTGGTCTGTATAAATGATTTGAAAACCAAATGCAAAATGACTAGTTACGATTTTGAAAATCTTTCTGAATTTTTACCCAATATTATCACTGTGTTTGTTATTTCATTTTCTTCATTTAACGTTACCGTTTGCAATGCGTATTACTTTTATTAAACTTTTGAAGTATTTTAGTTTTTAGTCTGATGAAAAGTTTGACCAAAAAATGGGATTTTGAATGTTTGATAGAGTATGGGAAAGTGCAGACCTGATGTTTCAGATATTTAAAAAACGGCAAATTCATACCTCGAATGTTGAGGTTGTTAGTTTTTTTTTTTTTTTTTTTAAATAGCACATCGTATTGGAAAATGCACATCTAGATTACATCTAATTCTATGCATGGAAAACATTTTATTTGGGGGGGAAATAGTAGTGGATGCAACAATAGACGCTTTATAGACCACCACCAAACTGTACAAATCTCCAATTTATATTTGCTTAAAATTTGCCACTTTATTTGCTGTTTTTTAATATCATTAACTTTTACTATTTTTGAGCAAAAGAAATGTAATTTATATTTATTTTACACAATTTTCAAAAATTTGTCACTTAATAAATTTATACATGGTCCCTTAACCCTCGAAATAAGACATTTTAATTAATGTAAATTAAACTACTGAACGTAAAAATTTGAATTTTTGCACAGTCATGTACAAATTACTTTCTGCACCTATTACCATCGGAATATGGCTAAGTCACTGTTCATAAATTTTTTGAATATTAATTTAGTAATCCATATATAATTCATATTAATATTTTATTAAAAATTATAACAATAGTAAATTATGTTTGGATCATTTAGTTCTAATAGTACAAATAAAAATCAGACTCTTACAATTAATATTATATGAGATATGAATTAAAGTGTGAAAAAATATTTTAACATAGGAGGAGAGGGATTTTGGAAGCTCATAACTCACTCAATTTTAGTTCAAATTTATTGAAAATTGGTATCCAGGGTTAAAATAAGCTAAATTTTTGAAATATAAAGTGAAATCTAGGGGATGCCATTGGGGGAAAAAAGGTGCTGCAATTTTACATATGGAGATGGCCCCTTGTGCAAATTTTATGTATAGCAAATTAAAGCATACGTTAATCGTAAATGATTGGTACATGTAACTTTGCTGTACGACGAACGAATAAATAAAGAGCAAGTGGTCATTTGTTTTTTTCCGCAGCTGTACATGAACGTTTGTGCCATCTTTTAGTGTATTATTTTCAACAGCATTTTTTCTATTCATTTTAAAACAGTCTTTTCAAATACCCTGCTTGTGAACATCAAATATAAACCATGTTTGTAATACACTATTTGAAAAATTTCTGTACTCAGTTTCCTAATAATTGAAACTGTATTGCACCCCACATGTATATCTTGTACATAACAATTACACACAGGAATACCCTAAAAGTTTGTACTATACAGGATGTCTAAAAAAGGTAGGAATACACTTTAATTCTTTCTCCAATAGAGGTCAGTGGACAATGTTTATTGAGAAAATGTTCAAAACAAAATGGGGGGAAAAAGGAACTACTTAGAAAAAAAGCCCCCTCTTCATAACCCTTTGAAGACGGGCGGTTGATTTTTCAACCAAGCCGTAGAACACCTTAAAGGACGAGCATGATTCATTCATATTTACACCAAGTAATGCTTTCCCCCTCTGTAATTGTTCACCTGTACTGGACTGGCAGGGACAGATGTCAACATCCATCTATCAATTCAGTTGCACCCCAGTTCCTGAAAGGGAATGTAACCGTAAACGGAATTCTCTTGTTCAAGAAGTTCATTTTACTTCGTGGGCGGGAAAAGGTAATCTATCAGTGATTGTTGCACAAATAGCAGCTTCAGCTAAGAGTCACTGAAATGGGGGAAGGCATGTTTAAGATGCTCCCATCTTTCTGAAACAGCATGGCCAAAATTTCCCTGTCGGGAAAAAGTTAATCTTAAGAAATTTATGCTTTTGAATTTTTTATATGATCCCCGTTCAAAAAATTCCCACATAGTAATATGTGCCTCCACACACACTTATGAGGTGATGCACAAATCTTGAGAATTATATCCTAAAAAGATGCTATCTTAAACCACTTTCCAATGGCTCTATAAAAGGAAAAAATCTATGTCTGATGATTGCATTTCAGAGGACCTGTAGAAATTATGAAAGGAAATAATTTTTTCAAATAAATTATTGATAAGCATTTACATTGTAATTCATATATAGCCGCTGACCATTGTTATTTAAAGATATCTCTGAGGCGGTTTATGATGAAGGCCTGAAATTTTGGGTATCACCTCATTTTACCAATAGGGAGTTTTATTTGTATGGGGGGGGGGTGTACAAATTAAAAAAGTATAACTGTTTGATCATTTGAGTATAACACCTGCACATTTCACACAAGTGAAGGACTTGCGTATTAAGCATGAAATAACGTGTTCTACATGCTTAAATCTACTGAGTAAAATAATAAAAAAAGAGGAGTGTGTCCATTTTTGATTAATATAACTGTACTCAATTATGATTATTATTTAAGATACAGAATGAGCATTTTTACAAAATCAGTCCTTTTTTAATTAATATATCTGTACTCAATAAGATTATTATTTTAAGCTAGAAAAAGGGTGTTTTATGAAAATTTGCTGTTTTTGATTAATATATTGAATTATTCGTTTTCTTCATTTTTTATTACCAGAGCTGTAATCTATGTAAGCCCGAGAAAATAAATTTTAAATCAAGGCAAATACATTAAATATATCTTAATACACAATAAAAAAGTACTTTTTTTAATAAATAGAATATAATTTCACTATAGTCTATAGTTATAAAACGAATTCACAGTACAGTCAGAATACAGAAATGCAATCATGGTTAAACCAGCTGTGAGATTTAAACAAAGCAGCAACCAAATTTATTTACATATAAAAGGTAAAATAGTACTTACTGCCTTCACTGAAGATATCATAACTTCATTTGTACAACAGCTACGAGATTTTTATAATCCAATCGTAAACTATGTCCATTAAAACAAAATTTTTACCAAAAGCATCCTCTCCACATTTAGGTTGAATTTATTTCACAACTCTGAATATGAAAAAGCTGCATTTGGTAGTTGGATATAAAATAAAATTATCACCAGCGAATACATCGAGAAGTAATCACCCACAACAAAAGGACTTAGCATTAAGTAGAGTACATCCGGTATCATCTTTAGAAACTCTTTTAATTCATATTTCTAATAACGACATGTTTGTTCTCGCCCGCCGCATGCCACGATTCCCGCGTTGTGACTGACTATTGAAGAGCGTTGGTCATGTGATAGTAATAGGATATCTTACAGGCATCTTTTCGTGGGGGAGAGATAGAATTCTCAAATAGACAAGATTTTAGTGAAAATGGAGTTAAACAGAATCTAGCGAATCGGGAGCATTGAGCAGAATGGAGGAGTTTACAAATTATTGTCTTTAAGGAGTATTTTTTGGAAATTTTTAGCGTAAAAGGATTTAAATCAGCCGATAAGAAATTTAATCAATAAAGGAGTGTTAGTTTTAATCAATAGATTTAAGCGTGTATTGATTATTTATGATTGTTCATTTTTATACAGCTGTTTGAAGATTGTAATTCAGAAAAGCTTGAGTGACTCGCCTATTTCAGGATGACTCTTCACAAGCTACATCACACACTGAAATGAACAAAAAAGTGTGTGGTTTATGAGACTTCCAGAAAAAATTATTTTTGAAATGTTATGCAAATTTTTGTGAAATGTGAGGCATTTTGGAAGCATGCTTGATATTCAAGAAGTTTCTGGAACAGGGTGGTCAGGAATTTTTAATATTTATGTTCCCTGATATTTCCCTATTGTGCTTAAAATTTCCCTGTTAGTCCCCCCCCTAGCAGGTTCTTTCATCGTAATTTTTTAAAAATACACATAATGATAGTTTAGGAGATATCGATAAAAAAACCTATCACAAAAGGCTACTAATTTAATAAAATTAATATCAGATTTTAATTATACATTAATAAATATATTCAAATACATTTTCCAGATTTGATACCATACCTGATGATACACATTACATCATTTTATCCAGTATAATTTATAGCAGTGTAATAATGCTGATTCCTGTAAACTGTCATAATATTATGCACAAGTACTACCCCTTTATTACTTACTTAATTACTTTACTTACTTACCCTTTATTAATAAACTTAAGGGATAAATATTAGTATATTCTTAAATTAAGTAAGTCACTCTTATGAAGGCAGATTATATTTTGGAAGAGGGAAAAAAATGTAACCACAAAAATAAATGAAACACAGTCGAACATTTTGGTTTTCATAAATTTATTGATTTAGAGCATTGATTTCTGCCATCAGGGCAGCTACTTCATTACGAGCATTTTCCTTTATTTTCTCTATTTTGTTGCTAATTTTACTTTCTTCTTTTTAATTTCCTCTGCTTCTTTTTCTAATATATTTTGTTCCTTTCTTTTTGTTGCTTCAGTCAATGAAGAATATGCTCTTTTGTAGCTTTGTAAAAGTTCTTTGGAAATTTTAAAATTAGACAAATCAAACTCTGATGACTTGATTTTGTCATACACAAGTCTCTGCGCAATTAATGTGTCTTCTTTTAAGTTTTCAATCAGACATTCTGCATTAACAGAAAAACCGCTTTCTATAGTAGCGTTTCCATGTGATATAATCATCACAATTTTCATGATAGACATTATGGAATCACAATTTCCAAATCTACTAAATACATTTCTCCAGAATATGTCAACTCTAATATTTTTTCTGTTGAAAAATTTCATTTCTTCCAGAGCATCACTGTCTGTACATATTTGAGGTATTCTTTTTCAGCTTTTTCAGCTGTATCTGCATCTATTATTTTATTGGCTAATAAAATGGTTAAGAGACTTTTTATACGTGTTTTGGCTAGAGTTAGGTTTTTGGCTACTGCCGGATCAAAAGATGTTACAGCTATTGTAAGCGGATATTTCAGTGGAGACCGCTCCATTAATTTCAAGCTCAGAGCTTTTAAACAAAATAAACCCTGCTTGCGTAACTGCAAAATGTCTTGATCAGAAACTGCATCCTTATTTCTTTTTCTTAGAGCATTTCGTGTACCATATCCCAAGTCTATATCATATGCTGATTTTAAATTTTTACTGTCCGACAAATCTATTTCATGAACACAGTCTATGCCATCAAGTACAGAATCTTTAACGTACCTTGACATTATGCTTTTAGTTATTGATGTCAAAGAGCTATGTAAAAATGGTATCATTGGAACATCAGTTTGATATTCTTCTAAGAAAGGTTCAATTTCACTTGAGAGACCTAAAGAAAGCCAATTTAGCTTCCAAAAGATTATCTTTTACAGAATTTGCCACAATCTTAAAACTTGAGCAAGTTGGTTCTTTTTTATTTCTTTGCACACATGTTACAAAATTTCTAATGTGTGGCAACATATCAATTGCACGCTGAGCTACATCAGCATTTTGAAGCCACCGAACTGAACAAAATTTTCGGGGGAACATAGCTGAATTTGTATATTCAGTATACAATGCTCGACGAGCAGGAACATCCTTAAACAAATTGTATAAACCGCGAAAAAAATCAATCAAAGACCACTTTGTAGCTTGGATACCACTCTTAAAAGCACCATGCAGAGTATGCAAACCACAGGTTCCTATGTTTAATAAAACAGGATAATCTTCGTGGCACTCTAATTCTGATGTCAAATCTTTATAAAATTTTAAGTTGACATTTGGTCCATCCATAGAGATTTTAATAACATTTTGTAAGTTTACTGCAGACAAGGCAGTTTTAAAGCTCTCCTTAATTTTATCAGCTGTTGAACTACCTAAAAATGTAGAGGTTAAGTAGCGTGCAGTTACCTGATCCTTTTCATTGCACCAAAATCTAACACCAACATCCATTTGTGGTTTTTGTGTTATTTTATTCAGCGATTCATCAAACCCTACTGTTAAGTGTTTGGATTTAGACAAATTACTTAAAAGTTCTGTTTTAAAGTATGGTGCGATTCCATATAGAATTGAATATGCCATTTTGCTCCTTTTTAATTTTATCTTTTGAGCTACTTCACTGTCAGGGAATAGTACTTTAAACATGGAAATGTCTTTTTCTGCCATTCTCATAGACTTGTGTACTTCAATTGAATGAAGACACCATAATATTTCAGCTTTTAAGACACTTTCATTTTGGAGGAAAGATGTTAAGCCACGAGGCATTGTAGTTTCATAAGATGTACTTTCTGAAGGAGACGTGTTTTCTCTATTAGGAGCACTGACAGTATATTCTGTTACATTAGGTGATGAACTGGGACCAGGCAAAGTGAAGCATTTAATTGAGGATGATTGACAGAATGCTTTCATCCTATTTTTATGTTCTTTCCCATTTGCATGGCTTCTAACAGCTCTTCGACCCATGTTACTGAGAGAAAATGTAACATGGCAAACTTTGCACTTAGCCTTGTTTATTAGAAGGTACTTCTTGGGGCCAGTCTTTGAAATCAGGAAAATCCAGCCACTGGATTTGAAAACAAGCTGCCATGTTTTCACAGACCTAGAATATATATATATATATATATATATTTAACACTTTTTTTTTTAACTTATCAAATCAATGCCTTCAAATACAAAAACAAATGGTGAATCATTTTTATTTGAGAAATCTTGATCAGAAATCAGGGATGAGATGTACGAAGATGAAAATCAGAAAACTGTGTGAGCTTAACTAACAAATTTTGAGGCATGGCACATAATTTTCACCATTAAATTACAACCATAAATAAATAAATAACAATGCTAATTTTTAAGTGGCAAAATTAGAAAAATTGAGGAAATTACACACGAACAAAAAATTTGACACATAAAGGGAAAAACTAATTATTTATATTTTAAAAGAAGTAGATATATTTTACTACACTTATTTTGTTTCTTGAAACACACAATTATTAATAAACAAACTAGATTATAGCTTTATTTTCAATTCCAGTACATTTATGAAAAGGGTGGTATTGAGAGCTATTAATAAATAAGTATGTTGCAAAGAATAATTTGTTAATGAATCTTAATTACTTTAAAAATAACCTATTATAATCCAATCTGTTTATTAATAATATTATTTTTCTAAAAACCAAGAATGATAATTATATATAAATATATTGCACAAAATTAATTGGAGTACTGAATCTTAATAATTACTTAAAAAAAGAAAAAAAACAAGTTTTAATCCAGTTTATTAATAATTTTATGTTTTAAGAAACAAAATGGCGGCAGGGATATTAAATTGCACTCGGCCCATGAAAAATAATAAATAATAAAATAAATAATAATTTTGTATTGCTCTCATGGCATTGGAGGTTGGAGGTTTAAAATATGAAGGAATGATAGAAGAAAAATATTTACTCTCAAGAAGGATGGAAAATTATTAAATTGGAATTATATTAAAAAATACTAACAAGGCCGCCGTTTCAGGGGGATACCAGACTCATAGGATACTGACCAGAAGATTTCGAGGGCATGTAAGGAGGTTCAAGGGCAGATTAAAGGGGGGGGGGGGGGAGAGAAATTAATGTAAAAGATCCTATTTTACTTCTATAAAATTGATGTATAGGTCAATCTTCTATAGAACCCCCCCCCCCCCCCGCCCGAGAAACTTGCATTAATTCGCCGCTGGTAAGGTCATATAGTAGGCATGAAAATTGGCACTAGGGCCCAGCAGTAAGATCGGTGCCGGGCCCTGTTACTTGTAGCGGCAGCCTTGACTAACTATTTTTCCTCTTCAAATGAAATTTAATAACAAACAGAGCGGATTCACAAAAAATCCTCATGTCCGATATGTGAATAATTATTATATCGTAAGCTTCCTGAATTAACGGTATGGAAAGTTGCGAAAGAGATTGTGAAACAATCAAACATTTAATAAATTTTCAAAAATGTAATTTAAAAAATATAATTTTTTGCAGAAAAAAAAGGAACAAACGTAGCACATGAGAATAAAATGAAATACTGAAGGAGGGAAAATACACACATCAATAAACATAGTATGGAAAATAACCGAAACAGATCTACGGAAAATTCTCTTCTCATCCCTTTATAATGAAAATTCATAACTCAAATAATAGAAGAAAATGTACATACCTGTTCAAACCTTGCACTGAATTGGTTGAAATTCTGATCCTCAGGGTCTCTCGTCTCGATTGTTCCAGGGTGTTCAAATCTTGGAAGAACGAATAGTAAATAGTCTAACACGTGCATGGCGTGCCTATTAGAAGGATTCGCTTTTTCCCTCCTCCCTAAACTACAGCTGAAATTTCCCCAATTCTTGCAACATTGCAGGGATTAACTTCAAAATTCTCCCGACGGAGAATTGCGCCATCTATTGGTGGTAATCAGAAATGTAAATCACTTACGGCGAATTTCCCTGATTTTTCCCGATCGACGAAATTCCCTGACATTTCCATATTTTCCCGGTTTTCCCGAACTCTGACCACCCTGTGGAAGTTTTGCAAGTTTACTGCAGATTCTAAATCCATTATGCAATAAAAATTTCAGAATCCCACACATAAATATTTTGTTTTCTTTTATGTTCAAAATCATGTCATGTTCTTGAACTACAGACATGATTTTGCGATTTTGCATTTTCAAATGTTTCAAATCTTAACTAAGAACTCAAATCTTAACTAATCTTAACTTATCTGAATGTGACTCGAGTTCTGTCCGTTGGATCCACTTGCCGGAGTTGTAACACGGAAGACAATATTTTGCCTTCTTGTTGTGGACCTCCCAACCCTCCCTGTCCATGATGGAGAGGAACAAGCTGGATGCGGTGCAGAGTGGGAGGGGGCTGAGGCACATTCTCCCCCCGTCCACCCTTCAGTCTTGGGACGTTCTGATTTGCCTGGACAAGCATTCAACCGACACCCCTCCACACCGCCGAAGGTGAACTCCGGACTACACAGTTGAGTGCCGTCCTCCTGTGGCATCTGCGTGAAATGGGGAATGGTCCACCGGATGAACTTCTTCCCGTCTGTGGACACTTCGCCCACATGGAAGCTGGTGGGGAACATCTCGAGTACTAGATGCAGGAATGGGGGAAATCGCACATCAATTTTCTCTCCGCTTTCACAGCCCCGTTGTTGAAGTGGGCAACGGACACCTGCAAAGAAAAAAGAAAAAAACATGCACTTAGTCATGTGCACAAACCACCACCAAACTATACAAACCTCTAATTTATTTGCTTAAAAATTTGCTATTTTTTAATATCGTTAAGTTTTACTATTTTTGAGCAAAAGAAATGTAATTTATATTTATTTTACGCAATTTCCAAAAAATTGTCACTTAATAAATATATTCATGGTTCCTTAACCCTTGAAAATAAGACATTTTAATTAATGTAAATTAAACTACTGAATGTAAAAATTTGAAATTTTGTTTTCAATAAAATTTGAGAAAAACATGCAACTTTTGAAAAGATGTTTAATTTGTCGAATTGTGCTAGAGACTTGACAAAAATTTTGAATGTCTCTTCACGAGTTGCACAGTGAGCTATTGAAAAAAATTAACCCAGTGAAGCAGCTACAAAACATGTGAAAATTATATGCGTGGAACAGAACTTGAACACTACAATAATTAATTTTTAATTATGGACACAAAATTAATTTCTGGTTCAGTTGAGAACTAGAATTGTAGTGTTAAATATATATTAATGACAATGTCATTTTATCGAACACCCTTTATTGAAAAATGTGTCCCAAAAATGCGACATATAAAAGTGACATAATTTTACATGTATTTAAATACTAGTTCACAACAGCTTTAATCTATTGTTAAAATATTTCGTAAGCTGTAGAATATGCTTCACATGTATTTTTTTACATATATTTAAATGCTATTAGTTCACAACAGCTTTAATCTATTGTTACAATCTTTCGTAAGCTGTAGAATATGCATCACATGTATTTTTCTATAAATAGGTTACACTCATAAAAATTTCAACATAGAGTTATGAGGCGAAATATGCAAAAGATGAGCGATAAAATGACAAAGTCAATTAATATTGTTTTAATATGGCAATAATGAAACTAAAAAATTAGGGGGGTTCAGGGGGATCTCCCCCTGAGGAGGCTCGAACAGCCGAGTTTTATATATATATATTAGGGTGACGCAAAAAAAAACGATACAGTAAAGCATACTTATACGTATTTCAAGGGTCAGACATGAAATGACGTATAAATGAAAAGACGTATAAGTGAAACATTAATCAACAACTTTGATTATTTGTTAACGCTGCTAATGCAAATTTATGTGAATATAATAAATGTATGTTTTTTTTAAGGTACTAGTAAATTACTTCATATTACTCTTTACTTGAAAACAATATCTAAATTAAAAAATAAATCAAAATAGAAGTGAAACAAATCCTACCTTTATTGGACAATATTTAATACTGCATAAATTTAGTATTAATCTAATATACATTGAATACCATGAAGTGATTTTTGTTTAAAAAGTCATTGAATTTAATAAACTACCTATAGTCGCCTGATGTGCTGATTGTCTTTAATTATTAGTTACAGTATTTCGGATTGAACTAAGTTCATGAAATGTCTTTTTCCATCGCGGTCTGATAGACAAAGTGAGTTTTAAACTTTCCTTTCTTCAACTTAAATATTTGTAGTTAATTACATTAAAAATTTATTAGTATAATGTGGTAGTGATTCAGAGTCATTAAGATTTTTTGCTATAAAGCAGTAGATGAATCTGTAGAGCATTGAAAAGAACACCTCTTATTATTTACATATGATCCAGTGCATTTGATTGTCATGTGATAGAGAGGTCATTGCTATAAACATTTTTTGGTTTATCTGTGTTGGTTTCATTTATTAAACAGATACTTAAGATACATATATACTGGAATAATGAAAGCTACTTTAAAATCTTTACTGAAATCTATTGAATTTGACTTCAAAGCTTAGGATCGGGCTATTTGCTTGCCGGAATGTCATTCAGCTAAGGAACTACGTTTCAAAGTACTTGTAGAACCTCACCACGGCTATCTCGGACAAAAGTTGAGGTAGCCGTGACCCCACCTAATTACTTGCAGAAAGAACCCCCCCTACAGCTTTTTGCCGTAGGGTAGCGATCCATCATCCCCCCCCCTCCCCCCGCCAAATAGCGGAGTACGTTGCGGTCATTAGGAAAGATAGTTTTTGTAGAAATGTAGACTCCAAATTTTGTCATAATTACTAATTTATTTATTATTATAACTATTATATCTTTCATTGAAAAAACAGAAAACATTCTGAGCAATGGCAGCTACTTTTTAAAAATCGTGTATCATAATTAGCAACCATTTTATGGCTGTTCAAACACAAAATTAGTGTTTTTTCAAACTTTATTTGAATATTAAAAATATTAGCAAAAATAATATCAAAATTTTAGAAAGTGCATTCAAAACATCGTGTTACTAGCTAGATAGTAGGAAAAAAAATCGAGACTGTATGTTAATAACTATCGATGTTATGTCACAAATAGATTTTCTCATAGGATTACATGGGACTTCGCAGCTTCGTCTTTGCCCTCGGAGAATCACCTTAACTGAAGAATATGAAAATTTTATACTCATTGTCTTGTGGTAGAAACGTATTAGTATCTCTCAATAGCCACAGACTGTAATGTATTGGAATTCTTTTCGGTGCTCCTGTGAAAGAACTATTAATAAATACAGACACTATTCTCAATGGAGAGCATTATTTTGAGAGCCTTAATAATATGTACTCCAACTTTGTTTTCTTTCAAAAATCTGAATACCTCTAAAATACATTTTCAAGTATGACTGTCCATAGAATGTGATGTATTGGGTTTCTTTGTGTCCTGTAAAATAACTATAAATGCTACTTACACCATTTTCAATAAGGTACATGGCACTGTACATTAGGGTGGAGCGAAAAAAGTCAAGTTGACATTTTCGAGTCGCTATAGTGTGGAAAAGTTGCAATTGATGAATGGAAGAAAAAAAAAAAAAAAAAAAGAAATCTGACTTTGTCTTCCGATTGCATAAACTGCCTTAAAAAAAAAAAAAAAAAATTGAAACTTTCCAGATTTTTTCTGTATTAAAAAAAAATTAGTTATACATATTTTTAACCGCTATACTGAAATATATTGGCTGACAATTCTGTTTAATAGTAATAATGAAAAAAAATTGTGTTTAGAGAATATCTTCCGATTGTGCAAGATCAGTAAAAATTGGGAAAAATTCAGTTTTGAGTGATTTTGATGTATTAAGAAACTAATCCTCTCAGGTCAGTTTGCGTTCCAGTGTTAAAATTTTTATAAAAATTGTGCAGCTCATTGCTTATTTAGATATTTGATAATGTTTTAATCAACCCAGAACTCACCACGGGGAGGTGGCTACACCTCGAGTTCTACCCACACCCTACCCTCCATCCACGGAGGTATATACTGTGGAGGGGAAGCTAATGCTAGAATTTCGGCATATAAATTTCTCATCCAATAGATGGCGCGCTACATAAGAAGGTCTGGTAGGGAAGGAAAAATCAATGTTATCAAAGCAAGCTTCAATCCATTTCAAATAATTTCTCCTCTTGGAACATTACCTTAAAAAATTCAAACGTAGTAAAATTTTATTGCTGAAAATCTCAACAATAACATATAATTTTTTAAAACTCGATAGGCACAGAATTTAAAAAACACAGCATTAAGCAACTACACGTAACAATACCGAAACTGAAAAAAGTTTTCTGTTGGTTTCGCGGCTTCGGGGCATTGCCAAAATGATCCGGACCTTTGGAGATCGGACTCTCAACATCAAAGGGTGCCATCTATTGGCTTTCAAATTTAGATGCCAAATTTTTGTCTTTCAGCCACGGAAGCTTCCCCTTCACAGAATATACCTCCGTGCCTCCATTCAACCAATGAAGGTGTTTGCCATTTACATTACTTAAATATATAATTTATCTGTTTAAGTCTCATTTTTAGTCGTAACTTTGTACTGTGATTTTGTATTAAATCCTGTATCATGGATCTAATTTTAGTGTGGCCCTGATGAATCCATCTCTTGATTGGGGCCCACAGACCTTAAGCAATGATCCCGTTACTGGGTCATTCCATGTCAATTCAACCAAAAAATTGGGATTTTCAACCCAACCCCTCAGAATTCAATGAAATTTGGCACATTTGTTGCATCTTTAGAGAAATGAATAAAGGTAAAATTTTTAGTCCTTGAGATATTTAACTTTAAAATGTGCGAAATTCATGAAATTTTAAGAATTCTTCAGTTACAAAATCAGCTCTAGTTTCTGTTCAAATTACGTTAGATACTTGATTCAAGTATCTATGGAAAGTACAGAAGATGCCCTTTCATATAATATGCTACATGAATACATTTTTCAAAAATTAAATTTTTAAGTTCATCATATTTAATTTTAAAAACTAAATCTTCAATTTTTCTTTAAAAAATGTATGTTATTCTTACACATATTTTTGATAATATCTGAAAATTTCATGCTGGGATCACCATGGGTTCCCGAGTAATAAATTTAAGAATGTTGCTAACATTTCAATTTAATTAAGAAAATAAGTTTTTAACAAAAATTTTGCTTTTATTTTAAAGCAGTGCTTTAAGATTGAACAAGATATTTGATAATGTTTTACAACACTGTTACATGACAGGCTACAAAAATGGGGGGTGGGGAGGCTTTGCCCCCTTAATAGAAATATTTTCAGAATTTTGAACTAAAATTATATACTTTAAAAATTCTAAGAACAACCAAAACTTTTATTTGAAAAACATTTTAATTCATTTAATTTTTTTCATCTTACACATTTTCTTAAACTTAATTTTGCATTGCAACTATTTACAATTTTTTTTCTCTCTCTCTCCTCTTTTCAAGATGAAAAATAAAATAAAATCCATTTAATAATTGCTACATCTTTCTAAATTTCATACACATGTTCTGTACTAATTAAAAAATATTGCTTATATAATGTTTAATTTAAGAAATGCTATAAAGAAATTACAGTAACAAATTTAAATAGTACAAAAGAAAACTCGACACCTTTGCTGATTATACAAAAGATGATTTAAAAAAAAAAAAAATGCTAGTTACTCATGATTATTTCTTTTGTCTCGATTTATGGAATGCAGATTGCATTTCCTCCTCACACAATTTATACGTGCTTCCAGTAGCAGTTCTATGGTCAACTTTGGTGAGTACTGAATTTAAGGGCACTTGTATGTAGTATATCAGGAGTTGCTTGGAAGTAAAATAATGGTGATGGACCATGTGGGTAGAGAAAATTACTTTAATTTCATCTGTAAATTGATTAACACCCAGAACACAAGCTAACCACCATTTTCCATCATAATTACAAGTTCTCCTTCTGCTTTAGTCACTTTTGCTGTTTTGCCACTTTTAGCATGTGAATAAATTTTGCATAAGAGTGTTATCTCCTTGGGGTATGAATGCATGGAATTTTTTGTGTTCCTGGTACTGTGCAGGAAGCGGCAAAACGTTTTTGCAAAAATTTGTCTTCTTCTGCATACTGCTGGAATGTTACATAAGTAAATTCAATCACAGTAATATGATTAGATGCCCAGTCGTAGAGTTGACGAGGTGTCATTATTTGATCACTATACACACGTTGCAAGCTTGCTCGGGCTGCCAATCTTTTGACAGTACCACCTACATCATTTGAGACTCCTTTCCCATGGGCAGTAACAAAACGGTGCCATTCAGTAAGGATGCCAAAGTCCTTTTCATGCCAACATAAATTTAAGAAATTTTTACGGTTTTTATAATGTGCTGCTGCACCATCGGAAAAGTAGAACAATTTTTGCAGATGGTCATCAAATTTGTCTTATTACAAAACAACAAGCTTTTGGTGGGACCAGAGCCCGATCAAGACAACTGTGGGCATTGGGCAGAAGAAAAAAATCAGGCAACTTGCAACAACACCCCCTCCCCCAAAAAAAATAAAACAGATTATGATTGGTTTATATTGAAAGTTTTAAATATCTTACCCCTCCCAAACACAAATTTTGTTTTAAGTAATATGAAGTAAACGAATATAGTTACATGATGCCAAAGAAACAGATAGTTAAACGTTACATTGAAATGCTATATCACGGTTGCTAACATGTACGAAATACAACCTATTTCTGTAAATATTTCTTAAAATAACAAATAATTAAAAAATTTCGCTATTTTTTAACATTAAAAATACTCTTTGCAATATGTGGTTAGTTATGTCACTACATATTGGAATGCTATATCGACTATAGAGCGCTTCAAAGAATTAAAAATAAGTTTAAATTAATTTATACCAATATAAATTTGAATTATTTTCATTGTTCATACTTTATAATTAAAAAATCATTTAACATTTGAAATGTTTTTTATCCTTTGTAATTTTATTGTAAAATTATAAAAGTATAAGATGTAAGATTTTTGGGCCCTGGGCAATTGCCCCGTTTGCCTTGCCGGTAATATGGCATTGGGTAGGACCTCAGCAGAATTAACAACTGCTGACACTGAAAAATTTCTTTTGATAGTGGATCCTTAAAAAAACTGATGGATTGAATGGCAGCCTGTGAATCAGATAAAAGTACTACATTTTGAATTTTAGACAGATGGCAGATTAGTCGATAAAAGGTGATGCATATCGCCTCTACTTCACCATCAAAGGCAGTACCACAGTTTCCAAAAGATGTATATAAGGAAAGTGCGAAAGTAGTTTTGAGAAAACACCAGCTACAATGTTCTGAAGCAAGGGCGTAGCCAGGATTTTCCTTAGGGGGGGGGCAGGACATGGAATATAACCGGAGAATGCCAGGTTTGTCATAATCAGACCCTATGACTAGCTCATTTTAGGGGGGGCAGCTGCCCCACCCTGGCTACGCCCATGTTCTGAAGCCTTGAAAACTGAGAACCATCTGTATAAATCTTGTATAGCCACTCATCCTCAAGATATATAGTCTCAATAGACTCTAAGGCGATGCACTTTAGAACATCCAAAGAAACATCCTTTTTTGATACAAGTTCAGGTTTGCTTCAACATTTGACAGTTCCATGGGGTTTCTAGGCTTTGTAATATATTAACTTTTCATATGTATCATGAATTGATATTTAAAGTTTTTAACGATCAAATAGATCGTAGGGTCAGGTGGGGGTAAAATGACCATAAATTTAGCTATTTTCAACTTTACTAAGCTACACATCTAAAATGATACAACATATTAAAAATTTTTTGACAAATATTTTACATTGGACTATCTGACAGTAACTACAAATTTTTGTTTTTTGCTTTTACAAACAAACTGTTTGATCATTAATTCTTTTTGGCTTGTTATTATGACATTTTACAACATGGTGTGGGGTAAAATGATTATACATGAAAAAAATGAAACACACTCATAGAAAATGATATTATATGAATAAGATCATCTGGAAAATAGATAACAAATATTTTATTAAACATTTTTACATGGAATTTTAATTTAGCTATCAGAATTTATAATGCCCTCTACTATTGAAATTTGGCTCATCCAGTATTTGAATTATCTGTTCAGTTTGAACTTCCTCGACATCGTCATTTTCTGGCAATGTACATTTTTTCAAATAAAGATTTTGCTAAGTATTAAATTGTAAATAGCTCTTTTTCTGCAGACAAGATCTGTCCAAAATTGCTTAATAAAACTTTTACCACAGCACTTAAGAGCCAGCAGGTATTTTGTCTGAAAGAGGCATTACGATATGCCATTTTGAAATCTTCTTTCAACTCTTTTTAAATAAAAATTGGGATTTTTCTTCACAAAATTTCAAGAACAGCATACTTTCTTTACTTTATGGTCTTCAATTTCATGCTTTTCTTCAAAATGTGCAGCTATAAAAAGTGCTAACACATCCTCTGTTAGCATTTATTTATAAATTTGATTCCAGTATCGTAATTTTGTGTTGTTTTTCTTATTTCCAGGTAAAAATAAAAGTAGAATAACGGAATCTATTTATTTATTCATGTTATTACTATTAATACCTTATAAAATATATTACAGTTGAAAAAAGAAATCTAAAATGATAGATGTGTTCTTTAAGTGCAAACCTAGCAGTATGATCGTTTTACCCCACTTTCTTTGAACTACTCCAAAGTAAAAAATAATACGAATACAAATTATCTTGATACAGAAATGTATTCCTCAAGAATGACAGTAGGCTTTGTATCATCAAAATTTCAAGAACTTTAAATCACAAAAATGCTACAGCAAAGTAAATTTTAACCTTGTATAGATAAGAGTCAAACATGAAACTCTAAGTGCTGCCATTACATATTAAAAGAATATTAATAAATCAAATAAATCAGTTTAAAAATATTGCTTGTAATATAAATGAGCTAAACAAAAATCAGCATGCCAATAAACCAATGCATTTGACATTTATTGTCTGCTTTTTGTAGACTGTTCATTTTACCCCAGCTAGCCCTATTTACTTATATTTTTTTTTTTAAATGGAAGTATTACATAAATATTCCATTATGAAATGTGCTTTAAAAGATGTATTCAAAATGTGTATTGATGTTCACTATAGAACAGTAACAAGAGGGGGGGGGGCTTTGTTAGCCTTATCAGGCATTAAAGCTTTATGTTTTCCAAACTTGTTACCCTACTTTGCCCTTAAGAGCCTCACCATGGCACAGTGGTTATGCCACTGAAAATGGTAGACGGCTGAGGTGTGAAGGTCCCGGGTTCAGGTCCCATCGCGCAGCTGTCGATCTAACGGTCTGGAGTTTTGGTATGTTTTCTCCAGATGTAATGTGAATACGTGTTAGAACCCCTTAGAAAGTCCTCCTACCAAGGCACCCCCCAAGGCGGATCTAGAATATTATTTTGAGGGGGGGGGGGGCTGAACGGGTAAAAATTTTGTGAAAGGACTTTCATATAATGAAGCGACCAAAACAGTAACGTTGTTTTATGAAGTAAAAACGTGTGTTTCATATCAAAGGTTTTCAGGATGTTTTGCTTACTAATTTACTAATGAAATACATTAAAGTTAATAAAAGGCAGATTAAAAATGTGAAAAGGGTTTATTTTTAAGTACATCGTACATTTAATATTTCAGAGTAGTTCTACTGGCTAGAGATGAATAAATAAATAATGACGGGGACACAGTATGCGCTTCCTCGATAGTGCGCATATTGTTAGTAAGACGTAGTAGTGGAATTAGGTCATTCTTGCTAATGAATATATTTTACGAGCTTCAAACTAATTATATTGGTATAAAATTTACATTCTTAGAAAAAAATTTTTAGAGGTTTTTGGGGGGAGGGCTTCAGCCCGAAAGGCCCCCCCCGTAGATCCACCACTAGCACCCCCCATCCTAGGCAGATACCCCGTGTGCAGGTTTGCCTTAACACACAACAATTTTGCCCTTAAATAACTCGATGATCTTTGCCCTTACAAAATAGTGAGGATGTAGTCAGTTTGAGTGTTTTTCTATTAGTTTTAAACTGCGATTTTAACATTTTAAGGGAAATTTTGCTGTATTATTTTGTGCAGAAACATATTTTAGCATTTTGCATCTTTTGATGGTCATATTTTATTTAGTTTTTAATGTACCCATAGCCCAGAGCTAGTGCTTTGTTTATAATTGCCTACAAACTGTTTATAATATACTGTTGCCTATACTTGTTTATAATTGCCACAAATTAAAAAATTTGTGGACATATTTCAAATATGTCCAAAAAATTTTTAATGTGTTTAGATAAGTGTATTGTAGTTTAAGGTTTATTTTGTTCCTTATGTATCTACGTATGTTTACTTTTTGTTTGGCGAGAAAAAAAAGTCGCCAACTCAACCAGCACCTGCTTACGGTGTTATTCTCTTTTCTTGTATATAAATAATCTTTGTTCTTTGGTTCTAAGAGAAACGGGGGGGGGGGGGGGGTTGACGGTTTCCCAGCCCCCACAATGAATATTTTTTTTAATTTGATCCTTTTAGAGAGGCGATTTTTTGCGCCATTGTTTACTATCGGCAAAGTCTGGGCTGCGTCAGAATTTCCGATCGGAAAAACCCGGGTCTTCCCTTGCTGACAAAATTTTGTAGCCAAATAAAAAAATCTCTAAAAAGGATTTAAACTAAAGCTGTTCCTTTTCTATAAATGCATAAAATATGAATAGTGTTTAACTTACTTGATACACTTTGTCCTTTCCACGAACAAAGGAAACCAAGCCCACGCGCTAATGAGAGACAACAATAACAATAACGCTGTTGCCAATTCTACCAGAAAAAAGGGGCTAGAATCACCAGATAAAATTTTGTTTTTTCATTGTTTTTGTAAAATGTTTGTCTTAAAAAGAATGAATTGTGACGTCAAGTGAAACTGCCCCATAAAATAAATTTAAATAGCACTTAATAATGGGTAAGGTGACCATATATTCGAACGTAGAATTGAAAGCATGAAACTAAATTGGGGACATTTTATAATTAATGAAATAATTAACACTAATCTAATTAAAAATTGTCCTCAATTGCTTCTTTACTTTTCGAGGACAAACCGCAATAAAAAACACATCTACTGGTATGTCGTTCCGACGATCCGGAGGAACGGATCTGAGTGTGGAAACGGAGGAACGGATCTGAGTGTGAAAACGTTCCGAGGCGGGATCCATTCTAAAAATGGACTCGGTCCAGACCCGAAACCGCTCCTTTCGGTAATTTCGGTGATGACCCGTTCCTTTCGTTCATCTGGCTCCGAAATCAGTCATTTATCTCCAGACTCGTTCCTTACATTCATATGGTTCCGAAACCAGTCATTTGCGTCCGGACCCATTCCTTTGGCCATTCGGTTCCGAAGTCGGTTATCGCTGTCCGAACCCGCTCTTCTGTCTAGTGATGTGTCGTTACGCCAGAAACGGGTTCGGAGGAACGGATCTGATCTGAGTGTGGAACGCGTCCGGAAAGGATCTATCTCTAAGAATTGACCCGAAACCGCTCCTTCGGTCATTTGGGTACGGATCCGTTCGTTTCGTCATCTGGTTCCGAAATCAGTCAAGTGTGTCCGTACCCATTCCTTTCGGTCATTCGGTTCCGGAGTCTCTGTCCGAACCCGTTCTTCTGTCATTTGGATCCAGACCCTGGTAGCAATAACCCATCGGTCGATGAGAGTCGGATGAGTTTAATCCGAGGAGGAGCAATGGCCGATCACGGCTTTTCATCCAAGAAAAGGGAAATTTCATCGGCAACTGGTACAAAATGCCCGCTCGGGGGCCCATAAAGCCGATCATCGATTCCCGATGAGTCCGATGAAATAACGAAAAGAAACCGATGAGAAACCGATAAACTGTTTAAAATATATTTGTTATAAAAAATAAACGTTTAGCAGCAAAATTTTCAAAAAATGTCCGTTCTGTTTATTATGTTTTCGCTTTTTGGATGCTAACTTTCCGTTTCTCTGGGGAAAAAAAAAAAAAAAAAAAAAAAAAAAAAATTTCCTCCACCGCGCCTGAACCGGGGCCGTCGCTAAGCAACGGGTCTGCTCATGTGTCGCCACTGCTAAAAACGAGTTAATCATTGAGGCCTGTTTTCGCCACTCGCAGTGTTCTATTTTGTTATTGTAAGTATTCTAAATATTATATTATTTTATTATTTTAAAACAATTTTTTTATAGTTTTGTCGTACTAAAGAACTTTAGATGTAGGTAATCGTTTTGTGAATCTTGCGCCGTTTTCTTTCATAAAAATTTATCATCAATTTCGAACATTTGTTCTGAATGTGAAGGTAAGTGAATACTTTTATAATTGATTTAGAAATTCTAAAAATATGTATGCAAATCATGTTTAGTGAATAATTATTCATGTGTTATTTATAAATAAAGTATTTTAATCAGAAATCGTATTACTTTTGTAGTTTATTCTTATAAATAAGCATAACGTTGTGATACTAGTTAGACAATTTAATTTTGCCAGTTGAAAATGTTATTTATCAGTTATATATGCCTTGATTATGTGATTCAGACTTACATTTGGTACAGTGCAGAAATACAGTAAATTATAAATTATTGATTTTGCCCGTTTATATAGAAACTTCAAATGTAGTTAATATTTTATACAAGCGTTTATTATGCTTGCTCAATTCCAAAGTTCCATTGAGAAAGGGACAAAAGAATAACATATAACACATGAAATGTCTTTATTAAAGAATAATCAATTCACGGATCGCGCTATAGAGCGTATTTTATCAATTTTCTCCAATATACAGGATATCCCGAAAACACCGAAATGCGCTTTAATACATCATTTGTTAAAGATTAATGTTAAATTGTTTAAAATAACGTTGGGAATACGACTACGTTAATGAAATAGTTATTATAAAATGTCTTTCTCATTTCTGCATTTAGTGATTTTAAAGTATATTAAATATCCACTTGTGAAACTAAAATAAGCAATCGTGAATCACGAGAGTAAGCGCTACTTTGTTTTTCCTTCAAATTATATGCATCTATTTTCTTAATGCCAATATGTATCATCGCAAATAAATTAATAATGAGTTCGTACATGAATTAGTAACACAATTACTACTTAAAACTACATTAAATAACGTTTGAAAGAACTGGGAAGCTTAAGAAATGCCTGGTGTATACGTGAAGACTCGAGCCACTTTGGATGACTCATGAAAATACACGCGCAGGCCCGTTACTAATTGCGAAGGCCCCGCCCGAACCCTGAGCGTGCGGAGTCATAAATTAGCGCGCTACGTCAAGGCCATTCAGACTTATCGTGCATCGGCCACTGATTGAAGTAGGGGTTATTTGGTCTCAGATTGGGACTTTGAAATTTTGACAAAGTGCTGTTCAGCTATTATTAATAATAATCAAATTATTCGATTGGTAAGAAATTTCACTTTTTACCAATGTATATAAGTAGCAACAACATTCAAAATTAATAATTAAAAAACAATATTGCAAATTGTATAGGAATTTAAGTGTTATTTTAACTTTCATATATCTTTGATAACTTTTAAAAATTAACCGATTTCTCTTCTTGCTGTTTACATTAAGGAGATTTCAAAAGAGTTGCTCATTTTAATGACGTTTCCGTTATTCTTATAATGCAGCTGACGCTCATATAGATTTTCTTTTCTTTTTTTAACACATTATTTTAATTATTTAAATATTAGAAACGATTTAATATAATAAACACTTGCATTTTTTTGTAAATATTTCTTTTCAAATTTAAATTTTGTGGGATGGGACAAATGGGATACCACGCCCCTGCCCCGTCCCAACCCCAATATAAGAAATTTGAAGTAAATTATGCAATTATTTCAAGAATTGTTCAAAATTTCGCTTAGATTATGCAAAGGCACATCAAAATTACGCAAATATTTATAGGAATTTAGGGGGGCCACCCCCTCTAAATTTCGATTCTCGATCATGATAATAATCAAGGTTCTTTGCGAATTTCTGTCCTTTTACTTTTTTTGACCCACCATTTTTTTCCTCGCTACGTTCCTAAAGGGGACATTGCCCTTCTTAGAGGTAAAATAGCTTGTGTAGCTAAACATTCTGTTGAATTATGAAATTTTTACATAATTTTAGCTTTATAACATTTGACAGAATTTCTCACAAAAAGGCTTCATTGTTAATTTTTAAACAAAAGTCTAAATTTTGGGAAACCCTTTCCCCCTCGCCACTTTTCTGAGCCAATATTTAAAATTTGAAGTACATATTATACGAATAATTCAAATAGTAAATAAAGCGGTAAAACACTGGGAGACCTGCAGGGCCCGATGACTGTAGAGATACAGTTTCGGATAAGATATTGTTTGTCGGTTTCCCGTCGACGAAACTGCTCGTTTAGATCACTTCTATCCTTGATTAAAATTCATCTATTGCAGAAAAAACAAAAGTGAACTTGCCGATGACTGAATTCAATGAGTCGATGAACGGCCGAGCAGAAAACAAGCTGTCATTGCTACTAGGGGATCCGTTTCGAAATCTGTCCGGTTCCGGAACCGTTTCCCTTTTCCTCTTGCTGAAAATGACGCATGTTTTGCCATTGATAGCTCGCGTCGTGTCATCTTAAATCTGCAGCACTGCTACGCTTTGGCGAGATGCAATCTACGAAAGCTGCTAAACGGATAGAATATAGCATGCGAAATTGTGTTAACCCGTTTGTTTATATACGCACGCGAAGGTGACGTTTTATCTGTTGTACAAATCCTAACTAATATTATAAATGCGAAAGTGAGTTTGTTTGTTTGTTTGTTTGTTTATGACGCTTTCACGCCTAAACCGCTGAATCGATTAGGATGCATTTCGGTTTAGATATAGATGGGACCCTGGAGTTGGTTATAGGCTACTTAGAATTTTAGATTTTTAATTACTTTTTTAATTATTAATTAAAAACCGTTTTTACGTTGCCATGCTTGGCGAGTTTCGCCCGTATCATACGATTCATGTTTTGAGCTAACAAGAATGCTATTACTTCAATAAAGAAGCACGTGCATCTGAAAAACATTAAATAATACGGAAATTATGCCAGTTTTATGCCAAATATATCTATCTCTAATAATAAAAATGAATGTTCTCCAGACAAATCTACAGAAAGCAGAGCTTTGAAAATTTGAGCATGCCTGGACCCATGACTTCGGTAAAGTGTACACCTTCCAAAAAAAGTATTCGAGCAAGAGAGAAATTTCCTATTTTAGATTTGCGAATAATAATTGAGTTTTTGAAAAACGCACAACTTGATAGAAATATGGAAAGTCATATTTATACATAGCCTAATTCATATTCTATGATAAATAATTTTTAATATAGGAAAACAACGTAGGAAATTTCTCTCTTGCTCGAATACTGTTTTTGGAGGGTGTACCTGAGGCTCGGAAATTTTAATTACTTTTCTAACTATTAATTAAAAACCGTTTAGTCCGGGAGCCAGCGACAGATTTTGGTCAGTTATTTCTTCCGGCCGATAATTCGTGAGATAAATAAGATAGTTGTGTGTTGAAGCATGGTGATCGTCAGCTGCCGCACCATGGGTGGGTTGGGCGGCGGCCGCCTTCCAGACACGCAAAAAAAAAAAAAATTCAGTCATTTCCTCCCGGTTGAAAATTTCTGAAATAATAGTTGGCATAGTTACTTGTTTGAAACAAAACCTTCAGCTGGCCAAGCGGCGGTGGATTGTACGTCAGCTGCTCATACGAACATGTAAAAAAAAAATCAATGATTTCCTCCCGGTTGAAAATTTGACAGATGTTAGTTTACATTCTACTTTAAATAAAAAAACAAGTCAGCTGGCTGTATGCCGGTGGAAAACCCGTCAGCTGGCACAGTGAAAGTGTGGCGTGGAAAGGTAGTGTGGCCGCCGCTAGCTTATTTCAATGCACCAGCTGACGGGTTTTCTCCCGGTATACGGCCAGCTGAATTTTTTTATTATGGCAAGAATTATGTCAACTATTATTCGACAAATTTTCAACCGGGAGGAAATAACACACTTTATTTTATTGGACACAACTCGCCCTGCAGGTGAGTTGCAAACATAATCAGGAAATAATCAAGCGACCGAATAACAAAAATTAAGTTTGAACATAAATATATCAATATATTTTTTATTTACAGTAAATAATTATTATAATTCTTAAATACTATAATGCTTCATCTTCACTTGTGGCACTCTCATAGTCCTCCGACTTCAATTTTGAAGTAGCCCTTTTGCAAAAAACGCAAAACGGATTTACTATCGACATTTTATTAAGTAATTTAAAGCAGTTCGACAGTCTTTTTAAGATCCATCCTTCCGAAACGTTTGGACGGACTGTTTCCACTGACTATTTCAAAATATCTCCAATTCCAAAATATTAATTTTTATATTCCCAAAACGATCAAATTATGCTATTCTGTAAACATGAAAAATTTTCGCATTCGAAAGATTTCATTTTGTATACATAGCCATTCTTATATACAGGCTGACGATTTCTTTGCTTGGCTCGAAGTCCGCTTATAAATCCTCGATTTGAGAAGAAAAATTAAACTGTGTAATCTAGAAAAGCAATTTAAAAGGAAGGAGTCACAATTTTTCCTTCAAAGCTGGATATAACGTCAATATAACGTCTTTTTCCGCTTGCAGAGCCGAATTTTGTCACACAAATGATAAACTTTTTTGACTCGGAGAAATAAAATGGAGCTGAAAATGCCAAAAAATCGCTTAAAAATGAGTAAACCGGTGGTTTTCATGTTTTTAAAGTAGCACAGATTGTTTTTTTTTATATTTCTATACATAATTATGAAAAATAGTAGGATTATTGAGGATATCAGCGCGTTGTGTCCAATAAAATAAAGTGCGTTATTTCCTCCCGGTTGAAAATTTGTCAAATAATAGTTGACATAATTCTTGCCATAATAAAAAAATTCAGCTGGCCGTATGCCGAGAGAAAACCCGTCAGCTGGTGCATTGAAATAGGCTAGCTGCGGCCACACTTTCACTGTGCCAGCTGACGGGTTTTCCCACCGGCATACAGCCAGCTGACTTGTTTTTTTATTTAAAGTAGAATGTAAACTAACATCTGTCAAATTTTCAACCGGGAGGAAATCATTGAAAAAAAAATTTTTTTTACATGTTCGTATGAGCAGCTGACGTATAATCCACCGCCGCTTGGGCAGCTGACGGTTTTGTTTCAAACAAGTACTATGCCAACTATTATTTCAGAAATTTTCAACCGGGAGGAAATGACTGATTTTTTTTTTTTTTTTTTGCTTGTCTGGAAGGCGGCCGCCGCCCAACCCACCCATGGTGCGGCAGCTGACGATCACCATGCTTCAACACACAACCATCTTAATCATCTGAGAAATTATGGACTGAGAGGATTTTGGTCGCAAAAATCTGTCGCTGGCTCCCGGACTAGTTTTATCGCCCGCACGAAATGATTTATGCTTTTGAAATAAAGCAGAAATTCTATTTGCAAAATCACATGCATTTGAAAAACATAAATAAGTATGGAAATTATGTTGATTTTACGCCAAATTAAAAAGCATAAATAAAGAAAAGTGTACTTACGTATTATCCCGGCGGTCCGCCAAGACGAGCGATTTTTTGCCGAGATAAATGCCGGGCACATGAAATTATTAATGGTTTTGAATACGATTGGCAACAGTTAGGCAACTCATTTGACGAAAAAATAGTTTGGCGGGAATGACCGCCGGGATAATAGGTAAGTACCAAGAAAAGTCCAGATGTGTTTCTTAAAGTTCGTAAATTTCCAAATCCTACAAATGATATAAATGTGTACATTTATGTGTTTGGATGTTTTCGACTGAATCACACAAAAAATGGTTGGAAAAATTTGTAATGAAGATAGCTTATGCCCTGGATTAACATACAGGCAAACTTTCAAGCATATAGCATAAATAATTCTTTTACAAAGACACTCAAAATAATGCTAATGCATTGCGCTCTATGGAAATTTTGTAGCAACTAAACCGATTTTAAAACTTTCTTCACTGATTGAAAGTCCTAGGCCTATATGGTCCTAGGCCTATAGGGTCCTAGGCGTATATGGAGAATTCCTCTGTTAGGAATTTTCTAAGGGATCCTAGCCCGTATTTTCGCAAGGTTTTTGAAAAAAACACGGAAAACTGCGAGCGGCTAGGTCGACAGGCGCGACCGGTGTTTGAACCTGGCACCTCCCACCTTCCAGGTTTGAGAGCAGACCCTCTTAGACACTGGGGGGACCCTGAGTGTTATAGGCTACCTTTTATGCATATATCACAAATAGTTCTTTTACAGGGATACTCATAAGAATTACATTACGCTCTATGTGTATCTCTGTAAGTACTGAACCGATTCCAAAACTTTTTTCACTGATAGTAAGCTACACTATTCTTGAGTATTATAGGCTAAAATTCATGCATGTAGCGTAAATAGTTCCTTTACAGGAACACTCAAAATAATTCTAATGCATTACGCTCTCTGGGTATCTCTGTAACTACAGAACCGATTCTAAAACTTTTTCGCTAATAGAAAGCTGCTCTATTCCTGATTAACATAGGCTAAAATTCATGCATATAGCATAAATATTTCTTTTACAAGAACACTCAAAACAGTTCGCAAATACTGTCGTAACTGACTGTATTCGCCAAATGCCTGAAAAGAATCTAAATTTAGTAATTCTGCATACTCTGTTATTTTAAATGAAGTATACTACTATGCATTATACTTCATTTAAAATAAGTAAAAAGCAAATAACATTTAAATGCAGTTTCTTTAGTTGCACACATATTTGTTATTCACACATGCTTCGTTTCTCTCGGGACCTAATTCTAAAGCCGACGCGGACGAAGTCGCGGGTAGCCGCTAGTTTAAAATAAATTTAATGACTATAAATATAATTAATTCTTCGATAATAGTTGAAATCGCTTAAGCCTAACGATCTAAGAATGTAAATAAACATCATACAACCGTAATATCTGTATTTATGAGTCCTATACTAGTGTTTTATTGGTAGCGTTTTTAAACGTGATAATTAATAGTTGAACACAAATAATAGCTAAATGTGTATTAATTAGCGAGCTGATCAAGGAAGTTAAAATTTACACGTTGAAGCGATTTTTTTTAACAGTAAAAACTTTTTGAATAGTTGAACACAAATAATAGCTAAATGTGTATTAATTAGCGATCTGATCAATGAAGATAAAATTTATATGTTGAAGCGATTTTTTTCAACAGTAAAAACTTTAAAAAATATATTATCTTTATAAAAATGATATTTAATTTTGTGATCGGTCCTAGATTATTTATATGCATAATTAATGTAAACTCTGTGTCACGGTCCTTTTTCATGAGCCACATTTGAGAATTCTAAATATGTAATTTGTATTGAATATAACACTAGAGTGCTTATTATCATTGCAAGTTTGCCTGTAGTTTGATTACTTTTTGAGTACTTAAAACTATTAAATTTTTTTTCACCTTATGTTTTTTAAACATATAATATATCACTCATTCGTATTTTTTTTCTTAAAACTGTTCAAACCATGGTATGTCTGTTTCTCATTTCTTCATTATTTTTAAGATGAACTATACAGTAAAATTCTTAAATTTTAGTTCCTAAACATATCTTTAAAGGATTAAAACATGAGTGTCATGTAGCATGTTGTTTTACATTATTAAAAAAACTAGCCGCCTCCGGAGACCAGCTGATTTGCCATCTTAATAAATCTTGTTCGGAGAAAATCCTGTTCCTCACCCGCTTCCTTGGCACTGAAATCTCTCAGATTCTGAATGGAATTTAAAATCAAGATGGTTACAAACAGGAGCGGCCCTAAGCGGTAAGTGTCGCCCTCTTCCTAATATAAAAAAGATGCCCATTTTTATGCTCTACTTAGTTTTTGTGTTCGAAATGGCGCCCCTTCGAAGCAATGCTTACTGTGTCGAGTCGCCCCTGATTACAAAAATAAGATAGTTAAATCATAAAAACCTACAAAAAGGAACAAATTATTTTCGTCCTATATGATTTTGAAGAGCTTCTGGATATATTGGCCTTTATCAAAAAACGGAAAGGAAAAAAAAAGTAAGAAAATCTGAAACACTTTCAGATTTTAAATACGCACTAAAGTGCTATATATTAAAAGCGTATTATAATCCATGGGTCTTCCCTATTTTCGTTCCTTATTTCATTAAGTTGGAAAGTATATCATTATTCATAAGTGTGATTAAACAAAATTAAAATTGGTATTTCTAACATCCCTTTTCTGGATGTAATACATTAGAAAAACCTCGGTTGTTCGAGCCTCGTCAGGGGGAGACCCCCCCCCCTGAACCCCCTAATTTTTAAGTTTCATTATTGCCATATTAAAACGATATTAATTGACTATGCCATTTTTATCTGGCATCTTTCGAGTATTTCGCCTGGTAACCCTATGTTGAAATTTTTATTATTGTAACCTATTTATAGAAAATACATGGGATGCATAGTCTACAGCTTACAAATATTGTAACAATAGATTAAAGCTGTTGGGAACTAATAGTATTTAAATATATGTAAAAAGTACATGGGATGTCTATTCTACAGCTTACGACATTTTGTAACAATAGATTAAAGCTGTTGTGAAGTATTTAAATATATGTAAAATTATGTGGCATACTTTTATGTCGCATTTTTGGGACACATTTTTCAATAAAGGGGGTGAGAGATAAAATGACATAGTCATTAATAAATGGAGAAAAGCTGCACAGAAAAATGCACAATTCTAACTGAATGAAAATTTCAAAAACGTATTCTCAGGTGTATTCAGCAGACGATAAATTGCGCCAAGCGTTAGAATCATCTCCTCAAAATCGCACGAAACCGTTTAATTTTTCGCCAAATTAAAAAGTTGCACATTTACTTTCGGAAAATTTCCAAATTCTATTTTTCTTTTGCGTATAAATCATTTCATCCCTGCTCTGATTTCACATGCACACGATATTTTAATTAAGAAATAACCTTACAAATAATCCAAACAAAAAAATCGTTATTCTTTTATTTTTACTTCAAGAGTTTGAATAATTTAATAAACTTGCCAAACATGGCAACCTAGATATGCTGAAACCTCGCCCTTTCCACTGCGGGGTTACAATTGCGAAATGGCGAGAACAAAAATGATCTTTTTGCGACACGTTTTTTATCGATATCTCCTAAAATAATTCGAATTGAAAAAATCGCTTTGAGGTGTGTCGGAACATGTCCTGGAGAATTTCCGTACAAAATTTGGTAGGTCTATGATCACCCGTCTACGAGCTACGCGAGACACAGACAAACTAACTAACTACCGGACAGTTTACACATTGCTTTATTTATATAGATGTGTGCATAGTTAAGCTACATAATTTTTTTTACTAAACTTTTCTTATAGGTAGGAACATACGGTGACAGAGACGAATTTATAAATTTGCTGGAGCAAAAGTGCCACCTATAGGTTGAACAAAGCACCGTCTATTTTACTGCTTTTGTAGGTTATAGCCTTGTTAGCCTACTTAGAAATTCGCAACTGTTTGATTATGGTGTAGTATTTACTAGCTGGACTCTGATCGCTGGAGCAGATATTAAATTAATTCTGCTTCATGTTTAGAATCTTGCTGGTGTATGGCTACTTATATATGGACATTAAGGTGATGATATGGATTAAAGAATCTTCCAGTAAACTTTTTAGGTAAGTTATTTCATTATTGCCAATTAATAATTAAATTCCTTAAAATAGAAAGAAGAAAAACGTCTCAGTTAAGAAAAAATTCATCTCCTTCATTTACAAAAAAGTCCCACTTTTTAAATGTGTATACGACCACAATACAAAAAAATTCTAATTAGTAAAATGTGTTCCATACACTAGTAAGGTGATGTACATAATTTCAGCCTTTCATCGTACATCGCCTCAGAGATGTGTTTAAAGAATGATGATCGGTTGATATACAATAAATAGTGAACGTATCTTATTCGTCCCAATTCACACACGTTAGAAATGTACATAGCATTTTTCCGTTTTAGTGAACCATGACTTCGGTTATAGTGAACTTAAAAATTTCTGGCCCGCATAGGTGATGTTCGACTTACGAAAAGTGTCTCTTTTGTGTTCGAGTACAGAGAGATTATCAAGCACCTGTTCCGAAATGCAGGCGAATTACCAGTGTCAAGGCTAACATACTTAACTAAACATGAGGCAAGAGGGGGGGCCATAATTTTTTTCATTGCTGTAAAGCATTCATTTACAAAAGCAGGGTACTTTTGAAATTGAATCAAAAGCCGAAATTTTGCTCTTGACATAGGAAGATTTCATGTTGCATTCTCAATGCAATATCATAGGTTAAAAGCGACAGCACCTTTTGCCAACTGGATGGAATATACGGCTGCAAAAAAAAAAAAAAAAAAAGGTCCACTTGCTCTTTATTTCGCCGTCGTTCGTCGTACAGCAAAGTTATATATACCATTCGTTTGCAAATAACGCATACTTTAATTTACTATTAATTTAATTTGCATAAGGGGCCGTCTTCATAGGCGCACCCAAGGAGGGGGGCTAAAGCCTCCTAAACCTGGAGAGTTATATGTGAAAAGCTTTAAAATTGATAATTGTCACTAATTAATTAAAATATTTTACTTTAAAAAATTATTCAAATTATTTCTGATTTTTTTTTGTGGGGGTTGATTAAAAGTGGAGGGGGGGTGTTGGTTTTTTAAATAAATGCCTACAGTTCGTGCTTAAAAAAAAGTTAAACTTGGGACAACATCACTCAAAAGATTGGATATTTATTTATGACTCTATAACGAGTTGTGTTGATAGTGGACTTGTGTTCAGTCGGCAAATGGTAATCGATATTTTGATGTTAAAAGAGAGTTATAACTATAATCGAGGTCACAATAACCAAAATCCTAGGTGTGCCACTGGACGTCTTCATATTTAATTCTGCATCAACTTGGTTTTTCTCAATGGCAACACGGTATTTTTACTTTATTAAACTAAAGAAAACCTTCAAATTACCCTAAATATAAATTTTTACCAATTTTCTAGGATAATTTCCGGAGATATTTCGAATTAATTTTTTGCGCGTTTTTAAGGGACTTTCTGCAAATTAAAAAACGCTATTTGTAGGTTCCGAACTTTTCGCCTTTCATTAATTTCGCTTGCGAGAGTTAAAAGAAATAAATATTATTTTCAAGGAAAATATTGTTTCCATCTCAAAGTTTTTTTTTTTTTTTTTTTTTTAAACTGAGAATATCAAGGGTAGAAATTAGAATATTTAGTCTGTGGTCCAAATGACCCGTGAGTCCATAATTTCCTTGGTTCGTACACGTGATTTAAAGGAAAAATGCAAAACGACTACTCGCGATTTTGAAAACCTCTAATTTTGAAATTGTTATTGAGTATTTCCCTTGATGGTTCTCTTAGACAGGTGAAATGTTGGCAGGAGTGAGAGGCTGCTCTCTGCTCTTCTGACTACAAGCATGAATGTTACTCAGTTACGGTCGAACCTGAAGAATTGTTTCATGATTGAAAATTTATTTATTTGAATTTCATGTAAAAACGCAATTACTTTTATCAGTATTATCATTGTGTTTGTTATTTCACTTTCTTCATTTAATATTTTCGTCTGCAAAGTGCAATATTCTTATAAAACTTTTGGCGGTATTTTAATTTATAGTCAGATGAAAATTTAGACAAAAAAAAAAAGTGATTTTGAATGTTTGATAAAGTATGGGGAAGTCCAAAGACCTAATGTTTCCAATATTAAAACAGGACAAATTCATGCCTGGAATGTTGAGGATGTTAGTTTTTCAGAAATAGGACGTTTTATTAGAAGACATACATCTACTGCATCTAATTCTATACATGGAAAATATTTTTTTTGGGGAACATGGTAGCGGACGCAACAGCAGACGCTTTATAGAATCACCATCAAACTGTAAAAATCTCTAATTTATTTGCTTCAAAATTTGATATTTTTTAATACCGCTATATTTTACTGTGTTTTTGCACAAAATAAATCTTATTTACGTTTATTTTAAGCAATTAAAAAAAATTGTCACTTACTAAATTTGTATATGGTCCCTTAACTCAAGAAAATAACATATTTTATTTAATATGTAATTAAACTACTGAACGTAAAAATTTGAAATTTTGCACAGCCATATAACATTACTTTCTGCATCTATTTCCATCGAAATTTGGCTAGGTCACTATTCATAATTTTTTTGAATATTAATTTAATAATTCACTATTCATATTAATATTTTATTAAAAATCATAATATCATTAAATTGTGTTTGGGTCGTTTAGTTCTAATAGTACGAATAAAAATCAGCTTCTTATTATCAATATTATTTGAGATATGAATTGAAGTATGAAAAGATATTTTAACATATGGGGGAGGAGTATTTTGGAAGCTCATAGCTCACCCATTTTCAGTTCAAATTTATTGAAAATGGGTATCCGGGGTTAAAATGAGCTAAATTTTTTAAATATGAAGTGAAATGTAGGGGTTGCTATAGGGAAAAAAAAGTTGGTGCGAATTTTAATATGTTGATGGCCCCTTATGCAATTTTTATGCATAGCAAATTAAAATGTACGTCAATCGTAAACGATTGGTGTCTGTAACTTTTCTGTACGACGAACGACGGCCGAAAAAAGTGCAAGTGGGCCTTTTTTTCCGCAGCTGTACATTTTTTCCATAAATGTAATTAATTGTATTCATTTTACTTAACAATTAGTTCTAGAACCATAAATGAGATTAATAATGTTTGATTTACTTAATAAACATTGAATATTTGTAAAATATACTATTTTCTAGTTTTGTATAAGGTTCCTTGTTCCACATGGGGAAACATCGGTCTTAGTGAATTTCGGATATAGTGAACGAAATTCGCCGGGCCCCCAGAGGTTCACTATAACCGGAGTTGACTGTACCTGATTTTGAGAGTGAAAGTTTATTGCTAAAATGAAAAAGAAGATTTTCCTTTGTAATTTATGTACCAGCTCTGAAATGCAATCATTCGACAACATTTTTTCCCTCCGAGTGCTATTGAAAAGTGGTTTTAGTCAGCGTTGCATTTTTCTTCATGTCTCTGTCACTTTTTAGGATATACTTCGCAAATTTTGAAAATCACCTCATCAGTGTATGGAGCACATTTTCCTAACTGGGAATTTTTTCGTATGGCGGTTGTATACAAACTTTTGAAAATGTAACTTTTTGTAAATAATGAACTTGAGGAATGTTTTCTTAACTGAGTCCTATTTCCGAAGTTATTTTGAATATTTTTTCAATTTCTATCGATCCTCTAATAGATAAAGAAATAAAGCCCATTACCACCTTTTTTGGGACACCCTGTATTTATCTATTATATAAATGTGAAAGTTTGTCTGTTTGTTTATTTGTTTGTTCGTCCGGGAACTCCTCCCACACCGTTGAACAGATCGGCTTGAAATTTTGCACATACACGTAAAATGACATAGAATAGTCCGTAGGCTGCTTTAAAATTCTGGAAATCTACCCGTTCCCCAATTTTTAACGATTTTTCGCCTAAACCGTAATCCTACGTTGCGTAATATATAACGCGGTAGTTTCAACAAAAAGACTACTTGAACTTTTTGACATTTTGTTTTCGCATAGATAGTTACGATTATATTTTAGTAAAATAGTATTCGTTTCCTACCGTACGAAGAACGGGCACGCATCTAGTAATCTATATTTGAGAGTCCATATACTGTTGAAATCCTCATTTTATCCCTCTGAAAAATTTTCCACCTACTTATGTGCAGAGGGAGGGAGCACACTTTTGTACTTAGAAAAATACCACGGATTATCACTACACATAAATTACTGACATACCTACAGTTTTAGCAAATCCAAATTTTTGAAGCGGCACTTTCCTGGCTATATCCCAGGTTTGTATCCTTTTACCACAGGATTTTTTTTTTTTTTTTTTGGGAGGGGGGGGGCTGGTGCTACTAAAATGGAAAAATATCCTTAATTCATTTGAAAGTAACCATACTACAATAATGTTAGCATTTGGGGCTCGTTTACAAAAAATAGCAAATATTCTCAAGCTTTTTGAACGTGAATGCAAGTTATATTATTAACTGTTTTTGCTTTAGCAGTAGTCAGAACATATTATATCAAATTAAAAATTGCTTGAGACTGGTAAACTCGAGAAATTTATGTCATATAAAATAAATTCATAATATGTGAGATACCTGTAAAAGATAAAATTAACAGTCGTCACTTGTCACGTGGCAACTACATTTTTCAAAATGCAAACTACAAATTTATGTACCAGTCTATCCGCTATCTCGCATAATTTATAATCTGTTCAGTTAGTTCACCTGGTTAGTTTATCCGCAGTTAATTTTCTAATTGCAGGGCTTTTAGCAGGGTCACTAAAGGTTCTATTTTCAGTCAAATACACGCACTTTCAAAAGTTAACCACAGAGAGGTAATATGTAAAAAAATGGAGAAGTACTGCTTCGATTGACACGAAATACTGCAAGTAAGTAGCTCTATGTTTATTCATGAAACAAAACAAACAATTAGATTCAAAGATAAAAAATTATTGAATTTTCATAAATTATAAGATGACACCATATTTGCGTCATTAAACCTTTGAGGCGCAACGCTTTCCCAATGCTGAAAAAAGGGCAGCCCTTGCCATCGCTCGACTTAACTACCAGCAAGATGGCGGACGATCGAAGCGTTCATCGCGTGCCACAGATCTAGAGAGTCTTTTTTGCCGCAGCTGGCTGTGTCGGCACACGCGATGAACATTTCGATCGTCCGCTATCTTGCTGGTCGTTAAGTCGAGCGATGGCAAGGGCTGCCCTTTTTTCAGCATTGGGCTTTCTATCCAGCTGTTCTCGCATTCTTCCATTTTTCAGCAGATGTCAATGTTGTTAAAAATAATTCAGACAATTTTTTTACGGGAAATGACGTGCTAAAAAGTAAAGGATTCTCGTGGAGCTATGTCACCAGCAACTATTTTTATAGAAATCAAATCTATTCTTCGTGACTGGCAACAGTCAAAACGTCAGAGTTTGGTATTCCCAGAGCGGGAACACTACGCGTTAAAGGGTTAATAGGCTATGACAGAAGTCCTCACTTTCATACAAAGTATACAGCATGTGATAATCCTTGTTATGAGGTAATCAACCACTGCAGAGTAAAGTAATCCTCCTGTAGGGTAGTTTCTAAATCTCTGAGAGTGGTTGGAGGTGGGAAACGTCTATATACAGCAGGGCTGAGGGCATCCCAAAGATTTTCAATTGGATTAAGGTCCGGTGAGTAAGCTGGACCGTAACGTATAATCCTCTCACTATCCAGAAAGTCATCAACAATGGCAGCTCTATGGGGACGTGCATTATCGTCCATTAAAACAAAAGAAGGACCAACTGTTGCAGCATACAGTTTCACATTGGGGCCTTACCGTACCGCCGTCACAGAACCTTGCCTGTTAATGTGCACGGTAGTGCGATATCCCAATGAAATTCCTGCCTAGAACATAATGATTCCATCGTGGAATGCATGATGTTCGGTGATGTTCTCGGGCCAATTGCTTATGCCTTGTCTCCTCCAGACCCTTACATGCTTATCGTTGTGTTGTAGAGCAAATCTTGACTCATCTGTGAACATAACGCTGCCGCAATCAGACAAAGTCCAATTCACATGCTGACAGAACTAATTTAATAGTGACCCTCTGGATAAAGGAGCACAAATTGGCGTACAGACCATTCATTCATGTGTAGCCTTTGACGAACAGTAGTAGCAGATATCGTCTTACCTATGGCTTCTGTAAACATAGATGTCACACGTGTGGAGATCAATCTTTGATTCCGCTTGCCTACAACTGCAATATACTGATTTTCAGCAGATTCGTAACCCTAGGACGACCGGCTACAAGTCTTCAGACAACTGTTTGGATGGTTTGGAATTGTTTTTAGAATTGTGAAATGACAGAATGGTGAATACCGAAGAAAAGAACAATATCTCTGATACACTGTCCTGCTTCAATGCTTCCGAGAGCACTCAGAATTTTCAAATCATCTTCTGGAAGCCATAAACATGTCTAGCTTGAAAAAAGATCGTATGAATGTTCTAAACACCCTTCATCAGCACTTAACATCAGGGTTGCCACTCAATTTCTGAAAACAAAAATTCCCTGACTTTTCCAGACCATCATGTGATAAAAATCCAGACTATTTTTTATGGTTATGACGTCAGTTTTGCATATTTTCTTTAATATTTTTAGTAAGTAAGGCTAAACGTTGTTTACAAACACTGATTTTCCAGTCCAAATTATAGGTTTTTCCAGATTTTGGGCCAAAATTTGCAATTTTCCCTGACTTCTCCCTGTCTTTTTTTGCCAAAATGAAATTCCCTGACTTTTCCAGGTTTTCCCTGTTCTCCTTGACAAGTGGAAACCCTGTAACATGCAACTCCTGTAACTTTTCACAATGCCGTCTTCTTATACGACTGCCTGTTTTGCATATTTCTCAACACGAAACCGTGATTGGCTTTTATCTAACATATTTACATACATACTTCCGTCTGCCTTTGCAGCAAATTTCAGGTTTTTTAATTCCGATAGGTTTACAGAAATTAAGATTTTTCTCTCCGTGACTAACTTTTGGAAGTGAGTGTATGTCATTTAATTTCTTCTATTGGGATTTTTTTTCTCATTTTGGGAGAATTTTCCATACATTTAATGATTTTTCACTGAATTTTGGTATTTTTTTCTTAAATATAAGGAACGATTGAGATTTCTCTTTCAATTTAGAGATTTTTCTCAAAATTTAGGCATTTTTTCGTACCTAGAGGTTTTTGTACATTTATCAGCACGGAATCTTTCTTTACTATCAGTGATAGTAACCCTACCCTCGACAATTGAGGTATTTCTTGCCTATGAGAAAAAAATTTACTGTAGTTTAGGGATTTTTTTTTGTAAAGCAATGGGATAGGTGTGCAGATAGCACGCTTGCACTAAGAATGAACCTGTTTCAGTTCTATGGATTCCGTAGTAGTTGAAATCATCCCAGTGAACTGATAGCAGAGTCTACTCGGCTAGGAATTCAATCCCTTGCCCCTTCCAGCTAATTAAAAACCTGAACGCGCATTATTGAAATCAGTAGTAAAATTTCAATACCAATTGATGCATCGACCACTCTCAGTAACAAAAATACCTCCATTATTATTATCTTTATCTATCTTCTTCTATACTATTAAAATCTGTGCGCGTCTGTCTGTCTGTGTGTAGCATCATCTCCTCCCAAACCGCTGGGAGTTGAGTTTCGATCGAGGTGTCCACTTATTCGAAAAATTCCGAGGAAGGTCTTCCGCTAATTTAAATTTCGAAATTCGAATTAGTTTAGGAGATTGATAAAAAACCCCGTCAAAAACACTAATTTTTGCTCTCCGCATCTCCGCGATTGTAACCCCTGTAGTGAAAATGTGAGAAATAAGCATCGAGGATGCCATGTTTGGCGAATTTATTAAATGATTTATACTCTTGCATTAAAAATAAAGGAATAATACTTTTTTTCTGTTTCAAATACTTGCTAGGTTATTTTTTAATTAAAATATCGTCTGCGTGGGAAATCAGAGCAGGAATCCAACATTTTTTATACGCAAAAGAAAAAGGATTTGTAAATTTCAGAGACTAAAGTGCATAACCTTATAATTTGGCGAAAAAAAAATTTCTTATATGGCGATTTGGGAAAGTGGATTCTAGTGGTTTGCACACAATTTTAGGCTTGGCGCAATTTACTGAGAGCGTAAAGAAATAGTATTTTTAAAAACAAGTGCAGGTTTTACTAGAATTTAGCCTGAAATTTTAATTTTCCATTCAGAAATAATGCAGTTATTAGGGCGATTTTAAATGATTTTCATCAAGTTAAATAAATTGATTTAAGTTAGGGAAACCTCGCCAGATTTCAGAAAATTAAACTTTATCATTTGTATTGCTAATTCTATGCCCCGATTGATATGAGTATTACGAGCGTATAAATAGATAATATTTTTTAATCCCGCCAAACAAGGTGTAATAAAATAGAAAGTCTTTATAAATACGAATGCTCTTTGAGATGAATGAGAATATTTTTAAAACCCAGTTAGACTAGCTGGTAATGCCTTTAAATTATTGCATTTATTGTGAAGTTTAATGTGTGATTCATTTTGGCTATCTGCCATCGACTGCCGACGTTAATTACGCCAAAATGGCAGTTCTAGCAAAGTAAACATAAATAAATCATTTCATATTCTATTTTTAACATTGCTACAGTTTCCGTAGCAACGGAATCCATTGTTGCCACTTAAGTTGTTCAATTTAATAATTAAGTGAAACCACTCATTTCTACATCTCTTAAGACCCAAAAAAGTGAAAACGCATTAAATATGAAACAAATAGAATTTTAACATATTTCCTTCGCGTGTGACGTCATTTTCACGTCATTGTCTTCTGTTTTGCTGTCAGATTATCCGGAGAAGCACATTACACGCTAACGTATGTGCTGCTTCGGCGGACATAAGGAAGCAATTTGTCGGGTGCGTATTTGCCTAACCCCTCTGTGTGTCTAAATTGAAGCATCGAAACTTTGTAGGCGTTTTTTTAAACTAGAAAAAGGCAGATTAACGTCGTTAACGTGAAAGAAGCGATATGGAAAACTACTTAATTGGTAGCCGTAATGCGAAATGATAATCGATTATTCACATGCGCAAAGCAACAAAATTTCAAAAGTATGAAAAGTCAGGAATATGAAATGAAAATCCAAAATAAATCACCAGAGACTATAGGATAAGCATCGTGTACGAGAATGATATTGCAATCATGTACATAACAAAGGCGCTTGCAAGGAATACAAAATATAATATGAAATTAATTGCTCTTTCTTCCCATGGCGTTTGTGGAATCTTTCCGAATAACGGGATCCAATGTGCTTAGAATATTTCATATAAATTACTTTTTTGTTAAAGTTCTATTTATTTTTTCATATATCTTCCAGTTACTCCAGTTACAAGACCTAGAGCTCTAGAAACGATTTCAGATTTTGTTGAATATTGAATTTGACACTGTGCAATTAATCTATGTTAAAAATTAAATATGAAATTAGTTATTTATTTAGTGTGAATTGGCAGTGAGATCAACGTTAGTTTTATGTAACAAGTGTGCTACTGTATTAAGAGTTCAGTAAGGGTAATAAGCTTTCCCGCTTAAGTTACGTCACAATTTTTTTCATTTACGAAAGCGACAAGGAATGCATTTGCTGCATAACTGTGCTAATGCATTGTCCACGCTTTACGAAATGCAAGATAAGATAAAATAGTATTCACCATCATGTAAAGTTATTCATATGGTATGTATGAATGCTATAAATTAAACCTAAAAAAGAGAATTATATGATGTAGAAATAAGGCATTTTTCGAAAGAGAAACGTTTCGTCTGCATACCATAAAGTTCTTACTTTTCCGATCGCCAGTGACAATTACGCAGTTTTTGTGTCATCATGTTGCAATCGTCTCAAATTTTCACTCATGGAGTCAGCTTTTCGTCAGAACTCCAGCAATTTTTCACTATTAGAGATTCCTATCACTGGGTTTAATTCGAATTATATGTGTGTAACGAAAATATTCGTCTCCTACCGTGCGGAGAACGGGTAAGCAGCTAGTCTATACTATTAAAATCTGTGCGCGTCTGTCTGTCTGTGTGTAGCATCATCTCCTCCGAAACCGCTGGGAGTTGAGTTTCGATCGAGGTGTCCACTTATTCGAAAAATTCCGAGGAAGGTCTTCAGCTAATTTAAATTTTGAAATTCGAATTAGTTTAGGAGATTGATATAAAACCCCGTCAAAAACACTAATTTTTGCTCTCCGCATCTCCGCGATTGCAACCCCTGTAGTGAAAATGTGAGAAATAAGCATCGAGGTTGCCATGTTTGGCGAATTTATTAAATGATTTATACTCTTGCATTAAAAATAAAGGAATAATACTTTTTTTCTGTTTCGAATATTTGCTAGGTTATTTTTTAATTAAAATATCGTCTGCGTGGGAAATCAGAGCAGGAATTCAATATTTTTTATACGCAAAAGAAAAAGGATTTGTAAATTTCAGAGACTAAAGTGTATAACCTTATAATTTGGCGAAAAAAAATGGCTTATATGGCGATTTTGAGAAAGTGGATTCTAGTGGTTTGCACAATTTTAGGCTTGGCGCAATTTACTGAGAGCGTAAAGAAATAGTATTTTTAAAAACAAGTGTAGGTTTTACTAGAATTTAGCCTGAAATTTTAATTTTCTGTTCAGAAATAATGCAGTTATTAAGGCGATTTTAAATGATTTTCATCAAGTTAAATAAATTGATTTAAGTTAGGGAAACCCCGCCAAATTTCAGAAAATTAAACTTTTTCATTTGTATTGCTAATTCTATGCCCCGATTGATATGAGTTGGTGTTACGAGCGTATGAATAGATAATATTTTCTAATCCCGCCGAACAAGGTGTAATAAAATAGGAAGTCTTTATAAATACGAATGCTGTTTGAGATGAATGAGAATATTTTTTAAACCCAGTTAGACTAGCTGGTAATGCCTTAAATTATTGCATTTATTGTCAAGTTTAATGTGTGATTCATTTTGGCTATTTGCCATCGACTGCCGACGTTAATTACGCCAAAATTGCAGTTCTAGCAAAGTAAACATAAATAAATCATTTCATATTCTATTTTTAAAACTGCTACAGTTTACGTAGCAACGGAATCCATTGTTGCCAATTGGATTCCGTTGTTGCCAAGTATTTCAATTTAATAATTAAGTGAAACCACTCATTTCTACATCTCGTAACACCCAAAAAAGTGAAAACGCATTAAATATGAAACAAATAGAATTTTAACATATTTGCGCATTAAAAATAATCGAAGTTTTTTCAGGCAATTCTGCATATTTTTCATTTTATTTCCTTCGCGTGTGACGTCATTTCACGTCATTGTCTTCTGTTTTGCTGTCAGATTATCCGGAGAAGCACATTACACGCTAACGTATGTGCTGCTTCGGCGTACTTAAGGAAGCAATTTGTCGGGTGCGTATTTGCATAACCCCTCTGTGTGTCTAAATTGAAGCAATGAAACTTTGTAGGCGTTTTTTTTTAAACTAGAAAAAGGCAGATTAACGTCGTTAACGTGGAAGAAGCGATATGGAAAACTGTTTAATTGGTAGCCGTAATGCGAAATGATAATCGATTATTCACATGCGCAAAGCAACAAAATTTCAAAAGTATGAAAAGTCAGGAATATGAAATGAAAATCCAAAATAAATCACCAGAGACTATAGGATAAGCATCGTGTACGAGAATGATATTGCAATCATGTACATAACAAAGGCGCTTGCAAGGAATACAAAATATAATATGAAATTAATTGCTCTTTCTTCCCATGGCGTTTGTGGAATCTTTCCGAATAACGGGATCCAATGTGCTTAGAATATTTCATATAAATTACTTATATGTTAAAGTTCTATTTATTTTTTCATATATATTCCAGTTACTCCAGTTACAAGACCTAGAGCTCTAGAAACGATTTCAGATTTTGTTTAATATTGAATTTGACACTATGCAATTAATCTATGTTAAAAATAAAATATGAAATTAGTTATTTATTTAGTGTGAATTGGCAGTGAGATCAACGTTAGTTTTATGTAACAAGTGTGCTACTGTATTAAGAGTTCAGTAAGGGTAATAAGCTTTTCCGCTTAAGTTACGTCACAAATTTTTTCATTTACGAAAGCGACAAGATCTTCACGGAAACAGGATGCATTTTTGGTTTCTGAACGTACAATGTGCATCGATTGTTTCGTGTAGGTTTTTTAAATTTGGGTAAAATTTAATAAAGTCATCTGCAACATAACTGTGCTAATGCATTGTCCACGCTTTACGAAATGCAAGATAGATAAATAGTATTCAACATCATGCAATGTTATTCATATGGTATGTATGAATGCTATAAATTAAACCTAAAAAAAGAGAATTATATGATGTAGAAATAAGACATTTTCGAAAGAGAAACGTTTCGTCTGCATACCGTAAAGTTCTTACTTTTCTGATCGCCAGTGACAATGACGTAGTTTTTGTGTTATCATGTTGCAATCGTCTCAAATTTCCACTCATGGAGTCAGCTTTTCGTCAGAATTCCAGCATTTTTTCACTGTTAGAGATTCCGCATCACTGTGTTTAATTCGACTTATATGTGTAAGGAAAATATTCGTCTCCTACCGTGCGGAGAACGGGTAAGCAGCTAGTCTATACTATTAAAATCTGTGCGCGTCTGTCTGTGTGTGTCTGTGTGTGTGTGTGTGTAGCATCATCTCCTCCGAAACGGCTGGGAGTTGAGTTTCAATCGAGGTATCCACTTATTCGGAAAATTTCGAGAAAGAACCTCCGCTAATTTAAATTTCGAAATTCGAATTAGTTTAGGAGATATTGATAAAAAAACCCGTCAAAAACACTAATTTTTGCTCTCCGCAATTCCGCGATTGTAACCCCTGTAGTCAAAAAAGTGAGAAATAAGCATCGAGGTTGCCATGTTTGGCTATTTTATTAAATTATTTAGACTCCTGCAGTAAAAATAAAAGAATAATGATTTTTTTCTGTTTAGATTATTTACAAAGTTATTTTTTAATTAAAATATTGCGTTCATGTTAAATCAGAGCAGGAATTCAATGTTTTTTATGTGTAAAAGAATAAGGGATTGTAGAGATTTCCGAGACTAATATGTATATTTTTTAGTTTGGCGAAAAAAAATGGCTCATTTGGCGATTTTGAGAAAGTAGTACGTTCTACCGATTTGCACAGTTTTGGGCTTGGCGCAAATTACTGAGAGCGTAACGAAATAGTATTTTTAATAACAAGTATAAGTTTTACGGCGCTATACTTCGATTTTTCATATAGAAATAATGCAGTTATTAAGGCGATTTTAAACGATCTATAGAATTTTCACCAAATTAAGTAAACTGATTTAAGTTAGAGGAATTCCGCCAAATTTCAGAAAATTGAAATTCTCGCATTTTGTACATGGTAGTTAACGGTGATTAAAACCCGTTATAGTTAATAATAATTTAAATAACTGCTACTTATAATAATATGCCTGCATTAAATTTTGGCGATGGAACCATATAAATGATAGATAACTATTTCCCATTTTGATTGCTGTTAAATCAATGCTTCGAATGATTCCCTGAAAACAAAAAAATCTCGCAAAATGGTGTATGTTGGCATTTGGCGATCGAAGTACTGTGTAATAAATAATTGATTCTTATTTGTTAAAGCAGCGCTACGGAAGTTTCTTTTACTAAAAGCTGTTAGAAAGGCGTAATTAATACTGTCTAATATATTTTTTGTTTTACTAATTGAAATGCATGTTGATTCCTACTTTAGTACATTTCTTAGCAAAGTTGGCGAAAAATATTGAAATGTAGTGCAACTCTGTACATATTATTAATTCCATTCCACAATTGAGATGAGCCGATGTCACTAGCGTATGCATAGATATTTTTTTTTTTAATTCCGCCAAACAGGGTATTGCGAATTGCCTTTAGTGTCAAGTTTAATTTGTGATTTGAGCTATTTGGCATCGACTGGTGGCGTTATTGACACCAATATGGCAGTTCTAGCAAAGTAAACATAAATAACTCATTTCATGTTCCATTTTTATAGTTTTCGTAGCAACGGAATCCATTGTTGCCACTTAAGTTATTAAATTTAACAATTAAGTGAAACCACTCATTTCTACAGCTTTTAAGACTCGAAAAAGTGAAAACGCATCAAATGTGAAATAAATAGAACTGTAAGAGGCATGCACTTAAAAAATAATCGAAGTTTTCATGTAATTCTATATACCTTTAATTTTATTTCCTTCGCGTGTGGGTGCCATTTTTATGTCAATTTTTGCTGCCTTGCTGGCAGATTATCCGGAGCAGTACACAAGCACTAATGTACATGCTCCTCCGGACATAAACAAGAGCGTATGTCCGGCGCGTATTTGTGTAAACCCCAGGCCGTACACGGGGGGAACAGGGGTCCTCCCCCGAAATCTAAAATTTTGTTAGCAAAACAATAATAATGAAGCGTTTTTGTGAAAAATTGGGCCTTTTCATCTGTTATGAATTTATAAATTTAATTTCTGTACACCCCCCCCCCCTCCAGAAATTTTTTTCAGGGTTGGGCCCATGGTAACCCCACTGCGTTAATCAGAGTTTTCTAGGGTCAGATTTTTTAGAACATTTTTTTTTCAATGGAGATTCTCATCCTGAAGTACATTGATCACTGATACATGAAAAGAAAAATGATCAATTATGCGCTAGCAGGGACGTAGCCAGAAATTTTTCATGGGGGTGTTACGACTACTGCAGCTCACATATATGTATGTATACGCGTGTGTGATAAGGGAGTGAAGAATATACATTTTGTATGGCAAAAAACTCCTCATGGGGGGTTGTGACCCCCTATCCCCTCCTTGGCTACGCCACTGCACACAAGCATAAGTTGTCACGTCATGAAAAACCGTCGTAGATGGTAAACACCGAAGTTTTTTCGAGGGTTATACAGAATTAAAAATTTTGTAAAGTTTACTTTTGATACAGTTCGGATATTTGCCACCAAGGTGAGATGAAATATTACTAAATACGGCAACCTAGAATTTTCTTTTGAATTTGACACTATGCAACTACAGTAGATTCCCTATAACACGGTAGATACGTTCCGTGTTATAGGAATCCGTGTTGTACGGGTCCTGCGCTATACTCCACCTGGAGTGCGGATTGCGCGGAATAATCGCGGCAAAACTTATTTGCACTCCGTAGAAATACAATGATGTTTGGTATTGCCATTCAAAAGTTATGTTAATTACAGGAGCTAAAGCGTCATAATATCAGAACATATGTCTCATTTTACCGTGCTGTACGAGTCTCTTTTAACGTGTTACACGAAAACGATCACAATTTTTTCGCCGTGTTCTACGAATTCGTGTTGTAGACCCGTGTTATGAAGGGGTCTACTGTAAATTGTTAAAAATAAAACATGAAATTAGTTATTTATTTAGAGCGAGTTGACAGTGAGACCAACGTCAGTTTTATGTAACAAGTGTGATACTGCATTAAGAGTTTAGTAAGGGTGATAAACTTTATCGCAGAAGTTACGTCACAAATGTTTTCATTTGAAATGTGACGATTTTCACGAAAACTGTGTGCAATTTTGGCTTATAACGTACGTGGTGCATCTATTATTTCATGTAGGTTTTGTTAATTTAGGTGAAATTCAATAAAGTCATCTGCAAAATAACTGCGCTAATGCATTGTCCACGCTTTAGGAAATGCAAGATAAAATAAAATAGTTGTCAACATCATGTAATTTATTCATCTGGTATATATTAAATGCTATAATTAAGCTTAAAAAACAAAATTATATGATGTAGAAATCAGGCATTTTTCGAAAGAGAGAAGTTTCATTTGCATACCGTAAAGATCTTCTTTTTTGATCGCCAGTGACACTGACGAAGTTTTTGTGTCATCAGGTTGCAATCATCTCAGATTTGCACTCATGACGTCAACTTTTAGTCACGATTCAAGTATTTTTTTCACGTTTTGAGATTCTGTATTACTGGGTTTAATTCGAATTATATGTGTGAGGAAAATATTCGTTTCCCACCGTGCGGAGAACGGGCAAGCAGCTAGTTATACTATTAAAATCTGTGCGCGTCTGTCTGTAACATCATCTCCTCCGAAACGGCTGGGAGTTGAATTTCGATCGAGGTGTCCCCGGATTCGAAAAATTCCGAGGAAGGTCTTCCGCTGAATTAAATTTCGAAATTCGAATTAGTTTAGGAGATATTGATTTAAAAAAAACCCGTCAAAATCGCCAATTTTTGCTCTCCGCAATTCCGCGATTGTAACCCCTGTAGTCAAAAAAAGGAGAAATAAGCATCGAGGTTGCCATGTTTGGCGAATTTAGTACATGATTTAGACTTGAATTAAAAATAAAAGAATAATCATTTATTTCCTGTATAGAATATTTGCTAGGTTATTTTTTAATTAAAATATCGTCTGCGTGGGAAATCAGAGCAGGAATTCAATGTTTTTATATTAAAAGAATAAGGATTTGGAGATTTCCGAAACTAAACCGTATATTTTATAGTTTGGCGAAAAATAAAATGGATGATATGGCATATTTTGAGAAAGTAGTAGGTTCTACCCATGGCTCACTGGGATAAGTACAGGCTGTCCGAAAACCAGTTTCTCCTATGGGATTTTGCGTACAAGAAAAGTGTGGCGTCTTCGCCGATTTGTTGCTGTTACCTAACTGTATATCACTGTTGCCAACTCTGCCGGAGAAAAAGATCTTGGTAAACTGGCAATACCGAAGTATTTCGTAAATCGGAAATGAATGTCCAAATGTCTCAAAGAGCATTAGCAGATAAGCATATTTCAGCAGAACAAGCACGTAAACGCCAAAAAAATTTTACTTTTTTTCTCAGCTTGAAAATATTGTTAGCCATTTGCGGATTCTTTAAATTTTGATTTTAGGCATATTTTCTCCGGAAGAGTTGGCAACAGTGATACAGTTGGGTAACAGCGACAAATCGGCGAAGAAGCGAAAATTTATTCGTACGCAAAAGCGGAGCTTTTCGGACAGCCTGTATTTATCTCAGTGAGCCATGCTTCTACCGATTTGCACAATTTTGGGCGTGGCGCAATTTACTGCGAGCGAACCGAAATAGGTTTAGGTTTGTGTGTGTAGGTTTTATGAGAATACGGCGTTAAACTTTAATTTTCCATGCAGAAATAGTGCAATTATTAAGGCGATTTTAAGCGATCGATCTTTGGAATTTCCCCCAAATTAAGTAAATTGAATTAACTTGGGTGAATGCCACCAAATTTGAAAAGAAATGAAATTCTTGCATTTGGTAAATTAGAATAAATAAAACACGTTATAGTTGATAATTTAAAATACTCCTATGCTACTTTTCAATTAAATGTCTGCATTAATTTTTGGCGATCGAGCCATACACAAATAGCTATTTCCCATTTTGATTGCTGTTAAATCAGTGCTTAGAATGATTCTCTGAAAAAAAGAAAGAAAAAATCTCGCAAAATGGCTTACGCGGATTCCTTCTTTAGTACCTTTCTTAGAAAAATTGGCGATAAATATTCAAATGTAGTGTAACTCAGTGTTTAATAGTGTGTGTTTTTTGCGTTTGTATTGCTAATTCTATGGCACGATTGAGATGAGCCAATGTTACGAGCAGATGGATAGATAATTTTTTTAAATCCCGGCAAACAGGGTATAGTAAAATAGGAATTCTGTATAAATACGAAAATTTTTGGAGATGAAAGAGAATGTTTTTAAGCCTGGTAAATATACCTGGTATTGCTTATAAATTATTGCATTTACTGTGAAGTTTAATTTACGATTCATTTTGGCTATTTGCCATCGACTATCGGCGTTAATTATGCCAATATGGCAGTTCTAGCAAGCATAAATAAATTTCATTTCATGTTCTATTTTTAATATTGCTACAGTTTCCGTAGTTACGGAATCCGTTGTTGCCACTCAAGCTGTTAAATTTAACAATTAAGTGAAAAACAATTATTTCTACTGCTCTTGACTCGAAAAATGAAAACGCATTGGATATGACACAATTAGAACATTACCACAATCACCACGTCAATAACGCAAATTCATTTTCAAGGTCTTTAAGAAATCCTGTATACTATGTCAAAGCCTCAAAGCTTAATTCCTATGTCAAAGCTTAATTCCGATTAGTTCGCAAGAAAATCGATTAATCAGTATAAACTGAAGCAATGAAACTTTGTAACCGTTTTTCTTGAAACAAGGAAAATGCAAATTGACGCCTTTGGTGTAGAAGTGCCGATAGGGAGAGCTACATAAACAGTAACGGTAATGGGGAATGATAATTGAATATGCGCATGCACAAAGATCCAAAAATCAAGAGAGTATGAAAAGTCGGGAATATGAAATGAAAATAAAAAATAAATCAAATGATACGAGATATAAGTAATAATAATACGAGAATGACATTATTACAATCATGTGTACAACAAAGGTCCCAATTGCTTATAATATTCCCCTAGCAATGACTTAGCCCGACCAGTGGCCGAGCGCTTAGCGCTCTGAACTGGGAGACGTAAGGTTTCTGGTTCAAAACAGATCGCGTCCGCCGACCTAACCGTTCGGAGTTTTCCTGTATTCCGTTCGGAAAATAAAACAGTACTCGCAGAATGCATATGTTAGGAAACATATATGGCTGGTTTCCTCCAAAACGTAGCATAAATACCGGTTAAGACCCCTTAGAAAGACACCCTCGGAGGACACACCCACCCCTTGACCTAGATCCCATGCGTTGAGACTAGAAGCAGGATAGTCTCCAGATTTGTAGAGAGTTCAATTGAACGCCCAGCGTTGTGTGCAACTTATAGAAGCAGTTCTACGATACAGGATCCATCGAGAAAAAGCATGGGCAAGGTCATCCGAGAGAAGCTGCTTCTTTTTTGATCGCCAGTGACACTGACGTAGTTTTTGTGCAATCCTGTTGCAGTCATCTCCGATTTGCACTCATGGCGTCAACGTTTCATCACGATTTAAATAATTTTTTACTTTTATAGATTCCGCATCAATGGGTTTAATTCTAATTATATGTGTCTGGAAAATGTTCTTTTCCCACCGTGCGGAGAACGAGTACCCCGCTAGTATATATTTAAAATCTGAGGTGGACAATCTTGTCAACGAATTCTCACCTTCTTACATATAGTTGAACTTCTAAGTCAAGACGCTGAGACTACAACAAAAAGCGAAAAGTACTTAGAGAAACACTGATTTCATGATAAATAACGGGTGTACAAAAAGTCCCTGACACATTAAAAAATTATATATAAAATCAACTAATTGGGTTAAGAGATTGGGTACCAAAATGCTTCCTATGATGGAAAGTTTTGTTTATTCAAATAAAAAATAGTTCCAAATTTCACCCATAGATGGCACTGTAGAAACAGTAAAAACAAAACTCACCATTAAATATTCAGCATTTTTATTTTGTGAAGCATATATAGGCATAATCAGCTACCATACTTCAATATGTGCACCTGATGTAGCTCTAACCACATCCAAACGGTATTCAATTTTACCCACGGATTTGGTAGCATTGCATGTGGTTTTGATTGAATTACCTGTGTGATTCGCCTCTTTGTTTCTTCGATATCAGCCACAGGAGAGGAGTAAACTTTATCCTTCACATACCCCCCCACCACAGGAAGAAATCCAGAGGGGTTAAGTCTCAAATGAAATACGCATTTATACTTAATGCAAGGTCAAGCAGCGCCATCTATGGGTGAAATCTGTAACTATTTTTTTATTTGCTTAAACAAAGCTTTCCATCATAGGAAACATTTTGGCTCAAACCGCAATCTCGTAACCCAATCAGTTGATTTTATATTTAATTTTGAAAAGGGACTTTTTGTTCACCCTGTATATCGGAGAATATTTTGCCGGATTTGTCAGAGATGGAGCAAGTATCATGCTCGGGTGTTGTACAGCGTTTGTTTTAGAAATTTCCACAGTAGTTTGGCATTGCTTAAATCATCGTCTGAAACTTGAAGCTGGGGAAGCAATCAGCAAATGTTCATGAAGTCAGACATTTTCAAATATTCATGGACAAACTTTAATCTTTGTACGATTAATCTCCTAATAGTCCGTGAGCCAGCTGGCATTTTTGAAGACCATTAAGAAAAAATCAGAAATCTCATCCTATAGTTCATTTAGTTATACATATAATAGAAGTGACCGTCGTCAGCTGGCGCATTTCCGGTGGGTGCAGTCACCCCAGCCACCCAAACATGTAAAATAAATAAAAAATAATAATTATAATAAAAACACGATTAAAACGTAAATCTGTAAAATTGCTAGCAAAAAATAAGTTAAAAAAATTGAAAAAAAGACATCAAAATACGCATAAAAGTAATTAAACTCATAGCATGAAAACTGACCACCGCACATCCGTGATTCTTTGTTTGCAAAACCAGTGCCATCTAGGGAACTTGTGATAAAATCAGTCTGGATAATTTATATTTTTAAATAATAATAAAAAAAACTAATTCGGATCTTTGCACCGTGCGAATCTTTATCCCCGACTACCCTAACTTGTAGGGGATAGGGGTCTGAAACGTTCTTTTCAGGAATCCCGCGTGATCTCAAAGAAGGAAAAAAGTACCCATAAAATTCTTGCTGTAAAATGCAAAACTAAAACCTAAAAAGCGATTTTAGAACATTTCAAATATAATTATCCAAGGACGGTCAGTTGAAAAAAGAGCGCGGGTGTATATTTTTCTTGATTTGTAAAAAGAAAAAATAAAAAAAAAAAAATAAAAAAATAAAATAAAATATTATCTCTAAAATTGTTGTTTTAAATTTCCCAAATATGAGTCCTTTGCTTAGACATAGCTTGTTTGTACTTCTATAATCGTTGAAAATTTATTTGTTTGATTTTTGTTATAAAAAAAGAAAATACTTTCCGGTACATGTAATATTAAGCAGGATTTTATTTTAACCGATATTCCACTAAGCAGGTTGGAGTGTATTTCCATAAAGCATCAACGAACAACAATGCTATTGAATGGAAATTTTAATGAGCAGCTCCAGCCAACAAATTTGCATCCAATATCTCGGAAACTTTGATTATTTAACGCGGAATCTTAATTATACACTACTGTAAAATTTAGAATACCAGAACTCCCTATTTCTCCCAGAAAAACAACATTATTTTATTGTAAAATTCATTTGGTAAATTAATCAGTAAAATAGAAGCACATTTACTGAAACTGCTTATTGAAACAGGCAACTATAATTCAAAATATTTTTAAAAATATAGTAAAGCCTATAAATATCTTAATTCCCATCAAAATACCCTATAGATGAAAAAAAAAGAAGTGATTAATGTAATGTTCCATATCGAACATTAAAGTAATAGTTCCATCAAACCTTTTCTCTCCCTCCCCTCCCTCCTCGATGCAATCTATAGAGAATGGGGTTCCTCATAGCGCTTGCTCTAGATTTATGGGTACTGATACCATGTCTCATTATAATGACGGCAGTTCGTCATTTATTGCCGGTCTGAGACCACAATTTTTAGCAACCGGATCCAAAGATTGGTAGGAGATATCTGGAATTGTATATTTTTCGCAAGCATTTTTATCGTAGATTACGTTCTTCATAACGTAATCTACGTATAACCTCTTCATTCCAGAGGTTCACATATGTATAGGCCTTTCAGTGTCCACCGTAAAAAAGATTCTTTAACCCTTTAACGCGCAGTGTTGCCGCTCTGGCAACACCAAACTCTGACGTTTTGACTGTTGCCAGTCACGAAGAATAGATTTGATTTCTATAAAAATAGTTGCGGGTGACAGAGCTCCACGAGAATCCTTTACTGTTTAGCACGTCATTTCCCGTCAAAAAAAATGGTCACTATTCTTTTTAACAGCACTGACATCTGCCGAAAAATGGAAGAACGCGAGACACAGCTGGATAGATTGTTCAATCCTGAAAAAAGGGCAGCCGTTGCCATCGCTCAACTTAACTAAAGATAGAGGACGATCGAAACGTTCATCGCGTGCCACAGATCTAGAGACCCTTTTTTGACGATGAACGTTTCGATCGTCCGTCATCTTGCTGGTAGTTAAGTTGAGCGATGGCAACGGCTGCCCTTTTTTCAGCATTGGGAAAGGGTTGCGCCTCAAAGGGTTAAAAGTAAACTGTCTTCGAAGTAAGTTAAAATCAATCTCGTACTGTCGTATGTAGTGTCAACTGCTTGGAAGTACGACGGGCAAGAGAAATAGAGAGAGAAAGCTTAGCCAGTGACTTTGAAGGGAGCGAGGCTTAAGGTGTTAAGGAATTTTGCTACAGGAAACACTAGGACAGATAAACATATCGTTAGTAAACTTTTTAGAACGACTGTATATAAATTTATTTAGTACATATAACCAGTGGCGGCTCCCCCCTTTGAGCGCAAGCGCACGTGAACCCCCCCAACGGGAAAACTAAAGATTAAACACATTAACAAATTAAATTTAAAATAAATATTAAGTACACTTCCAGATTTTTGTGAATTGAAAACGTGTTTTACTCTCTCTCCCGTGAATCCACTATTATTAAATAGGCTTATTATAGCTAACGCACTGTAGTGTAGGTTACTACACAATCTTTAATCAATCGCATCAGTGGACGGAAAATTTCTCAAGACGTACGGCGCTGCTGATATCATTCCGTTCGCACATTTTCAATGTGCACACATGGCCATATTTTGCGCTATCTCTGCCGGATTTTCCCTTGGTTTGTTTCGTTCCGTTAGTTAGTTAATTTTTATTTCATTTTCTTATTTTTTTTACTTCTCTCAATTTTCATTAAATTATTCTATTTTATTTTTTTTTACAAACTAGTATAAATAATTAAGATGGGAGTAAAAGAATTGTTTTGGAGCTAAAGCAATGACAGTTTTCAATATTATCCTTAAAAAAATTGAAATAAAATGAACAAAGACAACATCTTTGCTAAAACGTATCTTGGTGAAGAAATGTAAGACAAAATATTACTTTTTACTTTCCGAACATGTACCATGTAAGGAAAGTATTGTAATCATGAAAAAATTCGACTTCGAGATTTGGGTGTCTTGACACGTTTTGAGGGCTTCTGAATCCATTTATGCTATTTTTACGAGATGTATGTATGTATGTGTGTGTGTGTGTGTGTGTGTGTGTGTGTGTGTGTGTGTGTGTGTGTGTGTGTGTGTGTATGTGTGTTTGTGTGTATGTGAGTGAACACGATAGCTCCTGAACGGAGCATTCGATTGAGCTCAAATTGGATATATATGTTATAAACCACCGTCGCAAGACCGGTATTGATTTTGGTGTGTATAGGACTTACAGTTTTTCTACAGGGCTACGACAAAGATTTCTTTTACATTATGGCCTATGGGGGGGAATTTCTTGAAAGTGCGCTAGCGTTTAAACGGTAGATTCGATTGAGCTCAAATTCGGTATACATCTTATAAACCACCATCCTAAGACCGGTATCGATTTTGGTGTGTATAGGACTTATAGTTCTCCTAAAGGGCTACGACAAAACTTTCTTTTATGTTATGGCATAATGGCATATGGGGAGAAATTCTTGAAAGTGCGCAAGCGTTTAAACGGTGCATTCGATTGAGTTTCAATTTGGTATATATGTTTGAATTATTCATCGATTAAAATTTATTTAAGTGCTTGGTAATGATCTTAATCGTAAGTGTTCGGAAAGTCGAGTGGAGTCACTCCAGATTTTTTTCTTTCAGAGAGAGAGAGAGAGAGTTGAGAGAGTTGCGTGCATTATTTTCCCTTAACTGCTGAAAACGCAAATATATTTTAATTTGTAAGATGCGTCGTATCTGCCTATTTAATTTTCGAAATTTGTTTTGTGAACCTCCATTTAAATAACCCACGAACCACCACTGCATATAACTTTAAATAAGTAAGATGGAACATACTGATACGTATATCAGCGCGCATCTACAGTTATCAGGAATGTAGTATTTACGACCTTTCATCTCGAGACAACGTTTCCACTCGATAAACTTTATCCATTTTTCAGTATCCAGCGACTCTAGTAGCACTTTTTTTAAAATTTTTTTATTAAAGGCTTCCGATAACTTTCGGAAATGGAACCATCAGCAGAACCAGTTCATGCAATATATATGATAATGAAGCTAAAACCCTCCATCGAGTTATTTCGGATTTAGAGTACGCGAGGATAAAAAGTTCGAGGAAATAATTTCATTCCAAGTTTGAAGAATGAGAAGATTTTGATGCAGTATCAGAACGGAAAGAGAGATGACTATAAGAACTTTATGCGTGACTGCAAGGTTTTATATTTTTAAATTTCATTCCGATGTTAAGTTTTTTCATCGGCTTGTTTGAAACCCTTTCTAACAAATTTGAAAAGTGTTTACGATTTCGATTTGTCTGTCAATCTGTCACATGTCTCTGCTATAACTGCTGTACGTGAGGTCGAAATTTCTGGTGCTACGAGCTGTCGCATGTAACCCTAAAGAGTGATGCGTCTAGGATTAACCCTTTAAGGCGCAGTGGTCCCGCTCTGGGAACACCCAACTCTGACGTTTTGACTGTTGCCAGTCACGAAGAATAGATTGGATTTCTATAAAAATAGCTGCGGGTGACATAGCTCCATGAGAATCCTTTACTTTTTAGCACGTCATTTTCCGTAAAAAGATTTGTCACGATTATTTTTAACAGCAATGACATCTGCTGAAAAATGGGGTGCGAGGAACAGCTGGATAAAAGGTCCAATGCTGAAAAAAGGACATCCGTTGCCATCGCTCGACTTAACTACCAGCAAGATAGCGGACGATCGAAATGTTCACCGCGTGCCACAGATCTAGAGACCCTTTTTTGACGCAGCTGGCTGTGCGCGCACATTAAGTTAAGTTTAGTTAAGTTCATATTAAGTTTTTATTTAGGTGCTAAGTTTTTATTTAAGTTCATATTTAGTGTTTATTAGCTGTGCGGCGCACAGCCAGCTGTCGTCAAAAAAGGGTCTCTAGATCTGTGACATGCGATGAACGTTTCGATCGTCCGCCATCTTGCTGGTAGTTAAGTCGAGCGATGGCAACGGATGTCCTTTTTTCAGCATTGGGAAAGGGTCGCGCCTCAAAGGGTTTAACAGTTTGTTTTTATTGAGTTAGCCAAAAATTTTTCAGTAGATTAGATGTACCTGAAAATATTACCGTGTTTTTTTTTTTTTTTTTTTTTTTTTTTTAATACAAAAACTTATATATATGAATTTTAGAAAGTTTTAGATTACAAGCAAGTAGCCAAACGGAAAGCTCTTGGTGCAGTGTATACGGAGACAGCATCCACTACATGTTTGTCTGCCTACTCACCTCAGCATGCCATCTCAAAAGACCAGCATCTAGCAACCCTAAGAAGACAACAAGAAAGAAACTGTGTAAAAATTTATGAACCTTTCACGGAATAGAGCCAGTTACTCTGACCATCCAAGCAGTCATCACTTTGTAATCAACTTTTGTAAATGTAAACTTTGCAGTAAAGGGACATCTGCAAGCCACCACTCCTGCGTGAGGTAAATTTAGCCGGCTTGCTCGCATAAGTTCCTTCCCCCCCCCCTCAGTTTGTTTTTTTAACCCTTTAACGCGCAGTGTTCCCGCTCTGGGAACACCAAACTCTGATGTTTTGACTGTTGCCAGTCACGAAGAATAGATTGGATTTCTATAAAAATAGTTGCGGGTGACATAGCTCCACGAGAATCCTTTACTTTTTAGCACGTCATTTCCCGTAAAAAAATGCTCACGATTCTTTTTAACAGCATTGACATCTTCTGAAAAATGGAAGAATGCAAGAACAGCTGGATAGATTGACCAATGCTGAAGAAAGGGTAGCCGTTGCCATCGCTCGACTTAACTACCAGCAAGATGGCGGACGATCGAAACGTTCATCGCGTGCCACATATCGCGAGACCCTTTTTTGACGACAGCTGGCTGTGCCGCACAGGCAGCTGCGTCGGAAAAGGGTCTCCAGATCTGTGGCACGCGATGAACGTTTCGATCGTCCGCCATCTTGCTGGTAGTTAAGTCGAGCGATGGCAACGGCTGCCTTTTTTTAAGCATTGGGAAAGGGTTGCGCCTCAAAGGGTTGACAAACTCCGCAGCTGCCGTAAAAGACTTTAAGGTCAGTTGCGCCAACCAAGCCGGCTCCTGTGGCTTCAAAATCAAATTAAAAACAAGCTACTGCTAAGCAATAAAAACAGAATTTAAAAAATTATGTGTTTTCTTTCTTTTAATTTAAAGTGAAAAAAGGGAGGATGGACGCCTACCCTCCTAGGAAGGCGAATTTCAAAATATACTGAAGTGGATTTTTAGGTGTACGTGCATTTTACGTTTTGCAGTTACAGTTTTATGGATTCTTTTCTCTTAGATAGGAAGGTAAATGTGAAAAGAACGTTTTGGCCACTTAATCTCTGCGAGTTACAAATTTTGAAAAATCCTCTCTTATAACCTAATCCTCATATATATGCCTAAACTCCTGAGCCTCACAAACTTGCCAAATTTCCTATTTTTTTATTCTGGAGCTTTCGCTAGCAAAATTTCAATTACTATGTGAAACATTTCATTGAATCAAATTTCATATTGCCATCCCAAAATCGACATTACTTTCCAGACCTTCTAACACTAAGGCCACGTTTTAAAGTAACATTTTTCAGGTGTTAGTCTATTTTAAATGGAACGGAATTCATACATGTCATCAGTTTGTAAAAAAATCGAAAAAAATGTACGTACCATTCATTGATTTTTTTTTCTATAGGACAGATAAAAAAAAAAAAGGTGGGCATAGAGTATGAAAATTTGTGTAACTGGTATGTGGATCATTCCATGTTAAATCAACAAATGGGTTGTGCTGCACCATTTTTGATTTTCATAAGATTTTGTAGGTAATATATACATGTCTTGTGTATCACAAAACAGTTTTTTTTTATTTCTTAATAATTGTTCTTCAGATATAGCCATTTGTTTAGTCCGCTGATGTGCAAAAGTCACCGTTTTAGACTCATTTTCTGGTGAAGCTGTCGATTTTTTAGCAGGAATTAGGACTTAGTGGAAAGCTTAAAGATCGGACATTTAAATGGGCAAAGTAAAGCAAATTTATGTTAAGACTAAATACAGTTTTTGGACATCAAATAGTCGTTCACAAACTTTTTTTTTTGGCATTAAAAAATAATGAAGGATTTTCAGTAACAAACCAATTTTTTTTCTTGTTACACTTATTTATCAATATTATATGCAGAAGAAAAATAGAACTGTTGCTGGTGGTTCTTCATCCTGATAAAATTGCTTAAACTTCCAAAAAATTGAAAAATGTGCTTTTTCACCCTGCAAAAATGTCATGTGGGACATGTGATGAAAATCTCAAAATGATAGGGCACGAAGTACCCTGTCATTTTGAGATATGTAGAACTATACTGTACTTTAGTATAGTTCTATATATCTCAAGTATACTGTAAAACAGTAACAACTGTTACTGTACAACAACTGTTACTGTTACAACAACTGTTACTGCGCGTTACTGTAAACTAGTAACAAAAAGAATTGCAATTACTGTGTAAAATATTTCATTGAATTCAATTAAATTGAAATATATTTACAAGATGTAATCTGACCTTAAAAAATAGTTATTAGGTTTTTCTTTATTATTTTTCAGCGTCGGCAGAAGCTCATTTCTGTATGAAGGTATGTTATAACTTCTCCCAGTTGCTGTCAAGTACTGAAGGACAACTGAGGTCACGTCACTGATGGACAACTGAGAATGTCGCGAATTTGACATTATGAGTTAAAAAATTAGTTAGAAATCTAATTAGGTTAAAAGGCTTTGGCGTAAAAATTTACTTAACTCAAAACATTCCGTTTACTGCGCGAGCTGCCCTTGGCGATTTTTGAGCACAATGGCTTTTCAAGCAACCATAATAACGAAAGAAAACGCATTTTTTAAAATCATCGGAAATTCCAAAGTCGCCGTAAGGTGGAAAATACTAATTAGCATTATACATAATATTCGTTACTAGTTTAACTACGGTCGCCGTATGTATTCCCAAAAATCGCCAAATTTTGATGACTTTTGGCGATATATAGATATTAGATATACTTTTTTATGGCTGAATTCTAGCAACTTGGCAAGCTCTTGCTCGAAAGTTACATTCATTAGCAAAATAGCTCCGAAAAATGTTTGAAATACCGATTAGCTAGGAATAACTACAACATCTCAAATTAACTTTTATAAGCTCTGTTGGAAGTGAGAGTAAAATGAGCAAAATAAGTATAAAATAAATCGGTTTTTCCCATCATGTCGTGTATAATGAATTAATGCTATAACTTAAACCTAAGAAACAGTATGATTTAGAAATTAGATATTTTGAAAGTGAGGAGTTTTCGCTGTAAACCGTCAGTTTTTCTTTTATTTTCTTTTACGACACTGAAGTACTTTTTTTTATGTCACGTAAGAAACATTTTCGTTTCCTACCGTGCGGAGAACGGGCACTCAGCTAGTTATGTAATAAAAGTACTATTCGATCTATCTCAATAGAAAAGATGCTTTTCATGAATGGCCAAAGTATCAATTTCAAAAATATTAGTTTGTTACATTAATTTATCTCCTTTCTCAACCGTAAAAAAAACTCAGAAAATTATCTAAAATCCCAAAAAGTCCAAAGTTCACAATCGAGGAGGTCCGAGAATCCAGAGGTTTCTGGATTTCCGACTTTTTTACTAATTCGAAATGGGACTTACTTTATCCCGTCCCACTTTCTTAATTTTCCCACCTATGAAAAACTAGCCGGACTACAAAATGAACTACAATGAACTACCTGCTTAGTGAAATATTTTACTTGCCACGAAATTTTATTCTAATAAGTGGGATATCCCATTACCCGGTATCCCACTAACTAATTATTACGGTTTCGTACATTGAAATTTTCTTACAGTAAGTGGGGTATTCTTTTAACCGATATCCACAGCCAACATTAGACGAAAATTTATTCCAATAAACGGAATGTTCCATTATCCGGGATCACATTGACTAATTATTACGGTTTGGTACATTGAAAATTTCTTACAGTAAGTGGGGTTATTCCTTTAACCGATATCCATAGCCAACATTAGATGAAAATTTATTCCAATAAACGTAATGTTCGATTATCCGGGATCACATTGACTAATTATTGCGGTTTGGTATATTGAAAGTTTGTTAAAATAAGCGAGAGTTTAAATTATCAGGTATCATATTGACAAATTACGCACACGGAAAATTTATTAAAATAAGCGGGATATTCTTTTAACCGATATTCCACTAAGAGGGTTCAACGGTAGTTAATAAAACTGTATTCCTCCATGGTACATCATATGTCTGACTCGAAAAGTAAAGACAAAACAAAACAAACAAACAAAAAAAAAATAAATAAAAAACCCCAAAATAAAGTACTCGAAACCTGCACAATAAATAGACTTCAGCCACGCTTGTTTCAGTCTCCAGACATGAGCCTCCCATTAGACGAACCGTGTTAGAAATGCACAAAGTTTGTTGCCAACTTTTTAAATATTATAGACACATTTATCAATGTCAGTCAGCTATCTGCGCCGAATACGCCCTTTTAGACTAGACTATAGTACATATTTCTTATTCCCCGCACATCCCCCCCCCTCCTATATCTGAAACGTAAGATATTTATTTCTTACTAAAGAACTGGTACATGGCTTTTTGATATGGTGTATGTACAGTTATTTTTTCCTTTTGTTCGCTGATAGATTTATTTATTGAAAATTTTAACAAATGCTGTTTCTTGGTAAAGCGCAGTTTTTTGTATTTGTCTTATACTTTTAGAAACAGGATTGACGTATAGTTAGTTTCCTTTTTTACGAATAGAATATTTTATTTAATATAAGAAAAGAAAAATATGTGCAATTTTTTATATTTAACAAGAAGTACACTAAGTATCGTATTCAATTAACTATTCTTTTGTCCACAATAATTTGCAATTTCCACCAAAAGAGACAAAAATGATGTTTATATATAGGTTCTTAAAAAAAACCTCTTTAATAAATTTCCTGACAAATACCTGAGGTCTGCGCTGCGCTTAAAGTAACACTTTTGCTCACAATAATTTGCATTCATTCCCCATCCCTGCAAAAAAGGCCAAAATGATGTCAAAGTCCCTAAAAATCCGATTAAAAAATTTTCCGTTTACCGCGTGGAACAAACACCAATGCCTAAGGTCTTTGCTGCAACTCTGACCAATGACCAAGCTGTTACAAGCCATCCAAAAACAAAAAAAATATGACATGCTGACAAAAATATAATTTTATTGGTTCATGACACAGGCTTGATTGCGTCATTTCACGAAAGTTTTGGATCATCCACTAAACAGCCCAGATTTTTTTTTTTTTTTTTTTCTAATGACCAAGTCAGAGGTCTACTAAAGGCTTGACCACAACGAGAGCAACAGATGTTGTTCACTCCGTTATGTGGGAGCCTATTAGGCGTAAAAACGCTGCCCCCTATGAGTGGTCTCCTAATTTTGATCCAATTCCAGGTGAGAGATCTATCACCTGAAATCGGCACACCCAAAGGTATGGTTCGGTTATGGAGGACTAGAGGTCTGCGCCGCCGCGCCACGCCGCCGCCGCCGAGGTCTAGGCCGGCGCGCCGACAAAGAAAGCCGATTGTATGCCGCAGCGTACAATCGGATTCAAAACTTAAAAAAAAAAAATGTAACTAAATTTTCAACTTTCCAGTTGAGAACATCAAATTAAAAAAATTTTAGAAAAATTAAATTTCTCAATATTGACTTGAAAAAAAATAGCATATAAAGTTAAAAGATGACTTGATTGTTTGAAACGCAAGTTGCATTTCTATCATTAGTGGGAAACTGGGAAAGAATCATAAAAATAGCCATTTTCATAAATTTTTACAGAGCTATCTTGATCCCCGCCCTTCAAACTTAATTCATATCTTTATTTAAATTTAAAAATAAATCTTTCATTAATTATTAATATTTCACTTATTATTTAAGCCATTGGTCCACAACCCCCGGGCCACGGACCGGTCCCGGTCCTCGGATCAAATAGTACCGGGCCGCCAAGGAACATTAAATTCTTTGGATTTTATTTACTTTGGTGTATTTCTCTCGGGTTTTGCGACTTTGTCGTGTTTGTATTGATTTATACCTTTGTAACAGAAGAAATGTTGTAATTCTTTTAACGTTTCTCTTTTCCTTTTGTTGTTTATTAAAGATTTCAAGATCATGAATTTAAATTACAGTCATAAAATAGAGAATAAATGTTCTTTCCTTAAAACTATTCCAGTCAACAACTCTGCCGGTTGAAATGCTTACATCACTTTATATTCATTTTGTGTGTGCGTGTGACTGTATTTTATTTTGGAGGCATGTTTAAATACAATTAAATTAAAGTTATTAAATCAAACCAATGTAAATTAGAAACATTCAACGCCCTCGCCCTCGCACCCTCAGCGGGCCGCGGTAAAATTATTATCAAACGTTGACCGGTTCGTGGCAATAAAAAGGTTGGAGAGCACAGATTTAAGCTACCCATCACTATATCATAGCTGCCAACCGTTCCGATTTTATCGGAACATTTTCCACCACTATTTTTAAAATTTTTTATTTTAAATTAAAAATATGAACTTGTTTTAAGGTAGAATGGAAAGGAAAAATTAGTGGTGGGTAGGGGGTCGAAATTTGCAGTCGCCCACTTTCCCGGGACAATTAGATTTTAAAATGGGCGAGTAAAACTACTGTTTTCTGGAAATGCCTGTCATCTTTGGAATAATACAATAGGAGAGGTGAAGCGACAGGCGGAGCTATTTATGTAACCTATCTATTTTAAGATATGTTCGATTTAAATTAATATTTTTATAAGAAGAACTCTTAAGAAATACTGGTGTTGGAATGTAAAATTGACAATGTATAATAACACAAACATATAATAACACATTTCAAATGAAAAACAAATCTACTAAATTTAAAACTCATGATAAAGGTGTATGAAAAACTTAAAATGATGATTTCTTTTTAAATAAAATATATTGGAAATGTTAATGTCCATATTTTTATGGTAAGAGTATAAAATAATCTAATGTATTCAGAATCAGCTGTTAATTTAGAATGAGTTTTAGCTAAATTTAGTAGCTTTATTTTCTTATTTAAAATTTATAGACTTCTGCAACTAAATCTTTTGACCTTCTTAAGTTGAGAAATTATTTTATGTTTACATATTTCATTTTTTTAAAAAAAGGTGGAGAGGGCTTGAATTGAAAACAAACTGTTTTTAAATTACAGTCATTAGTTGTTTTAGAATTTTTTAAAGCGATCTAGAGGAGGAAAACATATGAAACATCCATAAATGGTATTTATCAATAATGTGTTATACAGTTTTTATCAATTTTACATTCTGACACCAGTATTTGTTAAGAGTTCTTGTTATAAAAAATATTAATTTAAATCGTCCACATCTCCGTATAGGTAGGCAACGTAAGTAGCGCCACCTATCGTTTCACCTCTCTCATTGCATTGTTCTAAAGATGACAGGCAGTGATTCTAGAAGGCGGTGGTAAAACAAAAAATTCAGCTGTCCCTCGGGCAACCAAGAAAAGCAACTATTCTCAATTTTATTCCTTAACTTGAAAATGCAGTTTCCTATTCCTATTTTAATTCTGAACTTCTTTCTATTTCTATTTTCATTTTCGAACAGTAATGGCAATTTTATGAATAAACGTTTGTCAACTTACTTTCATTGTAACGGCCGCATTTCTTAAAAAATTTTGTGTAGCGAAATTTTTATGGGCAAGAAACTTCATTTGTGGGCAACCAAAAAAATTTCAGTGATTGACCAATGGACAACCAAAAAAATCACAAGATTTTACCCTTGGTGGGGGGAAATGTTCCAATAAAAACGGAATGGTTGGCAGCTATGCTAATTCCATTTTTGAAACCAATGTAAAAGTTTGTCAGAAGTCATTACTCAGAAATGCTCACAACTGCGAACACAGGGAAAATTGTATACAATTTCCCCCCAGACCCGTTTAAATGACTAATATCCTTTAATTAACGCATTAGAAGGCAAAATATGCAGAAAACGAATTTAAACTATGGCTGGATTTGAATTCGGTCTGTGAAAGGTTAACACTAGTAACTTGTAAAGATACCATCTAAATGTTTTGAGTCAATGGCGTAATTTGATTGCTTTAAAAACTGCTTAAACATTGCTTTATACCTCAAAAGAACATTATAGGCTTGGAATGGTTCATGAGAAGGTTGTGGAGAAAAAAAAACGCTTTAAAGCAAATGTATCTATTGTACACTGACAGCTAAATGTATCGTGAATGTGCTATAAGAGCAATATAAACCTATCCGAGCAATATAAACCTATTTGATAAAATCTATTGTTTCAGTTTTGCAGTAGAAATGTTTTAAAAGTGCACCGAACTGCAGCCAGTGGAGCCCCACCACTGGCCGAGCGCATGGTGCTCTGAACTGGGAGACGGAAGGTGCCTGGTTAAAATCCAAGTCATGTCCGTCGACCTAACCGTTCGGACTTTTCCGTCATTTCCCCCTAAATGCTTGTTAGGACACCTTAGAAAGACCCCCACGGAGAGCCCTCCACACCTCGGCCTAGAGCCCACATGTAGCTAATTGGCCGTAATCCCACAACAGAAAATCACACTCAAGACTAGTTTTCATAGTCTTAAAAAATCTTTTAATGTCAATTTATACATAGGTGTGTGTGTGTGTGAGTGTGTGTGTTTGTACGCATACGCCCATTTTTATTATGCTCTTTTTCAACAAAAATTTCACGCCGCGGCGCGCCGCCACCGCCGTGTTTTTGAGGTCGGTCCGCCGCCGCCGCGATTTGAGTGCGGCGCAGACCTCTATGGAGGACATTTTTGTTTGCACTATTTCCTGGGTGTCCGAAACTAAACAATCCTGTTTTAGAGTTTTCTGCGGACAAAAATATTGTTGAGAAAGTTATGAAAATTTAAGTAGGACGTAATGAAGGTATGGGAATTCGTTTGAGGGAATAAAAAAAAAAAAATAGATCAAATGTTTGCCACCAGGAGGCGTTTTTTTCAATGAATTAGACATTTAGCATACATTTATGGAATTTTACTAATATTATTACAGCAAAACATGTTCAAAATGACGGCCATCATTGTCAGTTACAATCTGGAATCTTATAAGAGAGCATGTTCCACAGCTGACCGCAGTGTGTTCTGGGAAATGTTACGAACATCTTGTAAAATGTTGTCTTTAAGATCAGGCAAAGATTTCTTGGATTATCACGACTCACCAAATGTTTCTAACAACTCCAAAGCTGAAAGATGGTGAAATCTAAAAAAAAAACATCAGTCGAAAATGTGCAGTTCATTAAAAGACGCTCCCTGGTGACGAACATTTGAACCATATTTTTTTTTCATTCGCTTAATTCTTATACTTTTATTAAGTCCTACACAAAAGTTCATAACTTTCTCAACAATATTTTCGTTTATAGACAACTTTAAAATAGGGTCTTTTATTTTCGGACATCCGATACATAAGTATAAAAGTTATATTGGATTTAATTTTATATGAATATTAAAAAGCAATGCGCAGTCTTGCGTAATATATATTTGAAAATCTTTATTTAAAAAATCAGACAAAACTTTTTATTTTTAAAAAAAGTAGTAGAGATTTTTAAAAAATCAATTTTTAATTTTTTTCTTAAATTTCAGTTAAAAATATTTATTTTTTCAAAATATACTTTTAGTTGAATATTGATATGCATTCCGTTCATCATTTACACCATATTTTTTAAAATGAAAAAAAAATTGAAAATGTAAACTGTGTCTCCTTAAAAGACATTACCTTAGCCTTTTAACGCACGTTGTCCTCCCCTAAGGGCATAAATGTGACATTTTGAGTGTTTGGATTGAAGAAGATAAAATCAGATTTAATAAACTACTGAAAGAGGGCATAGTTAAACGAGAATCCTTTTCTATTTAGCAAATAATTTTCCATAAATATTATATTATTTGTAAAATTGATGCCAGAATTATTTTTCATTACCAGCATCTGGCGGGAACTGGCGAATGTGATGGAAATATACATCCATATAGGTGAAACACTAGATAGACTGCCAAATGCCTAAAAAGTGCAGCCGTTGTCATCGCTCGATTAGACTACCAGCAACATGGCGGTGGATCGAATCCGAATCGCCCATCGAGTGTGCCACACAGCGCTCAAAAACATTTTTTGGCACAGCTGGCTGTGCAGCACCGCACAGCCAGCTGTGTCAAAAAATGTTCTTTAGCTCTGTCCTGGCAGTTAAATCGATGTTGCTGGTAGTTAAATCGATCGATGGCAACGGTGCCTTTTTTTCGGCATTGAGGAATGGTGTGCTTCACTCAGTTATAATACTTCAATTATAACCCGTATTATATTGCTTAGGATGTTTCAAAAGTATGGCTTCAGTAATTTATTATTTTCATTGAATTTTTTTTTGTGTTTTTGTACTAGAAATAAGAATCTTAAAGGAAATAAATAAATGAAAAAGGACGACAACATACTTCTCCATAAAATACAGGATAACAATCAAAAGATTACAAAAGTATAAAACTATATATATTGTTTGTGGGCGGAGCACATGAAATATCTCTTGACAGTGATAAATGTGCCTTTTGTGATCGGAACAGCTACATATTCTTGATTGTCTCAAATTTTTGTGAATGGTGTAAAAAGACCATCATCAAGGAACTTTCAGACTTACGTAGTACATTATTTTTTTATATCACATTCGAAGATTGTTTCTGAAATTTTTTTTCTCAAAGACGAGACATTTTTGTCGATAATTTTAGTTTACGAAACACTCTGAGAAGTTTTTATTGAAAATGGGACATAATCATACGGTTTGCGGTACGTTATGTGACCGATTTAAAAAAAAATCTCAGTTATTTTTCACTTTATTATTCTTACTATTATTTATGTAACACACTCAAAAACGTATTCGTATAAGAATGATTTATTTCATTTTTGTCGCTAATGAATGTAAGAATTCAGGTAAAAAAAAAAATAAATAAAAATAACAAAATAAATAAACACCCAACTTTGAAAAAAATTTAAGAAAAATTATGATTCTTTTTATTTGTTAGCTTTGGTTTAGACAAGAGTACACCAGGGCTATCTGCCTGAGGGAGATGCTTTGGGTGGAGGACTTTCTAAAAGATTCTAAGGCGTATTCACGTTGCATGTGGAGGAAAGCTTTATTATTATAAACGTGGCTCACTTTGGAGACCTAATGACTGCGTGGCTCTACCCAGCTGTTGCTGTCGTTTTAGGAACTTTAATTTTTGGACTCGTGTGCTTGATTTCAAGAATCCACTTAATTATCCTCATCTATTAAAGTGGAGAGCGCAGCGACAGTTTCTACTGGCACAGAGAAAGGAAATTCAGAAAATAATGGTTTTTCCAGAGAATGCACTTGACTAAAATTGATTGTTAATAGGACTGATTATAAAGTAGGCATTACACGTTGATTGCAAGATTGACAGTTAAATTGATTATTAAAAGGTAAATGTGGGGTCGACGCTCCCGACACCACATTGCTATATGTGGTGTCGGAAGCGTCGGTGGTTCACTCGTGATCGACGCTCCCGACACCACAGCGACACCGACAGCGACAGCTGAGCAGAGCCACGCAGTCATAAGGTCACCAAAGTGAATCATGTTTATAATAATAATGTTTTTCTCCTCATGCAACGTGAATACGCGTCATGTGGTGTCATAATGGTTCGTCCAGAGAATGACAGTTGACTAAAATTGATTGTTAATGGGACTGATTGCAAAGGAGGCATTACACATTGATTACAAGATTGACAGTTAAGTTGATTATTAAAAGGTAAATGCGGTGTCGACGCTCCCGACACCACACCAACAGCGACAGCTGAGCAGAGCCACGCAGTCATAAGATCACCAAAGTGAATCATGTTTATAATAATAATGTTTTTCGCCTCATGCAACGTGAATACGCGTCATGTGGTGTCATAATGATTCTTCCAGAGAATGACAGTTGACTAAAATTGATTGTTAATGGGACTGATTACAAAGGAGGCATTACACATTGATTACAAGATTGACAGTTAAGTTGATTATTAAAAGGTAAATGTGGTGTCGACGCTCCCGACACCACAGCGACAGCGACAGCTGAGCAGAGCCACGCAGTCATAAGGTCACCAAAATGAATCATGTTTATAATAATAATGTTTTTCTCCTCATGCAACGTGAATACGCGTCCTGTGGTGTCATAATGGTTCTTCTAGAGAATGCACTTGACTAAAATTGATTGTTAATTGTACTGATTACAAAGTAGGCATTACACTTTGATTACAAGATTGACAATTAAATTGTTTATTAAAAGGTAAATGCGGGGTCGACGCTCCCGGCACCACATTGCTGTATGATTCTGAACTGTCTTGGTCCCCCCCGCCACTACTTAAATTTTTGCCAGTGAGTTTTGTAGCGCCCAGTATATAACAAGCGAGCATATTTTACTCTGTAAAACTACTTTTTCCTTCCTGATAGTGGACGTGCTGGTGCTGGAAACATCTTTTACTGCGTTCGTACCTATTTTACATTGCCTGTAAAATGACGTTTTCCTTCCTGATTGTGCACGTGCTGGAAACTTGCACTACTGCAATCGTGAATTCAGGTTATTGTTAGTGCTTAAAGCACATATGGGCAACCTTCACCCCGCAAAACATGTCAAAACCTCATATAAAACCCATATAAATCCTTCAAAATCCCACATAAATCCTAATTATACGGCCCGCGACTTCGTTAACATCCTAAAGTTCGGGCCGCGACTTCGTTATCATTCTAAAATTTGGCGCGCAACTTTCCAACGGTTGCCCATACCTGGTTTACAGCTAGGACCATTTAATCACTAGAAACACTACCTGCGTTGAAATCGCCTTCTTGTTATCTTATACATAACCAGCAAGCGCATTTTATACTGCCTGTAAAACAACTTTTGCCTTCGGGATAGTACTTGTGCTGGAAACTTGCATTACAGCGTTCGTGAATTCAGGTTATTAAATTGGAAAAATAATGGTTGTTCCAGAGAATGCACTTGATTGAATTAATTGAAATCAATTTAATAAAATTAATTATTAATAGGACTTATTATTAATTTGATTATTAAAGTTACTGTTTTTTAGCTAGGACCATTTAATCATTAGTAACTCTTCCTGTGTTGAAACCCTCTACATGTTACCTTATACATAGCCAGCAAGCATATTTTACACATTCTGTAAAACTACTTTTTCCTTCGTGTTAGTCTTGTGCTCGAAACTTGCATTAGTATGTTGGTGAATTCAGGTTATTGCAACTGCTTCAGATAGGACCATTTAATCATTAAAAACACTTGCTGCGTTGAAATCGTCTACTTGTTATCTTATACATAACTAGGAAGAGTATTTTATGCTGCCTGTAAAACTACTTTTGCCTTCGGGATAGTACTTGTGCTGGAAACTTGCATTACAGCGTTCGTGAATTCAGGTTATTAAATTGGAAAAATAATAGTTCTTCCAGAGAATGTACTTGATTGAATTAATTAAAATCAATTTAATAAAATTGATTATTAATAGGATTGACTATTAATTTGATTATTAAAGTTACTGTTTTTCAGCTAGGACCATTTAATCATTAGTAACACTTCGTGTGTTGAAATCGTCTACATGTTATCTTATACATAGGCAACAGCAAGCATATTTACACTTCCTGTAAAACTACTGTTGCCTTTCTGATAGCGCTTGTGCTGGAAACTTGCATTACTGCTTTCATAAATACTTTATGAAAGCGACTGCAGAAAATTAAATTTATTTTGATTATACTTTGCAGATATTTTTTACTTTAAGTGTATGTGACTAGATTGCAGTACATCTGAGAACTGTTATCTTAAGAAAAAATTAAACGGAATCTACAGAAAATCCCTTGTGTTAATTAGGACACCAAATTCTGAAGAACATTTGCATAATATAATCAGAACTGTATTTTGAAGAAAATTTTAACTTCTATTCTGTAGGTGTTCTTCAGATTATATTCTAATTTTTTCTTTCACTGGGATTCATTAAAAAAATCAGTTTCGTAAGGAATAGGGGACATTATTTTGTAACATTTTTTGAGAATGTGCATGGGCGACTGCCGACAAAAAATTTGGTATTGCTTTGTTGGTGGAACATATAAAATATCGCCTACTAGGGGTGAGTGTATTCCATATGGTCAAAAAATGGCCCTTCTACATTCTCTAAAGTTTTTGTAAATGGTGTATGAAAAAAACCCAAAAAACTCATATTCCTATAAACTCTTAATTTACACTCATGTCCATAAATTAAGGATAATTCAGAATCACACATAAATTGATCTCTAAAATAAAAATTTCACCTGTGGAATGATCACACACATCTTGAAGAAGAATATGCAAATTACAGGAAACCACCAGATAGCGTGGATGGTACGTCACAATGACGAGAGTGTAAGAGAGGGGTATATAAGGAATGGTGGCAAAGAAGTAAAATTGTTCACAAGCGCTGTGAAAGCCTTTCAGTGCAAAAACCGCATAGTAATGGCACAAAGGAGGCATTTGGATGATGTTTTACGTGGCAGAATTATCGGACGACTGGAATGTGGACGTACCCAGCTGGAAGTATCCGAGGAACTTGGAATCGCCCAGAGTGTCATCTCCAGGCTTTGGCAACGATTCCAAGATGATGGTAATGTGAGTAGACGTTACAGCACAGGTCGCCCCCGAGTTACAACGCCGAATGAGGACCGCTATTTGACAGTTACTGCCAAAAGAAAAAGACGGAGTACAGCATCAGACCTGTCTCGTCAGCTCTCTTCAGCTACCGGTACGACAGTTTCAAGGCAGACCGTGTACAGACGCTTAGGGCACATTGGTCTATATGCTCGTAGGCCTGTCAGATGTGTTCCACTTACCGCAACTCACTGTCGCCTGCGATTAACCTGGAGTAGAGAGCATGCATTGTGGACACCGCAACAGTGGTCTTGTGTGATGTTTTCCGACGAGTCCAGGTTTAGTTTGGAGTCTGATTCTCGCCGGACATTCATCTGGAGAGCGCCAGGTACTCGTTACCACCAAGAGAACACCATTGAAAGACACCGTTACGGTGGTGCAGGATGGCTCGTTTGGGGAGGAATTATTCTTGGTTCCAGAACTGACCTGCATGTTCAGAGTGTAACGATGACAGGCCACATCTATCGGGATGTCATTCTGGAACAACATGTACGTTTGTTTCGGGGCGCCATGGGTGCTGAATTTGTGTTTATGGATGACAACGCCCGTCCTCACCGTGCAAACATTGTAGACGAATGCCTTCAATCGGAGGATATCACCCGTATGCATTGGCCAGCATACTCACCGGACTTGAATCCAATAGAGCATGTGTGGGATATGCTTGGCCGACGAATTGCAGCCCGTCAACCCCCTCCCACCTGTCTACCGGAACTTCGGAGTGCATTGCTTGATGAGTGGTGTAATATTCCCCAAGATCAGATTGATCATTTGATACTCAGCATGCCTAGGCGTTGTCAGGCCTGTATTGCATCGTCCGGGAGACATACTCCGTATTAACCATCCTACTAACCATGTTATACTGTTTTTTGTAAATAGGTTCTTTTTTGAAATTTGGTCAAGGGAGTAAAACTTGCAATTTTTATTAATTATGTCAAACATATAGCATCTTTTTTGCTCTTTACTTTTTGTTTAATAAATAGACGTTACAAATAAGTCAAATTTGTTTTGCTTCTTTCTCTTTCTTTGCCTGAACTTCATTATCCTTAATTTATGGACATGAGTGTATATAAATACGTTAACAGCAATTTGTGGAAAGTTACTGAAATTTCTTTTAAGGATATCACATTTTTGTTTGCAATTATAATATGTGAATAAAAACAGCGTATAATGATTGTACAAGAGTTTCGCGTAAAAACTTTTGGAAGAGGAGAAAATATCTTTAGGAATCATGATTACATAAGAATGAATAAGCGGAAACGTCAGCCTCCCGTGATAAATGAACATAATATGGCCGAGACACAGAATGCCATGGCAAACGCTTTACTACGCAACTAAAGAGTACGATTATAGAATATTTTTTCTAGTGTGTGTGTGATTTAATATCCAAAAAATCTAAATTTTTAATGTGCAAAAATTTGATTGAAAGTTGGGGCAGATAATCTTAATAAAAAAAGGCTTAAAAGTTGGCAGCTATGACAATGAGGAAGCAATACCTGCCGACCTTGAGAGCTCTCGTTGGCAGCGCCATCTATCGATTTCCTTCCATGATTTACTATGCAATTAAGGTTCCTAACAGTGTTGTCTACCTCCAGGTTTGTAAACGAAGTTTTGGGACATTCGTTATAAGACTGCACTTTGCGTTATAAAAAACAACTTTTTTGCGTTATAGAAAAAGGATTTAACCCTTTCAGACCCTGTTTCAGCAAGTAAGGACAAAAAAATTACTTATACTAGGGCTTATAACATCGTGTACAGTATGGATGTCCTAATTTGCGCACATGAAGAAAAAGCAATTTTTCTCGAAAATTAAATAATTAGGATTATTTTATTTTAGTTTTTCAATTAAAAATGTACTCTCTGTTACCAGAAGACAAATTATTTACTTCAAAGAAGAACTATTTAATCCGGTTTGAAAAGCTTAACCCTATAATGCATACTGTAGCCAATTTTTCTACATTCGAATTTTTCCGTAATAAAAAGAAAATGTTGTAGTTTTTGTGTAAAATATGCTTTTAAAATAAATATAAGACTATTATATACATAATTTCAAGTTTTCAAAAATGTATGGCAACATTATTTTTTGAGCAAACAAGCATGAAGTCATCGCTTGTGCATTCAGTTCGCTGAGCGAATTTTTTATTGCTTAAAATTTTTATTGCTAAATGAAAATAAATACGAAACTATCAAAAAATAGTAGTATTAAGACTAAATAGAGTAGAATTCGGCTATTTGTTTTTGTTTTATGAGAGCTATAGGGTAGACATTTTAATTTTTCGAATTTGAACATTTTCTATGATTTTTCTGGAAAACTGCAAGCAGAAATTTTTAAAAATTATTTTTCCTAGCATAAGTAAGTCTAAATAAAGTTACAATTTTATTTTCAACCCCTTTTTTAAAAATCTTTGAGAAAACTTTGTGTGCCGAGATGAATTTTTCTAGGCCTGAAGAATGAATTACAACACTCTGTACACTGTTTTTAGATATGCAATTCTTGGCAATCCATGTAAAATTGCAAAAGTTAGTTCGAAAACAGGCAGACGGACCGAAATAAAATGAATCTCTTACCACTTTCTGAACTTCATTCGAAATTGTGTTACGAATATTTTTTTCCTTAATTCGTATTCTTTTATTTGTATCTAGATTTTATTTGTAATAATTTTGAAAACAAGCTCATGAAACATGGCACGAAAAGCAATAAATTCTTTTGGCATGTAATACACGAGAATTGTCAAAAGAAAATCTCGCAAGAACATAAAGCTGTATTGTTTGTGGGTGGAGCCCATAAAATATCGCTTGACAGTGATAAATGTATCCTTTGTGATCCAAAGCAGCTCAGAACTCTTTATTGTCTGGAAACTTTGTGAATGGTGTAATAGCACCGTCATATTATAGTTTTTAGGTTTATATATAGTACTTCTTTGCATCACAATTTTGTGTTATTTCTGTTGATTTACTTTTTTCAGATAACACTTTTCTCGAAAATATAGAGAACATGCTATAACTATTCCCTTGAGAAAATATATTAAGTCATTGCTTTCATACAGGGCGTCCCTAAACTAATGGTAGAAAATGTAAGTAGGGGACACGTAACAAGGAATCAGAATCATACAGCGACGTGTTCTCAAAAACGCGGTTTTCACTTACTTGTTAACCCATTAACGCCCAGCAATCTACCGTAAAATACAGCAAAAGTGCCCCCTCTAATAAACGAACCCTATACCTTTCTCGTATATTTCGTTTGCTCTTAAAATACCAAATAAACGCCGTCTTTAAGTTTGATTCAAACTGGCCGTTCCGAACTGTGGGGCAGACTCCGCTCTGCCCCCACCGTTCTTTTCCGTTTTGTAACTCTGGTGGCTCGCTAGCCAGCTTGCGGAGCCGCAGTAAATGCACCAATGAAATCGCGCCATATACCAGCGAAGTGTGACGTCATAACAATGCTCTCTGCTTTGCTTCGCTGAGTAACATCATCGTGGCTTCTTAACGGTACGGAACGGACAGTATGAATCCAGCTTCACTTGAAGATACAGGGGGCGTTTCTGTCCCCCCATTTTTTTCGGTTTCGAAATTTAGGCTGCCCGCTCGGGAGCTTGCGGAGCCGCAGTAAATGCACCAACGAAATCGCGCTATACGCCAGTGAAGTGTGACATCATAACAATGCTCTCCGCTTTGCTTCGCTGAGTGACATCATCGTGGCTTCTTAGCGGTACGGAATGGACAGTATGAATCCACCTTCACTTAAAGATACAGGGGGCATCTGAACGGTATATTTTCCAGATTTTTACCGTTTTTCCGCCCCCTGTCAAAGATCGCGATTTTCCTTGAAGATTCGGGGGGGGGGGACACTTTTGCGCTATTTTACGGTAGCTATGGAGCTTACGGTAGACAATATACATATACTAAATTACATAAATTAACATATACTTTGTGCACATAAAATATTTATGAATTCATATTATTTATTATTATCATTTATTAGCAATAGGGTGCTATTTCGCTCGGTAAGAGAATTTTGTCTAACGCATTTTTGTCTAAAAGTTTTATAAGTAATCCTTTTTACATTCCGAATATTTCTTCATCTTACTTGAGAAGTATTTTTGGTCTTCCTAGTTTAAGTTCTCGTCGTGATCTATTTTGTTTATTATTTTTTTTAAATTTAAAGTTGTCAATAATATGGTAGACTGCAGTGATATTCTTCAAAGTATTTGCGTAAATGTACCGAGCAGGTCTCTTCGTAATAGCCATTTATTTGTGGATCAATTATAAAATATAATTACATATACTTTTCATTATATAAATTTTATAAAATTTATAATAAGTTTTCTTTGGATTTGGATATTTTTAACATGTCTTTTAAAGTCTTTAGAGTGAAGTGTTTTGAACTTTTGCAGTCATGACTGGTATTTATTTTATCCCTTTATGCATCACTGTAAATGGATTTTAATCTGTAGTGTCCTTTTCTTTTATGAAATAAATAAAAATGAACTGTCACGGTGAATATATTTTCAAATGTGTTTGCCAGATAACGTGGAGAGGGTTAATAAAATATTGAAAGTCAAACAAGGTTTACAATTTTTGATAATGGATCGCTAAATTTGGTGCCAAAACGCGACAATTTATTATAAATCTATTTCGAGTATACTTAGAAAACGCCTGGCGAATATTGTAAAATAGTTTTAGTAGGCTATTTTAATATAGATTTTAATTCCGAAGAAGTGTTTTATAGACCAGAGAATACAAATGCGGTACACTGATAGATTGTGATACACTTTCCAAACGGTATTGTTAATGGTGAAGTATAATTTGAATATGATTGGCGAAAATTGTTAAACAGTTTTGGTAGGTGATTTTAATATAGATTTGAATTCCAAAGAAGTGTTTTATGGAACAAAGAAGGAAAACACGGCACACTCATGGATTATGATGCCCATTCTAATCAATATTTAAAACGGTGAAGTTTAGTTGTAATATACTTGGCGGAGATTGTAATATAGTTTTTGCAGGCGATTTTGAGATAGATTTCGATAACAAAGATGGGTTTTATGAAACAAGGAAGAAAAAATACGGCACACTCATGAATAATGACGGTGTTTATCTTTTCAGTTCCCTCTGTTTTGTGAGACGAAGGGCTTTGACTGACGAAGACTGAAATATTTTCAGTCGAAACGATCGTATCTTCTTATAAGTAACATTTTATGTGTGTTTTTTGAGAAAGTTTTTATTTATTTTATTCCCAATTAGTAAAATGTGCCTCCATAGACTAATGAGTAGCGAATTTGAGTCTTTTATCGTATAACGTCGCAGACATGCCTTTAAGGGGTCTTAAAGGCATTAAGGCATTCTTAAGGGGTCTTAATTTATGAACTATCCGCAAGATAACAAAATTTCTATGATTCGTATATTCCCGAAATTTTCTACAGTTATAACTGGTATTAGTATCTATAGAATGAATTAATATTAAAGGAATGAATTAATATTAAGAATTTATAATTGCATTTGAAATTAAAATTTGAAAAAAAATCGTACTTTACCCTTATATTTCTGTTCAAAAGATTTTCTCTCTTTTAATATTAATTCATTCTATAGATACTGATACCAGTTATAACTATAAAAAATTTCGGGAAGATACGAATAATAGAAATTTTGTTATCTTGCGGATAGTTCATAGAAATGCGTTTTGAGAAAACGCAGTTTAAAGAAGAACACGGCAAGTGAAGCAGCATCCGGCTTGGCCAGTGCTTGGGAGGGACTTCCCCCTCTCGGCCCGTCCGCTGTGGAACCGTGTACGCTAATGGGAGCTGGTGCACGTAAAATCCGTCGTGGCTCCAAAGTCCTCCAAGTTGTTAAACGATACCTCTGGGGCTGCCGATTTCAGGGGGTTGGTCCCTCCTCTGGAATGGGTTCAAAATTACGGGACCTCGAGCTAAGACGGACTTCCTCCCACTGGGGCTCATTGAAATGGAAGCCGCTCCTTCAGCCCATCGCCTGCCTATATGGGGGCATCTGTCACCGCAGCGCGGTTGCCAGAGGGCATTAGCAACAACAACAACAACAACAGCAGTTTGAAGTTACCTTATTGCGTTCAAATATGAAGCTTTCATAAAACGTTTTTATGTGTATCTCCGGTTCTAGTTGGATTTATTGCATGAAATTGGGGTCAAAATGAAGTAACTAAGGTTTCAAATGAAATTAAAATTGAAAAATTGATATTTTGAAATCTTAATCCTCCTAAGACCCCTTAAAGAATGATGATCAGAGACTATACATGATTTTGAGTGTAAATATTTTTGGCTAGAGTAAAAAAAAAAAAAAAAAAAAAAAAAAAAAAAAAAAAGAGTGTCTTTCGTAATTTCTGTAAGACCCCTGAAACGCGATCATTCGACGTGATTTTTTCCCCCTTCAAGGGCCATTAAAAAGTGGTTTAAGTCAGTGTTGTATTTATCTTCTTATCCCCGACACTTTTTAAGATATAGTACTCAAATTTTGTATGCCACCTCATGAGTGTATGGGGCACATTTTGCTAACTGTAAATTGTTTTGTACGGGAGTCGTATACAAATTGAAACTGCAACTTTTTGAAAATGAACGAGAGGAATATTTTCTCAACATTTTCTTATTTTCGATCTTATTCTGAAATTTTTTTTTTTCAATTTACGCTGCCCACTTATGTCTAATAATTCAAGCCCGCTACCGCCATTTTGGGACACCCTGTACAGTTATTGAAAGAATTAGAATGGTTTGAGGGGTGTTTATAAGTGTCTGAAATAACTGCGTATGCGTTCAAAAAAGTCGAATATACAGGGTGTCCCCAAAATAGCTCCCAAACTCTGCACAGCCAGATCCCTCGTTGGAAGTACATAAAAATTGCCCAAGGAACTGTACCTGTACGATCCATAGTTTCCGAGAAAAATAGGAAAAACAAAATATGACGTCACATCCGGTGCGAGGAAAAAAAAAACTAGAAACATTAAATTGGACACTGGATTACATATGGGGGACTCGGTTTTATGGCCTCTACAATCATTAGATCTGGCACCTATGTTTGAAAACCGTTTGAAAGAATTGATCTATCGAGTCCTAATTACAACAAATAGTGATTCAGTCCCTCCTCTTCATGCTAGTGTATTTATGTGGGAGCCAGATTGATGCAACGTAAACAACTGGACGTTACACTGCGCACGCATGCAAGCCTCAGTATGCGCGGTGGACATTCTGAGCATCATTTTATGAAAGCATATGCAAAAAAAAAAAACTAACTTTTTCTCTCACTTTTCTTGAAAACTGCGGGCCGCACAGTTATGGTTCTTTGGACAATTTTTATATAGTCCCAACGATAAATCTGGCTGTGCAGAGTTTGGACGGTATTTCTGGGACACCCTGTATACCTACTCTATTTCACAGCGCAAAATTTTCACTCATGCGGATAGTCTTGGGATGCATTTCTCGCGTAAAGTCAAGACTACACTGTAATTAGGCTAGGATGCTAATATAGATCCCTGCATAAACGCTGTACGTCCAACATTGAAATGAATAGCAAATGAATGCTTATGGAAATTGTAGAAAGTGAGGCAGTCAACAAGGCACTTAATGCTCGCGTGTGAATTCTAAGAGAACATGAATTCTCTTAGAATACTTTTCCCACTGAATATGAATTGAGTAATTAGAGTTAGTGAAGTTGTTAATTAGCGGGAGATGCATACGATGCCGTGTCTTTCGACGACGTTCTGGAAGTTTCCTTGAATTTTGCATATATAATGTTTGCCAGTTGATGATGATAGATTTGACTGTCAGGTAAATAAAAGTGGTGAAAATTTTTGAGGACGTTGGTTACGATTTACTGGATGCATATGAACAGATATCATATTAATCGAACTTGAAAGAGTAATTATAGTTAAATTATCCTTTTTGGATTAGTCAGGGTAACAGAAACTTAATGATTAAGCTACGGAATTTTGGAAATGTAAAAGGTAGAATATAGTTTAAAATGCAGCCAAAAGTTCATACTAGGGATTGGAATTTGCAAAATCATAGAATGGAATAAGTAAAGGATCGAATAATAGTAAATTTTTTAAGCATAATATGATTTTATAATGTAATGATAGTGTAATATAAGTGAGTGCTTGTTGTTGTAATTCCGGTTTGCACCGGTTGCATAGAAGTAGTCAGAAGAATAGTCTCAGACTTTGCCACACTGATTAACCCTTTAACAGTGTTCCCGCTCTGGGAACACCAAACTCTGACGTTTTGACTGTTGCCATTCACGAAGAATAAATTTGATTTCTATAAAAATAGTTGCGGGTGACATAGCTCCACGAGAATTCTTTACTTTTTAGCACGTCCTTTCCCGTAAAAAAAATTGTCACGATTAATTTTAACAGCACTGACATCTGTTGAAAAATGGAAGAATGCGAGAACAGCTGGATCGATTGCCCAATGCTGAAAAAAGGGCAGCCGTTGCCATCGCTCGACTTAACTACCAGCAAGATGGCGGACGATCAAAACGTTCATCACGTGCCACAGATCTAGAGACCCCTTTTTTGACGACAGCTGGCTGTGCCGGCACAGCCAGCTGTCGTCAAAAAAGGGGTCTCTAGATCGGTGGCACGCGATGAACGTTTTTATCGTCCGCCATCTTGCTGGTAGTTAAGTCGAGCGATGGCAACGGCTGCCCTTTATTCAGTATTGGGAAAGGGTTGCGCCTCAAAGGGTTAATCTAATCAAATGTAAACCACGGGCTAATTATAATTAATCTCCCCGTTTTCAACAGCGTTCAGAAGCGCAAACGAGTGAGCAGATTGCCACCCCACTTCGGCACGTATGGACTGTTCTCAAGATGATCTCCAGGAAGTTTTTTTTTAATTTAAATTTTAAAAATGTCCACTAAGTGGATCCTTGCTTTGAAAACCGGGGAATTCAGCACCAGAAATGACTCAAGTTTGCTCATAAATGTTTAAAAGTTATTGAATAAATGCAAAAATTTGTTAATAAGTTGCGTGTTAGACATTTCCTTTCTTAAATTGACTGTTTATTTTTATATTCAAATCACAACCTAGTAGATATTTTTTGAACTTAACATTTTAAAGTATTTCATTGTACACTCCACATGCCCAAGTTTATGGTAATATTGCCATCTCTTTCATCTGAGGAGTTCTGTTTATATAAATTTTGTATATGTAAAATATATATTATTTAAAAAAATATTTTCTGCTTGAACTGACGAATTTTTGTCTTTTCCCTACACTAGGGGCCAAGGGCCCTAGACTCGCTACGCGCGTTTTCGTTTGAGGCATTCGGCCCCTAAATAACGGTTATTCGTAAAAAAGTCATAATTTCAACAAACAAAAGCCAAAAGTTGGATCAGGTAGAATGTTACCAAGTTACAAATTGCTTGGTTCTTGCATATTCCTTGGAACATAAAAATTTAAACTTCGCACTATTTTTAATTACATGAAACCTATGAAACACCTTGCGTATGAGCCAATTATGGCGGTTTTTCATAATTTGGCGACTTGCGTATATGTATAGTTAATAATTAGCTCTAAGAAAATAGTACTTCATATGTTTTCCATCAATGGCGACTTTTCTTTATTTAGCGATTTCCACATGCTCACAACCACATTAATGCTCATGTATGGTTCTCGGAAACCGTTATCCATATTTTCATATACATAATCCTTTGAAGATTGGCGTATTTAGCATCACGAATTATATCATCTCGCTGCTCTGGCAAATATCCAAAGTGTACTGTAACTGCTATGATGGCATAGTTAACACCACCAAATATTTCTACTGGTGGCAAATACTCCAGCTTGACCGAACCGGCTTTAAAATAATCTGCATTTTAATTATTTTTCATTTTCAAGATACTGGCTTCTAACATTTTGAAACTCGCGGTTTAGATTCATCCTGCTTGGAAAGATACCACTTTGCCAGATCATTCCTAATGCCAAGATGGCGCTTTTAAAATCAGTTACAATTAGTTATTCTGTTTTGGAAAAACGAATAGTCGCTAATTCTAAACTTCTGTTGTCTAAGCGAACTTACTATTTGGAAATTGTCAACTTTGTGTAACACGCTTTGAGTTATTTATTTCATATACTTTTTAATTTGGCATAAAATGGTTGTCATTCTACTTCATGTTTGTCAATTTCACGCGATTATACATATTTGGAATTGCTTTGTTGGAAAGGAATGGATGATTTCATGCCAAACCTGGCAACCTTTATGTTTATTTTTTCAGTATTTTATTAGTACTTTCTAAAATAAGTCGATTTTCGAAATTTAAGCCAGCTTATCAGGTTCCTCGGAATTTTCCGAATCCTCGGACACCTTAGTCGAAACTCAAACCCCCAAGGTTTTGGAGGAGAAGGCCGAACAAGCTTTGACAGCGGCGCGGGCGTTACTTTTTTTAGAATATAGAGATTGCAAAATGCGTAATGCGGCATACAGAGAGAAAATAATGATCCATTTTTAGTTTTTTAAGGACTTTCTAAACGTTCTTAACAAACCACGGGAAAGGCATTGTTTCTGTAAGAACATGTTAAAAAAAATAGATAAATAGATGTTAAAAGAGTTTTTTTTCCAAAAATAATAATTACAATCCTAGCAACTCCATTGAAAATATGTTTACATTAATCATTAATATCATTCTTAACATAAAAAGACCTACGCCAAAAATATTAATTGCAAACTATTCAGGCATGCCAACTAATTTATGCAAGCACAACTGCCATTTGACGGTCACTTTTAAAACGAGCTATAAAAAACCGCTAATGCTCACGTTTCGGTTAAGGAGGTACATTCATAAAGTTAACTCCTAAAAACTAGGGCGTGTTAATGTTTTCCGGCTGAAAGTCGTGGAAAGAAAACAAAAGCAATATTTTGTCTAAACGTTTCACGCTCACGTTTTGGCATCATTAGGCATTTCTCTCGGAGTCTTGCTCTTCCTGGCTGCAGTTTAAATGACGGGTTGTTTTTAAATAGCGAATTCTTGAAACCTCATTTCAACTTCCAGTAACGCAGATCATTAACAAAACAGTCCCGGTGTAATTTGTGTAATGAATGTCTGGGCTGGTTTTCGATTAATTCCCTGGTTTGTCGGAGGTTTCTTTCGTTCCTTCCTGTGCACTCACGAAGTTAAGATTTTTCTTTTATTTTTGGATAGGGGCATTTTAACTTTCGAAATGCATTTTGGGTAATTCTGCACCCTTGCGGCAGATTAACAGTCATGAACATAGTTTTAAAAAGAAAGCAAATAAATCAAGCATTTTCATAATTTAAATACGCGCTTAAGTGCTGTGTGTTAAAATCGTATCATAATCCGCGTGTTAGGTTGAGCCTGTAGGTAATGTGCAGAAATTTGTATACAGCCCCAATGCAGATAGAAAGCCTTTATTAAGAAAGTGCGATTCCAGAAAAATCTGCAGGTGTTAAAAACTGTTCATAGTGACCACCTGAAGGTCGGCTAAAAACATGCGGTATTCTCAAAAGAATTTAGCACAAAAGTTGCGTCAGGAGTTTAATAAAAGCAAGTCTCAAAAAATAAACGGAATTGTACAGAATAAGGGATAATGTTTGTTATATTTAATTTTTAAATCTATTTATTTCTTTCGTCAGAAAAAACACAACGCAATAGAAATTTTATTTTACACTTATTTAGAACAGTTTAAATACCTTTTATCAGTTAAAATAAATTACCGATGGGTCTGTATAACAATGAATCCAATTATTTCATACCTTATTTCACGGCTAAACTAAGGTTTAAATTGTCAAACCCATTTATTTTATGTTCATTGTTACGCCGCGAAAACTTTTTTTTATCTAAGTTCAGTTTTAGGGAAATGTTTTGGCGCCGTACGCAATGATAAATCCTCAAAAATTGCAGACCTTGGCGACTTTCAACATTTTATTCTCCCCTCATACCAACCCTCGCGATATATGACAATCCTATTGGAAAATACAACGAAAACGTGTCGGTCCAAATCAAAATCGGTCCACAGAAGTATGGTCCCAAAAATAAGTCCAGCAAAATATATCGTCAGAAAAACCAGGATTGAACGAAGTAGTTTTCTAGTGCTAAAAAATAAACTATTTTGCGCACATAATCCAAAACTGTCAGCTCATAATAGCCCTGGATGACAAAAAACGTAGTGCGTATACGAATACGTGTATACGCACACGCACCACGTATATGAAACGCGCTTGAGCTGTAATGACTTAAAAAATATTTTTTCTAGGTTTTCCATTTTTATAGAATTTGAGTACTATTAATTTTAGATGAGTATTTTTATTTACGCAAGTTTGTCTGTGTGGCGAAATGACAGATCATTTTTCAAGGATTGTTAAAAGTCATCAAAGTCGCCCATGTTTTTGGTTATTGATCGCCAAGTTTGGTGGCAAAAAATAAGTCTCCAAAAATAAACCCACCTTGGCGGTATCTTTTACATTCGGCTAAAAATTGCCAAACCCTCCTGTTAAATAGGAATATTAATAGGCGTCTATAAAAATGTCTGTATTAGTACAATTAAAGAGGAAGTATAGTTAGAACGTGTTTGAAGAAGATTGTAAAACACAGTTCTAATGAACAATTTTAATACATATTATTCCATTTCCAAAGATAATTTTGTAGAACAAGGAAGGCAAATATAACACACTCATGAATTGTGATACACTTTCCAATGTAAGGGAACAAAGATGACAAATAAGGTAGACACATAGATTATGACACACTTTCCAACAAAATGGACCAGAAAGACAAATGGGGCTGACATATGAATTCTTGTATATTTTACATTGAAAAGGAAGCAAGAACATATAGGGCCGTCGCATGAATTATGCTTTAATTTTATAGAACTGCAGTGCGATTTTAAAATATGAAAAATTTTCAAAGTCCCTCACTTCCTAACTATTTACAACCAGAAAATCCGTAGAGATACTTTTAACATGTATCCCACCAAACATTGTGTTCAATGTCATAAGATAAGGTAACATTTGCATTGTCAGTGCAGATAGTGCGTGTTGCAAACAATATCTTGTAGGCGACCGGTTTTTCCGGCTCGTATGTTCAAAAGCTAGCTCTGCGTAGGTAGTGGCCTTAAGGTGGTATCACACGAGAGCTCTACGCACTGCAAAATGCACGTACAACACTTTTGTACTGCAGTTTTGCCCTTCAGTCAGGCGAAAACCGTTGTGTGATAGTATTTCCCTTGACACCGTACTGTTTCGAGCAATGTTCAAAAATGTTTGGTATGAATGGCGAAATCAGCCAATCAGAGCTCTAGACACTGTCCACACCTTCATTCAAGATGGCGACTTCCATGCCTGCAATGTGGACGGCGGAAATAGAAGCCGATTTTATTTCCGAAGTGCAAATCAAAAATCATTATAAACTTTTTTACTGTATTTACTTAAAAATGAACCTTCGAATTCCACCGTCAATGTCAATGTACGAATGCACGGGGCGCGACAGGACGAGTGATTTTTCTGTCAAAAACAGCGACGACGTAATAACTGTTTTGTCACAAAACGAGCGATAACGTCGCCAAATCGGCAACCCCGTGCCAATCCACCAGATCGTTTTCTTGCCTTGCAATACAACCCTATACCTTGCTTTTGACAAGGAAAATGAAAGCCGAAAGAGTTGTACGAGCATTTTGAAGGGCGAAAATGCGTCGTCTGATAACGGCTTTACTAAGTCTGCCTAAATTACATTATTTCGATGATATCTGCCGTATTTTCTGACCAGTTATACCAAAAAATTCTAGATATACGAAAACCTAACAACTGAAACTTTGACGTCATCACTCGATCCTCTTAAATGACGTCATCTCAGCTATATCTTCATAAAGCAAAACAACTATTTAAAATTTCTGGTGCGAGCTACAATACTTAGAAATTATCTTAGAAATTGCCATCTGTAGAAAAATAGCTTTTTCTACCTTGTATAACCTAAAATATTTTATTCGTGAGAAAATTCACCACAAATTTTAAATAGTTTCCATTTTTTTAAGACAAAACTGTTATGATATCATTCAAGAAGATCTAGCGATGACGTCAAATCTTCAGTTATTAGGCTTTCTAAATCTAGAAGGTGTTGGTTATACACTCCAAAAAGGTGTTTTAAATCAGCCTGCAATTTATGGGTGGAAGATATAGTTTGTCCTACGTATGGACTTGAATATAGAGACGACATCGTCTAAAAAAGCTGAGTGAAATTTGCCCGTAAGATGGCGCCGTGCAGCGTAACCATTAGGTTTATGCAACACTTTCTAGATATACGTAGCCTAGGTAGAATGCCTAGGAACAGAAGCTTTTACGCCAACACTAGATTATTAAGATGACGTTATCAGAGTTTCATTTCCACAAAGTGAAACTATTTAAATTTTCTGGTGAATACTAGAAATTTTAGAAAACATCTTCAATTAAAGATACAAAATAAAATACCTTTCTGATAAAAAATAATTTATTATGACATATTTCTATGTCATGTTATATAATTAGTGATAGTTAAAATTTGCTATTTGCCCCGTAAAATCGAGTTTTCTATCTTAAATTATTAAACTGTTTTATGGAGTAAATTCACCACAAACTTTGAATAGTCTTACTTAGCGAAATCAAGACTGTGATGACGCAAAATTTGTGTTTTTAGGCATTCTATATCGTTTTCAGGATGAAAACCGTTTAAAATTTCTGGTGATTTATTCACGCAAACTAAAGTTCTAAAAATATGAGATAGGTAATTCACTTTTACGATAAATAGGAATGTTTAACCATGACTAATTACTGTATTTGACCGAATATAACGCGGTGTTTTTTGATTGCTCTTTGCTCGTAAAATACTTGACTCGCGCTAAACTCGAGGCCTAAATATAGAGTTTTTCTAATTATCTTGATGAAAAATTTCGGGGTCGCATTAAATTTAGAACAATACGGTTCGGTTATATATATAATATGATAAGGAAATAGATCATAATGAATTAATTTAAATCAGAAAGGTATTTTAATTATTATTATAGCTTAAGGTATTTTCTAATACTTAAAGCATCTTCCAGAAATTTCAAGCAGTTTTATATTATGTGAATTAAATTTTATATTGTATCATAGTTTGCCGCTAGAGGACGCTTATGCGGTTAATTATTAAAAGGGGTTCGAGAATTTTCCTTTGAGAGGCTGACTCGGTTTTGCCCGTTTATCGATAGTTGATGATCGTCCTACATACAAGTCAATGATCAATGACAATTTGATTCTATAGGAAAAATATTGTTAAATATTTCTTCCTGCATCAGACATACAAAAAGGTTGCTTTTATGACAAATGTCGATAATAAGGCTGTTCTGTGACAGTAGAAAGAGTTTGTTTCCTACATAAGCGTAAAGTTTTCAAAATTATTCGGGGGGGCCGGGCCCCACAACCACATATATTCACGTCAGTGGCGTATATACATATATGTGAGTTGCAAAAGTCGTACCCCCCCATGAAAAATTTCTGGCTACGCCACTGATTCACGTACATATAACTTACTCATAATGTCCAACTATTACGGAATATAATTAATCACTTTTTCTACATGATTTTTCGGCTTAAAATATAGCAAAGTTTTTGTGATGCGAGCGCGAGCTGGTTACTATTTAGAAAAAAATAATTAAAAAATATACTGTTTACAAAAAGTGGTTAGTTATATTTCGTAGTAGTTGGCAGCTATGACTTACTATATATAAGTGTAAATTATTGGAGGCGCTCGATCTCTATGGGTCCATAAAATTCTACACCAATGTAAGGTAAGTATCCATTTTAGTATCTTCCTACCATGTTATAAGTTAAAAATAGACGCAAAGTAAAAAACCAAAGGAGGAAAAAAAACAAACATTTTCGATGAGATAGTGCATTTTAGACACATCTGAACTTTTCTTCATTTCATACTTTACATTGCATAATCTGATTTTAATGAACCAGAGGCTGGCGAGGACAGCTTATAGTAACATTGTGTGTTACAGGGCGTCACAGTGAATACTAAATCATGATTGAAATCAAAAGAAGAAAATTTTTATAAGTAAAGCTTTTTTTTAAACATTTGTAAATGGCGTGAATACTTTTTTTATGTTAGTATAAATTAGTTTTCTGTATTTAGTGATAAATTATTGGGTGGGCTCAGCCCCTATTCACAATTTATTGGGGGGGGATCGAGCCCCACGGGCCCATATAACTCTACGCCTATGGTTTCCTAGGAGTGGACAGCACACATCACCAAACGTCTCGTTTAGAGCTACTTTTGGGCTTCCTGGTGGTTCCCACCACAATGGGACTCATCCGAATATTGACATTTTTCGGAAACTGCTGGCGATCGGCAAAGGGACATTCGGAAGCAGGTATTTAACGTACATGTTCACCGCATGCACACAGTGGTATTTCTCAATCGAACTCGTGATCTTTTGGCTACGTGAGCTTGAACGCCTTGACCACTGTGTGTTATCACTGAAGTAAGTACTTTTTTCTTTTTAGCAAATAAAAACTTCATAAAAGACATTAATTATGATGCAGTAATGAAAAATACATTAAATATGGTGTACATTGATTTTGATGTGTATAGGACTTATAGTTTTTCTACACAGCAACGACAAAGATTTCTTTTACATTATGGCCTATGGCAGGAAATTCTCGAAAGTGCGCTAGCGTTTAAACGGTAGACTCGATTGAGCTCAAATTGGGTATATATATGTCATAAACCAACATCTTAAGACCGGTATTGATTTTGGTGTGCATAGGACTTATAGTTTTTCTACAGGGCTACGACAAAGATTTCTTTTACATTACGGCCTATGGGGAGAAATTCTTGAAAGTGCGCTAGCGTTTAAACGGTACATTTGATTGAGCTTCAATTTGGTATATATGTTTGAATTATTTATCGATTAAAATTTGTTTAAATGCTTGGTAATGATCTTAATCGTAAGTGTTCGGAAAGTCGAGTGGAGTCACTCCAGATTTTTTTGAGTTTTCTTGCTACCCATGAACATTTTTTCCGAGAGAAGGCACTTAAATAATGTTCATTATTAAAAGTATATTAATCAAATTTATCTGATATCATGGAAATGCAAATAATAATAATAATAATAATAATAATAATAAAACAATGCGTTGTTTTTTTACAGCCATTTCCAATTTAAAATTATAAATCCTAAATCTCGTCGGTCTCTTCTATCGCAAATAAATTACCCCTTCATTGCTACTATCCCTGAATTTCTAAATTTCGCTAGCTTTGACCTGATGTTAAGGACGCCTTAAAACAGGACGCCTTAAAACATTACGGCCTATGGCGGGAAATTCTCGAAAGTGCGCTAGCGTTTAAACAGTGCATTCAATAGAGCTTCAGTTTGGTATATATGTTTGAATTATACATCGATTAAAATTTATTTAAATGCTTGGTAATGATATTAAACGTAAGTGTTCGGAAAGTCGAGTGAAGTCACTCCAGAGTTTTTTCAACTTACATTGCCGACTTATCTCTAATAGATAAACAATTAATACGTTTTAACCCACTTTTTGGGACACCCTGTATATACTGCAAAACTAAATATCTATAAGACCTAAAATATCTCACTGATTTAAATTGCATTAACGATCGGTGCAATCACACATGTATACTTTCAGCAACTGCGGCTGGTGATTTCACCTCACAAAGCTAAACGGTGCGCTTCCCGCTAAATGCTTTGTTTACTCATAAATATAAAAGACTCTCTCTGAAATTACGGCCTAACATCGCTCATAACGCAAACTGCCCAGTTGAATACTCGAGTACCTCTACTTTCCTAAGCCCCTGCAAGTGTTTGTAATGAGGTCCCCCGAAGTTAATGCACCCCGCGTGGAGTTCGCTTTGTGTTCAACAACTGTGGCACTTAAAATACTGTTATTTAAGTTACAGAGGTAATTTCGCATTTATGCACACCGCAGGGTTTTAATTTTGCGATGTAAGTGCTCATGTTGTATATCTCAGCACAGTGAAGGTTATGCAGGTCGTTGTAAACATTTATAAAAGTTTCATGAACTAGATATTAAAGTTCAATTTTTCGTACAAAATTTTTTGCCTAAGTTTTTGAAAGTTTGGAAAAATACTTTAAATAATTGCAGAGTTTGTAAAACAGCAAAACTAAACTCAGTGACCCAGCAATTCCAATTTTTCTTACAAAATTTTTTGCATTCGTTTTTGCAATTTTGAAAAAAAAAAACTTTAACATTAATTTCAGAGTTTGCAAAACCACAAAGCTAAACTCACTGACACAGGAATTCCACTTTTTCTTACAAAATTTTTGGCATACGTTTTTGCAGTCTTGAAAAAAATACTTTAACAATAATTGCAGAGTTTGTGAAACAGCAAAATTAAACTCAGTGAAACAGCAACCCATGTAAGGACCATGTGATTGTTATAAGAGGGGATTTTACAAGGAAACGAAATCTTTCGAATGCGAAAAGATTTCGCACGTCCTTAGGAGAAAATGCAATTCCGATTCGGGTTTATTATAAAAATTGAATATGCAGTTATTTATTTTAAGTGGACAAAGATGAAATATATTGAGTGTAGAGATATTTTTGCGAATTTTTATTTTTTATATATATATATATATATATTTTAGTGCCCGTTGTAATTGCCCGCACAACGGGCTTTGACTTATACACTTATTAGATTTAAAAGAGGAGCTTTTGCCCGATACTTGTGCTCAAAACGATGTTAGACAGTTCTGCAATATTTCTCATACTTGTATTTAAACACCACCAGATGACACAAAAGGAATATTTTAAATAAATTAAATTTTATGCTAAGCTAATTATTATAAGGTAAGACCAAAATTTTTGTTTTTAATAAATTGCTTAAATTATTATCTAGAATGATTTGGTAGTTGTATTGAAGAAAATGTGTAATAAGGTCGGAAATAAGTCTGCGTTAAGAAAAAAATTCCTCTCTTTCATTTACAAAAAATACACATTTTAAATTTGTATGCAACCCCCGTACAAAACTATTGAAAGCTAGTAAAACGTGCGCATACACTAATGAGATGATGTACCAAATTTGAGCCTTTCATCATACAACGTCGCAGAGATATCTTTAAAGAAAGATGATCGGAAATCATACATGATTTTGTAAACATTTATCGGTAGAGTAAAAAAAAAAAGATTTTCTTTCTTAATTTCTGTTCGATCACTGAAATGCGATCATACGACGTGATTTTTTCCCTTCGAGAGACATGGAAAAGTCAGCGTTATCTTTATCTTCATATCTCTCACACTTTTTAGGGTATAATTCTCAAATTTTGTATCTCACCTCATGAGTGTATGGAATACATTTTACTAATCGGGTACTGTTTTATAAGGTAGTCGTTTACAAATTTAAAAAGTGGAACTTTTTGAAAATGAATGAGAGGAAATTTTTCTTAAAGAAAGCCTTATTTCCGACCTTAGTTTGAATACTTTTTATTTCAATTTACACTGCCCACTAATCCCTAATAGATAAAGAATTAAAGCCCGTTACCACCTTTTTGGGACACCCTGTATATTAAAAGTGTACCATAATCCATGCGTCGTCATAATTTTTCTTCCTTATTCCATTAAAATGGAAAAGAGTATCATTCTTCATGAGATTCATACTATTCTTCCCTGTTCCATAAAACTTTGGAATCGAAATTTATGTTAAAATCCCCTACTAAAACTTGTTTTGCAATCTTTGCCAAGCACATTCTAACTGCTTTTCACCATAATAAATACTGTTTGGAATGTCCATCATAATCCATAATTGTGGCGTACTTTTCTTCCCTGTTCCATAAAACTCTTCTTTGGAATCGAAATCTATATTAAAATTGCCTCCTAAAACTGCTTAAAAGTCTTCGCCACAGATATTCCAACTGTACTTCTCTTTTGTAATAAACTGTCGCGTTTGTCAGTTTCTAGCCAAATTTGTATAGGATATCGAGAAGCTTGTTTCAGTTTTGAAGACTTATGTTTCGGCCTATAACGGCTATAAATCATCAAAAATTGCAAACCTTGGCGAATTTCACCATTTTATTAACACTTTCCCCCCCGCGTTATACACCGTTTTGAAACATTTGAAAAGTGTTTTGCCGTGATAAAATCTTGTGGACAAGTTCTGTCGACGCTAAAAACCTGACTGATTTTAATAACACTCACGTGCTGAAAAAAGAATTGTTTAACCCTTTAACGCGCAGTGTTCCCGCTCTGGGAACACCAAACTGTGACGTTTTGACTGTTGCCAGTCACGAAGAATAGATTTGATTTCTATAAAAATAGTTGCGCCTGACATAGCTCCACGAGAATCCTCTACTTTTTAGCACGTCCTTTCCAGTAAAAAATTGTCACGATTACTTTTAACAGCACTGACATCTGCTGAAAAATGGAAGAATGCGAGAACAGCTGGATAGATTGCCCAATGCTGAAAAAAGGGCAGCCGTTGCCATCGCTCGACTTAACTACCAGCAAGCTCGTCCGCCATCTTGCTGGTAGTTAAGTCGAGCGATGGCAACGGCTGCCCTTTTTTCAGCATTGGGAAAGGGCTGCGCCTCAAAGGGTTAAAAATAATTCTTATAGCAAGTACCAGCATTTTAAATAAAAATCTGTTCTTTTTTAAATTGCCTATTATAAATCACGTGTCTGCTGTTTAAAAGAAAAACGTTAAGCTTACTTCAGCATATCAACTCGTATCAGCTTGAAGTTGCGCTAAAAAGCAAATTTTTGAAAAGGAATTTTCCTTCTAATTAAATATTTAACTCCTGCTTCTAATTTTCTTTTACTTATAATTTCTGTTTTTACAGGCGTCATTCTAACGAATGACAAAATTTTTCTCTTCAAAAGTTGTTTATTTTTAAGGTCGTTAATTAACTCCATGTTTCTGGAAACTAGAAAAGAAATCGGTGGGTTATTAACAGTGAAATTATTAGATTTAGAATAAGTGCTTCTGTGGTTATCAGTCATTTTGCCCAAAATGAGACTGGATAGTTTCGTATTTCTGAGGATTTTATGCAAGGAAAGAAGTATGGAAAAAATTATAAGTTGAAAACTATGTATATTGTGGTATTTATAAATTTTTATGACTTTTATTTTTTTTAATATTTATTTAGTCCATTTTTCATACGACATACTTTACAGTATCTTTTTAGCACTAGAGTTGTATTTCTTGACTCCGGGTTCTTTTGCCGTCAGGAATAGTCGACATTTTTGTTTGTGAACACATTATTTTGGACTGGTTGTGTGATCCGAATGCTCAGAAACTTTGCGCATTCGAACGATTTTGTTTCGTGTACTTCACACCTCTTGTATTAATGTTTCAGCAGACGATTATTTTAATGAAAAAAAAAATTAAACCACGTTACCCGGAAAAACTATTTTAAACAATTTGGAATCCCAATTGTGTGACGTCATTTTAACTTGAAAAAGGCAATTTTGTCAGGCACATGATTCACTTTTTTGACTCTCGGACATAAAATGTATGCTGTAAAGACAGTAAAATTGCCGAAAAATGAGGGAACGGATGGATTTTCAGATTTTTGAAGTAGCTCAGATTGTTTTCTATATTTTTATACATGATTATGAAAAATTTCAAGCGGATCGTACAAACGGTGTGAATTTTATGACAGTTTCAGACCATAACTTTTTAATCTGTTTGCATTAATGACGGTTAAAGTTTTGTTTTGAAGTTGGTGAACCGGAACTGTTAGAGAATAAGTGAGTCAGGGATCAGCGTAACTATATAGTAGGATCGTTTAGTTTCATTAAAATATCTAGCATGTTGGATCTAGACTGAATTATTGTTGAAAGAATTGCAGACTTCTGTATACCTTTAGAAAAACGTTCTTTGGCTGTTCGTTTGATAATTTTAAGGTTTGTTATTAGGTAATGGAACAGGAAATACAAACAGGCTTGCGTATGCTTCGTTTTATTTCGTAAAAAAATACTCAATCTCTAAATAGATGACTAGAATTAGAAAGAACGAAACATTTTGTGAACTAATTACCGGAGTTTTTTGTGCTTTTCAGTGATGCAAAGGAACTTTAATTAAGTGATTGGTATTGTTTTTAAGTTCCTTGGTTTAAGCATTCGCAAAGACGCACGCATAGGAAATTCTTAATTAATTATAAATTGCAGGTATAATCTCTGCGAATTCGTAAAGTTTCCGATAAGTAATAACTGAATAACGAAAAAACACTGAAAATACTGGTGTTAAACGATAAAGTAAATAAAATACTTTGTAAAAAACACACATAAGATGTGACAGGTAAGTAGATACGTACGTTTCGACCAAAAATTGTTTTGGTCTTCCTCAGTCAAAGCCCTTCGTCACAAGGAACAGAGGGAACTGAAAAGAGAATTCCCTCTGTTCCTTGTGACCAAGGGCTTTGACTGAGGAAAACCAAAACAATTTTTGGTCGAAACGTACGTATCTACTTACCTGTAACATCTTATTTGTGTTTTTTACAAAGTTTTTTATTTACTTTAATAACTGAATAGCTTATGAAAGTAACGAAATAATTTGTCTTACCGGGTACGTTAAATGTTCGAATGCAAAAGCTTCACGAAAAAGAATATTTTGTTGGATTGATCAAATTTTATTGATTCAACAAAAATTTGATTGGCGCTATTTCAACCGAATAATTTTCTTGGTTTTAACCAAATTTTTGTTGATTCATTAGAAAGGAAAATAGTAATGATTAGAAAAATAGCGACTTCGATGATTAAGATTAAACGAATATATTTTTCTAATGAATAAAAAATAAGGTTTAATAATTAAAGGAAACTCCAACAGATTAATTTCTTATAATAACTGATGCATCAACCCTGTGTAAAATTGTTCTACGATGGAAAGTTTGCCATCACATCGGGCATTTCTCAAAATCATACAGATACTCCCTATTTAAAAATCTGAAAATCAATTTAACCCTTCAAATATAATCCTGCAAAGTCCTCTATCCCCATTTAGAGTAGAAAGTCCGACTGTTTATCATTTCATGACGTCACTTTAGTGTACCTGAGCTGGAATTATCAAATAATTATTTGAAAACCAGTTTTATACAAAATTTCCAACTGTTTTGTTCCAAACATTAAAAAAATTTCTGATTTCGAGAAAAATCTAAATTTTAAATTTTTAGGAAGAACAGAAAGTAATATCGTTTTTTGGTACATTATTATTTCGCTTAACCAAAACTACTGACGATAATAATGCGAAATTTGATATATATGTGAGTTTTTAACATTGGTGCTAGGTTGGACAGCATTTTCCAAAATTTGAAGCCTATAGGGCGTACGGTGTCAAAGTATTCTTTGCACGTATTTAATGCACGAAGAAAAAAAAAAAAAAGGTATCCATAAAATTCTTGTTCAAATGTGAAATTCAACACTCACGGATACGTACAAATCAATTTGAGAACATTTTTAGTATCGTCCTCTAAGGGGCTGGAAGTAATAGGGTGAAAGTGAGTATCTTTCTTGAAAGAAAAAAAACCCAAATATTATCTATAAAAATCTTGCTTTAAAATTTAATTAATATAAATAGTATGCTTAAACTGAGCTTGTTTTTAGTTAAAAGCCTTTTGAAAATTTGTCTGTTTGAATTAATTCTACGTAAAAACCACAACTTTTCGGTACATTACTTTAAAATGCCAATAGTTTGCTTAGTATGCTTTATATTTAATGCAGTTTACATTTTAATCAACAAATGTAAACTGCATTAAATATAAAGATGATAATAAACCGAGATTGCCGGCCAGATTGTATGGTGGGTAAAGCCAACACCTCCTAGATAAAGAAAGCCTAACAACTTCCACGTCACCAAGCTTTGACGTCATCACTAGGCCTACATTTAAAAGTTTTACTTTCACAAAATAAAACTATTAAAAGTTTCTGGTGAATTTACTCATGAATAACATTATTTTAATAATTTGACATAAAAATATAATTTTATGACAAATGGCAGACTAATGGCATGACTAATTAAATAACATGATAAGGAAATAGATCGGAATGAATAATTTTGTATGAGAAAGGTATTTTAATTTTATTATTTAATTTAAAATATTTTCTAATATTTGTAGCATTCACCAGAAATCTTAAATAGTTTTACTTTGTGAACGTAAAACTGTGATGACGTCATCACTTGAAGGCCTAGTGATGACGTTAAAGTTTCAGTTGTTAGGCTTTCTATATGTTGGAGGTGTTGGTAAAGCCAACACCTCCTACTAATAGAAAGCCTAATAAATCATGCTCTGATGTCATCACTAGGCCTACGGAAATGACGTCATTACAATTTTATTTTCAAAAAATAAAACTATTTAAAATTCCTGGTGAATGCTACAAACATTAGAAAATATCTTAAATTAAACAATGAAATTAAAATACCTTTCTCATACAAAATTATTCATTCTGATCTATTTTCTTACCATATTATCTAATTGGTCCTGGTTAAAAACTACCATTTGTCGTAAAATTACATTTTTTTAAATCTCAAATTATATTAAAATATTGCTATTCATGGGTAAATTCACCAGAAATTTTCAATAGTTTTATTTTGTGAAAATAAAACTTTTAAATGCAAGGATGTCAAAGCTTGATGACGTAGGAGTTGTTAAAGTTTCTTTACCTAGGCGGTGTTGGTGAAGCACCGTACCACGGTTTCGGGTTCAACTCCTGGCGGTCGGGGTTCGATCCACGACTGAGCGTGGTTGTTATTGTGTCCGTCCCTTTAAAACGGGCGACCTTGGTCCTACTAGCTGAACCGTAATACAGTGACCAATAACTCCGGCCTGAGTAGTGGCCAATACCTCCAAGGCAGAGGCCCACCATTGGAAAGAAGAAAAATTAATAAAAATAAAATAAAATGAGATTTAACAGGAAAATTAAAATTAAGTCTTTATCCTTATACATTTTTGAAAAATGTTAATTTCCATATAAAGCTATCTAAAACTTTACAAACATTTATTTTAAAACTATACACTAAAACATTGGTCCACTATTGAAGACCTCATGAACTCAGACGTACGGCTTTCGGTCTCACGTCTTTTCGGCACTGGCAAAACTGCATTTAAGGTAAAAGCTAGAATTTCTACATCACATTTTCCTGTAGAGTCCATCCGTAACAAATTAACCCTTTGAGGCGCAACCCTTTCCCAATGCTGAAAAAAGGGCAGCCGTTGTCATCGCTCGACTTAACTACCAGCAAGATGGCGGACGATCGAAACGTTCATCGCGTGCCACAGATCTAGAGACTCTTTTTTTGACGACAGCTGGCTGTGCCGCTAGCTGTGACGACAGCTGGCTGGGTCTCTAGATCTGTGGCACGCGATGAACGTTTCGATCGTCCGCCATTTTGCTGGTAGTTAAGTCGAGCGATGGCAACGGATGCCCTTTTTTCAGCATTGGGCAATCTATCGAGCTGTTCTCGCATTCTTCCCTTTTTCGGCAGATGTCAGTGCTGTTAAAAATAAGCGTGACCATTTTTTTACGGGAAATGATGTGCTTAAAAAGTAAAGGATTCTCGTGGAGCTGTGTCACCCGCAACTATTTTTATAGAAATCAAATCTATTCTTCGTCACTGGCAACAGTCAAAACGTCAGAGTTGGGTGTTCCCAGAGCGAGAACACTGCGCGTTAAAGGGCTAACTGCATTCGGAAATATTTAATCACAAATTGCACTATTACTTCCTAAAGTATTCTTCTAAATTCCATACACACACTGTGCATGGGAGAGGAGGGGGGGGGGTGTTCTCTCCAAAGCAGCAACACTCATCTGTTTTGGAAAATTTCGAGAGCAAAATTTTAAACGTGACGAAAATTGCATTTTATAAGTTTGATTACTGAAATGGCTTTTCCATTAGCAACTTATCACTTCCAATGATAGAAATTGATGGCAAACGCCCGCTACATTCAGGCCCATGCATATTATTTCCCTGATTATCCAATAAATTTAAATATACAGTAATGACTACTTAACAAAATTATGCGCTTTAAACACAATGTTCGCGTCTTCACTTTGGCGGAAACTGCTCCAAATTTAATTCCGAATGTATCAAAATTATGGAAACGCTGAATGGCCGTTCGATGGATTTCCGCGTAATTACTAATGGGAAAATTTATTCGAATTAGTTTGTTTAAAATTTCGGAAGTTAATGCGCAGTTTTAGATAGAATTTTCAAATATAACTGAACATTTGAATTAAATGGTTTATAAGAATAGACAATCGATATTAGATAGGATTAGTTAATGCGTAATTACTAAAACGTTATCTGAATTAGCGTGCTTTCTGCTTAGATTTTCCTTAACTGGTGCATTTTTCGCTAATTTGTTCACTCTAGTTTACATCAAGTTTTTTTGGAAGAGTTGAAACTTGTGCTTAACTCTTAGAGACCCATGACTGCAAAGCTCGCCAAAATGCGGGGATTTTTTAGGTTGGCAGGAGTGGGGGCGTTAAAATACACATCTTTGGAATGGAAATTTATCTTAAAATGTGAACTAATAATGCCTATTGAAACAGTTTTACAATCTTCTAAAGGTAATTCCAACTATACTTCACCATATTAAATACTGTTTGGATTGGGCATCATAATCCATGAGTGTGCCATGTTCGCCTTTTCTGTTAAACAAAACGCATCTTTAGAACCGAAATCTATCTTAAAATCACCTACTAAAACTGTTTTACAACCTTCGTCAAGTATATTCCAACTATCCTCTACCATTTTAAATACTGTTTGGAAGTTTGGTTGAGTGTGTCGTGTTTGTCTCTCTTGTTCCACGAACACGTCTTCAGAATTGAAATCTATATTAAAATCGCCAACCAAAACTGTTTAACAATTTTCAACAGGCATAGTCTGACTATACTTCAAAATCTAAAAAAAAAGGAAAAAAAAATACTATTCAGGTAGTCCCTTTTGTTGAAACTATCACGGTATAAATTAACGCAACATAGGATTATAGTTTATTTAGTTGTAAGACGACCGTCGAAAAATGATCAATAGACCACTTTTAATTTCACGAAATGTTTATTAACGTGGTATAAGTTTTCTGACCCTGTTCGCAACTCATTGTTGTTGTTATTAACGAGATTTCTTCAGTTATAAATCATCGTTGTTTGCAGGAATTCTCTGGAAAACCTTATCTGCACGCGATCATTTTAAAAAGTTGCTGTAAGGAAAGACAATGTAAAAAATTTTGAATTAAATTATGTTTTTCTAAAAATAAAATTATCACAAAATTGAGTAACATGGTGCGTCTTCATTTCTGTTTTACCTCACAAATACAGTTGTAACAGTCCGACAGTGTTGGAAATTGTTTCCTACACTTAAATAAGGTTCACAAAATTATATGCTAGTGTTAGAATAGTTGAACATTCGTCAGATATAAGGATTATAAGAGAAACCAAAGGGTACTCTTTTAAATTGATCTCCCTCTATATCGAATCTTTTTTGTTTCAGATACAGGAAAGTGTCTAAAGTACAGTATAAACAATGACTGCCATAGAGTGGAATGTACAGGAATTTTATTCGGTATTACTCCTGTAAAATAACTATTGCAGATGCTACTCTTTTTTATTGCAGATGCTACTCATTTTTAAACTCATGACGTCAAAATTGCGTCCTTCTTAGTTGCGATATCCAACATGATTTACTGAAAGAAGGAAAAAAAAAACCCTCACGTTATTTTACTTTTCTACAGCATCTGATGATCTAGAAGTTTATTATTTCGCTCGTGGTGTAATATTTTGTCAAAGCTTAGTTACCTAATTAGGATTTCTAATGTATTTTTAAACTCGTTAGATTAAAATGACGTCATTTCATTTATAATACGCTACTATAGATGGTATATCAAATGATCAATATTTTAGACAATCAGAAACTGGAAACGCTTTTTGAAGGTGAAAATTATCAAAATATAGAAAAAAAAGATTGTGGAACGATTGAGTTTTCACCTTCTACATGCACCACTTCTAATAAGCTCTGATCTACAATAAGTAGGAATAAAACATGTATAAATTTCGTCGAAATCGATGCATATTTATGACAGTTACAGCACGAATGGACGGAGAGACGGCCTGACAGACATAAACACTTTCCACCTTGTTGGAAACGTTAAAAATTGTAGAAAATCACAAGTAAAAAATTTACATTTTTATATGTATTAAAATTTATTGTCTGTGTTATTTAATATTTTAATGAGTTATAATACATGACGTTTTCTAGAATACTGAAAGAGATATTTTAATTTTCAGTTAAATTAACAATACAAATTAACAATTAGGTTATTCATTCAACCATTCAGTAAAATCTAAACAGAAAACACGCCATTCCAGATACCGTTTTAATAATTATGCATTAACTAATCCGAACTAATATCGATATTCTATTCCCATGCCATAAACCATTTAATCCAAATGTTCTATTACATTCGAAAATTCCGTCTGAAACTGCACATTAACCGCCAAAATTCTAAACAAATTAAATCGAATAAAGTTCAGACGAATTACGTAGAACTCTACCGAACGGCGATTTCACGTACCCATAATCCTGATACATTTCGAAATTAAATTTTGAAGCAGTTTCCGCCAAAGCGAAGACGAACATTGTGTTTAAATCGCACAATTTGTTAAGTAGTCATTACTCTATTTAAATTTATTAGATAATCAGGGAACTAATATGTATGGGCCTAAATGTAGTGGGCGTTTGCCCTAAATTTCTATCATTGGAAGTGATAAGTTGCTAATGGAAAAGCCATTTCAATAATCAAACTTATAAAATGCAATTTTCGTCACGTTTAAAATTTTGCTCTCGAAATTTTCCAAAACAGATGAGTGTTGTTTCTTTGGGGGGGGGGGATTTCCCCCGCATTGTGCTTGTATGCAATTTGGAGAAACGTTTGTGGAGGCGGTGTAATCTGGTGAAATATTTCCGAATGCAATTAACTGGTTACGAATGGGCTGTGTAATCCTATTGTTGTTCGCAAAATGTAATGTAGAAATTTTCATAGATTTCATCTTAAATGAACTTTTGCCAGTGCCATTTAACCCTTAACGCTCAGTGTTCCCTCTCTGGGAGCACCAAACTTACACTTTTGACTGTTACCAGTCACGAAGAATAGATTTGATTTCTATAAAAATAGTTGCGGGTGACATAGCTCCACGAGAATCCTTTACTTTTTAGCACGCCATTTCTCGTAAAAAAATGGTCACGATTATTTTTAACAGCACTGAGATCTGCCGAAAAATAGAAGAATGCGAGAACAGCTGGATAGATTGCCCAATGCTGAAAAAAGGGCACAAGTTGCCATCGCTCGACTTAACTATCAGCAAGATGGCGGATGATCGAAGCGTTCATCGCGTGCCACAGATCTAGAGACCATTTTTTGACGCAGCTGGCTGTGTCGCACAGCATTGGGAAAGGGTTGCGCCTCAAAGGGTTAAACGGAAAGCCGTACTTCGGAGTTCTTGAGGTCATCAATAGTAGGCCGATATTTTAATGGATATTTTTACAATATACGTTTGCAAATTTTTATGTAGTTTTACACGGATGTTAATCTTTTTCTAAAAAAAGTGTGGGCAAAAATTTAATTTAATTTTTTCTTTTAATTCTCCGTTTATTATTATCTTTATATTTCATGCAGTTTGCATTTTTTGATTAAAACAAAAGTTCTGTTAGACCTTAAAGAAATGTTGATTCAAACATAAAATTCAAACAAATAAAAAAATTTTCAACAGATTTTTATTACAAACAATCCGAGCCGAAATATACGATTCATATTACTAACATTTTAACCCATTTATGCCTAGCGTCCCTTTTTTGGGACGGCATTTTCGCTATCAGTCGAAAACGTTATTTATTTTTCCTAGCCTTTATTCACGAGTATTGAACCTCAATTCCACAAAATATTTTAATATAGCCAAGTAGGATGTTGACATTTCAATTTTTATACATAATGGTTTTAAATGAAATCATCCCTTGTTCAAAAAGTTGACATCAGAAGTGTATCAATTACTGCTGGTATTAGCAAAAATCGAAGAAAGTCGCAAAAATATCCAGGCACGAATGGGTTAAAGCATGAATTTTACAGATAATATTTGTTTTCTCTTTCATGAAAGATTGAAACTCTCCTTATTTTCACGTCTACCTTCCTTGGAGTACAATACTCAAAATTCTCTTTTTTTTCTCTTTGAGAATATGTTTGAGAACGTTTTGGGCTCCCTACGCCCCATAGGCTTCAAATTTCGGAAAATACTGTTCTAGCCACCAATCTTAAAACCTTACGTACATGCCCAATTTTGTGTTAATAGTTTCAGTAATGTTGGCTATTCGAAATAGTGACATACAGAAAGCAACACCGCTGTCTGTTCCCTTAATATTTAAAAATTTTTTAATTTAATTTTTTTCGGACCAAAATTAACAAAATAATTCGCTGAATTAAAAAAAATTGTGTCGATCGAACAAAAAGAATTCTTTGGAATAGAAGAGTTAGAAATATTTTTTAATGTTTTGAACAAATGTATAATACTTGTTTTGAAATAACTATTTGGTAATTCCAGCTTATGTCCACTAAAGCAGTGGTTCCCAAATTTAAAACATTGTGCCCCACCCAACAAAGTATAACTTCCGATGCCGCCCCCCTCAGATTCTTCTGCATATATAGTTGATTTTCAGATTTTTATATCAGGACTATCTGTATGCTTTTAAAAATGTGTACGACCACAGACTTTCCATAGTACACTAATTTTAGACAGGTTTGATGCATAAGGTATTGTAAGAAGTTCATCTGTTGGGTTATTCTTTTATAATTAAAACTGTCTAACTGTCTGTGATTAAATCATTTTTTGTAATACAAGATGTTTGTTTAATCTTAATCATCCAAGTCCCCATTTTTTAATCATTACTTTTTTTCCTTTCTAATGAATTTTTGAACACTGGAAAAAATGTTTTGTTGACTTAACAAAATTTTGGTTCGCTCTATTTCAAAGAATTATTTTTGTTCGATCGACACAATTTTTGTTAATTCAACGAAATATTTTGTTAATTTAACAAAAATTTGTTTAAAACCAACAAAACTATTTGGTTGAAACAGCGCCAGTTAAATTTTTGTTGAATCAATAAAATTTTGAGCAATTCGACAAAACATTGCATTCGAACATTTAACGTACCCGGTAAGACACATTATTTATTTATTTTCATAAGCTATTCAGTTATTACTTTAAAAATTACTTACTGGAATCTTTTAAAATTCGCAGGGTTAATCTATACAATTTGTAATTGTTCTAGAATTTCCGATGCATTGTTGAAACTGCTGAAACCGAGGAACTCAAAAACGATACACATCATTAATTATTGGGCCTTTGCTTTACTGAAGGGCACGAAAGTCTCCCCTAATTACTGCACAAAATGGTTCGTTACTTCTATTTATAATCTCGTATTAGGAGGTTGAGTGCTTTTTTATCAAATAAAACGAAGCATATGCAATTCTTTTTGCGTTTCCTTTTCCAGTATGTAATAACAAGCCAAAGGAAGTTTTTCTAAATGTATAATTAATATTCTCAATAAAAATGCAGTCTTGAACCAGCACGCAATGTTTTGTTTTAATGACCCTTAACGACGAGAAAATTTTATTTGTTCTTGAATTCAAATGCATCACTTTTTAAATTATTATTAAATTATTTATTTTTAAATTATTTCAAATGATGAAGGATTAAAAATAGGACAATCAGAAAATTGCTTAGGAAAATGTTCGTTGAATATATGAAGATTGTCAAAAAATTGATTTTTTTTTTTTTAGATATTGTGATTTTTTTTTGGTGTGGGGGGGGGAGGTACAGTCTGTAAAACACAAGTATTAACTTAAAAAATTCAACTAAATATTAATTAAACAATGAAACATAGCAGGTAGAGTTGCAAAGCACTGTACGAACTCCACATTATAAATTTTGCAACGAAAACAATAAGCTGTGAAGCAGTTCCAAAATAACAAATATAAATATAAATTATAGAAGAGAAGAATGTATTAAATGTATCGGAAAATTATATCATTTTTTCGAATACCAATATATTATGCCTAACCAAAACTATTAAAGCTAATATTTTGTAATTCAACACATGTGTTAGTTTCTTAGTGTGGGTGCTAGATTGGAGACCCTTTCAAAATTCGCAATATATGGAGTACAGGGTCCAAAACGTTCTTCTCATATAGCTGAGTAATGTTAATAAAAAAAAGGGATATCTATAAAATTCTTGCTGTACAAACTTGCGTACAAACATACACACACATACCCTAAGATATAGTTATGCTGATTCCCTGACTCATTGACTCACTCTCTAACAATTCCGGTCCGACCACTTCAAAACAAAACTTTCACCGTAATTCATCCAAACAGATTAAAAAGTTATAGTCTAGAACTGTCATAAAATTCGCACCGTTTGTACGATCCGCTTGAAAATTTTCATAATCATGTATAAAAATATAGAAAACAATCTGCGCTACTTTAAAAATCTAAAAATCTACCCGTTTCCTCATTTTTAAACGATTTTTCGCTCTTTTCAGATCCTTTTTATTTCCGAGTGTAAAATAAGTGAATCATTTGCGTGACAAAATTTGCTTTTTCAAGTGAAAACGACGTCATACAAATGGGATTACAATTCATTTAAAATATTTTAAGATAACATAGTTTAATTTTTTGGATTAAAATGATCGTCTGGTTGAAGCATCGAAATAAGAGGGGCTGTGTAGACAAAACGAAATCTTTCGAATTCGAAAAGCTTCCACGGGTTCCCAGAAGAGAATAAAATTCAATTTGAGTACATTATAAAAATTGAATATGAAGTTATTTATTTAGGTGGACGAAGATTAAATATATTGAGTTAGACATTGTTTGATAGAGATTTCTGCTTTCTGCACGTTGTTGCTGTTTTCAAATGGCGTCCGTTGTTATGAAAAGTATTTTACGTTTGCTGAAGCTGCAAATATTATTTTTTCGAGGAGGAAATTCATGCATACGTTAGAAACTGCGACGAAGGTACATAATTTTTGAAAGGTAATCATTTTCTTGTATTTTTCATTTTAGTAAATTCAAACATGCATATTTTAGTGTTGAGATTGAAGTTGATTTAAACCGTTATTGTCGAAATTTGAACTTCTCTTACTAAATACTTTTGAAAAAATGAAGCTGAAATTTCCAAATTTTGATTAGTGCACTTCAATAATGGCCACTCTTTCATTTAAAAATCCTGTTGATTTTATATTGAGTATGTACTAAAAACTCTCCTCACCAAAAAATAACGCATTCGCGAATTGTAAACAATCACGTCTCCTAGGCGACGAAACCAAATAAACTGAAGTTGTTCGTAAAGTCAAAAGAAACTGATAGCCACTGATAGCACTAAACACACGCATTCTAGTTTTCTTACGAAAACTCGTGCAACGAGTTTGTCGTTTACGAATGCACCCATCATAATGTATAAAAATTGAAATGTCAACATCCTACTTGGTCATGTCAAAATATTTTGTGGAGTTGAGGTTCAATACTCGTGAATAAAGGTTAGGAAAAATAAATACCGCTTTCGACTGATAGCGAAAATGCTGTCCCCTAAAAAGGGACACTAGGCATATAAATGGGTTAAAACACATTTTTAACAATTTCTCCATTTTATTACTCTTTTGCAATCTCCGGCAGAATTTTATTACCAGCAACGCACTATATCTAGCTATCTAAACAGCGTAACCTCAGCAGTAATTCAATAGCTAATCGGAGATTTGGGATGGGATTCGCCTGCCATAAATAAACATGTCTAGACTTGCATCGCGTATGGACTGGCTGAGGCGTGAGTGATATGGTTTATTATCATTCAAATTAGTAATTTAAATCAGCCCTGACGCATCTCCGCAGAGCGGCAAGGCTCGAATTGTTAGATTAAACAGAAATGCATATACATATTGGATCCGAATTGATTTGTAGCTCTAGTATTTCTTGATTTACAGCGAAATCCAGCAGAGTTATCGCCTCCGCAAAATTAGACAGTTTGATTTAAATGAAATGGTATAGTGGCGCAGGCATTTGCCCCAAAATTGAGGGATAATGAATAATTGTACGCTTTGAGTGCATATAACTGGGCATAAATAAACTAGATTAGAATTCATAAACAGACGTCTTTGAGGTTTCGGATTTACAGACTTAATGATCCTATTCGCTGCAAGAAGAGAATTGATGTATAAAGCCCAGATTAAGACTAAGAATACCAATTATTTGCGAGGCTGTGGTTCTTAAAACGTCACTTATTTGGGCCGGCGGCACCAGATGTCGCTGCATCTGCTTAGGCTGCATCGCACAGTGCGCATGTGCCGCTCAGGGTCGGTTGAAAGATCTGTTGTCAGACGTGTGGAAGAAATGGAATGTGGAATAGCTGCAATGGCATTGCAGCTTGCATGATTCTAAAGCGTCTTGTGAATGTGTTAATTTTATATGTATACAGGGTAGTCCTAAATTATAAGTCAAAAATGTAAAGATTGGAAGAAGGGACCAAGACGGTTCAGATTCGCATAGCAAGAGTTGCGAATCTGAACCGTCGGGTCGGAACCGTGGGGTCGGAAATATCATCTTCATCCCAGATAGCACAAACTTGTCCAGAACAAACTTGCAAATTTTTATGTAGTTTTACACGGATGTTAATCTTTTTCTAAAAAAAGTGTGGACAAAAATTTAATTTAATTTTTTCTTTTAATTCTCCGTTTATTATTATCTTTATATTTCATGCAGTTTGCATTTTTTGATTAAAGCAAAAGTTCGGTTAGACCGTAAAGAAATGTTGATTCAAACATAAAATTCAAACAAATAAAAAAATTTTCAACAGATTTTTATTACAAACAGTCCAAGCCGAAATATACGATTCATGTTACTAACATTTTAACCCATTTATGCCTAGCGTCCCTTTTTTGGGACGGCATTTTCGCTATCAGTCGAAAACGTTATTTATTTTTCCTAGCCTTTATTCACGAGTATTGAACCTCAATTCCACAAAATATTTTAATATAGCCAAGTAGGATGTTGACATTTCAATTTTTATACATAATGGTTTTAAATGAAATCATCCCTTGTTCAAAAAGTTGACATCAGAAGTGTATAATTACTGCTGGTATTAGCAAAAATCGAAGAAAGTCGCAAAAATATCCAGGCACGAATGGGTTAAAGCATGAATTTTACAGATAATATTTGTTTTCTCTTTCATGAAAGATTGAAACTCTCCTTATTTTCACGTCTACCTTCCTTGGAGTACAATACTCAAAATGCTTTCTTTTTTTACTTTGAGAATATGTGAAAAGAACGTTTTAGGCTCCCTACGCCCCATAGGCTTCAAATTTCGGAAAATACTGTTCTAGCCACCAATCTTAAAATCTCACGTACATGCCCAGTTTTGTGTTAATAGTTTCAGTAATGTTGACTATACGAAATAGTGACATACAGAAAGCAACATCAATGTCTGTTCCTTTAATATTTTAAAATTTCAAAATTTATTTTTTTTCGGACCAAAAATAACAAAATATTTCGCTGAATTAACACAAATTGTGTCCATAGAACAAAAATAATTCTTTGAAATAGATGGTTCTGAAATATTTTTTAATGTTTTGAACAAATGTATAATACTTATTTTGAAATAACTATTTGATAATTCCAGCTTATGTCCACTAAAGCAGTGGTTCCCAAATTTAAAACACTGTGCCCCACCCAGCAAAGGATAACTTACGATGCCACCCCCCCTTCAGATTTTTCGGCATACATGATGGATTTTCAGATTTTTATATCAGAACTATCTGTATACTTTTAAAAATGTGTACGACCACAAACTTTCCATAGTACACTAATTTTAGAGAGGTTTGATGCATAAGGTTCTGTAAGAAGTTCATCTGTTGGGTTCTTCTTTTATTATTAAAACTTTTTTTTTAGTAATAAAAGATGCTTGTTTAATCTTCATCATCCAAATCCCCATATTTTTTTTATCATTACTTTTTTTCCCTTTCTAATGAATTTTTGAACACTGGAAAAAATGTTTTGTTGACTTAACAAAATTTTGGTTCGCTCTATTTCAAAGAATTATTTTTGTTCGATCGACACAATTTTTGTTAATTCAACGAAATATTTTGTTAATTTAACAAAATTTGTTTAAAACCAACAAAACTATTTGGTTGAAACAGCGCCAGTTAAATTTTTTTTTTGAATCAACAAAATTTTAAGCAATTCGACAAAATATTTCATTCGAACATTTAACGTACCCGGTAAGACACATTATTTATTTATTTTCATAAGCTATTCAGTTATTACTTTAAAAATTACTTACTGGAATCTTTTAAAATTCGCAGGGTTAATCTATACAATTTGTAATTGTTCTAGAATTTCCGATGCATTGTTGAAACTGCTGAAACCGAGGAACTCAAAAACGATACACATCATTAATTATGGGGCCTTTGCTTAACTGAAGGGCACGAAAGTCTCCCCTAATTACTGCACAAAATGGTTCGTTACTTCTATTTATAATCTCGTATTAGGAGGTTGAGTGCTTTTTTATCAAATAAAACGAAGCATATGCAATTCTTTTTGCGTTTCCTTTTCCAGTATGTAATAACAAGCCAAAGGAAGTTTTTCTAAATGTATAATTAATATTCTCAATAAAAATGCAGTCTTGAACCAGCACGCAATGTTTTGTTTTAATGACCCTTAACGACGAGAAAATTTTATTTGTTCTTGAATTCAAATGCATCACTTTTTAAATTATTATTAAATTATTTATTTTTAAATTATTTCAAATGATGAAGGATTAAAAATAGGACAATCAGAAAATTGCTTAGGAAAATGTTCGTTGAATATATGAAGATTGTCAAAAAATTGATTTTTTTTTTTTTTTAGATATTGTGATTTTTTTTTTGGTGTGGGGGGGGGAGGTACAGTCTGTAAAACACAAGTATTAACTTAAAAAATTCAACTAAATATTAATTAAACAATGAAACATAGCAGGTAGAGTTGCAAAGCACTGTACGAACTCCACATTATAAATTTTGCAACGAAAACAATAAGCTGTGAAGCAGTTTCAAAATAACAAATATAAATATAAATTATAGAAGAGAAGAATGTATTAAATGTATCGGAAAATTATATCATTTTTTCGAATACCAATATATTATGCCTAACCAAAACTATTAAAGCTAATATTTTGTAATTCAACACATGTGTTAGTTTCTTAGTGTGGGTGCTAGATTGGAGACCCTTTCAAAATTCGCAATATATGGAGTACAGGGTCCAAAACGTTTTCTCATATAGCTGAGTAATGTTAATAAAAAAAAGGGATATCTATAAAATTCTTGCTGTACAAACTTGCGTACAAACATACACACACATACCCTAAGATATAGTTATGCTGATTCCCTGACTCATTGACTCACTCTCTAACAATTCCGGTCCGACCACTTCAAAACAAAACTTTCACCATCATTCATCCAAACAGATTAAAAAGTTATAGTCTAGAACTGTCATAAAATTAGCACCGTTTGTACGATCCGCTTGAAAATTTTCATAATCATGTATAAAAATATAGAAAACAATCTGCGCTACTTTAAAAATCTAAAAATCTACCCGTTCCCTCATTTTTATTTCCGAGTGTAAAATAAGTGAATCATTTGCGTGACAAAATTAGCTTTTTCAAGTGAAAACGACGTCATACAAATGGGATTACAATTCATTTAAAATATTTTAAGATAACATAGTTTAATTTTTCTGATTAAAATGATCGTCTGGTTGAAGCATTGAAATAAGAGGGGCTGTGTACACAAAACGAAATCTTTCGAATTCGAAAAGCTTCCACGGGTTTCGAGAAGAGAATAAAATTCAATTTGATTACATAATAAAAATTGAATATGAAGTTATTTATTTAGGTGGACGAAGATTAAATATATTGAGTTACACATTGTTTGATAGAGCTTTCTGCTTTCTGCACGTTGTTGCTGTTTTCAAATGGCGTCCGTTGTTATGAAAAGTATTTTACGTTTGCTGAAGCTGCAAATATTATTTTTTCGAGGAGGAAATTCACGCATACGTTAGACACTGCAACGAAGGTACATAATTTTTGAAAGGTAATCATTTTCTTGTATTTTTCATTTTAGTAAATTCAAACATGCATATTTTAGTGTTGAGATTGAAGTTGATTTAATTCGTTATTGTCGAAATTTGAACTTCTCTTACTAAATACTTTTGAAAAAATGAAGCTGAAATTTCCAAATTTTGATTAGTGCACTTCAATAATGGCCACTCTTTCATTTAAAAATCCTGTTGATTTTATATTGAGTATGTACTAAAAACTCTCCTCACCAAAAATAACGCATTCGCGAATTGTAAACAATCACGTCTCCTAGGCGACGAAACTAAATAAACTGAAAATGTTCGTAAAGTCAAAAGAAACTGATAGCCCCTGATAGCACTAAACACACCCATTCTAGTTTTCTTACGAAAACTCGTGCAACGAGTTTGTCGTTTACGAATGCACCCATCATAATGTATAAAAATTGAAATGTCAACATCCTACTTGGTCATGTCAAAATATTTTGTAGAGCTGAGGTTCAATACTCGTGAATAAAGTTTGGGAAAAATAAATAACGCTTTCGACTGATAGCGAAAATGCTGTCCCCTAAAAAGGTACATTATGAATAAGTTGGTTAAAACACATTTTTAACAATTTCTCCCTTTTATTACTCTTTTGCAATCTCCGGCAGAATTTTATTACCAGCAACGCACTATATCTAGCTATCTAAACAGCGTAACCTCAGCAGTAATTCAATAGCTAATCGGAGCTTTGGGATGGGATTCGCCCGCCATAAATAAACATGTCTAGACTTGCATCGCGTATGGACTGGCTGAGGCGTGAGTGATATGGTTTATTATCATTCAAATTAGTAATTTAAATCAGCCCTGACGCATCTCCGCAGAGCGGCAAGGCTCGAATTGTTAGATTAAACAGAAATGCATATACATATTGGATCCGAATTGATTTGTAGCTCTAGTATTTCTTGATTTACAGCGAAATCCAGCAGAGTTATCGCCTCCGCAAAATTAGACAGTTTGATTTAAATGAAATGGTATAGTGGCGCAGGCATTTGCCCCAAAATTGAGGGATAATGAATAATTGTACGCTGTGAGTGCATATAACTGGGCATAAATAAACTAGATTAGGATTCATAAACAGACGGCTTTGAGGTTTCGGATTTACAGACTTAATGATCCTATTCGCTGCAAGAAGAGAATTGATGTATAAAGCCCAGATTAAGACTAAGAATACCAATTATTTGCGAGGCTGTGGCTCTTAAAACGTCACTTATTTGGGCCGGCGGCACCAGATGTCGCTGCATCTGCTTAGGCTGCATCGCACAGTGCGCATGTGCCGCTCAGGGTTGGTTGAAAGATCTGTTGCCAGACGTGTGGAAGAAATGGAATGCGGAATAGCTGCAATGGCATTGCAGCTTGCATGATTCTAAAGCGTCTTGTGAATGTGTTAATTTTATATGTATACAGGGTAGTCCTAAATTATAAGTCAAAAATGTAAAGATTGGAAGAAGGGACCAAGACGGTTCAGATTCGCATAGCAAGAGTTGCGAATCTGAACCGTCGGGTCGGAACCGTGGGGTCGGAAATATCATCTTCATCCCAGATAGCACAAACTTGTCCTGAACACGCCTAGAAGACGTCATATAGACAAATTGACATGTCCATTAAACATCCAGGATTCGTCCAATTCTCGCCCATTTTACATCAATATGGCACTATAGGACGCCCATATAACGTCTTATAGACATGCACATAGACGTAATTATGGACGTGCTTGTCTATTTATGGACTTAGTATGGGCAAGTCTTGGACATCAATGTCTATATATGGACCTACATAGGTCAAGTCTTGGTCAAGGCAATATGGATTATCTTGCATGTCTATAAAAAGACGTATTCTGGAAATTCTATATCTAGTTTTGGTCTATTCATGGACATTTTCTGGATTTTCCAGATTATGCCCATTTATAGAAGTCTTTTGGATGTCCATTTATAGACTGGACGTAATATGGGCGAGATGGATGAGAAATGGATATAAAATGGACAAGTGTGCTGTCTGGGATATACCCATGGGTTATTCAGGCACAAATGGGTTAACCCATTTGTGCCTGAATATTTTTGCGACTTTCTTCGATTTTTACTGATAACAGAAATAATAGATAAATTTCTGATGTCAACTTCTTGAACAAGGGATGATTTCTTTTAAAATCATTATGCATAAAAATTGAAATATCAACATACTACTTGGTCATGTTAAATATTTTGTAAAGTTGAGTCTCAATACTCATGAATAAAGGCTAGGAAAAATAAATAACGTTTTCGACTACTAGCGAAAATGCCGTCCCAAAAAAGGGACGCTAGGCATAAATGGGTTAATAATCACTTTGGAAGAAGTGTTGAGGTAACAGTGAACGTTCCATCGTTTGTCAAAAACGAACGCATATTTTTACAGAATGCACTCAACTCAAACTGATAGTTTACGAATAGAGTATTTCCACATGACGGTCAGGGCAACTTTTTGTAGGACAACTCGGATATTTAGAGGCACAAAGATGAGTATTCCGCCAATCACTGTCCTCAAATGAACGTTAGTGTGTCCTACAAAGCGGTGTTGCCGGACTGGTTGCTATGATGTGACGTAATGCAATGACGTAGGTCGAAAAGCTCTATTTTATTTCCTTTCATTGATGAAAGTCTCGGAGGTAACTATTGTTTATGAAACTTGATTAAGAATTCAGGCCAACACTTCTTCCAAAGTGATTATTAACGTGTACACGAAGACAACATTTCAGACCCCACATTGATATGTGATTCTGAACAGTCTTGGTCCTTTCTATCTGCCTTTACATTTTTTACATATACTTTAGGACCATCTTGTACATGTATTTTCATTTTCCGATTGGTTCTTATTTAACAAGCAATATGTAGTCAGAGAGATCTAGAAATTACTTTAGTTTTCGTTTAAGTTTCTGTACTTTGCAATTACGAACAAGCTTTATAACTATTGGTAATAGAAAATGTAGTTTGAGTCAATTCAGTTTTGAAACAACGATTCTAAGCCAGTTTAATAAAAATTCGTACTGCCTTCTTTCAGCCTCAATCGTGTTCCCAATCATTTATAATAGATATGATTGGGGATGTAAAAAGGAAAATATAAAATTTAAAATGATATTTAAAAGTGAAAGATAGAACAGAGTGACCTCTCACTGATGCGCTGCGCAGTTATACAGAATGTCTCTCTTTTATGCGAGAATTTCTGAAGGTCCCGTCACGAGGAATGGGAAAATAATAATATAGGTCAGGGGTTCCCAAACTTTTTTCTCCCGTGGCACCCTTGTCAGGCTGAAAACACTTCGCGGCAGCCTTGTCAGGCTAAAAGCATTTCGGGGCACCCTTCTCAGGCTGAAAACGTTTCAGGGCAGGTTACCTTTAAAGCAATATGAAGATGAAGGTTAGAATTAAACAGTTTGGATACACTTTTGATTGATATATATGTATATGTATATATATGTGTGTATATATATGTTTTATCATGTGTATATGTGTGTATATGTGCGTTTTATCATGTCATGTGTCATATAATGTCTGTAATTTTCGATTGTACTAATATTGTTTACTGTCTGCCGTTGGGGTTCTGCGAGTCCCAGCGGCATAGTATGTAAAAATAAGCGATAAATGAATAAATTCTTCCCTGGAGGGATTTTATGCCGTAAACCTTCGGGTCGGCCCCTCCAGTGGGTGTCTCACACCTCACACTTTTGATTGTTTCTTTTAAGTTTAAAGGGCTAACTATCAAAATCTCTTGGAAAAGGGATATAGAATTTTGCGACTGGACACTGAACTCTCTCGAACTTGACTAAAATATTTTTGTTTCTCCCACTTGATCTTCGGCTTGGTAAACTTTTTTGTGGGATATCGGTTCAGGGGAATTTTTTTTATTACAGTCCCCCAAAACTTAGACTTTTCTTGATTATCTCAACGGCACCCCTGGCATACGGTCACGGCACCCCAGGGTGCCGCGGCACACAGTTTGGGAATCTCTGATATAGGTGTATTATTTTTGAATTTCACCCTTTAACGCGCAGTGTTCCCGATCTGGGAACACCAAACTCTGACGTTTTGACTGTTGCCAGTCACGAAGAATAGATTTGGTTTCTATAAAAATAGTTGCGGGTGACATAGCTCCACGAGAATCCTTTACTTTTTAGCACGTCATTTCCCGTAAAAAAATGGTCACGATTATTTTTAACAGCACTGACATCTGCCGAAAAATGGAAGAATGGGAGAACAGCTGCATATATTGCCCAATGCTGAAAAAAGGGCAGCCGTTGTCGTCGTTCAACTTAACTACCAGCAAGATGGCGGACGATCGAAACGTTCATCGCCTGCCACAGATCTAGAGATCCCCTTTTTTGACACAGCTGGCTGTGGCGGCACAGCCAGCAAATATCCTTCCTTGAATAAAAGAAATCCTTCCTTGTTCAAGAAGCTGACACCAGAAACTTATCTATTTGTTGCTGGTATTAGCAAAGATCGAAGTCGCAAAAATATCTGTGCACAAATGGGTTAAACTGAAAACCTCGCACACATGAAATTTCGTATTATTAGCCACAGGGTGATCAATTTAAAAGAGCACCAGATGGATTTTCTTATTACGCTTAAATATGACGTATGTTGCAACTACTGTAGCACTGAAACATAATTATTTGAATCTTGTTTAAGTGTGAGAAACAATTTCCTATACTGGGTGCATTCGTAAACGGCAAATTCGTTGCACCAGCTTTCGTAAGAAAACTGGAATGCGTGTGCTTAGTGCTGTCAGTGGCTAACAGTTTCTTTTGCCGGACGGAACTTTCCGTTAAACATAATAAATAATAGAATTTAGGACTCGTTCCCCTCTCAATCCAAGTCTAGATTTGTTATGTTAACCCATTTATGCCTAGTGTCCCTTTTTTGGGACGGCATTTTCGCTATTAGTCGAAAACGTTATTTATTTTTCCTAGCCTTTGTTCCTGAGTATTGAGCCTCAACTCTACAAAATATTTTAACATGACCAAGTTGGATGTTGATATTTCGATTTTTATGCATAATGATTTTAAAAGAAATCATCCCTTCTTCAAGAAGTTGGCATCAGAAATTTATCTATTATTTCTGTTATCAGTAAAAATCGAAGAAAGTCGGAAAAATATCCAGGCACAAATGGGTTAATTAAATTCTTAGATTTATTCTTTGAAACAAAATCAAAATGAATTCTTTCTTTAGAAAAGGTAATCTGTATAGTAAGGAAAGTTGGGAAAAAGAATTCCAACTTGTAATGCTGCGAAAAAGATGAGAATTCTAGTGACTTTAAGATGAATTGGAAAGTATAAGGGATATATGAAATCGATTTATGTCTACTGGTCGCGAATCTGCTCTACAGTTTGTCGAATTTTGGAAAAATACACGTTTTTACGGTATTTTTTAACATTTTCACATTGGCCTGTTTTGAATATAATAGCTTAAATTCTTATGTATCCGAGCCACAAAAAATAATGCTCAAACATTATTTAAATTCATCTAAATTTTCCAGTCGGGCATTCCCTACACAGTTAATGAAATTTTGATGATAATTTACATACAATTATAGATTCCAGTCGAAGATGCAAAAATATACTAAAATAAATGTTTTTCGTTTCTTTACTGAATACAAGTTTAAAATTGGATTATTTAAGATGTTAGTAATCATTAAGCAAATTTTCTTATAATTTAAAGCTGAGTTGTAATGTGAGGAGTCGTAAATTCATGAAAGTCATTCTGTACACAATCGAACATCTCCATTTTTACTCATTCTTAGCTTAAGATGCTTTGAAATATAATTTAAAAGTGAAGTTAGACATGGTTCATTTTGACAGCATAGTCATTCTTATAAAACCACCTCTAGACTCAGTTTCATAAGAAGATATCTTCAATTCGAAGTATTCTGTACAGCACCAAATTCAATAACTCAGACTGAAGGTAAGTACGTTCCATGAATAAACATTTCCGGTCGGAACTGCGCTTTATATCGTGAGGCGACATGCTTTATTACAATTCATATCGGTGATTTATATCACCCGGTGCAACGCGCATCTGATGCAAGGAATCCATTGTGTAGTTGCATTGAACATTCGCGCTAAAACACAGAGGATGTAGATTGAATCTCTTGATTTAAACTAAACACAACCGTTATATCTAACCGGCATAGTAAGTTTCCGTTTATAATGTGCGTAAATCAAGCAGCAAATCGAGAATATATTAAAGGCAGGGAATGCGGGGCGAAGATACTTGGAACCTTCATTCACGGCCTTACTCTCATCAGACACTTTGCACGCGGATTAATCCAAACACGTGGATCAAATACATGGGTGAAACATTTTGCGTATGATTTTAACCCGGTTCTTTAGATTAATCCACGTGTACACGCTTAAATCTATTGAGTAAAATAATAATCAAACGGAGTATATTTTTACTCAATTTTTGACTTCAAACAGCCATTCTCCCGATTGAGTAAAATTTGCTAAATTCATCGAAAAAAATCAATGGAGCGAAAAATTCTCAATTTTTGAGCATTATACAACAGCTCCATTTAGGCTAAATAATAATCGAAAATGAGGAGTGTCTGTCCGTTTTTGATTAATATAACTGTACTCAATTATGATTATTATTTAAGCTATAGAATGAGAGTTTTTGCAAGATCAGCCCTTTTTTAATTAACATATCTGTACTCAATTAAGATTATTATTTTAAGCTAGAAAAAGGGTGTTTTATTAAAATTTGTTGTTTTTGATTAAGATATTGAATGATTCGTTTTCTTCATTTTTTATTATCAGAGCTGTAATCTATTATTATAAGCCCGAGAAAATAAATTTTAAATCAAGGCAAATACATTACATATATCTTGAAATCAAGGCAAATACATTACGTATAAAAAAGTATTTTTTTAATAAATAGAATATAATTTCACTGTAGTCTCTCGTTATAAAACGAATTCACAGTACAGTCAGAATACAGAAATGCAATCATGGTTAAACCAGCTGTGAGATTTAATTAAAGAAGCAACCCAATTTATTGACATGAAAAAGGTAAAATACTACTTACTCACTTTGGGTGGAGATATCATAACTTCATTTGTTTTACAACAGCTTTTTATAATCCAATCGTAAGAAACTATGTCATTAAAGCGAAATCTTTACCTAAAGCATCTCCTCCATATCTAGGCTGAATTTATTTCACAACTCTCAATATGAAAAAGATGCATTTGGTATTCGGATATAACATAGAACTATCACCAGCGGAATACACACACAACTATGGCCTGGCCGCGTTTTTTACTATGAACCGTTATCCGTTAAGAGAGTTTGGTCACGTGATAGTAATAGGATATGGGTCGTGGGGGAGAAGAGACAGACAGAATACTCAAATAGACAAGATTTTTGCGGAAAAGAGTTAAATAGAATATAGCGGATGGGGAGTGCTGGGGCGAATTGAGGCATTCAAAAATTATTGTCTTGAATGAGTATTTTTTGGCGTAAAAGGATTTAAATCGGCCGATAAGAAATTTAATCAATAAATGAGTGTTAGTTTTAATCAATAGATTTAAGCGGGTAAAGTGTTTGGAGAATAAGGCTGTTAAAAATGCTGAGAAAAATGAAGTCCGATCTTTGAATAATTCGTTTGCAAGCAATATCATTTTTGTAAGCTATCTGAAAATGAAAAATTGAACATTTTTGGCGAATTATTGCTACTTTAAAAATTAGAATCTTAATTTTGAATCTCTAATTAATGGGTTGTGCTGAAAATGAATACAAACTTTTATTTTTTCCCCGTGTGTTTTTTTTTTTTTTCTGTTTGATCATCATCATTATTATTTTTTTTTTCACTATCCGGCTACTTTCATGAATACTTACTTATTTTATTTTAATTATTGTTCCTTTATTTCAGAGAAATTTTTTAACAGCCCATGGTGAAACATATTCAAACATATCTTTTAAAAACTATACGAACAGAATCAACTTTCTTGTAATAATGCAATCCTAGAAAACGCAGTCCAGACAATGAAACCAGTTTTAATTTTAATCACAGAAAGATAGTGCTAATAAAACTTGCGTAAAAGCTACTCTTATTGTCTGCAAAAATATGAAAAACTGAAAATGAAACAAAAATTTTAGTCAGCTCCAAATCTTTTTTTTTTTTTTTTTTTTCATTATTAGGGGGGGCCAAGGCTCCTAGACTCGCGACGTTCGCTTTTCTTATGGGGAATTCGGCTACTAATAAGGCTTACTCATAAAAAGGCATAATTTTCACCGTCAAAATCCGAATATTAGATCGGAAAGAATGTTACCAAGATACACATTGCTTGGTTCCTGCATGTTCCTTGGAGCATAAAAATGTAAAATTTCACAGTATTTTTAAATATGCAAAAGCTATGGAGCGCTTTCCGTATTTGTTACCCATGGCGATTTTTCAGAATTAGGCGACTTACGTATGCTTATAATTAATATTTCTCATAGTCTATGCTGGTATCTCCATTGATGGGCGCACCGATCTCCACATCATTCGGAATGGAGCTCTGATCAGTCGTCGATATAGAGATGAGATTCTCAGACCTTTTGTAGTCCCTTACGCTGCAGCAATTAGAGATAACTTCATGCTAATAGAGGACAACTGCAGACCACATCGTGCACTCTTGGTAGATGGCTTCCTTTTCGAGGAAGGAATCGTACGAATGGAATGGCCAGCGTATTCTCCGGACATGAATCCAATAGAACATGTTTGGGACAATCTAGGGAGACGAGTTGCTGGCCGCCTACCACCCCCACTTACGCTCCGAGAACTGGAAATAGCTCTTCTTCAGGATTGGGACAGAATACCCCAGCTCCTCATTAATAGCCTCAATGACTCCATGCCTCAATGGTGTTCAACATTGTTGGCAGTATAGAGCTTGAAATATACAGGCAGAGGGGGCACCCCTATGCTTTCGTTGTTACTGAAATGTTTGGGAGCAATGCTTTCTTCGGAGGGGATGTCAAACTGCCGCGCGTCCCCCTTTCTCCGAAGTAAAAAATTACTGATCTTTTGTTTTCATGAACTTGTAAGTCATTTGAGTGCGTTAAAATACATTTTCTGCATTCATAATCAATTGTAGTGCAAATTATATAGATTAAGAACTATTCACACGTTTGCGAAATAAACTTCCCGAAATTTATAATCATTCATGCTGGCAGGAAATAGACTTAAGTAAACAACCTAACGAAAAAATATAAATGGTGGTTTTTCAACAACTATGCTTTTTTTAACCCCCCGGTTACTCTTTTTTTTATAAACTTGCATCCAATGAGAAATACTTCTAAATCGCAAAATATCCATTTTTTTTCGGGGAAAATCAATTTTTTTTTCTTTAATTAAGCTCGTTTTACTAAAATAAAATATCTTATACGTAATTTCCTCTGTTTACGCACAGTGGAAAATGATTTTTATGTTTATCTTTCTTTATCAAGCATAGCAATTTTGTAATTAGAAGGCGGCTGATTCCGTAACTGGTAAATAAAAGAAGTCACAACTACTTAAAAAAAATTAGTAAATAAATAAATTAAATCTTACATATTTATTACTAATACTATTTACTATACATTACTAATTACTTACATATATCCGCGAAATATCCGATGTGAACCTCTAGTAGATATCATAAAATATACAATATATTTCCATTTTTATATCAAGTTATTTGGGTTATAGTTTTTTATGGCCTTGAATATTCTTTACACTTAATCCATGATGTACTATGATGCCTTTCTAAAATTTACTACAGTGGAACCCCGGTCCATCGTTCCAGCATTCATCGTTTTCCCGTATTGATCATTTTATTTCTATTGTCCCTGCACAAACTGCATTCAAATAACGTTAACAAAACCCGCATGTATCGTTCGTCAAAAATTCGCCTTCCCGTATTCATCGTTGTAAAATGTTTCTTCTGACCGAAATGAAATTGAAGATCAAGTGGATCAATATGGCTTACAAATTTAATTACTTCCTGATATGATATCTTGTGTTGATAATGGCATGGATGAAGAGCTCTTACATCTAGGAGGGATGAGTATGGTATGAAATGTAGGGATTATATTTCCATTAATTTAGAAGCAACAGCGTGCGGTATCCTAAGAATGGAAGAAATGTGGTGCAAAAAATGAAAATATTCGCGAACAAGTTGAGAATAATATTCATGCCGATGAGACTGAGCCAACACTAGTGCCTAGTTTATCCTATGCAATAACGGTTTTTAAAATTGTATGACTTTTATATACAAACATGAATACACATAAAAAGACAAAAAAAAAATTGCAAATCTTGCAAATTTTGTTTAATTAAAAGATTAATGAAAAATCCAGTGTAAAATTACTGATTTTTTAAAAATAAGTATTACTTAATTTCTACACAGCGTCAATTTGTTTCTTTTACAGTTTGGTAACAAATTTTGAATTTTTGGTATGCTGTATATATTGCGTGTATTAATAAATATTGTTTTCTTCGTATTTTGACTTTAACCCGCATTCGTCGTTTTCCCGCATGCATCGTTTTTTACTACGCACCCCCTGAAAAACGATAGATCGAGGTTCTACTGTATCATTATTCTAATTTCTGCTAATTTTATCAGTTTTTAAGAATACTTTTTTACATTATTATTATCGTATCATCATCATGTTAGATATTTTCAGCGGTTGTAATATTCTTCACAAGAGAACCTTCAAAAATCGTTGAACTATGTATCTTTTAGTTCTCTGAGACAAATGAATAAATAAATAAAAATTTTAACGAAATATATTTGTCACTTTTTTACTTCTATTTTGTGCTTTTGGAAGCGATTTAGTTTTATATATTTATTAATTTTTTTTAGTAGTTGTGACTTTTCTTATTTACCAGTTACGGAATCAGTGGCCTTTTAAGAACTAAATTGCTCTTGACTTGATAATTAAAATTGACTAAATTGACTTGATAAAGAAAGATAAACATAAAAATGATTTTTATTCGTTTTTCCCCACATGCACAATTTTTTCCCCCTTTTGTACCCAAATGCTTAATAAAATGCATTATTTTCTGCTAAGTATATATATTTTTCTCATATAGACTACCACGTCTGTGGATTATCTATCAATAATCTAAACAATTGCCCAGCCGCAAGATCTCCCCATAACCTCAATATCCTTTTATTGTTTTGAGCAGTGTATATTTTTAAATACAGAGTGCCTTATAAAACTGACAGATCATGAAAAGCAACTGCACGTGGTTAGAAAACCTCCTGAGAGTATTATACAGCTAAAGAGCTTTAATTTTAAGAAGTGCTATACTAATCAGGTACAGTCGAAGCCCCTTAACAGAATAGCCTTAATGGAATAGCCCGTTTTAGAATTTAATAGCCTCTTAATAGAATTTCCTATTTCAGCTATGCGAATATAAAATAATTTTAGAAAGTATTTTAATCGCAATTTCATGTATTATTATGTATTTAAAATTAATTCCATCGTTACTTCTAGTCGAATCGTTGTTCCCTAGATGTCGCTACCTGCCTGCGGATTTTTAGAGCAACAGCTGAGTAATGAACTGTCAAAACATTGTAATATTTATCATCTACGTTAAAATGTTCTTCCACCAAAAAAAAAAAAAAGTAATTGGACTACCAGTTTTATATGTCCTCAGAGTGCAATAAACCCCACTTCGAATTCTAAATCAGCAAAAATCCACCTAGCATGCACGATAATTTTAGCCCTTAAAGAAATATTTAATTAAAGTTATTAGCACAATGTGATTAGAGAGCGCCATTTTCTTGATGAGTCTCGCGAGTTTTGAGCCCTTTTCGTCGCTACATTAAAAAAAAAAAAAATCATTTTTGTAAAAATAAATTTTGGTGCTTTGACGATGTGGTAAATTTACGGATGGATAATTACAGAGACGGATATTATGCCGTGGAAATTAACGTCATGGTATCGATTTTTGTGATCTCTTTTTAAAGTTGTGAAAGTTGGCTAAAAATAGCTTTTGTTATTTCTTTTTTAACGATTGAACATTTTTAAAAAAGATTGCGTTAAGTAGTACGTTTTATTCGACCTTGAACTTTTGTGAAATGTTCATCAAATTTCGTCGCTAATAAACAATGCTGAGTCTATAAAAAGAAGATGTAGAGGTTTACGAACTGATTATCCCTTGAGTAATGGGTAAAACGGGACAAAATTCACAAGACTGCTTTGTTTTTCTTTTGATATTTATGTTTATTTTTTCTATTTATTTATCGTTTTTTTTTTAAATTAATTATTTGAAAAGCTAAAATAGGAAATTTCGCTTATACTCGAATACTTTTTTGAGAGGATAAAGGTCCTGGATTCTGGCCTCTCGCACAGCTGTTGATCTAAGGTCTGGAGTTTTGGGCAGTTTTCTCGAGGCATAACGTGGATAAGCTGTAAATCGCTCAACCCTTAAAGGCCTGGCCTGAATTTTAAACATTTTCGCTGGCGACATGAATCATTTATTAAATAATTCATGACGTGAATCACTAGAATGCACGAATTTTAAAGACTTTTGCTGCAGATCTCTCGACAGCCACGAGCGTAAGCTAAATTTCCTATATCACTTTTGCGACTAACTAATTAATTTTTCCAAAAGCACACAGTTTGAAAGGCATATGTGAAATTTTTATCATTCACGATATGAATCAATTATTATTAAAACTAAATTTTACAAGCAAAATTGACGTAAGAAATTTGGCTTCTACTTTAATCTGGTAGGGAACGTGTTTTAAAAAGCGCAGATATACATCGATATGCATTTAATCCTTAATTGCATGAATTTTATACATGCATAAAATGAGAGAATATATCGCTTCCGATCATGTGATTGCCACTAGTATGAGCTAAATTTCCTACGTCAGTTTTTTGAATAACTAATTAATCTTTCAAAGAACAGGCAGTTTGAAAGAAATTCCGATATTTTTATTATTCTCAACATGGAGCATTTATTATTAATTCTTTTAACCTCCGACTTTTTTCAGCACATTCTCCAATTTATTTTGATGCCAGAAGTGATAAATAAATTTCCGAAATTTGTGTGGTATGAATGATTCAATTCTTTTTCTAGAACATGAATAAGAGTAAAAGATTCTCAATTTACTTTGTTATCGCTGAGTATTTTGTGGAAATCACATTTATTATTAAAGTAATTTAAATAGGAAAATAAATTAATGATTAAAGATTTTTGCGATTTACTTATTTAGGAACGTCTAGAAATAGATCGATGGGAGTTAATGGGTTAAAAACTATAGTTTATATGTAAGTTCGACATAAGAAATTTGGCTCGTACTCCAATCTGGCAGTGAACATGTTTTAAACATACGATATATATATATATATACATCGCTATGCAATTAAGGGCTAAGGGTTAATTCCTACTTCAGCTTTGCAAATAATCAATTAGTCTTTTAAAAACGCACAACTCAGTAGAAACACGAAAAACATAATTATATATATCAATAGATATATACTTATATAATACGTTACCCAGCAAACACACACAGGTTCTCTGAACGTCTATTAACGTTCAGAAGACGTTTTCTGAACGTTAATAGACTTTCAGAGAACCTGTATGTGGTACCAAAATTGGCGATATTTCTAAGCTGCGAACGGCAACAACTAGATATAAACTTTAGCGTAACACCAATAACGTATGTGCAAAAATCCAAATTAACAGTTCAATGACGTCAAGTGGAGCAAGCATATTCGTTACTTTTATTTATGTATGCCACGCAGTAGCTAGATTACGAAATAAGAATAATGGACACGTAAAAATCCAGGTCTTTCGGATCTTCTCACAGCCTTAAAATATCGACTTTACAATACTTGGCGCATTTATCGCTCATCTAAGAACTGGACTAAAGCACATTTTAGCCATTCGCTGTTTCTTTCATATTATTATAACTAGGGATACGTATAAAATAATGCAACCATACTATAAAAACAAAAACATAGGTTGTTAACTTTGGCACAACACTGGTCGTTATTCGAAGAGAAAAGTACCTACTTTAGCGGAACCAATGAATGGAATGCACCGCACTAAATACTAATTTGAGGAAGGCCGCAGTTGCTGAAATGAAAAAGTATTTCTGTAGGAATTTGTACAAAATATTTCGCAACGTATCACCCATTACAGTATTTTTATAATCATTTTATGAATGGAAATGTCACCCATTTTGTCTTTTTGTACATTCTGCAATGTCAATACTTGGCATGGCCACCATCGGCTTTTCTGATGCCACCCAAAATGTGTAGTAACCCTAACCTAAATAAATTGAAGGACAAATACCGTTAAAACACAGAAACTTGATTTTCGTTGAAATGAGTACAATGATTTGGCCAACACTGCACTAATCATAAAGAACAGCATGGTATAGGGAGGCTAGTATATATATATATATATGTAGTACGTGAGTGGTTGTAGGAAAGCATGAACGGAACGTCCATCTGATTATTTTAATGAGCATATTTACAAACTAAATACAGAGGACTTTTGAATCTCTAGAAGCTGGAAGCTGCTCGGGAAATGTTCTGGCTGTAGTTAAGTTCACAGAGTGCCACTAGCGCAGCTCTGCTGTCCATCATCTATGGTCTACAAAACCTTAACAAAATCCTCATTTGTTAAATTAGCAGACATGGAGGCGCCTGCTGGCGAGACACCTTTATGATTTACGGTTCGACCTCCTAGGCAACAAGTATTGCCATGTTTTGAAATTACAATTTATAATCCAGATGCACCCAACGTGAAACGAGTGATTTTAATTAAATGATCGCTTGTATGACATATCCCCCCTTTTTAAGCACTTGTATGGCATATATATATATATATATATATTATGATAAATAATTTCTAATAAAGGAAAGTAACGTAGGAACTTTGACTTTTACTCGAATACTTTCTTGAGAGGGTGTACATAGAATCTTTTTTGAATGAACAAACGGGCCAAGAAGGGTTGCTCATCGTTAAAGTTTCTCTACTCAGGGCTGTGTAACCAGAGATTAGAAATATACTAATGAGCACATCGCCTTTCGAAACCCGTTGGGAAAAGTAAGGAAAGGATGAACCATGTGACTGATGGCACATAAATGAAGAGAGATTCTGTGTACGTTCTACAAGTGTATCATCTTCGTCTTCGTACTACTCAAGGAGAGCCGGTGGCTAAGAGGTTATGGGCATGTAACTATCATTAAAATCCTGGGAAGAGCAAGACTAGGACGCCATATTGGATTTTTTTTCTTCCTGAAAAGCGTTCACGTTACCGGTATATCTTTTCGTTTGCCGCAACGTCGCAGGAAGAAAGGTTTTTTTTTTTTTTCGGTAGTTGACGACACCTCCCGATCTCAAAAATGAAAATGGCGGCAGCAAACATAAAACATCGTATTCGCCACAGAAAAGGCGCACAAAAACACGTTTAAGAGAAGATTTGTGCAGGATTTATGTTCCGGAATTAATATTATTGTGCTTTGTTTAAAAAATCGTACGCCGTGCAAAACGTCCAAAGTCTGCCCTACTAGCAATTTTGCTCGGGCCGTCATCGGCTGGCTGCGTGGCCGGTGGTAGCCCGAGCAAAATTGCTAGTAGGGTGTACATTGTACGGCCAATCCGTACAAGTTTGTTGGTTATGCAGTGGCGGATTAATGCAAGTTTCTCGGGAGGGTGGTTAGTTGGAAGATTGACATATACGTCCATTTTATGGAAGTAAAGTAGGATCTTTTACATTAATTTCTTTTGTCTCGGGGGGGGGCGGTCACACCCTCCGCCCCCCCCTTTAATCCGCCATTGTTGGTATTGTTGCGGAATTACTCTGCTACTCCTGGGGTTCGTCGTTCTAAAGTCCAGCTGGTGTAAAAAGTTCAAGTAAAAAGTCACTTGTCAGGATGGAACACAAACTTTATTTCTTCTAGAACTTCGTAGAACAATCAGCTGCACACAATTCACAAGCACAATCTAGCAGTAACGTGCTTTTAACAATCCGCTTGGATCAGAAGCTCTCACAAATGCTGTATTTCTCACACAAAATAAGACACTTTTACATGCAAAAATTCCGTGGAAATATTCAAGGGATATAGTTCACTATCCCTTAAGACACAGCAATGAAGAATTTACACACAGCACTTTAAAAACAGCTTCACAAAGCAAGCTAAAACACAGCTTCTATAGCACTATCAGTTCACACAAAACAAGCGTACTCAGAGCTCTTCACACATTGAATGTTCAACTCGCAACTGACTGACTTCGGGGCGATGCGCGCTTCTATAAATAGCCGAAGCAGGAGGTACAAGAGGTTTCCAGAAAAGTCAATTTCTCGAGGGTTCTACATAAAGCGTGAATTTTGATTACGTCATAGAAGAGAAATGTTAGGTTATTATGCGTTTTAATGCAGGAAAAACAACTTCCAGGCCCCATTGGGAAAATCGCGCCAAATGACCAAAAAGTCGCCAAGCTTGGCGACTTTTGGCGAAATATCGCCAAATTTGGCGCCAAAAATAAGTCCTCAAATGTGAAGAGATCTAAGCTCTAGGACTAATATTTCTCGAGATTTCTAGAAGCCCATAGAAAAACATATGGGAAAGCGAAACCTCCGTATCTCCGGTTCTAATTGGCCGATTTTGATGCAACAAAAAGCAAAATTTATCTATTTGAAGCGTAGAATACGAATTTTAAACCATTTTAAGCCACAGAGCAGCGGTTTGCCCCGAAAATTCGTAACATTGCCCCCTTCCCAAGGACTGCACGTCCCGGGCAGTACAATCCCTAGTTAGGAGGTCACACAAGTACCTGCACTGTGTAACATTTAACAAGATCTTAACTACGTAATTCAAGCAAGTAATCAATAAACACAGTAAGCAAATGCACTCTAATAAATAAATAATATACATAATAAACAATTACACTAATAAGTAATCAATGTAATAAACAAATAAGCATTAATAAAAACCAATATATTACAAATATGTACACTAAACATGGCGTAAGTGGTGAGAGAAAGAGAGTTGAAGAAAGAGGAAGAGAAGAGAAAGACAGGAAAAGAATGAGAGGTGAAAGAAAAGAGGAATTACGCCATAGTGACCATAGTCTGAGCTAATTACAACCGCGGTAGATGGCTAGCCGATCGTAATGTACAACTCTTGGCTTCGAGTTTGGTGACTTACGAATCCGTACGATGACGGCATTCAGCCGGTTTAGGACTGTGTAAGGACCGTCCCACGGCGATTGCAGCTTGGGAGACAGGCCTTTCCGTCGAGTGGGATTCCATAGCCAAACTTTGTCACCTGCGTTGAACTCGTGTCCCGTAGCCTTCGTGTCGTAGCGAGTCTTCATCTTTTCCGTGTTCAGGTTGATCCGCTCCCGAGCAAAATGATGTACATCTTCAAACCGTGCCCGAAGGTTTTCCACGTACTCCTCTGGCGATGAAGGCGCATCTGGAGGGCGGCCGAACACTAGATCGGCGGGAAGACGAAGATCTCTGCCGAACAGCATCTGGGAAGGTGTGAAGCCGGTAGTCTCATGGACGGCGCTCCTATAGGCCAGCAGGAAGAGGGGGAGTTTCTTGTCCCAGTCCTCTTGATTCCTAGATACCAGAAGCGAGAGGTTGTTTAAAATTGTGCGATTGAACCTCTCCACCATGCCGTCGGATTGTGGGTGTAAAGGCGTAGTCTGGGTTTTGTCCATTCCGAGAAGATGGCATAGTCCTTTAAAGACTGCAGAGGTAAAGTTCGTTCCTTGGTCGGAATGAAGTTGCAGAGGGGTTCCATATCTGGAAATCCATTCTTGCACCAGTACCTCTGCTACGGTCGTAGCTTCTTGATCGGGAATAGGAAACGCTTCGGCATTAGGAATAGCAATGACACTAGGATGTATTGTGCCATCGAAGTTCGCGGAAGAGCCAGATGCGGGCAATCCTCTCAAAAGGCGCTCCTACATTATAACGATGTAGTCTTCCACGGCTTCGTTTCTTCGGGCCTTTACGGGCGGCATAGGCGTCACAAGCTTGACACCACTTTTCCACGTCGCCTCGAGCCCTGACCCAGTAGAAGCGCTCGCGAACTTTCTGCAGGGTCTTCATTACGCCAAAATGGCCTCCAGTGTAGCCATTATGAAGTTCTTCTAGAACCTTCGGAATCCTCGAACGAGGGAGTACTAATTGCCATCGGAGCATCTTGCCGTCGTCCGACTCCCATTTACGATACAGGACTCCATTTCTCAGGCGAAGCGAATCCCATAAAGCCCAGTACTGTTTTGTTGCCGGACTGTAAGATGATATTTCTTGCCAACTGGGCTTATGCGCTGGATTTTTCCATGAACTCCACAATAGGTTTGATGTCGCTGTCTGCTAATTGGTCCGCCCGAACATTTTCGTCACTCCAGGGATCTTGGGATGGTGCTGATGATGTAACTTGGCGGACAACGGGATGTTTCAGATCGTAATTTTTCTCTGCCCTGGAGCCATAGCGACAACTGTCTATGCAGGGCCTTCTCGACAAAGCATCTGCATTTCCATGAGATGACCCTTTCCGATGACGTATCTCGATGTCATATTCTTGTAATCGCTGTATCCACCTGGCTATTTGGCCCTCTGGATTCTTGAAATTTAGAAGCCAGGTTAAAGAGGCATGGTCCGTTCGGAGCAGGAACTTTCGGCCGTACAGGTAATGATGGAAGTGCTCCACGGCTTTAATGATAGCAAGAAGTTCCTTTCTCGTAACACAATAGTTACGTTCCGCCTTCGAAAGGCATTTGCTCCAGTAGGCAATGACATGTTCTTGGCCATCTATCTCCTGGGACAAAACTGCTCCGACACTCTCTTTACTTGCGTCTGTGTCCAGGATAAATGGCTTGTCAGGGTGAGGATACGACAGGATCGGCGAAGATGTTAAAGCCGTCTTCAGTTCGTTGAATGCGTCCTCACATTCCTCAGTCCATAGAAATTTCTGTCCAGTCTCGGTCAATTTGTGAAGAGGTCTTGCAATTTGAGAAAAGCCCTTCACGAATTTTCGATAGTAAGTACACAGACCGAGAAAACTTCTTAAGTCATGGATATTCTCAGGACGACTCCAGTTCTGGACTGCGGACGTCTTTTCGGGATCGGTTCGGACTCCGTGGGCGGATATTATGTGCCCGAGGTAACGTACTTCCCGACGAAACAAATTGCACTTCGATGGACTTAGTTTCAAGTTTGCCTCTTTTAATTTCTGCAGTACCTTTCGAATGTTCTCGAGATGCTCTTCGAAAGTCCTTCCGACGATGATGATATCGTCCAAATAGACGAGGCATGCTTCGTAGGAGAGTCCTCTCAACACTGTCTCCATTAGTCGCTCGAATGTAGCAGGTGCGTTGCAGAGTCCAAAAGGCATAACTTTGAACTGCCATAATCCTTGTCCCGTGGTGAACGCTGTCTTTTCACGGTCGTCGGGATGAATTTCCACTTGCCAGTAACCACTTTTCAGATCCAGAGTGGAAAACCATTCGTTTCCCGATAAAGTGTCCAAAGTGTCGTCTATCCTGGGAAGAGGGTAGCTGTCTTTCTTGGTAATGTCATTCAGACGTCTGTAGTCAACACAGAACCGGGTGGAACCATCCTTCTTTCGGACCAAAACAATTGGCGAGGCCCACGGACTAGTCGATGGCTCGATGACGTCATCACGCTGCATCTCCTCTAAAAGTCTGCTCACCTCTTCTTGCTTAGCAAACGGCAGCCGCCTAGGATGTTGCTTGATGGGAGAATGGCTGCCTGTATCTATCCTATGTTGAGTTAAGCTCGTACGGCCAAAGTCACCCGAAGTTCGGGAGAAGAGGTCTTCAAATTCAGCTATTACTTTCTCCGCAGCGCTTCTCTGTTCTTCCGTTAGCTCCACGTCTTGTATTAATTCCTTCGTCAGGCACTCGGAAGATTTAGCTGTCGTTTGGCTGATGTTCTTATTAATGCAGGTAACAGGAGTGCATGTCGCCAACACTTCATTTTTCTTTATCACCTTTGACTTGTCCTTCACATTTATTACTCTAACTGGAATTTCTGTTCTCGACAAGTCCACAAGTGTTGCTCCCACAAGTACTCCTCTGACGAAATCACTATTGTTTGGGTGTTCGATTAATCCAAAACGGAATTTATTGCTTTCTTTTACTGTTCCAGAAATTATTGAATCAGTTCTGGGAGGTAGAGTGATATCAGTCTGGGCTATTATTTGCTGAACAGGCAAAACAGTTTCATTTCTAATATCGAACGCAGCTATTTCTTCTGAGTCTGAACTTCTTCTCGAACGTTATCAGGATAACTGTCATAGGCTAGATGACACAGCCTATCTATGTCGGAAGCCAGCTCTTGGAGGGTTTCGCCAGGTCTTTGCATCCTTGACTTAAGTTGGATTCTACTATATTCTTTCTGGCACTTCTCTCCGAATTTCATCTCCAAGGCACTTGCGAGGGCGTCAAAATCTCCTATCTTTGTCGCCCCGATGGTTTGTAGTACATTAATTGCGTCTCCGCTAAGGGAAGCGGCCAGTTGGTCCGCTTTCTCGGACTCGCTCCAACCATTGGCTTTGGCGACGATCAAGAATTGGGTCTTGTAAGCTTCCCAGGGAGTCTTTCCATCATAGGTCGTTAGTTTCACTGTTGGGCGGCGTGACGACAACTTGATGTTTTCAGGTAATTTTCCCATCTTCACTAGAGAGTCAAGTTTTTCCTCAATTTTATTCTCAAATTCTTCACGCAACTCTTTCACGTTTCTTGCTTGGCTTTCTTCTAGTATCGACATTCTCTTCTCCACATTTTCTTGATTTGTCTGTATTTTTTCCTCCAGTCCGGATTTCATTTCTTCCAGTCCGGCTTCTATTTTCTGCTCCAGTCCGGATTTCATCTCGTCGTGTGCGGCTCTTAATTCTTCCAGTCCGGTCTTCACATCGTCGTGCGCGGCTCTTAACTCCTCCAATCCGGTTTTCACTTCATTGTGCGCTGTCTTTAACTCGTCCAATCCGGATTTCATCTCGCCTTGTGCAGCTTTAATCTCATCTTGTCCGGCTTTCATCTCTTCTTTTATCTCATCTTGTCCAGCTTTCATCTCTTTTTTTATCTCATCTTGTCCAGATTTCATTTCCTGCATCATATTCATGAGCTTTTGAAGTTGTTCTTCCATTTTTTGTCTAGTCAAAACCATAAACTGGAAAATTAAAGTCCTTCTTTAGAACCCCGATTCTGACACCAAATGTTGCGGAATTACTCTGCTACTCCTGGGGTTCGTCGTTCTAAAGTCCAGCTGGTGTAAAAAGTTCAAGTAAAAAGTCACTTGTCAGGATGGAACACAAACTTTATTTCTTCTAGAACTTCGTAGAACAATCAGCTGCACACAATTCACAAGCACAATCTAGCAGTAACGTGCTTTTAACAATCCGCTTGGATCAGAAGCTCTCACAAATGCTGTATTTCTCACACAAAATAAGTCACTTTTACAGGCAAAAATTCCGTGGAAATATTCAAGGGATATAGTTCACTATCCCTTAAGACACAGCAATGAAGAATTTACACACAGCACTTTAAAAACAGCTTCACAAAGCAAGCTAAAACACAGCTTCTATAGCACTATCAGTTCACACAAAACAAGCGTACTCAGAGCTCTTCACACATTGAATGTTCAACTCGCAACTGACTACCTTCGGGGCGATGCGCGCTTCTATAAATAGCCGAAGCAGGAGGTACAAGAGGTTTCCAGAAAAGTCAATTTCTCGAGGGTTCTACATAAAGCGTGAATTTTGATTACGTCATATAAGAGAAATGTTAGGTTATTATGCGTTTTTAATGCAGGAAAAACAACTTCCAGGCCCCATTGGGAAAATCGCGCCAAATGACCAAAAAGTCGCCAAGCTTGGCGACTTTTGGCGAAATATCGCCAAATTTGGCGCCAAAAATAAGTCCTCAAAAGTGAAGAGATCTAAGCTCTAGGACTAATATTTCTCGAGATTTCTAGAAGCCCATAGAAAAACATATGGGAAAGCGAAACCTCCGTATCTCCGGTTCTAATTGGCCGATTTTGATGCAACAAAAAGCAAAATTTATCTATTTGAAGCGTAGAATACGAATTTTAAACCATTTTAAGCCACAGAGCAGCGGTTTGCCCCGAAAATTCGTAACAGTATGAAACAGTATTCGAGCATACGAGCGTAAATTTCCCTTGCCAGCTTCATATTCAAACTACTGTTCTTCGTAAAAAGTGAATAATGTCACAGATAACAATAATTTCCTGTATTTCTTTCTAATTGTGCGTCTTTCGAAACACTAATTAATTATTGACAAAACTAAAATAAGAAATTTGGCCTTTGTTCTAATGCTTTTCTTTTTCAGCGTGCGTAAGCTCATTTCATTTATCAAAATATTCTCATTGTAAATCATATTCCTGACTCTTGATTAACTCTTCACCCACGTAACTTGTTACAACTGTCTCCAGTTATTAATTTTGCATGAAAACAATTGCTGTCTCCTTTTCTTTTTCTCCCTATTCTCCCTAAGATAGAAATAACCTGTTCAATCGCAATGCACACTAAAACAAAAGAAAATCAAAGGGAAAGATCTTCGATAAAACTTCCCAGCGTGTGTACTTTATGAGGAGTATTCCTTAAGCAATTTCTAATGATAAATGGATATCTTTTACAAGACCCACCACGGAGTGAGAGAATATATCCACGCCCACAAAAAAAATACCCCTTTTTTTATCTCACTCTGCTGACCTATTTTATTAAGATAACTGAGACACATTGTAAGAGGGATGGGGGTGCAGATTATTTATTGGATATTCTTTTCTAGTATTTTTCTTGGACCTACGTGATTATCCTCGAAGCAGGGGATTTAGCTAAATAAAACATGATTGCTCTAAATTGTTGGATGAAATGACAGTGTTTCGAGATTAAAGAACGACGCAAGAACGGTGGATATAAATCAATGAAACACGCGAAAATTATTTCTGTTTTTGGTGTAGATAACCAATTAAATGTTACCATTTAATGGTAGAAACATAAAAACGGTGCTTCACTGTATAAACTTTTAAAGAAGTTAACAATCTCCAAAAAAGTTTGTTGTTGTGAGATTACGGCCAATTAGCTATATGTGGGCTCTAGGCCGAAGGGTAAGGTGGTCTTTCTAAGGGATCCTAACCCAATACGTGTATCATGATTAGCCGATGACAACGAAGGAATTTTGCGAATTGTTCGACGAGTCCGATATTGAATCGGATCTTGAATCAGTTTAACTTTGTATATTAGAAATTTCCCATATCATACTATCAGTAATGTCATATTATTATTATTCATTATTATCAGTTTAATTTTGTATACTACTTTTGTATATTATTATCTTTATTATTATATATTTAGTACTTTCCTTTTTTTCAGATGATTTTAAATAAATGTATTTAAAAATAATTAAAGTTTCTTGATCGGGAAAGTGGTGGGTCGACTTATACGCGGGATTTAAAAAAAAATCAAATTTCTTACCCATTCGTGCCTGGATATTTTTGCGACTTTCTTCGATTTTTGCTAACACCAGCAGTAATTGATAAATTTCTGATGTCAACTTCTTGAACAAGGGATGATTTCATTTAAAATCATTACGTATAAAAATTGAAATGTCAACATCCTACTTGGCCATATTAAAATATTTTGTGGAATTGAGGTTCAATACTCGCGAATAAAGGCTAGGAAAAATAAATAACGTTTTCGACTGATAGCGAAAATGTCGTCCCAAAAAAAGGTAGGTAGGCATAAATGGGTTAAACAGGAAAGTGTGTGGGGGGGGGTCGACTTATACGCGGGTAAATACGGTACCGTGGACTTATCAGCTATACCGATGCTCTTGAATTGATTTTTCTGTGGCTGCTAACTATTAATAATGATTTCGCACTCAGCACGATTATTTAATAAGATCTCTGAGTCAACACAGAGTGATTTTCTGTTCAAACTCTCTCAAAGCAAAGGTTATAGGTACGCTGTTTCACAACGATTTATCACCGTTTATTGCGCCAAGTGCATTATCGACACCCAAGTGGAAAAAGGGAAAATGATTCTTTGAGGAATTCGCTAATGAAGATTCCCCGCGTAGAATTGCTAAATTACTTTTGTGTTCTCGAACCTAATTACGAGCATTAGTAGGCAACTTAGTCGGACTCAAAGTAAGGTGATACTATTATCTAACTACAACCTTTTTCTTTAGTTTTATTAACAAAATTAGTGTGTGTATACTTTAGAACCAGAAACTTAACTTTTAATTTATAAACTTTAAGCTACTTTAATGTCAACTCAATACTGAATATTGTCAGTCAATAAAATAAGCTTATATTATTCACTATTGAGTGAAAGACAATTTTTTATTGTGTTTCTCATTAGTGTACCCTGTGTGGGTCAACAAGTAGTACTTAAGAAAAATGTATTTTTTCTTGTACAAAAACGTTTTTTAAAATTGAACTAAAATTAATTAGGATAGCCAATAGATTAGAAAACATAATACATTAGTTTGATATTTAGTTTTTAAAGTATTTATAGAATTATATTTAAAAAGTTAAAAATTTACCCACATTACATCCTTTTCCCCTATTCGCGATTTCACTATTCGAATATTCAAATATAGGAATCGCGTTTTTACTATTCGAACAGAATTCGCAGTTTCACTATTCGAATAGAAATAGAAATTTCAGTATCCTAATAATATCGCAATTTCAGTATTCGAATAGAAATCACGATTTTCTATTCGAATATTTGCATAGAAATCGCAATTTCACTATTCGAATAGAAATCGCGATTTTACTATTCGAATAGAAATCGCAGTTTCACTATTCAAATAGAAATCGCAATTTCACTCGTAGAATAGAAATCACAATTTCAGTATTCCAATAACAATCGCAAATTCAGTATTCGAAGAGAAATCACGATTTTACTATTCGAATATTTGGATAGAAATCGCAATTTCACTATTCGAATACAAATCGTGATTTCAGTATTCGAACAGAAATCGCGATTTTACTATTCGAATAGAAATTGCAATTTTATTATTCGAATAGAAGTCGCGATTTTACTATTCGAGCTTTCTAATAATAACCGCAATTTCACTATTCGAATACTATTCGAGATTTCGAATTCCGCGTCCTATTTTAAAGACCTGTGCTGAGTCTTCGAGTTTTCAAAATCGATTGTATCGAACGCAGTTAATAATCGATTAACTCAAATAATTTCATTCAATCATGCCTATAACTACTTCTTCCCGCACACTTCTTTTAAAAATGAATCACTCCAAATCAGTGATGTAGCCAGAAATTTTTCATGGGCGGGGGGGGGTTACAATTACTGAAACTCACATATATGTATACGTGTGTGCGATAAGGGAGTGAAGAATATACATTTTGTATGGCAAAAAATTTGTCATGGGGGCTTGTGACCCCCTATCCTTCCCCCTTGGCTACGCCACTGATCCAAATGCATGAACTTTCCGATCTCAATTACATGCTGGTGGCATCAAGATGTTTAGCCTCGTCCTCCTAAACGCGAAAATTTTCGCGGAGTCCATTTAAATATTCATAAATTTATTCGGAACTCGCATCTCATTGTTGTTTAGTTTCCTCTGGTGAATTTGAATATTATATGACTGACTTTCCGCCTCAGAGATTAGTTTGCGCATAAATATTTAAAACTCGGAGCAGGGCAATCTGACTTTCGCATGTCTTATTTTAAAAAAAAGAAAAGAGCATTTAAAATGCGGGTAAGTGAGCTCCAGGTTGAGTTATGTTTATGAGTTTAATGTCTGCGACTAATTCGTTGATTTCTTAGTCAGAGAAGCTTTTCTTTGTAAAAAAACTTAACTGCGGCATTGACATGGGAGAGGTGGTCAATCATAAAATGCAAAGTTTACAGGCTACATCAAAAGCAGTTTGTATACTTACTAATTAATGAGTTGTATTCTCAAAATGGTCGCAAAACACGCATATAAGATTCGCAGGCATTGCATTTTTATAAACCTTACGATTAAGTGAAAAGTTTATGATGAAATGTTTTAAAATGAAAAATCAGAAACGTGATACATTTTGAGTGCTGTATGAACGATGAAAAATCGATTTCAACTTTGGACAGCATATTCAATTGTTCTTCTGCATCCATGTGTGAACTGAACTGAAATAAACTGCTGTCTTTCTTAAGTTTGAAAAAAATACAAGACTACCAATCACACCTGTTTCAGTATTTTGCCAATTTTATGCACGAAAATCAGGGGCATGAGTTGATTAAATTACGAACACAATGCTTATTGGAGTACAGGTATTTATTCCGACAATCACGTGACTTTTTTTCGAACTGCACGGTCTTAGCCTAACTTTCTCAATTCGTTCGCAAAGGACCACAAGAGCCGCCATTTTCCTTCTGTGCCTAACATTGATTACGGGCATGGAGAAAACGTATCTCTGCCATTCTGTCTTTGCAATGAAATGTGTCATCTGTTCATTGAATAATAGTATATAAGCGAAAAGAAAGCTGAGTTTTTAACAGTGCCGCATCTCGGATTTTTTTGAGGTGGGGGGGAAAAACATAAAATTGCATTCTTTGCCCTCTTCATGTTAAATTTTCTGCCCGGGGCGAGAATGTTACGGTCGCGGAGAAAAACTGAAAACTGCTGCCTTTGCTTACCCCCAGTTAATTCAAAAATCCCGACTTGAATATCAACTCCATCACCCCCCCCCCACCTAGATCCAGTACTGATTTGATAGTGTTTCATAGTAAAAGGGTTCAACATGATAACACACTTTTCAACACAATCTTATCCGCGCCTTCACACTGCTCTGCAATGAGCTTTTATACTATATCGTCATAAATAAAGAGATGAACCTTTTTCTCACAAAAAACACATTTATTGACGGCACATAATGAAACACACTGCAGTATTGGAATTTACAAATAGTTAGATCCCTACTAGCAATTTTGCCCGGGCCATCATCGGCTGGCTTCGTGGCCGGTGGTAGCCCGAGCAAAATTGCTAGTAGGGCAAAAATTGCCCTACAAATTTTGCCGAGAAAAATTGCCTCCTAAGTTGCCTACTCACTCTCAGAAGCGGAACTGCCTCTCTCTTAAGCTGCCCATCTCGGTTCTGGGTTCGAATCTCAAGCGGATTTCGAGTGGCACGTGGTGTGCTTGTAGTAAGTGTTCGAAAGTTATGCGATTCTTCATGTCTCTATAGTATCTAATTCTGGAGAGCCCTTGAAACACTGAGGGATTTATTCGTTCCATAACGTCAGAACTACACATTTTCAGAGATCTACGGCCTCTTACTGAAGTCTTTACGATACCGCTCAGATCAAGGTTATGGGAGAGATTCAAGTATTGAGGGGAAGGAAAAACAGGAGCATCACACCTATAAGTATTAATTGTTCGTAATTATTCGGACAACGTCACAATTCATATACAGAAAAGGTAATGTTCAAATGTGTGTTTTTTCTCAAAAAAAAAAAAAAAAAAAAAAAAACTACCCAACTGATTTTGATATGGGTTTCTGCAAAATAATCGCTGTTGTCCGTAGAAGGATTAAAGCAATTGAAATTTTAAACATGACCAAAAGAAAGAATGTTGAGGCCCAAAATGTTCTTTTCAAATTCACTCTGGGAGTTTTTTCGTCGCTCCGAAGAGCGATAATACTGTTTATATTTGCAACTTAGGAGGCGGGGGTGAAGGCGTTTTGAATATTTCAACAATTATCGCAATCGGATAAATGGTGTATCTATGTCCTGAAGGCATTTTGAAAGTGAATAAAATTGCTTACAGAACGCTTTTTATGTTCTATTTTTTTGGAACTAACGGCGACATATTTATATGTCATTATTTTGTAGTTGCGCTATGTAAGTAAGGCAAATTTTATGTCACAAATAAAATAATTTATTTTTTTTTTAAAGATTCCTCAACGATGGAATTAATTTCAATCAAATAAGTGAAAATTTATTTGATTATTTCCTTGAGAAGAAAGGGTACATAGCTAGTAACGTATACAATGAAATTGTAAGAAGTGCATGAATTACTTTAGAATTTCACTTCGCCACGAAATAAGCTACTGAAATTTCATTTTAATAAACATAAGAACGGTGAAACCTCATCATGTAAATGTGATACTTGAACGATGCACGGCTCACTCTTAAATATTATCATGTAGTGCGGCTAACTTACCCATAAATATTAAAACATGAAAGAAAACTTTCTACGTTTCAGAACTTTCGGATATTTAGAAGATGCCTTTGCAACAGCTATTTTGGCGCTGCTTACGATTATTTAAGCATTGCGTTCAGTGCAACTCGTAAAGTAGAACCGAATACTATGAATATCATACTATCAATCATTCCTTCTTGAGAAGAGTGAAGGTTAAACACTATTTAAAGCTCGTTTCTGCATATTTCTAAAATATGCACAAGTATTTATAAGGACTTAAATAATATATGTTAGAAGAAGATATCAAAATTTTTGAGAAATATCACCTCTCATCCACTTAAGGTGCATAATCATACCAACAGTTCTGATGTGCAAAGGTTGTGGAAGAATACGAACGAGTAGATTTAAAAATTCATATAATGAAAGCTGCTTTTGCAAATTTTCAGAATTATTATTAAAGCATTTCTGGTAAATGAAAATGGTACTACTCATTTTACAGAAACCATTTAGTTAAACGAATGAATTTTTTAGTTGTAGAATGTTTTTCGGGTGTCCGAGCCCGCTTAATCGAACATCGGTTAAAGCAGTGCTTCCCAACCTTTTTTCAATCGCGACCCCTTTTAGATTTTCCAAAACTTTCGCGACCCCCCCCCCCCATCTGCCATGTTTGACCAATAAAAAAAATTAATAATGAAAAAATACATCTTGAGATTTAAAATTGACATCTTTTTAGTACGTACTGATTTTTAATAGGATGATTGAGGCTGAATTTGACTGACAAGTTTGGCTATTCTTGGCTGAATATTGGCCAAAGTCAACCGCATGTCATCTTAGACATCTAATTTATGACTGGCTTTTGTCTTCTACAAAAGAGTTGAAAATCCAAATTTCTTGCAGATAAGTATAGATGCAAATGACGTTAACATTTGACACGAAAAATTATCGGATACGAGCAACGCACAGCACACCAAAATTGAGTCAACGGTTTTTCTTGGTATAAATCACTTGCGGAGGAGTCATTTTGTAAATTCAAAAATTCACCCTGCACTTCATCAGAAGGATCGACGACATCTAAAGATGTGTGAAATGGATTTCGCACGATTCAGATTGAAGGGCTTCAAGGTGGCTACTCATTACCCCCTTTAAATTAATTGCAATTCCTATTTCTGATTCTTCTGTCTTAATGCATGGGTTCTCAAGGTTTAGTTAACACTCCTAGATTGACCGACGTCCGTTTTTGTAGCTTTGATACAAAAGCCCTGACGAGAATAAGGATTTTTTCTTTCCAAAGGAAAAGGGAGAAATGGTGTCTCATGGCAAAGAAACGTAAAAATAGTTTACTATTCATTTCCTATAAAAGCGGTCTGCGGCGACCCCCGAAAAAAGGCATGGCGACCCACTTGGGGGTCGCGACCCCCCGGTTGGGAACCACTGTGTTAAAGGAATGTTGTAAATACAGTTTCAATGCAACGAACTGTTGTAAACACAGTCTTATTGGAATGGCCGTTTTTCAATGAAAAATTATTCTTATAAGTGGGATATTCCGTTATACGGGACCACATTTACAAATTACTACGGTTTGGTACATTAAAAATTTATTATATTAAGCGGGATATTCTTTTAACCGATTTTCCATTAAGCGGTTTTGGCTGTATACGGTTTGGTACAATGAAAATTTATAATATTAAAAGAAATATGCGTTTAACCCTTTAACGCGCAGTGTTCCCGCACTGGGAACACGAAACTCTGACGTTTTGACTGTTGCCAGTCACGTAGAATAGATTTGATTTCTATAAAAATAGTTGCGGGTGACATAGCTCTACGAGAATCCCTTACTTTTTAGCACGTCATTTACCGTAAAAAAATGGTCACGATTCTTTTTAACAGCACTGACATCTGCTGAAAAATGGTAGAATGCGAGAACAGATGGATAGATTGCCCAATGCTGAAAAAAGGGCAGCCGCTGCCATCGCTCGACTTAACTACCAGCAAGATGGCGGACGATCGAAACGTTCATAGCGTGCCACAGATCTAGAGATCCTTTTTTGAAGACAGCTGGCTGTGCCCGCACAGCCAACTGTCGTCAAAAAAAGGGTCTCTAGATCTGTGGCACGCAATGAACGTTTCGATCGTCCGCCATCTTGCTGGTCGTTAAGTCGAGCGATGGCAACGGCTGCCCTTTTCTCAGCATTGGGAAAGGGTTGCGCCTCAAAGGGTTAACTGATGTTCCATTTCAGAAAGTTTACCACTGAGGTAACTGAGGTTTCTGGGACTCTCCGTATATGTACTGAAAATCACAAATAAATCACAACGAAATATGAGAAATGTTACTTTGTGCAGACCAAGCAATCCTTTGCAATCCAAGTGATATATGAAACGCCGATGCGAAATTAAGTTTGCGCCAAATAATATTTATGAGGTGCTTCAAAACTGAACCTCCATCAACTTGGTTCGAAACAGATAGGCACTGTAACACAATGCAACATATCTACTCTACATATATTTATGTATGAGCTGCATTAACCGGAAAATCACATTTAAATGCAATGGTGTCCAATACGCGGGGAGAAGAAGCACCTATTTAGTACGCACCAAATTTCATTTGCATATTTTAATAAATTAGCAGTTATCGTGAATAACACAAAAGAACCTATTCGGTTAATATCGGTGAAGTTCAGTTTTCTCTAAAGTGTATAGCTCTAGCTACTCGGCATCTTTTGAAAGGGAAGTTTTATGAAAGATTGCTGCTTGTATTAGTTTTAACGTAGTTCTGTTTCCGTTTTATATTTTTCTTTTTGAAGTAAGAAGTAATGTTTATGCAGGAGTTACAGATTTGTGACGAACAATACAGTGAGAGGTGATGTATGAATTTCAATACGATAATTCATTTCAATATATAATTATAATATATTTCGCTAGTTCGAGGCTATATTATGATGATAGAAAGGCAAATAGTACTTTCAAAGATAAGATAAAGGTTAGTGCAGATGTAGATTACCATCAACCCTTTCAGGCGCAACCCTTTCCCAATGCTGAAAAAAGGGCAGCCGTTGCCATCGCTCGACTTAACTACCAGCAAGATGGCGGACGATCGAAAGGTTCATCCCATGCCACAGATCTAGATACCCTTTTTTGACGACAGCTGGCTGTTCGGCACAGCCAGCTGTCGTCAAAAAAGGGTATCTAGATCTGTGGCACGGGATGAACCTTTCAATCGTCCGCCATCTTGCTGGTAGTTAAGTCGAGCGATGGCAACGGCTGCCCTTTTTTCAGCATTGGGCCATCTATCCAGCTGTTCTCGCATTCTTCCATTTTTCAGCAGATGTCAGTGCTGTTAAAAAGAATCGTGATCATTTTTTTACAGGAAATGACGTGCGAAAAAGTAAAGGATTCTCGTGGAGCTAGGTCACTCGAAATTATTTTTATAGAGATCAAATCTATTCTTCGTGACTGGCAACAATCAAAACGTCAGAGTTTGGTATTCCCAGTGCGGGAACACTGCGCGTTAAAGGGTTAAAGGATCGAGAAAGCTGAGATTACAGTGAAACTTGGTATATGAGCGACCACCTCAATTAGGAGACCCCCCTCCTCCAACGATTTTTTTTAAAAAGTCACCGATTTTTTATCCGATCTACTTAATGTTAAAAAGTCTACTAGTAGAGACCACACAACCCTCTATAAGCGACTTATCCCAATGCCCTATCAGGAAAAATTGGCGTTTTCCCGAAAGTAATATGGTTTCATATCAAACGCATTCGTATAACGCGGTGGAAAAATCGCGACGAAAACGCAGAAAGAGGCTCGTATAACATGATAAAAAATGGAATAGATCCAAAATTTAAAAAAATTTATAAAAAGAAATCAATTAAAAAATGTTTTTGTGTAATTACTTATATGCGTTTGTGTGCACTTTCATAAATAACAGCACAAGCATATAAAATAGATAAAATATTTTACAAATTGTCAGGCAAATTTTGCGAAAAAAATTACTTTTTATAAACCTAACTTATATAAATATTTTTCAACAAATAGTAATTTTTTAATATTAATGATTACAGAACATGGAAAATAATCACATAATAACAAATAATTTTGGAAAAGTTATTTTAATTTTTATGATATATTTTACAAAAATTATATTATATTTAATATTTATCGGAAATTTTATAGAAGATTTATTTTATAAAAGTGAAAGTTAAAAATTCAGTCACTGTGATGACGTTAAAATTTTACAAGTTTAGCTTACTAGCTGGTATGATTTTAACCCTTTGGATGAAGTAATTCTCATTTTAATGCTGATAAGTATAGAAATGAACATTAACTATTGCTTCTTTACAACGGTGGAAATGAACAGGTGCGGCACAGCCAGCTGCGACAAAAAAGGGTCTCTAGATCAGTGGCACGCGATGAACGTTTCGATCGTCGAGCGTTTCGTTAAGTCGAGCGATGCCTACGGCTACTCTTTTTTCAGCATTGGGCAATCTAACCAGCTGTTCTCGCATTCTTCCATTTTCAGCAGATGTCAGTGCTGTTAAAAATAATCGTGACAATTTTTTTTTTTTACGGGAAATGACGTGTTAAAAAGTAAAGGGTTCTCGTGGAGCTATGTCACCCGCCATTATTTTTATAGAAATCGAATCTATTCTTCGCGTCTGGCAGCAGTCAAAACGTCAGAGTTTGGTTTCCCAGAGCGGGAACACTGCACGTTAAAGGGTTAAGAAATATATTTGTAGAATTATTTTTTCTATTTTTTAATAGGGGATCAGAGATTGTTTCTATTTTTCATGACTGTGTATTTTGGAATGTACAAATGCTCTCTTTTGACGTAGCATTATAAATTATAAAAAATGGAAGATTTCGAGGCACGGAATTATTTTGAAAGTCTTCACTGTCTCAAAACAGTAAGTAGGCGAAAGCATGAGATGCGGCGCATGCAATCATCCAATGTGCCAAATTTGGCGCATGCGCCACGATATTCCAACTCCTGAGTTATCGTATTATGCCGTGCAGAAATTTCATTTATTTACATAGAAATTATTTCATGCCCTCTCTCGCCAACGAAATGCTTTCCTGGCAACGCCCTTGCAGCACAGAATAAATGTGGATAAAAGCGGTTTCACGTAAAAGAAAATACACTCTAACTAGAATTTGTACTTTCGCTGAGTATCATACGAGTTCATCATACGAGAATACTTTAGTTAGCAAAAATTAGGTGCATTACACTGCAAAAGCTGCGGGTCAGCGAACGAAATTTTACATGTCAGCCGCTCAGAAAGTTCTGTGCAAAATCCCATCGGCTGTGTAACAGTGAAATTTCCCAGCGCTTTCACTAATGCACAAAGAAAGGGAGTAGTGAAAGTTTCAACCAAGTAACTTTAAAAATGCACCGCGGAAGAGCGAAATAATTTAGCTCACGTTTTCATACTCTAGTAAACTTACAGTAATTATAAATTAGGAAGCCTGAAAACTTGAATAATCCATCAAGTTCACGTCAAATGAACGCTTGAGAGTCGTTCGTTTACTATTAGTGCCGATTAATCAGGGTGAAACTTAACTATGGAGAAAAATTGAGTTCAGGAAAGTATATAAATGATGGATTTTTGAAATATTCCCAGTTAATATGATTGAAGAAAGCATGCATAGTTGCGTTTGTGATGTGTTTAAAAAATGATCAAGAAGATCTCAAGCCTCAAAGATCTCACTGTTTTGCTAGTTTTGCTGTGTTGTTTTTATCTATCATCGTAAAAAAAATAAAATATAAATAAATAAATAGTAAAAAAATAAAAAGTCGCAATAAATAAAATGCAATAAAATAATAAAATAAAAGAGTAAATAAATAAATAAATAAAATAGTAAAAATAACAAAAAGTAACAGTAAATAAAATGAAATAAAAGAAAATAAATAAATAAAACTCTGTGAAAAGTATTGAAGTGTTCGTGAAATTTCATAACCAAGTTTCATAAGCAATAAGCTCGTCTCCAAAAATGTCATCCATGAAATAAAATACAATTTTGAAACTATGAATTTTAGTCTTCTGTTTTCGGAGAAAAATACATTAGTTTCTGACGTACAATGGTAGGAAAGTGCACTGTTGTTTCAGCACTTTTCCCAAAGTGATTATTAACAGCTACATGAAGAAGATGTTGCCGACTCCACATTACTATGAGATTGATTCCTTATTATGTGATAGAGTTATTATTACAGGTTAAGTGAAAACTGCGTTTTTGACCCCACATTGCTGTGTGATTCTGATTCCTCATTATGTGCCCTATCACCCCTTAAAGTTTTGCCCGAGAGTTTAGATTCATCCTGTATATGACATCGCCAATATTGAACATCCACTCAAAAAAAAAAAAAAAAAAAAGCATCGAAGTAATAGCCAATTTTTCTATTTTAGTTTTGTTAAAAACTAAATAGTTAATGGAAAACCTATTAGAAATAAATATGAGAAGTTACTATATAAATGACATGATTCACTTTTACGGAGTTTTAACCCATTTGTGCCTGGATATTTTTGCGCCTTTCTTCGATTTTTACAGATAACAGAAATAGATAAATTTCTGATGTCAACTTTTTGAACAAGGGATGATTTCTTTTAAAATCACTATACATAAAAATCGAAATATCAACATCCTACTGGGTCATGTTAAACTATTTTGTAGAGTTGAGGCTCAATACTCATGAATAAAGGCTAGGAAAAATAAATAACGTTTTCGACTAATAGCGAAAATGCCGTCCCAAAAAAGGGACACCAGGCATAAATGGGTTAAGTATGAAACAGCCCTATCAAGTTTAACTTACGATCGAACACCTTTCTGAGAGGTAAATAAAATATACGAGGAATTTCTGAGTGAAATAATGAAGATGAAAAGTATAACCTACGAAAATTAAGTTCCTCTTGCTGTACATAAAAAGTAATAATTACATAAAATAATTAAAAAACCTTTAAAAGTATGTTAAAATGTTTTTAAAAAATAAAGTAAAAAATGTTAAAAATTGAAACTTTCTGCTGTGGAACCATAAACATCATTAAAAAGAAAAATTCTTGCAAATACATGCTATAAAGAAATTAAATAATTTTATAGATCTAAAGGGTGATTCAGATTTCTTGTAAACTATTTTAGGGGTGATAGCAGATTTCATGTGCAGCACAAATCACCTTAGAACCTTTAGTCTATCTACAACTGTTTTCTCCTTATCACAGATAGAATCAAAAAGTTCAAAAGCTTAGTAAATCTCTCATTTCTGAAGTTTACAAACACGCTAGACAGAACTTAACACCATATTTAGAAAAGGAAAAAAAAATCCTGCAAAATGAAATATTTAGCAACATTTTTAAACGTTAATTCCTTAAATGTCGTTCAAGAGATACAAGCAGTAAAATTTACCAAAAATTGGCGTATTCTGACAGCTTTCGGAAAAGATTACACTGAACTATATCGGCTACCTTTTTTTTTGTTCAGAGAAAAAAATATTTTTTTCTTCTACAGATCACTGAATTTCTATTTTCTAGAAAAAGTAGCTCCACTTATCCTAGAGATTGCAATCCGGCAACAATTTCAATCCAGTCGAATAATAAATTAATTCCGAAACACTAGAACTTCGAAAACTGCCATGCACATTACTCGGGTGTTAGGAGTCATTTTCTCAAGAAACTAGAAATTTACTGATTTGTAGAGAATAAAAATTTAAATTTCTTCTGAAAAGTCGACCGATAGTTCACTTTATCCTTTTTTACAGGTATTAGAATGGACCAATTTTTAGTAAATTTTACTGCTTGTATCTTGATGATATTTAAGGAATTAACGTTCTAAGCTGTTGGTAAATATTTCATGTTGCATTTTCTCACTGTTTCATTACTTGTTTTTTAAAGGACTTTTACTCCTGTTTCTAAATATAGGGTTATTTTTGTCTAGTGTGTTTGAAAACTAGTTTTTTCATTCTTTCCGTGATAGTGAGAAAACAGTTGGAGATAAACCAGGGGTTCTATGTTGATATGTGCTCCACATGAGCTGTTCTATCATCTCCTAAAATTCGAGAAAAAAACCTGACCGAATTGAGAACAGACATTGACAAATGTGGAGGTGCACCATCCTGTTGAAAAATCACTTTGACAATCTTTGCCACAATCTTCATGTTTACTGTGCTCCTTTGAAACTTTTGCCATAGTTCCTGGCACTTAGCGCCATTTACCTTTTTTTTGGTACAAAATTAGAGGAAGTAAAAATCCAGAACTTTTGTAAGTCAATCATCGTTCAACAGCCCGATACCTGCTAACAGGTTTTTTTATTTAATTTTTTATAGTGTCCAACATTTTTCTGTAACACTGTGTATTTCTCGTTACAAATATTGCATTTTCTAGAAAATACCTTAAAAATAATACGTATGAATTGGAAAACCCATTGAATCCAAAATTCATAATTTGTATTTCCTTTTCGCAATAGGTAGTTTAAGCTGATAAAGCATTATAATTAATCCTATTGGCACTAATGATATCCAAAATACCTACTGGCTTTTCCACTCTACACAATGTTATAACAAAGAGTAAAATTAAAAGGTGTATTGAAATTGATTTACAGCCCACAATAACGACCACTCCTACAGCATTAAAAAGTTGTCAGCGCATCATAAGCAGGAACTTAATTTATGGCTCTATTTTGTTCATATTCCATTAACACGTAGTACTGGGGTCAGCTCATGATGTAAATTAATTACGCATTCATTAAGAAACTCATATCCTTTTTTCGGATGAAGTAAGATCATGCCGTACGTAAGATCATGCCTCCGGTCTCAAAGTGTTCCAAGCTCCGTAGATAATTGAGATTTCGTCGCGTCCTGTGTGAGTTTAGTTTTAATAATCAAAATAGTTTTATTTTTCAAAGCAAAAAATGAGACATCCAAGGAATTCGTATTTAAAATTTCCCTATTTACAGCAATGTACAACGAAAACTACTGGTCAGAATGCTACCAAATTTGCAGGATAACTTGACCTTGAAGATCTTGAAAGAAATTTGCGTGGACAAGAAGCTGTTCAAAAAATTACCACCAGTGGGCGTTTTACAATGTCATTATTCAGAGCGTTTGCCTATTCAGAGCGGTTGTCAGCGAAAACTACTGGTTAGAGTGCTACCAAATTTGCAGGATAGCTTCATGAGACCTCTGGAAAGAGATTTGTGTGTTCAAAAAACTGGTCAAAAAATCACCATCAGGTGGCGGTTTACAATGTTATTACTTAAAGTTTCCCTACTAAGATCAGTGTACAATGAAAACTATTCGTTAGAATGCTAGCATATTTGCAGGATAACTTAATGAGACTGTGGGAAAGCAATCTGCATAGATAAGAAAAAGTTCAAAAAATCTTCAAAAAGTTCAAAAATTCCCAGTAATCTTACGTCTTTACGCAGTGGCGCAACGGACGCCACTGCCCCTAAGAGTCAGGGGCCCCAAAAGCCTCTGAAATAGTTAATGTAGTTTTTAGGCACATAACCCTAAATTTCAAATGTTACATGTTCTGCTGTTCCATTCCCTCTAAACTGCTCAGTAAGGGGCCCCTTTTCAATCTATACCCGAGGGTCCCCAAAGCAGCCAGTCCAGGCCTGCCATCAAATTTGCAGGATTACTTAATAAGACCATTGGAAAAAGATATTGTGGACAAAAGGCATCTCAAAAAATCTCCACCAGGTGGAGTTTTACAATGTTATAGTTACTGATATGCAAGTTGTACCACCGTGCAGAGATGAGAAACATCTGTTCCACGGTCTCTTGATTGTTTCCTTCTCTCGAGAAAGTTCATTTACCTGCTCTATCTGCAACACAATTTTGTAAAAGTCCACCTGGTGGTGACTTTTAAAAGTAATTGTTTTTCGAAAATAAATTTCTTTTCCGTGACCTTATTAAATTTTCCTGCAAATTTAGCAGCATTCTGACGTGCAGTTTCCGCTGAACAATTCTCTGAGTTGTTAAACTAACTGCAAACACCCTGTGCATCAAAACGTATAATTTGAGATTAAGTGACGAATAACTTTATTCATATTCCTGTATCATATGTTTACTTTCTTACATGTTTTATATTTATTCAACGTTCTTTGATAATTTTTTTTTTTAATCTAATCTAATTTCATCTTAACTAAGGTGACCATATATTCGAACGTAAAATTGAGGACATGTACCCAATTCTGAAACAAAACTAGGGACATTTTATAATTCATGAAATAATTAACACTAATATAATTAAAAATCAATGTAATAATTAACACTAATCTTACTAAAAACAATGTAATAATTAAAAAGTGTCCTCAATTGCTTCTTTACTCTTCGAGGACATATCGAAAAAAAAAACAGAAATTGGGGGCTGTCCTCGAAAATTGAGGACGTATGGTCATCTTAATCTAAACACAGTTTTACCAAATACTACTTAATATACAGGGTATCCAATAAAGATGGTCAAACGCTTTCATTCTTCTTTATCGATTAGAAATAAGTAGGCAATGCAAAATTGAGAAAATATATAAAATAAACTAGGAAAAAAAACACATTTAAAAAAAAACGCATTCGTAAATTTTTAAAATGTTACACGTTTTAAATTTGTGTACGGTCGCCGTACCGAAAAATTTCAATGGCTCTCGAAGGGAAAAAAAAAATCACCTGATGGATTATTGGGTTCCAGCGAACGTGTAGAAATTATAAAAGAAAATAATTTCTTGCACCCCAGCACTGAATGTTTGCATTGAAATTCATGTCCAGATCTGGATCCTCTTTGTTTAACAAAAGCCCCCAGAAATTTTATGATGAAAGTCTAGAATTTTGTATACCGCTTCTGTATTAGCGTATGGGGCACATTTTACTTATTGGAAATTTTTTGTACGGGTATCGAATACAAATTTAAAAAGCGTAATTTCTTGAAAATTAAGGAGAGGAACGTAACATTTTAGCAGTAAACTATTCGCGACTCACTGACTCTCTAACGAATTCGGACAACATGCTTCCAAGATAAAACTTTTACCGCCATTACTCCAAGAATATTAAAAAGTTAAATTAAAAAAGATTTAAAAGCACAAAAAGCGTAATGACATCTACACCGTTTGTACGATCCGCTTGAAATTTTTCATAATTATGTATATAAAAATATAGAAAACAATCTGCGCTACTTTAAAAATCTGTAAAAATCTACCTGTCTGTTTTTAAGCGCTTTTTTTGCTATTTTCAGCTTTTTTTTTTTAAGAGAGAAAAATTAGCAAATTGTTTGTGTGACAGGATTAGGCTTTGCAAGCGACAATGACATCATATTTGAAGTTACGGTCATCAGGTTTTGAAGGGAAAGTTGCGATTTCAGTTCGTATTAAACAGTTTTTCCAGATAACATAGTTTCATTTTGTTCATTGAAATTGTCGTCTGCATGAAGCATTGATATAAGAAAGGCGCTGAGTACACAAAACGAAAGCGTTCGAATGCGAAAAGTTTCCGCGCGTTTCTAGAAGAGCACGAAATTCGATTTGAGTATATAATAAAAATTGAATATGAAGTTATTTATTTTAGGTGGACGAAGATTCAATATATTGAGTGTAGGCATATTTCCGTCGAAAGTGTCCTTTTTCTAGCGCCGGTTGTATTTGCCTCCACAATGGGCTTTGACTTATAGTGCTAAAATAATAAACAGCGAGTCTTGTACAGTAGCAGCCGCTTAATGTGATTCCGAGTATTGTCATCAGCCGCTTATTGTTATGGAAATTAGCCGTCACGGATGCCTGCATTTCATTTCATACAAAATCATACTTTTAATATGATAAATTATTCGGATGTTTTTTTTTTTTTTTTTCGAAGACAGATACCTGAAAAATGTAATAGTCAACAGGGCTTTGTTAAGAAACGAATCAAAGCATGAATCTCAAGAAAAATTGTGTGCTGTTTATCAATTGGTGTTAAGCACGTGTATTAGAAGATTAGAGGGAAAAGCCATTCAAGACGATATCTGATAATTTTGAAAAGTGACGTACTCCATCATTTGGATCTTTTCCAAAAGCACTATTGAGTATGAACTGTTCATTTATGAACTTTTAAGGAAGAATTGTGTACGCAGATAAAAAAAATTCAGAATTCTTTTAATAATTCTGTTTTTTGCCTCAATATTCCATTTTATCAAAAGCGATCAGTTATCTGTGTATTATTAGAATCTGTCATTCAGTTTTCCTTAAATCTATTATTGTTATTAATTGGGTATTGTTTATCAAGAAACCGTATGTTCCGAGGTGATCACATTCAGCGGCATTTACTGTATTTATGTGCAGTAGGAACACAATCCCTTACTGTTTTTCTTCCTGCAGGATTTCGGGATTGGGATTCATTGATGCCGTGGGATTGACATTTCATTTAGCTAGGACTTCATTTCAACAGAGAAAAGTAGAAAAAGGTAAGATTTTAAGCACTATGAAGTTTAACTTTATTAATAATAATTAATCTTATGAGATAATTAATACAATAACTTAGACAGATGAAAATTATAATCATGATATTCAGAATAATATACTAAGTTTAGTCTTACGCTAGTTGCTGAAAATGAGGAATATAACAGTTTATAGATATGTTAACATACTTTTTTAACGTTATTTTCTTATTTGCTGAAAAAAGAAGTACAAAATCGAACAAATCCAATGAATCATTTCCTAGTCCAGATTTAATTTTAGTAAAATAATTAAAAGCATGAATTAAAAAAATTAAAAACTAATATGAAATCTTTTTATAATTAATTCGTGACTGTTCGCTAAGAGATAAATAGTATGTAATATTTCAGTTCATTTGGAGATTGGGAACTTTTACTAAAAATTTATATTACAATGTTTAGATTTAGATGCTCGATCCAGACTCCCATTGGAAGATAATTTAAAAAAATAAAACTTTAAATTAAAATTTGTAATTATCGATTCGTTTATTGTTAGATGAGAGACATAAATATGCAAAATATTTTGGTCTATTGATTGGCAAAGCAGCATGAAATTGTAATAAAAAAAACTTATTTCTCAGTTTTATCTCGCGGGATAGCGATCCTAATCCCGCTCCCGCGGCATCGGGATTGCATTCCCTAATGTGCAGCACTATTTTTACATGTTGTTGCACTTTTTACGAATTTTAGGGCAACCTTCTGTTGTGGGGTTTAAAATAGTTTAAAATTCGTATTCTACGCGTCAAATAGTTAAATTTTGCCTTTTGTTGCATCAAAATTGGTCAACTAGAACCGGAGATATGGAGGTTTGTGTTTCCCCATTGATGTGTATGGCGTTTCTAGAAATCTCGAGAAATATTGGTCCCAGGCCTTCGGTAACTTCACTTTTGTCGACTTATTTTTGGCGCCAAATATGGCGATATTTTGCCGAAAATCGCCAAGCTTGGTGATATTTTGGTCATTTGACGCGATTTTCCGAATGGGGCTTGTAAAGTTAGTTTTTCTGCATTACCATGCATAATAACCTAACATGTCTCTTCTATGACGTAATCAAAATTCCCGCTTTATGTGGAATCTACGAGAGATACATTCTCCTAGAAGCTCCTTGTAGCTTCTGCGTCATCTATAAGTGCCGATATGATATGACAGACCCCTAGTTCAGTGTGGGTCGAGCTTCCGATGAGTACTCTGCTTTGCTCTATGAATTGAATATGCTATAGAAGCGGTATTTTCGCTTGCCTTTTTGAAGCCTTGTTTTTAAGTTCTGTGTGTAAATTCTTCATTGGTGTGACTTGAGGGACTGTTTACGAAATCCCTCGTATATTTCCACTCAATTTTTGCCTGTGGAAGTGTTTTATTTTGTGTGAGAAATACAGCATTTGTGAAAGCTTCTGCACTAAGTGGACTGTCAAAAGCACGTTACTGTCTGATTGTGCTTGTGAATTTTGTACAGCTGATTGTTCGACAAAGTTCTAGAAGCAATAAAGTTTGTGTTCCATCCTGACAAGCGGATGAACTTCTAGAACTTTCTACACCCACTGCACTTAAGAACGATGAACCCAGAAATTAGCAGAGTTTTCTGCAACAGTATTGAACACTTTTTGATTACTTAGTATCCAATCCTTTCTTATGAGAAGTCTCTGTAGTCGTGAACGCGCTTAACTTCGCAGCTCCGCTTGTGTTTTTCTTAGCTGAATATTTCTTATAAAAACACAAAAACGTATTATTAAGTATTATATCTGTCTGATTTATGGATTATCCGGGTAGCTAAGTATGGAGCATCTAATTACAGACTCAATGTGTCACATAAGCATCAAGTGTTTTGATTTATACTGCTTGGATGAAATCATCGTAACTGGTAATTTACCTTCAATTCACTGCAAATAGCTCGGAATCTTTTTGAATATGATCAATCGCCGGGCGATTATTCCGAGGCCCTAATTAAAAGACACTGACGCTAAGTATATAAAATAAAGATGGATTGGGCCATATTTCTGTCTCACCGTATAAATAATTTTCACGAAAAAAATCGTGCTGGTCGTATGACTGTGGCGTGCTGTTGCAATTATAGGATGAATGATGTATTGGAGAAATATCTGGAAAATTTGCTTAATGAAATTACAGATATCAACAGCTGATTCTTACATGCAGCTGAACAGGGGCTTTGTGATGAGATGATGGCCTTAGCGACGGAAGAATTTTTAATTTAGGGCATTCAGCTTCAGAGTACGTTAGCTTAACTTTCGTGCTTCAGCCTGTGATGGTGATATAACCATTTCTTTAAGTTATTCATTAAAATGTTCGTTATGACATAAATTTAATTATCTGACTACAGTGTGTGCCTAAAAGGTGGTCAATGCTTTAATTTCTTTTATGTACAAAAGGATCAGTTCAAAAATGTACCCGTCGGTTTTTCTTATTATACTTATCTAGCTGTTATACTTATCTATTATACTTATCTTTTCTTATTATACTTATATCTAGCAGCAGGGGCGTAGCCAAGGGGGGATTAGGGGGTCATAAACCCCCCCCCATGAGGAATTTTTTGCCATACAAAATGTATATTCTTCACTACAATGTCACACCCACGTATACATATATATGAGTTGTAGTAGTCGTATCCCCCCCCCCATGAAAAATTTCTGGCTACGCCCCTGTCTAGCAGATATGGCAAATATAACACTGAAGTATAGCTGATTGAATATTGTTTCAGAGTGGGGGGGCAATTTCAATCACTGCGGGGGTGTTACAATTTTATTTGTGATGTACAACTCAAATGGAGACGCACAATGTGACATAATCCTGTGATAATATTATTTTTTGAAATATATATATCCTAACTAATATTATAAATGCGAAAGTGAGTTTGTTCGTTTGTTTGTTTGTTTGTTTATGACGCTTTCACGCCTAAACCGCTGAATCGATTAGGATGCATTTTGGTTTAGATATAGATGGGACCCTGGAGATGGTTATAGGCTACTTAGAATTTTAGATTTCTAATTACCTTTTTAATTATTAATTAAAAACAGTTTTTACGCTGCCATGCTTGGCGAGTTTCACCCGTATCAAACGATTCATGTTTTTAGCTAACAAGAATGCTATTACTTCAATAAAGAAGCACGTGCATCTGAAAAACATTAAATAATACGGAAATTATACCCGTTTTATGCCAGATATATCTTTCTCTAATAATAAAAATGAATGTTCTCTAAACAAATCTACAGAAAGCAGAGCTTTGAAAATTTGAGCATGCCTGGGCCCATGACTTCGGTAAAGTGTGCCTGAGGCTCAGAAATTTTAATTACTTTTCTAACTATTAATTAAAAACCGTTTTATCGCCCGCACAAAATGATTTATGCTTTTGAAATAAAGCATAAATTCTAGTATATATATATATATATATATATATATATATATATATATATATGAACTCGGCTGTTCGAGCCTCGTCAGGGGGAAACCCCCCCCCTGAACCCCCCAAATTTTTTAGTTTTATTATTGCCATATTAAGACGATATTAATTGACTATGTCATTTTATCTCTCACCCCCTTTTTTTTATTCTTTCTTTACATTTCGCAACATTGTTGGTGTTATTGACGAAATTTCTTCATTTATGGTTTATTTTAATTCATCGTTGTTTGCAAGACTTCTCTGGAGAACACTGCTTTAACGATTTGAGTCGCAACCCTTTCCCAATGCTGAAAAAAGGGCAGCCGTTGCTATCGCTCGACTTAACGACCAGCAAGATGGCGTACGATCGAAACGTTCATCGCGGGCCACAGATCTAGAGAACCTTTTTTGACGACAGCTAGCTGTGCCGGCACAGAACGCGATGAACGTTTCGATCGTCCGCCATCTTGCTGGTCGTTAAGCCGAGCGATGGCAACGGCGGCCCTTTTTTCAGCATTGGGCAATCTATCCAGCTGTTCTGGCATTCTTCCATTTTTCAGCAGATGTCACTGCTGTAAAAAATAATCGTGACCATTTTTTTACTTGAAATGACGTGCTAAAAAGTAAAGGTTTCTCGTGGGGCTATGTCACCTGCAACTATTTTTATAGAAATCAAATCTATTCTGCTTGATTGGCAACAGTCAAAACGTCAGAGTTGGGTGTTCCCAGAGCGGGAACACTGCGCATTAAAGGGTTAAGATACCCCTTCCCCCACTCCATACACACACAAAAAAATCTAGCAGGGTGAGGAATAATCAATAATGAAATGATAATGAAAAAATTTGAATTATATTGTGTTTTATAAAATAAAATTATCACAGGATTAATTAATCTTGTGCATCTCCATTTCTATTTCACTTCACAAACAAAGTTGTAACAGTCCAACAATTTTGGAAATTGTCTACCACACTTAAATAAGGTTCGGACAATTATACAGTCGACTCCATTTATAGTGGACCCGGATATAGTGAACGCAAATCGCTAGTCCCGATTCACTTACATTAGAAATGTGCATAGGATTTTTCGGTTTTAGTGAACATGACTTCGGTTATCGTAAACCTAAAATCTCAACTTCGAAAATTCTGGAAATTGCGGAGATGAAGTTTTGCGATGTCTACATTTTCAAAGGTTGTCTGTGTTGCATTCAATAAATACACAAAGAGATTATCAAGCATCTGTTCCCAATTACAGGCGAATTGTCAGTGGCTAGGCTGAGATCTGCGGGCTAACTTGGCGAGGGGGTGAGGGGAACAATAGCACACTAGACTCTTGACCGCTGTGAAACCAGGAATTTATTCATTGCAGCGATGCTTACTTACTGCTTTAGCTTTTCAATTCCCTTGCAAAATAGCCCAAGTCTTGTGGTGTATTCCTCTTCTGGGATACAGCCAGTGCTTAAAGGATAAGCTCATCTTTTCCACGCAGCATGAAAGCCCGTGATACCCACACTTCCACAATGAAGAAGAAACATGCAACTTTTATCATTATCATTCTTACCAGAAAGAAGTACTGGTTAAGAATTACCACTGATTGCTATTGCTTGATTGGCTATAGCACTTTCCGGGTAATTGAATGGAATCTCCCAAATTATTGTTAACACTCAGGAGTAATAAGACATAAATACGATTAATTATGTTTGATTTACACACATATTTAGTGCGGGTATAAAACACTATTTTTTACTTATGTATATAATGCATTCCTTGCTCATATTGGGACACTTCGCTTATAGTGAACTTCGGATATAGGGAACGAAATTTGCCGGTCCCCAGAGTTTCACTATAACCGGAGTCGACTATATTTCACTGTTAGAATAGTTCCCACTTTTGCATTCTCATATATATCCCCTGATCATCTTTGTATAAAGGTATCTCTGAGATGTTTTATCATGAAAGACTACATTTTGTACATCGCCTCATTAATGTAAAGGACTTATTTACTTAGTTGAGAATTTTTTTTCTACGTGGGTTGTATAGAAATATAAAAAGTTAATGAAAAGTTTAAAAAAAAGTTAGCAAAATTAAAAAGGATAAAGTAAATTTAGCGTACTTTATTTTGAATAATTTTTTCAATTTACATTACATACTTATGTGTTATAAATAAAATATTAAAGCATGTTACCACTCTTTTGGAATACCCTGTATAATTTGTGACTGAACAGCAAATAATATGCACGTTTTGTCGTGTAATGGTGATAGCGAGAGAACCTTTTGAGATAGGCTTGTTTAAATTCGGAAAAACAATACCTTATAGTGCTGTATCAAATATTCACAACACTTTATATTTCAGACGTCATTAAAAAAATTCTTTCTGTTACTACGTTTACGATAGAGATTGCAATCTGGCACCGATTTCAATCCGGTCGTATCTGCCCCAGTCCCAAACACTCTGGTCGGATTGGCCACATCCAAAAGATTCCAAAAGTAACTCTATAAACGGTGTTTAAGTGAGTGTATCATCAAGTTCATAAAAAGACCGTTCATTTCCAAAGACCGTTAATCTAGTGAGTGAGTGTCTATCAGTGATGATCTATGATCTAGTGAGTGTATCATCGAGTTTATAAAAAGGTTTCATTTCTTAGGAAATCAACTTTATATAATTATCAACTCTATTAAGCAGCAATTACGAATATAATCAAAAATGAAAACCTAGTATCTAGAATGGTTAGATTTTAATCTTCATATTACATAAGACTAGATCTAGGTTATTATTATACATTATATATTATACCATGTATAATAATATCATTACTATTGGATAAAATATAATTAAAAAAATTATTTGTAATCAAAACAGAACTATGGATAGCGATGAAATAGTATTTGCGTTATTATATACTATATAATAATTCATTTAAAGTTATATTTAATTATAAATATTATATTTATAATTATAAATATTATATTTATAATTAGAGATATTAATATTTAGTAATAAGAGAGGAGAGAGAGAGAGAATCTAAGTTCAGTCTTAATAGTGCACCCAAATACGTAACATCAATGAAAATTATTTTGTAATGTACATTACATGATGTAAGATTACCTAAATCTAACTTAATCACCTGTCACAACAATTATGTAATGTTGTCACGCTAAGAAGTTCATAATTATGATGACAGTTATGATAGATCTGTTTAATGAATGGTACAATTATCACACAATATCGAATATTTTTCAATAAACTTACTCTAAATAATTATTTTGGGTATCTCTCTATTCTAAAAAAAAGTAAAGGCCGCTGTCGCCGCTGGCGCTGTCAATAGCTTGTGGACCTATCCTCCTAAACCGTGAGGATTTGAGTTTCGACTAAGGTGCCCACAGATTCGAAAAATTCCGAGGAACCTGCTAAGCTGACTTAAATTTCGAAATTCGAATTATTTTAGAAGATACTAATAAAAAACTGAAAAAATAAACAGAATAGTTGCCAGATTTGGCATAAAATCTTTCATTCCTTTGCAACAAAGCGTTTCCAAGTATCTAGAATCGCGTGAAATTTACAAAGTTAACAAAAAAAGCCTAATAACTTCTTCACCGTTTGCACGATCCGCTTGAAAATTTTCATGATCATGTATAAAAATATAAAAAACAATCTGCGCTTCTTTAAAAATCCGAAAATCCACCCGCTCCCTCCTTTTTAAGCGATTTTTCGCCATTTTCAGCACAATTTTATTTCCGAGAGTCAAAAAAGTAAATCATTTGCGTGACAAAATTACCCTTTTCAAGTGAATATGACGTCATACAATTGGGATTCAAATTCGTTTAAAAAAGCTTTTCCAGATTACACAGTTTATTATCATTTTTTTTTTTTTTCACAAATAAATCGTTTGCATGGACATGAGAATGGCTGTGTACACAAAACGAAATCTTTCGATTGCGAAAAGATTACGCGAGTTTCCAGAACAGCATGAAATTTAATTTGGGTATCTCTCTATTCTAAAAAAAAGTAATTGGCCGCTGGCGCTGTCAAAGCTTGTTGGCCTATCTCCTCCTAAACCGTGGGGATTTGAGTTTCGACTATGGTGCCCACAGATTCGAAAAATTCCGAGGAACCTGATGAGCTGACTTAAATTTCGAAAATCTAATTATTTTAGAAGATATTAATAAAAAACTGAAAAAATAAACAGAATGGTTGCCATATTTGGCGGAAAATCATTCATTCCTTTGCAACAAAGCGTTTCCAAGTATGTAGTATCGCGTGAAATTGTCAAACATGAAGTAGAAATACACCCATTTTACGCCAAAATAAAAACTACATGAAATAAGTAACTCAAAATGTGTTACACAAAGTTGACAATTTTCAAATAGCAAGTTCGCTCAGACAACAGGAGTTTAGAATTAGCGATTATCCGTTTTTCCAAAACAGAATAACTAATATCTTGAAAATGAAAAATATTTAAAATGCATATTATTTTAAAGCCGGTTCTCGTCCAGCTGGATTATTTGCTACCAGTAGAAATATTTGGCGTTAACTATGCCATTATAGCAGTTATAGTACACTTTGGATATTTGCTAGCGCGACGATATGGTATAATTCGTGGTGTTAAGTACGCCAATCCGCAAACGATTATGTAAATGAAAGTATGGATAACGGTTTTCGGGTAACCTTAAATGAACAGTAAATATAGGTTGTGAGTATGTGTAAATCGCCAAATAATGAAAAGTCGCCATGGGTGGCAAGCTATCCTACCTTTTCTGTAGCTTTTATTAACTTTACATGTACGCAAGTCGCCAAATAATGAAAAATCGCCATGGGTGGCAAATTCGCAAGGTGTCCAATAGGTTTTACAATATTAAAAATACAGCTGAAACAGATGTTCTGATTTTATTATGCTTTAGCTCCTAATTAATATAACTTTTGAATGGCAACATTAAATATCATTGTGTTTCTGAGGAGTGCAAATCATTTTTCCAGCGATTATAAGCGGAGTCCGCACTCCGGGTGGAGTATAGCTCAGGACCCGTACAACACGGATTCCCATAACAAAATATCTTCCGTGTTTTGAAGTTGAGGGGATCTACTGTAGTGTGAAGTTTAAATTTTTATGTACCAATGATTCTGCAAGAACCAAGCAATGTGTAGCTCAGTAACATTCTATCTGATCCAATCTTCGGGTTTTGTGTGCTGAAATTATGTCTTTTTTACGAATAAGCCTTATTAGGGGCCGAATGCCTCATACGAAAAGCGAGCGTAGCGAGTCTGGGGACCTTGGCCACTAGTAACGATTATAAAACATCAAGTTTGATTTTTAAAAAGGGATCATAGGAAACAATTAGTGTTAATTGTGTTCTCTGTCGAACGACTTCTTAGAGAATTACATAGACAGCGGTTGAAAAAGCCATTTCAACTGACTTCTGCATTTTTGGGTTTTATTGTCTACACATAGTCATGAATATAAGACAAGTATTGTCCTAGAACTCCTTCATTTTCATATGTAGTGATTTCCAGTTTTTGTTTCTTATGTAGCCATTTCCTTTGTTTACCGGCTCCGGCCATCCTACCCGGTTAACCGATACCGGATCCAGTAGACATCTAATGATGCCGGATCCGGTTTTCCGGACTGCAATCCCTAGTTTGCTACTATCTTTGGTAATTTTTCGATTGGAAAGGAGCACTTATCTGAAAAAAGTTGTTTTTAAAACAATAAAGATTATTTTATGCGAGTGATATGATGTAATTTTTTTAGCGTGATTAAAATGTTCATTTAACTATTCTATCATTAATTCTCTTAATTAGATGAATACTATATGTCTGTACGAAAAAAATGTTTTGTTGAATTGAACGAAATTTTGTTCATTCATTAAAAATTTGGTTGGAGCTATCTCAACCGAATAATTTTATTGGTTCTAACAAAATATTGGTTAAATTAACAAAATATTTTGTTGAATTAATTAAAATTTTGTTCATTTAACAAAAATTTTTCTTTGAAAAAGACCCAACACAAATTTTGTTGAATCAATAAACCATTTTTTTCAGTGTGTATATAGTAAGAAATACATTAGATTTATTTTATCATAATACATCTAACCTCAAAATATACTACATCCAACATTACTTCTTGAATAAAAAACTTCACTTCTGATGTAAAATGCGATTATATCTTCATTGAGTATGAGTTCATACTTTCATTGCTACATCACTTTATTTCTTGTCATACTTCCATTGGTTCAATTATATAGAGTTGGTTGGAAGTCGATGTTTACAATTACACATTTGTCTCAGGTGAAATAATGAAAAAGTGGAGTAAATTTAAACCGCAAAAAAAAGAGAACACACAAAATATTTTTTTTTGCCTGGACATGAATCGACAAGTGTTCTAAGCTGGATATTTTTAAACACTCTTTTATTATTTCCGCCGGTATTTATCAATCTAATGGAATCTTGTAATGCAATTTTAATCCACTTTCCAAAGATCACGTAAACTTCAAATTTTACAGACATATAAAGAACAGATGACAGTAAAAACGGGTTTGAAAATGATGTACGTAGCATTTTTAATTCTTACAGGAGTACCTTAAAGAATTCCAATATATTGCTCTTTACAGAAAGTCATTGTTTAAAGCGGATTGTGCAGACATCCATTTATTTCAATCAAAATAAAATTGATATATGATGTTAAGGATTACAAAATATGATCCTGCGAGGAAAAAAGAGCGAGCAGCATTTTTAGTTCTTCGACAGTAGAGCTAGCTCATAAGAATTGCGATACATTCTAGTCTATGACTGCGCGGCCGCGACACAGTGGGCTGTGTCAGAAATATTCTGGAGCTCTGTGACACGCGATGGGTGATTCGATTGACCACCATGTTGCTGATACTTAAATCAAGCGACGGCGACGGCTGCATGTTTTTCGTCATTGGGCAGTCTATCTAGTTTTCTTCTACATCGATGCATATTTTCATTACATTCTTCAGTTCTCAGCTGATGCCGGTGCTGATAGAAATGATTCTGACATTCATTTGACAAGTAATCAATCATTTTTACGGAAAATTACATTACACGAGAAAAGGATTCTCGTGTAACTACGTCCTCTGTAAGTATTTTATTGAAATCAAATTTATTCTTTGTTAATCAAAGCAGTTAAAATGTCAGAGTTGTATCCTCGCGGCGAGGGCACCACCCGTAGAAGGATCTAAAGATTGGGAGCGACTAGGTTAAGCATCAGTTCAATATTAAAAATTAGGGAAGGTGCCACCTTCTTTTCAGAAACAATTCATAAAAGCAATAATAGGTAAACAAAATAAGCTGTACACGTACCCATTTAAAGCTTTGAAGTTTAATACATTTTATGATTTATTTTAGGATGTTTTAAGTAACAAAAAATAGTGTACTTCAGTCAAAACTGGTGTTCAGTGAATGGGATCTAACATATTTACCATGCACAAAGTTAAATTTTCATTTTCACTGGATTGTCGCTTTGCATTAAAGCAGGTGAAACGCACCGTTATATTCCCACCCTTCCGAGAGCAATTTCATGTTTTCATGTCTGAACGCGTCTATCAAATTAAGAAATCATCCCACAAATATGGCGCCAACGTCAGTTCTCCTTTCCGTAAGTTAAATTTATTTCACGCTTCACGTTTTCCATCTGATGTATTATCCTTCAATAAACACCTATGACACCCGCCATGAGTGTTTTGAAATTGCAATTCTCAACTGACTTTGTTAAAAAAAAGAACAACGGCAGAGAAGATCCGATAAATAAAAATTTAAGGCTTAGCTAAGCCTAACATGTCACCCATGACAGAAATGCACGACAGTTTAATTCTTATTAAGTGTCTGACGGAACGAAGTTTTTTTTTCTTAAAAAAAAAAGAACTCTGCTTGCAATTGGACGGTGTTTTCCAGAGTTTTGACTTGCCAGAATGGTTTTGCTTTCTAATTCTTTCCTCGATATTTTTCCGATTTGAAAAGCGATGTCTGCTTCGGAGCGGAAAGCCTTTCTATGGCGGCCCTCGCGAATTTGAAGCTATAAATAAGCTTTCGAATTTTGCATTTTTAGGTTCTGATCGTTGTCATATTTTTAAATTAGGAACTTTACTTTTTTGTTGTCTTGTTTACTCATTCAATACATTTCGAATAAATTTGGTACGTATTTATTTATTTATTAACCAGAGACAAAATGTCCTCCCGTTTCCGTCAGTTCAGATACTTATACAGATGCAGAGGTGAAACCACGATATTTCGGGGAGATAGGAAATGCCGTTGTTAATATAAATACACGTTGTTTATAATTAAACTTCCCCAATAAAAATAGCATTCAGCAGCTGGAACGGATGAGCAGATTGCCAACAAATTTGGCATATGCACTGTTCAAGAAATGCACTCAAGGACGTTTTTTAAATGTTTAGTTCAAAAAATGCCCACTAGTTGGCGAATGGCAATGCTAAAATCACCTAGAATAGGTTAATGAAGGTAGTTAATATTTTCTAAAAATTATTGAATAAATGTTGAAACTGTGCTTGTACATTTCGAATTCGGCACTTCTAAAGATAAATTTGCTGTTATTCATGGTAAGCGCCACCTAGTACATGTTTTTGAACCAAAAAATTTTTTTTTTCGAAATTCCATGAAGGCATTTCATTAGCAGTCTAAATAGTATATTTGATTGTAATCCGTTGACCCGTTCTATCTGTATAACCCCGAATATATGCACTGAAAAAAAAAATAAATGTTTGGTTGAATTCAACAAAATATTTTTTTTTTTTGGCTTACTGAATGCACAGAAATTTTTTAAGAAAGTTTAGTTCAAAAAATACCCATAAGGTGGTTGGTGCTTTGCATGGAAAACCGGTGAAGTGAAGTCAGGAGGTGAGCCAAATTAGTTAATGTACACTCATGTCCATAAATTAAGGATGATTCAGAATCACACTGAAATTGATCTCTAAAATAAAAATTTCACCTGTGGAATGATCACACACATCTTGAAGAAGAATATGCAAATTACAGGAAACCACCAGATGGCGTGGATGGTACGTCACAATGACGAGAGTGTAAGGGAGGGGTATATAAGGAATGGTGGCAAAGAAGTAAAATTGTTCACAAGCGCTGTGAAAGCCTTTCAGTGCAAAAACCGCATAGTTATGGCACAAAGGAGGCATTTGGATGATGTTTTACGTGGCAGAATTATCGGACGACTGGAATGTGGACGTACCCAGCTGGAAGTATCCGAGGAACTTGGAATCGCCCAGAGTGTCATCTCCAGGCTTTGGCAACGATTCCAAGATGATGGTAATGTGAGTAGACGTTACAGCACAGGTCGCCCCCGAGTTACAACGCCGAATGAGGACCGCTATTTGGCAGTTACTGCCAAAAGAAACAGACGCAGTACAGCATCAGACCTGTCTCGTCAGCTCTCTTCAGCTACCGGTACGACAGTTTCAAGGCAGACCGTGTACAGACTCTTAGGGCACATTGGTCTATATGCTCGTAGGCCTGTCAGATGTGTTCCACTTACCGCAACTCACTGTCGCCTGCGATTAACCTGGAGTAGAGAGCATGCATTGTGGACACCGCAACAGTGGTCTTGTGTGATGTTTTCCGACGAGTCCAGGTTTAGTTTGGAGTCTGATTCTCGCCGGACATTCATCTGGAGAGCGCCAGGTACCCGTTACCACCAAGAGAACACCATTGAAAGACACCGTTACGGTGGTGCAGGATGGGGAGGAATTATTCTTGGTTCCAGAACTGACCTGCATGTGCAGAGTGTAACGATGACAGGCCACATCTATCGGGATGTCATTCTGGAACAACATGTACGTTTGTTTCGGGGCGTCATGGGTGCTGAATTTGTGTTTATGGACGACAACGCCCGTCCTCACCGTGCAAACATTGTAGACGAATGCCTTCAATCGGAGGGTATCACCCGTATGCATTGGCCAGCATACTTACCGGACTTGAATCCAATAGAGCATGTATGGGATATGCTTGGCCGATGAATTGCAGCCCGTCAACCCCCTCCCACCTGTCTACCGGAACTTCGGAGTGCATTGCTTGATGAGTGGTGCATTGCTTGATGAGTGATCAGCATGCCTAGGCGTTGTCAGACCTGTATTGCATCGTCCGGGAGACATACTCCGTATTAACCATCCTACTAACCATGTTATACTGTTTTTTGTAAATAGGTTCTTTTTTTAAATTTGGTCAAGGGTGTAAAACTTGCAATTTTTATTAATTATGTCAAACATATAGCATCTTTTTTGCTCTTTACTTTTTGTTTAATAAATAGACATTACAAATAAGTCAAATTTGTTTTGCTTCTTTCTCTTTCTTTGCCTGAACTTCATTATCCTTAATTTATGGACATGAGTGTATATGGTATAACCACTCAACAGCAATTACCGTTGTTAAGAGAAGTTTTCGCCCCGAAAAGTATAAGCATCAAGAAAAAAGAAATACTAAATATATTGTTTGTTTTGTTATTTATGAAATTGCATACTAATTTATAAATAAATATAAAAAAATATTTTTTAAACTTAAGTTTTAATAAAATATATAGAAATTTTACCTTTTCCCATTCTTTTTTCCTCTCTCCGAGAATATTTCTCTCCGTACTTTATTTTTCAAAACTAACAAAACAGCATTTATCCCGATATTCTTCAGGCTTTCTGGATATGCCGTAGTAGTCTATTTGCTTTTAAATTTGTTTTCTGGGTTTTCACACAACCGAAAGTAAACCGCCAACTTCCTCTCCGAATTTCCTTTTACGTGTGACACAATCACATCAATGATCTGTTCCAACAGTAAATGAGTCTTTTCCCAGGCATGTCTCTTCTCCAACGTACAAGATTTGTACGCAATGTGCACGTGCAATTGCACCTTCTGTCGATTTTCAGTAGAACTACTGGTTTGGAATGTGGCTAGGGGGGGTTGGTTCACATAGAGGGTTGTGTGGTCTCTTCTAGTGGATGTTTCAACATTGAGTAGATAGGGTAAGAAATCGATGCCTTAAGAAATTTGTCGTTAAAGGAGGGAGGGCGCTTAATAGAGGTGGTAGCGCCTAGAAGTTTCACTGTACACAGAGTGATTCGAAATTAGTTTTACAAACTTTTAGGAGGGGTAGGATGCATCAAAACTGTTCAGAATCACACAGTGATGCGTGACCGGAAACTTCGTGTTCATGTACACCCTCCAAAAAAAGTATTCGAGCTAGAGAGAAATTTCCTACGTTGGCTTTGTATATTAAAAATTATATATATCATAGAATATGAATTTGGCTATGAATAAATATGAATTTCCATATTTCTGTCTGTCTGTTTCCATATTTCTGTCTATTATTCGCAAATCTAAAATAGGAAATTTCTCTCTTGCTCGAATACTTTTTTTGGAGGGTGTACCTGTTAATAATCACTTTGGAAGAAGTGTTGGTTGAGATATTAGACGCACATTTCAACAAAGTTTCATTTCATAAATAGCGGGACCTCCTCCAACAATTTCATCATGTAATGAAAGAAAAAATTCTGCATTAACAATTTTTATCAAGTGCAATCTGAGAAAGATGCATTAGTTTTTGAAAAATCATGGTCGGAAAGTTTACCATTACTTGAACACTTCTTTTAAAGTGGTTATTAACAGCACTGTTCGTACGGATCCTGGAATTGGTAAAATTCTGAACTTTTGAAATAATGTCGTATATTGGTCTGATATTTTCCAAGTTGTCCGTTTTTTTATAAAATACAAAAAGAAGTTCTCTCGAGTTTTTCAAATAGTAGGGCGTTTTACGACAATTTTTCAAAAGTTTGGAATTTTAGCAATTTAAGGACCCGTACGAACCCTGTAACAGGTACATGAGCATGGCGTTTCTGACATCGCATTGCTGTGTGATTCTGAACTGCCTTGGTGCATCCTACCCCTCATAAAAGTTTGTAAAGCTAATTTCGAATCATCCTGTATACTTAAAAACCATTGAATAAATGTTAAAATCCTTCGTGCCTTCCGAATTAGTCATTTCTTTTGTTAAATTTGCATAGTTTTCCTGCAGAGCGACATCTAGTGAGCGTTTCTAGATTCAATATATTTCTAAGGGCTATCCTCTTCATCTTCTAAGATTAAAAAAAGTGGCGACTAGTTGAATTGCAATGCAACGACCCGTGAACGTGAGTGTTTTATCTCGGGACACTAAGGGTGGTATCCAAAAAGCGCTCTAATTACGGCCAATCTTCTCTTTACTTAAACAACTTATTTATTTAAATAAACACTTCTCTTCGCCCGTCTTCGGAAACATATTAACTAAATGATAAACCCGGCGACCTTCCCCCATCAATATTCGAAAGCCAATGTCACGTCACTGACTGCATTTACGTGAACGCCAAGAGAAAAGAAAGAAAATAAAAAGACGAAGCCATATTTATTCCCCAGTGGAATGCAGTTTCTTCTTTTTTTTCGGGCGTGAAAGATGGCAACAGTGTCTAATTAGAAAACGGTACAAGTCCGTGCGTGTGAAGTACAAGCCATACATAAATTCTGATTGAGATGTTGGCCCCTGCACGTGACGGGGCATAAGGGAGGGAAAATAATTCCGCCGCGTCTGATGCATTTAATCAACGTTGCCAATTCGCGATTTCACACGATGAAGTCTGTCATGAATAATATTTATTGTATCGTGGTGTACCTCCCGCGTGTGGTTCGGAAATATTACGATGCGAAATCGAAAAATAACTTTTACCTTTTATCTGCTCTGAATGTTTATTGGGTGGTCAGGGGGAATGATTAAACCTTTTGTAGCGCAACGGTTTTCACATCGATATAGATAAACAACTGGATGTACTTATCTATGATGTAGTTCATCACATATTTTTAATTTGTTCTGATTCCAATTTCCTTATTCTAAAATTAATAGTCTTTGACATTTTAAAAATATTCCATCTTTTCTTGCTATGCTATCTTAATTCTGTTTGGTAAATTGCTTTGGATTTTGCCCGTTATTATTTTTCTTTGCTTGATGCTTATGTGCCGTGTTTGTAAATCTTCCTAAAATTTTACCAGGAAGCTCCAATAAAATTTTTGAAGTTGCAAGCTCTCCTAATCATCTCCGGTTGGCGCGTCTACACTTGAATTTTATCACTACCGAATTATCTCTAACTGCCAACTGCAATTTTTACAATTTGGCGATTTAATTGGCGACCGTTTTCTCCTGCCCTTGCGCTATCGCCTAGTTGGCTTACTGTGTTTCCGTGCCTCTTTTACGTCACTTAACACCTCGCGTGAAGAAGCCACGTTTTATTTTTTTTTTCTTAAATTTTGCTGTCTAGCCGGCCACCGCACTACTGCCTGTTATCTAATTCTTCAATGCAGAAAATAAATTAATTTTTTGTTCCGCGTGGCGTTCTTTGGTTACATCACCTTGTGCTCTCCCCTTTACGATCTGGATTGAATCTTTTCTATTTTTTTTCAAATGGCGATCTCCTAATCCACGCCCCACTACCCAAGGGTTAAAAAGTGCAACTGCTGCCATCACTCGATTTAACTACCAGCTCGACATTGACCAGTACTTAGAAGTGTGAACATCTCTCTCGACTTAGTCCGTTGTGCAGCACGTACGCTAAAGGTAATTGATGCACGTTAAAATCTGATGTTGTTCCAGTGTCTTCCGTGGTTGAATTGGAACGATAGGGGCTGCCAATCCACAGGGAGCAACATTTGACTATGCCCACTTTACACTTTTATAAAGAAATGGCCAACATATTTGCTCACAGTAAAGCCTGTATTTGACAGCCGAGCAGGCCGCTGGAATGATATATAATTTTTATTATACGAAACCAACGTAGGAAATGTCTCTCTAGCTCGAATACTTTTTTTGGAGGGTGTACATGAACAAGACGTTTCCAATCACGCATCACTGTGCGATTCTGAACAGTTTTGATGCATCCTACCCCTCCTAAAAGTTTGTAAAACTAATTTCGAATCACTCTGTGTACAGTCAAACTTCTAGTCGCTACCACCTCTATTAAGCGCCCTCCCTCCTTTAACGACAAATTTCTTAAGGCATCGATTTCTTACCCTATCTACTCAATGTTGAAACATCCTCTAGAAGAGACCACACAACCCTCTATAAGCGACCGGTCCCGATTTATTGCCCGAAAATTTCTCTTAAGAAATCAAGTTATTATCAACTGTATATAACTAAGCAACAGTTACGAATAAAATGAACAATGAAAATCTAGTATCTATTACAGTTAGTTAAATTTTAACCTTTATATTATATACTAGCTGAAGTACCCGTTCTTCGCACGGGAATGAATGGACTTTTTGATATTACGATTTGTGGTGATTACTATTCATTGTAATAAAGAGATATAGCAAAATGGATATCGCATTATATTGTGTTCAATACCCATGCATACCGAATTTCAAGGCAATCGTTTGTACGGCGCAGAAGGCCATGCGGCGTAGCGCAATCTAGTGGCGAGTTTTAGCAAAACGGATACGGCGAAAATATTCTTCGCATTCAGATATCGATGAATACGAAATTTCAGAACGATCGGCTGGACAGCCCTGAAGTTCATGTGTTGACGCGACATCTGCGAAACTCTTCCCTGTGTTCAAATATCTATGTATACCTATTTTCATAGCGATCAGTTGCACAGTCAAGAAGTGATACACTGCAGCGCGATCTAGTGGTTAATTAAAGTAATGATTTGCTACAGTGCCGTCAAGTTGCGAGTTATAGCAAAATGGATAACGCAAAAATATTCTCATTGTTCAATTAGCTATGTATACTGATTTTCATAGCAACCGTTTGAATGGTCAAGAATTTGGCCTGCTGCAGCGTCATCTAGTGGCGAGTTAAAATAATAATGCATTGCAGTGCCATCTAGTGGTGAGTAACATCAAAAGGAACGCAGTTAGAATATATTCTTCGTGCTGAAATGTGTAAGTATAAGAAATTTTATGCCGGTCGGTCGAACGGTATAGAAGTTGATGCGTTGCAGCGCCATTTAGCGGCAAATTACAGTAAAATGGATACTGAAAAATATTCTCCGTGTTCTAAAATCCGCGTGTACCAAATTTAATCGAAATCGGTTGGACGATATTCGCATAGTAAACAGCTAAACGGAATAGAATTTGACGTTCTGCTGCGCCACCTGGTGGCAAGTTAGAGGAAAACGGATAGCATAAAAAGCTTCTCTATGATAAAAGACTTAGGTGAACCAAATTTCATGGTGCAACGGTGCTCAACGGTGCTGGAGTTTTTCAACCTCATACACACATACCAACATTCATTTTTATCTATAACCAGTGTCATTATATATCCCAGTCTCAAATAAAATCCAGTTTCAAATCTAAGCCTCGCCAAAGTGCCAACATACGCCATTTTGCAAGCGTTTTTTCAGGAAATCATTCGAAGCATTGACTTAGCAGCAATCAATATGGGAAATGGTTCGACGGCGAAAAAGTAAAGCAAGCCTTTATTTGAAAAGTGGAATCCCTTAATACAGCCGAATTTTATAAAATTACCAACTATAACGTGTTTTATTCATCGTTACTCCGATGTACTTAAATGAGAAGATTTCAATTTTCTGAAATTTGGCGGAATTACCCCAACTTAAATCAATGTACTCATTTGGCGAGAATTCTGGAGATAGATCGCTTGAAATCCCTTAATAACTGCATTATTTCTTCACGGATCATTAAAATTTAACGCTGTATTCTAATAAAACCTTTGCACTTGTTTTCAAAAATGTATTTCCTTAAGCTCTCAATAAATTGCGCCAAGCCGAAATCTGTGCAAACCGCTAGAACTCACTTTCTCAAAATCGGCATTTGAGCCATTTTATTTTTTCGCCAAACTAAAAAAATTTACCTATTAGCCTCGGAAATCATCAATTCTTATTGTTTTGCGTATAAAACATTTCATTCCTGCTCCGATTTCCCATGCACACGATATTATAATTAAAAAAAAAATAACCTTACGAATATATATATATATATATAAATCATTATTATTCTTTTATTTTTACTTTGAGAATTTAAAACATTTTATTCGGCAAAATCGCCACACATGGCAACTACGATCCTTATTTCACACTTTTTTCACTACAGGGGTTACAATTACGGAAAGCTTTTCGCGTGGAGAGCATAAAAAATCTCTTAAATTCCGGAAAGGGTGGACTTTCAAAGTTTTAAAGTGGACTACGATTTATTCTATATTATTTTACATATCTGTGCTAAATTTCAGGCCGATAGGTCCATTTTTGTGGATTTGTATACGATCAAATCCACAAACAAACAAACAAACAAACAAACAGAATTTCATTTTTATTTATAAAATTAAGACTAAATCTAGGTTATTACATATTATATTATTATTATTATTAGATACTAGCTGAAGTACCCGTCCTTGACGGGTTAGTGAATGCAAATTTCCAAAAAGCAAGGACTTTCGTCAGCATTGTAGGAGTGCACAGAATGGATGTAGTATGTTGCCAAAGTAAAGAAAGTGAAGTTATAATTTTGATGTATTGTTAAAATATTACAGGTTAGAGAGTAACTAAGTAATATCATTTCATTCGCTTTAGTCGTAATTATGTGATGCGCGAACGAATATTTACGCATATTGAAATAATTTTCGCAAAATCTCATTTAATCAACATTTTTGAAAAATTTGAAGCCTAGAATTTAAGTTGAGTGACAACCTATCATGTCACCCAAATTCGTTTCATTCCCTGCAGTCTTTATTTCGTGATGCTGGAACAAATTTTCAGCATATTAAAACAATTTTCGAAAAATCTCAAAATGTAAGCAAAATATTTTTTAAATTCAACGCTTATAAATTAAGATTAGCAACTACCTATCATATCACTCAATTTCGTATCATTCGTATTAGTCGTTATTACGTGATGTTTGAAGAAATATAAACGTATTTTGAGAGAATTTTCACAAAATCTCAAAATCTAATAAAAATGTTTAAAAAATTGGACTCCTATAGTTTATGTTGAGCAACCATCTATTGTGTGACCAAATTTCATATCACTTGCTTTAGTCGTTATTACGTAATACGGGAACAAAGATTCACTCAGTTTTAAACGATTTTCACAAATTCTCGAAATCTGATGGTTTTTTTTTAATTAGATGCTTATAGTTTAAGGTGAGTGAGCACCTATCATTTCACCAAATATCATTTTTTTCACCTTTGCAGTTATTACGTGATGTGCGAACACAAATTTACGCAGTTTGAAATGATTTTTGCAAAATTTCAAAATCTAATCAAGATTTTTTTTTAATTCGACGCCTATGTTTTAAGTTGAGTGACCACCTATGATGTCACTCAATTTCATATCATTCGCTTCAGTCGTTTTTACGTGATGCTTGAACACAAATTTACGCAGTTTGAAAAGATTTTCGAAAAATCATGTCACCCAAATTCGTTTCATTCCCTGCAGTCTTTATTTCGTGATGCTGGAACAAATTTTCAGCATATTAAAACAATTTTCGAAAAATCTCAAAATGTAAGCAAAATATTTTTTAAATTCAACGCTTATAAATTAAGATTAGCAACTACCTATCATATCACTCAATTTCGTATCATTCGTATTAGTCGTTATTACGTGATGTTTGAAGAAATATAAACGTATTTTGAGAGAATTTTCACAAAATCTCAAAATCTAATAAAAATGTTTAAAAAATTGGACTCCTATAGTTTATGTTGAGCAACCATCTATTGTGTGACCAAATTTCATATCACTTGCTTTAGTCGTTATTACGTAATAGGGGAACAAAGATTCACTCAGTTTTAAACGATTTTCACAAATTCTCGAAATCTGATGGTTTTTTTTAATTAGATGCTTATAGTTTAAGGTGAGCGAGCACCTATCATTTCACTAATATCATTTTTTTCACCTTTGCAGTTATTACGTGATGTGCGAACACAAATTTACGCAGTTTGAAATGATTTTGCAAAATTTCAAAATCTAATTAAGATTTTTTTTAATTCGATGCCTATGTTTTAAGTTGAGTGACCACCTATCATGTCACTCAATTTCATATCATTCGCTTCAGTCGTTTTTACGTGATGCTTGAACACAAATTTACGCAGTTTGAAAGGATTTTCGCAAAATCTCAAAATCCAATCAGAATTTTTTAAAAATTGGACGCCTATGTTTTAAGTTGAGTGACCACCTATCATGTCACTCGATTTCATATCATTCGCTTCAGTCGTTTTTACGTGATGCTTGAACACAAATTTACGCAGTTTGAAAGGATTTTCGAAAAATCTCAAAATCCAATCAGAAGTTTTTTTAAAATTGGACGCCTATGTTTTAAGTTGAGTGACCACCTATCATGACACCAAATTTCAAAACATTCGCTTCAGTCGTTTTTACGTGATGCTTAAACAAAAAAAGCGTCACGGACAGAATGACAGAATGACAGAATGACAGACAGACAAACTTTTTTTTGAGGGTCGCATCGGATTCCCGGGTGCTTGAAACGGATAGAAATCGCAAAATTTTTGAATTCCAAGATATGTACAGACAAAAGTCTAATTTTATTTATATAGATAATATAATAGGAAAAATTTATTTGTAATCAGAACAAAACAATGGATATCAATGAAATAGTACTTGCGTTATTATATATAGTATAATAATATACTTATAATTATACATTTAATTATAAATATTATATATTTTTCAATATAATATTTAGTATAATAGTTTCAGTCGTAATAGAGTTCACAAGTGACATCAATGAAAATTGTTTTGTAACTTACATTACACCATATAAGTTTCTTATATTACCTAAATCTAACTTAATCAACACGAGTTCACAATAATTATGTAACTTCACCACGCTGAGCAGTCTTATAATAATGAAAACAGTTATCAAGATCTGCTTAATGAATGGCACATTTCTGAAAATATATCGTATATTTTTTAATACATTTTCTTTAAATAATAATAATTTTGGGTATATCGATTATAAACAATCAAGTTTGGTTTTTAAAAAAGGATCGTAGGCAACGAATAACCAGATTACCGGAACCGGTTTTTCGGATTGCAATCCTTAAATGCAGCTCACGGATACTAGAAGGAACTTTCTTAATGAGCCTGAAATTAGTTTATAGACCAGTTTATATATTAGATTATAGACCCTCCTGACCAAAGAAGTGTTAATAGAACAAGGGAAAAGGTCACCACATATTAAGGAAGTGCTTATAATGCGCTGAGTACATTTGATTGCTTTAGGAGTGGCGGCTATTATGAGCTATAAATCAATTAATACTTTTTTTTATTTGATGTTGCAGTGTTTGAGATGAGAAAAAGGTAGGTGTAAGTTATTTCCTATTCCAGAAGTGTCTACAGGATTAATTATGGATTACTGTCAGCTGATGGTACTTTTGAAGTCCCGTGAAGAAAAAATCTAATAGATAAAATATTTAAGAAAGAAAAAAAAAATTCATTACTTTTACAGTAATTTCAAAATCTCTGCCTAATATTTCACCTTTTTCCTAATGGCGGGCTCTTGTCGTTTATAGGCGTTGGCCACTACTGAGGCGGGAATTACTGACCATTTTATTATGTAATCATCTAATAGGTGGACCAGCGTTGTCTTCTGTGAAGGCAAAGGAAGACGAAATGATACCCAAGCCGATGCGGGTAATCAACAACGCAAAAGGGTTCCTGAATTTCATTCATTTATTTATTTTGGTAGGAATCAACACCTGATTACGAATACAAAGTATAAAGATTATTTTTTGGCAGCTGTAAAACTTCACAACTTGATGAATCATTTGTAACTCTAGAGATGACACGGACTTTGCCCGATCCCGACCACAGGACTAAACCGGGCTCGGGCTCCCGAGACTTTTCTCCTTTATTAAACATATTCCTTCTAAACAGATTTTAAAAAGTGATTCATTGGAGAAATAAACTGATTATTATTGTTTGATAAATTTGAATATAAGGAATTAGAAATTGCATTAAGAGTTTGCTGCTATATTTGTCTTGAATTTGCACAAACGGCAAAATTTATGATATTCTAATGAATGAAGTCATTGACTTTTATTTATGAACTAGCTGAAGTACCCGTCCTTGACGGGTTAGTGAATGCAAATTTCCAAAAAGCAAGAACTTTCGTCAGCATTGTGGGAGTACACAAAATGGAAGTAGTATGTTGCCAAAGGAAAGAAAGCGAAGTTATAATTTTTATGTATTGTTAAACTATTACATGTTACAGAGTAACTAAGTAATATCATTTCATTCGCTTTAGTCGTAATTATGGGATGCGCGAACGAATATTTACGCATATTGAAATAATTTTCGCAAAATCTCAAAATCAAATCAACATTTTTGAAAAATTTGAAGCCTAGAATTTAAGTTGAGTGACAGCCTATCATGTCACCCAATTTCGTTTCATTCCCTGCAGTCTTTATTTCGTCATGCTGGAACAAAATTTCAGCACTTTAAAACGATTTTCGCAAAATCTCAAAATGTAATCAAAATATTTTAAAATTTCAACGCCTATAAATTAAAATTAGCAACTACTTTTCATATCACAAAATTTCGTATCATTCGTATTAGTCGTTATTACGTGATGTTTGAAGAAATATAAACGTATTTTGAGAGAATTTTCACAAAATCTCAAAATCTAATAAAAATGTTTAAAAAATTGGACACCTGTAGATTATGTTGAGCAAAATTCTATCATGTGACGAAATTTCATATCATTCGCTTTAGTCGTTATTACGTAATGCGGGAAAAGATTCACTCAGTTTTAAACGATTGTCGCAAAATCTCGAAATCTGATCGATTTTTTTTAAAATTAGATGCTAATAGTTTAAGGTGATTGACCACCTATCATTTTACCAAATATCATTTTTTCACCTTTGCAGTTATTACGTGATGTGCGAACACAAATTTACGCAGTTTGAAATGATTTTCGCAAAATCTCAAAATCTAGTCAAGATTTTTTTTAATTCGACGCCTATGTATTAAGTTGAGTGAGCACCTATCATGACACCCAATTTCATGTCATTCTCTTCAGTCGTTTTTACGTGATGCTCGAACACAAATTTACGCAGTTTGAAAGGATTTTCGAAAAATCTCAAAATCGAATCAAGATTTTTTTAAAATTCGACGCCTATGTTTTAAGTTGAGTGCCCATCTATCATGTCATTCGCTTCAGCCGTTTTGACGTGATGCTTAAACAAAAAAAGCGTCACGGACAGAAGGACAGAATGACAGAATGACAGACAGACAAACTTTTTTTTGAGGGTCGCATCGGATTCCCGGGTGCTTGAAACGGATAGAAATCGCAAAATTTTTGAATTCCAAGAAATGTACAGACAAAAGTATAATTTTATTTATATAGATTAGCTGAAATCTCTGGCTCTGGCTCGGAGTGAAAGTCCTCGGACTTGGGATTTTAAAAACGAGCCCGAAATCATCTCTAGTAACCACCCTGTATTTAGTAAGATCTGGTTTTGTTGCAAGTAATACAAATTTTTCTGCCTGCGTTATTTTTAGTTTTATAATGATTCTGGGTGTGCATTCTATCTTAGAATATTTGGATAAGTACAGTTAAAAAGATTGGGAAAACATTCCATTATAACTATACTTATCCAGTTGCCACATTCGGTAATAACTAATGTGCTTAATTAAGGTGCAGTAACCAAAGAAACATTATACCTCACCTTGAGTTGAAGTTCGATTCCTGGCTTCAGTCCAGTGTGACTGTGAGTGTTGACTTGTCCGCCCCTTCATGGGGGGTAACGTTGGCCGCCCGTTGGGTGACCCCTATATAAAATGGCCAATATTTCGGCAGCAGTGACGAATTCCTCACTGGTAATTGCCACATCGCCAATCAAAACCCGTTGGAAATGTGTCGCAAGGTTGAACCAGGTGGTGGTTATTGCACGGAAATGCGCAGAGAGTCTAGACTTGTGATTTATCGCCACATTTGGCGAATGGAAAGAGTAAATCACAAACGAAATTTACTGTCAGTAGGCGCATTACAAACCCTCTTGGCATAAAAGATACCGCCAAAGCTTAGTGGATGTGTATATATTCAAATATTCTTCATTTATAAAAAGTATGTTTAAAAAATACGAAACATATTTTTAAATGCAATGTTATTTATTGATAAGCATGTTTATAAAAGTATATAGTGTATACTATCCTGTGAAGTGTTACTCCAAAAGTTTTCACAAATCATAAACTGCATTCATATAAAGAGCAGCTATGTACCATTTTTTCTTAAAAATAAAACGATGAAAACGAAAATTGGGCGAGCTGACCGCAAATGCTCGATCAAAAGATAGAATGTGCAAAAAATATGCACGTGAGATCTTACCACAAGTCAGCAGATGGGGCAAGTGCCTCAAGTTTTGGTTGCCAAAGGACTCTTAATCCCTATTTGCTCTATGTTGACTGCCCGCTGTTGAAAAAAAAAGCTACAAAACTATACTGTGTGATAACAAAATAGATTCAAAATGACTAGCGTTTAAAACATAAAATAACTAAAAACTTTATAAAATAACACCATGACAAGTAACTTTTATGGTGTTATTTTACAAAGGTTTTAATTATTTTATGCCGTGTGATACTCTTAACACGATGCGACTCACAAAAACGTGTAAATACATATCATTATCTCAACATGTTTTCTCATTTATCTATCGTTCGCAAGTTAAACTAAAATAAAAGCGCAATAATTACTTCCAAAATGCATCGACGAATCGACCTGGAAGTTTGATTTATAGAAGCTATATGAAATCGACGTTCGAGTTGCGTAATTTTCCTTTAAATCAAAAAGGGAAAAACATTTTCTGGTTTCACGATCAATCGTTGAGCCGAACCTGTAATTAAAAGATATTGACATTAAATATATGAAATAGAGATTGATAGGGTTAATATTTCAATCCTGTCATACAGATAACAATTTGGGTGAGTTGCGACTGTCGAACATTCGCATTGTTGTAATTAACGAGATCTAATACCTCCAGAATTAGACGCAGAAATTGTTTAGGTAGCAGAAATTGTTTAGGTAGCAGAAATTGTTGTATTAACGGACGTCAAAGAGTGTTTTTATTTTTTTTTTGCCAGTAACACTACAGGAGTTTCTACGTAAGGTAATAGGAATAATGGCGTTAGACCTTAAGTGACGTAATTCATATTTTATGTAATAACATAACTGCCGCTTTTATATTCAACGAGGTCATTCGTTATTTTCTCCTGTTAGGAAATCCTCTGTCTAAATTGAACTTTAGTAAATGTTCATTAACTTTCCATGCAAACGTTAATTAGAATGCCTAATTTAATAATAAGTAAATTGACCGGCTTTCAATCATTTACTGTTAATGGGAAAAAGATGATTTGAATCACTAGGGAAGCCGGTAGCTAAGCGATAAAGAGTCTGTCCATCTCTACGCTAAGTATATAGTTGTGAGTTTGATCAACGCCCCCTAGAGAGGAAAGCCGCGGCGCTTACTGGTGACGTTATAAGTAAGCGCCGCGGCTTTCCTCTCTAGGGGGCGTTGGTTTGATTCCCATATATCCCCTGGCTGTTTAAATTTTCTTTCTCTATGTTTGTAAAAACTGTTTGTTTGTTTGTTTGATTTGAGAATTTTTTTCTTGAGGTTTCTGACTGCAATCTCGAAGATGGCCTTATACTCCTGAATATTCGTTTGACATTTATTAATTCCATATAACACAACAGAAGTACAAACACAGGAGAAAGGGGAAAATGACAACCATGGGTTAACGGGATTCGAACCCGAGGCCTCACCGCTCGCAGGCGGCTGGCAGTGATGGATGCGCAAACACACACAGCCATGAGGTCCCCTGTAAAAACTGTCAGTGTTTTGTACACTTTATTTTGGCAATGACATAAATTTCTTGTTGTTGTTATTGTGAACACGTATATCGGATTTGGGTGCTTGGCTCGAAGCCCGCTTATAAATCCTCGTCAGTATGAAAACATAAGGGGGGATGCCCTCCGTGGAGGTCTTTCTAAGTTTCGGAGAAAACCACGGAAAACTCCGAACGGTTAGGTCGACGGACGCGCAATGGGACCCGAACCCGGGACCTTCACACTTCGCCCGTCTACCATTTCCAGTGACATAACTACTGTGACATTGTGAGGCCTATAAATTTCTTAAAACCTAGCAATCAAATTCGAAAATAAATGTTCCATTAACCCAGCAGCAATAACATAAAAATTAAGTGGAAATTTATACATTTCCAAATACAATTAGGTATTTGTATGAGCAGCTTTTAGATGAAAATTGACGTTTAAGTGGCTCTGAATTCAGAGATGGCTGTGCGCCGTCGCGATGCCGGCTGTGTCAGGAAAAAAAAATGCTCTGTGGCACGCGATGGGCGATTCGATCGACCACCATGCTAATGGTAGTAAACTCGAGAGATGGCAACGGGTGTACGTTTTCGGCTTTGGGACCTTTAAACACTTTTTTTTTTGGCGACTAGTACTTGGAAACGTTGGAAAGAGGTGGTTTTAAGCCACCGCACGTTAACCCTTTAACGCGCAGTGTGTTCCCGCTCTGGGAACACCAAACTCTGACGTTTTGACTGTCGCCAGCCACGAAGAATAGATTTGAGTTCTATAAAAATAGTTGCGGGTGACATTGCTCCACGAGAATCCTTTACTTTTTAGCACGTCATTTCCCGTAAAAAAATGGTCACGATTATTTTTAACAGCACTGACATCTGCTAAAAAAGGGAAGAATGCGAGACACAGCTGGATGGATTGCCCAATGCTAAAAAAAGGGCAGCCGTTGCCATCGCTCGACTTAACTACCAGCAAGATGGCGGACGATCGAAACGTTCATCGCGTGCCACAGATCTAGAGACCCTTTTTTGACGACAGCTGGCTGCCCTTTTTTCAGCATTGGGAAAGGGTTGCTCCTTAAAGGGTTAAAGCATTAAGTGTTAATTTAATCAACACCTACGAAACTTCGGCGATGAAGAAGGATAGAAATTTTTTCGACCAGCGTCACAAATTTGTGACACGGGAAAAAGAATGTTCTCCACACGAACGAGACAAGAATGTTCTATGGTTCCGGTTTTTTTTTTTCATGTTTTCTGTTTGCTTAACTAATTTGTCCGGATAATTAAATTTCACCATTGATTAATCAAACATTGGCAGACGGGTTTCACATTTTCCTTTTTATGACTCAAACCTGATTATTTATTATTCAGCTTTTATGCTGCCTAATTTATAATTATTACCTTCAATTTATAATTACAGCCTTTCACGAAAGTATCTACTTATATAATACGCTAACGTATGCGGTACCAAAATCGACGATATTTCTATGCTGTGAACGACAGCAACTAGATGGAAACATTAGCGTAACAGCAGTAACGCATGTGCAATAATCCAAACGAACAGTCTTGTGACGTCAAATGAGGCAAGCACATTCGTTAATTACGTATGTAAAGCATTAGCTGCATGGTCACGTATAATAATGGATACGTGAAATTGCAAGATCTTTTGGATCTTTTCACTGCTTTAAAATATCTTATTTGCAATACTTGGCGCATTTATCGCTCAACTAAAATATGTGACCGTGCAGTGGGCTAAAGTACATTTCAGCCATTTCCTGTTTCTTTCATATTAGTGTAACTAGGGACACTTATTGAGTAATGCAACCAAACTATAAAAACAAAAACATCAGGTTGCCAACTTTGGTACGACACTGGTGTATTTCAAAGAGAAAAACACCTATTAGCGAAGCCATGAAACTCATGAATGGAAGCCATCACACTAAATTCTAATTCGAAACAATATGGAGTGACTCCACTCGACTTTCCGAACACTTACGTTTAAGAGCATTACCAAGCATTTAAATAAATTTTAATCGATGAATAATTCAGCGAAAATTCTTAGTTTTTTTCAATATGAGCTCAATCGAATGTACCGTTTAAACGCTAGCGTACTTTCAAGAATTTCCCCCCCATAGGCCATAATGTAAAAGAAATCTTTGCCGTACCCCTGCAGAAAAACTATAAGTCCTATACACACCAAAATCAATACGGATCTTACGATAGTGGTTTATAACATGTATACCCAATTTGACCTCAATCGAACTTACCGTTTAAACGCTAGCGCACTTTCAAGAATTTCCCCCCGTAGGCCATAATGTAAAAGAAATCTTTGTCGTAGCCCTGTAGAAAAATTATAAGTCCTATACACACCAAAATCAATACCGGTCTTGCGACGGTGGTTTATAACATATATACCCAGTTTGAGCTCAAGCGAATGCCCCGTTTAGGAGCTATCGTGTTCACTCTCACACACACACACACACACACACACATACATACATCTCGTAAAAATAGCATAAATGAATTCAGAAGACTTCAAAACGTGTAAATATACCAAAATCTCGAAGTCAAATGTTTTTCATGAGTACAATACTTTCCTTACATGGTACATGTTCGGAAAGTAAAAGCCCGAAGTTGCTGCAATTAAGAAGTATTTCCGTAGGATTTTGTACAACATGTTTCTCAAGGTATCACCCAATGCAGTATTTTTATACTCATTTTATGAATGGAAATGTCATCCATTATGTCTTTTTGTACATTTTGCAATGTCAGTACTTGGCATGGCCACCATTGAATTTTATGATGACACCCAAAATTTGTAATATCCCTGACCTAAATGAACTGAATCACAAATACCATTAAAACAAAGAAACTTGATTTTCGTTGAAATGAGGCCAATAATTTAGCCAACATTGCACTAATCATAAAGATTTATAGAGCGGCGAAGGCTGCCTTGGTGGCTAGTTGCTGAAAATTACTGATGCATATTTTGTGGCTACCTGGGGCTGTAAAGTATAAGTTGTGCCAGAAAGTAATGTCCTAAATTTAAACAAATGAATTTTCAACACGTCTTGGCTGTGTTTAAGACTCACGTTTGTTGAATTTTAAAGATAACTAGAAGTTAAAAGTCCGTTGTGGGGACAAATAAAGCGGGCGCTAGAAAGAACATTTAACAAAATATGCCTACACTCAATATATTTAAGATTCGTCCACATAAAATAAACTACTTTATATTCAGTTTTTATTATCCCAGACAGCACAACAAACTTGCATCAAACTTGCAGCAAGCTTGATTTATCAAGTCAATAAACTTGAATCAAGCCTGAAAATTTCAAGCGTGTAAGCTTAATGCAAGCTTGAATCAAGTGTTCTAGTTTACACTTGCCCAGCTTGCATTAAGCTTGACATAGAAAGCTTAATTTCAAGCTTAAAAAATTTTCCTAAAAAAAATTTCCACGGGGCGCCGAACTCGCCCCACATATTTTATTTTTCTACGCATTTTCTTCACTACGCTGAAATTTCAAGTTATCTTAATCTGCCACCATCAAGCGTCCGCAGCTGGAATCGAACAGGGTACATATAGGTTGGGAAGCCAGCGTCCTAACCACGCGGCCAACCTTAGCTGGGCTGATATGACTAAAGTTTGAAGTGACTGTTAGGGTTACGCCGTTTTCTGGCGAGATCGATGCGTTGATCTGTTTCTTTTATTTTTTCCATGGGATGCATCAAAATTAAAATAATGTTATGCGTGATTTAGAGACTCTACTAATAGGGAAATAAACATAATATAAACTTAACAGCAGCACACGTTTTAAAACTTTTAATATCGCGACACTCATGTTGGGTAATACTAGCCAAAATCGAGACAAACGACTGATTTTGAAATCAATTTCAGGGGGAAATTTCGTTAACAGGTGTCCTCGCCAAGCGCCGATCTGTCGCCAAATTTTCACGTTCGTTGGACAGTTTGTTTACGATAGCGAAAGTTTCAGATATCTGTTGCAACCTGTGTTGTGTTGAGTTGTTAACTGGTGCTGTAGTTTGATGAAAAAACGCTCGGTGGGTTCATTAAACGATACCAGGATGTTTTGTGATTGGTTAAAGAAATTTAACTGTAATCGGTAAACCGAAGTTTTAAAAGAACCAGAATTTCAAATCGATGCGTAAGTTCTTGTTTTGTGTTATTGGTGTTTGGCGTGTGGTTAGTTTACCTGGAGATTAAAAGGTATATTTTTTTTATTTGGAAATGTGTTGTGCTGCTTGAACTGTAGCGAATATTATGTTGTTGTTTAAAAAAGGAAGTGTGTGTTTATTTGAAGGAGGATGTGAATAGAAATTTAAATAAAAGGAAGCGTTTTGGTGTTATGTTTTTAGCTCTTGTGTGTTTTGGATATTTTTGAGGAGTTTCTTAAGATAAAGGCAAGGGTTTTTTTTTTTTAAAGAATTTTCGCAATTGCTTAAGGTTTTCAATGTGAATTGTAAATGGATATTTTATGTTATGTTTTCATATAGTGACTTTATTTGAGGTGTATAACTAGGTTATTTAATCCATCGATGTTGTTTTGAGTTGAAAACGGGCCAGTGTTTGCCCAGTTTACATTAGCTGTACGACTAGGTTGCTTAATCCACTGTTGTTCTTTTAGTTAAAAACGGTTCACTGGTTGCCTACTTTACATAGCTGTACAACTAGGTTGCTGAATCCCCTGAGGTTTTTTTAGTTAAAAACGGTCCACTGGTTGCCTAGTTTACATAGCTGTAGAACTAGATTGCTTAATATACTGAAATTTTTTTAGTTAAAAGCGGTTTACTGTTTGCTCATATTGAATTGCCTGTTATTGAAATAGCTGACATTTTTTAGTGTTAAGTATGGATGGTGTATTTTGTTTTATTGTTTTTTTTTTAGTGGAATATCTGTGCAATTTTAATGTGTTAAAGTGATTTATCTTTGCTGACAGTGCTCAACGTGTTGTATTATTTTATCGCATTCTAAAATGGTGTTTCACACGTGAAAAATTTGGCGACAAAAAAAAGAGTCAAGTAGCGGGTGTTGGCGACAAAAAAAGTCGCCAAAAATAGACGACAACCGCTAACGAAATTACTCCCCAATTTCGTAGTATAATTGTATTTTATTTTGAAAATTTTCCATATTTGGAAATATAGAATCTTTTTTTTTTTTTAATTCTATGGTCAAGTACATTTATGACTGATGATAAATTATTTTGTGGCGGCCGGATTGCGCCTCATTCTACCATCCATAAAGTGAAGTAACTAAATTGTGTTAATTATATTAAAATTTATTTTTAGGGCTAATTAATTAGTTAATGAAATTACTAATGTTAGTTAGATGTCCATGTTAGATTACTAATGTTATTAGAAACTCCCCCCGTGTTACACTTCAGAGGGGCTTATCCCATTCATTCCTTCCCCTTGCGTGTTCTAATGTCCAGGTTTTGTGCGATAATAAAATAAAACACAACTTTTACGAATTTTTCTTTATTTAATATGAGCAAATTTGAGAACGCTGGATAAATGAATTTCTTCAAATTAATGTCAATTCTCCTTCTCGCCTATAGCGACAGATGGCGCCATCACCGCACGCTCTGCCTTCAAGCAAGAATCAAGTTGTATTCAAGCTTGACAGTTCAAATGACTTCTCCAAGCATGCTGCAAGCTTAAAATTGCAAGCTTGTATTAATACGTCAAATTCAAAGAAATTTCAAGCTTGATTTAAGCTTATGTGGTGTCTGGGTTATACCAAATTCGGCATTGCATTTTCTTCAAAAAAATTGCGAAAACTTTTCGCCTTCGAAAGATTTCGTTTCGATGAAAACATCCCCTCTTATATCAACGTTTCATACGGACGAAATCATTTAATATGTGAAAAAAAGAACTGCGTAATCCAGAAAAACTATTTCAAGGGAGCTGGAATCGTACTTTCAACTGCAACGCCTGATAACCGTGATTTCAGTGTGACGTAATTTTCACTTGCAACAGCTAATTTTATCACGGAAATGATTCGCCTTTTTTATTGTCGAAAACAGAGGTTGTTTGTCGAGATAGGATGAATTACACGCTGAGTAACAGTGAATTCGCGCTACAACGCGCCGAATGGATATTACGCGAGTTTCTCATGGGTAACATACCTCAGAAGAAAATCGAACTCCTCGTCAGCAAACATGTGATTTTAGGGCCGCGGTATACCAGTTGGAGGAGGAGTCGGTCTCTCAGCAAAAAGGTTGCGAGTTCGATCCTAGGACCAACCATACAATGCTGTGCTCTCTATTGGAGACTGGGGCATGTTAAATACGCCGTGGTCGAAATGTCCTAAAAAGTTACCATATAAAAGGATACCTCTGGGGGTAGCAAAACTAAGCCATGGGGGTCTTCCGGTTGGTATTTGCTGCAAAATTAAGAAGCCCCGCTTACAATCGGTAGCGCTGCCTTCTATCGGCTCCTGACTACCATAGAAATGAAGTTTTCGGGAGTCTGTGGTAGAAACTAACAGTCTTCGCAGGCACTTCCGCTATCGATCTAATCTGGATTGGGGTTGGTGCAAAATGCTGTAAAGCAGAAGCGCATAAGCCCTCATAATCCATGAAAACAAGACAGACAGACACCACGAGATGTTTCGTCATTTGCAATACTGTACATTATTATGCTGAGTAAAACCCCCCTTTTTTTTTTTTTTTCCTATGGACTTCTTTTGTGCTATTTAAATCAGTTGCGTGTTTTAGCGTCGACATAATATGTCTACACGATTTGTTACGACGAGGAACTTAAATGTGTCAAAACGGTGTCTAGCACGCGCGTGTGTGTGTGGGATTTATCTCTAAGTTTGGGGCTAAAAATAAGTATTAACATACTATTCTAATACTGCAATATCTAATAGTATTAATCGATTACTGAGATTGCGAGTAACTATTCGAAAAGTGAAAATCGCGAATACTGTTCTTGGAACAGTGAAATCTTAAATACTATACTAATATTGAAATATCTAACAGTATTATTCGAATACTGAGATAGCGAGTGCTATTCGAATAGTGAAAATCGCGAATACTGTTCTTTGAACAGTGAACTCTTAAATACTATTATAATAGTGAAACATCTCATAGTATTATTCGAATACTGAGATAGCGAGTGCTATTCGAATAGTGAAAATCGCGAATACTGTTCTTGGAACAGTGAACTCTTAAATAATATTATAATAGTGAAATATCTAATAGTATTATTCGATTACTGAGATTGCGAGTAACAGTGAACTCTTAAATACTATTATAATAGTGAAATATCTAACAGTATTATTCGAATACTAAGATTGCGAGTACTATTCGAATAGTGAAAATCGCGAATACTGTTCTTGGAACAGTGAACTATTAAATACTATTATAATAGTGAAATATCTAATAGTATTATTCGATTACTGAGATTGCGAGTACTATTCGAATAGTGAAAATTGCGAAAAACTGTTCTTGGAACAGTGAACTCTTAAATACTATTACAATAGTGAAATATCTAATAGTATTATTCGATTACTGAGATTGAGAGTACTATTCGAATAGTGAAAATTGCGAATACTGTTCTTGGAACAGTGAACTCTTAAATACTATTACAATAGTGAAATATCTAATAGTATTATTCGATTACTGATATTGCGAGTACTATTGGAAAAGGAAAATCGCGACTACAGTTCTTGGAACAGTGAACTTTAAATACTATTATAATAGTGAAATATCTAACAGTATTATTCGAATACTGAGATTGCGAGTACTATTAGAATAGTGAAAATCGCGAATACTGTTCTTAGAACAGTGAGTTCACTATTTAACAGTGAACAGTTCACTATTAAATAATATAATAATAGTGAAATAACTAAGAGTATTATTCGATTACTGAGATTGCGAGTACTATTCGAATAGTGAAAATCGCGAATACTGTTCTTGGAACAGTGAACTCTTAAATACTATTATAATAGTGAAATATCTAACAGTATTATTGAGATAGCGAGTGCTATTCGAATAGTGAAAATCGTGAATACTGTTCTTGGAACAGTGAAATCTTAAATACTATTATAATAGTGAAATATCTAATATTATTATTCGAATACTAAGTTTGCGAGTACTATTCGAATAGTGAAAATCGCGAATACTGTTCTTGGAACAGTGAACTCTTAGATACTATTATAATAGTGAAATATCTAACAGTATTATTCGAATACTGAGATTGCGAGTTCTATTCGAATAGTGAAAATCGCGAATACTGTTCTTGAAACAGTGAACTATTAAATACTATTCTAATGGTGAAATCGCTAACAGTATTATTCGAATACTGAGATCGCGAGTACTATTTGAACAGAAAATCGCAAATACATATTCTAATACCAAAAATCGCGAATCCTCTTCTTTAGTGAAACTGCGAATATTATTCGAATAGTGAAACTCCGAATACTATTCGTATAATGGAGTTGCGCCCTGAATATTTCCGGCCTTATTATTTTTTTTGTAGGGTGTACTTTTTATATTTATTACGGTGACATTATTTTTTATTTGTATGAGGGGAGTAAGGTATTATCTCTCTCACATAGAATCGCAAATGCCGTTATCAGTACCTCTTATTTGTACTTTATCTTCTCTATAAATGTTGCACGTCGAACAATAAATGTTATCCTTAAAATTTTTAATCTGCATTCATTATAGATACATGTATACACACAATCAATTATTTAATCAAACTTTGCCTAACTCTTTCGAAATGAGAATTGATAGGTGCTGGAACAACAGCGGTTGACTGTCACAGAAGTGGATAAAAGTCCATTTTGATAAAAAAAAAAAAAAAAAAAAAAAACTCAACCGCCCCTCCGAAAACAAGATAATCTTTTATGCCAGTGATGCCTATAAAAAGATATGTTCGTTTAAGATTCTAGGTTCGATCACCTGCGATTTAGTGACTTTCTCTATTTAAGAGAACTTTTTTTGGAATACCGCATACCTACCCTGAAGTTTCGTCCGTTTAAAAAGTAAGTACACTTTCATTTCGTAAAAAAATATGTTTAACTGAATTATCTAAATAAAAATGTTGCTATTTGTCTATATAAATGTGCAGAAAAAAGTGTTTGTTGGTCCTGAGTGAAAGACTGAGCATCATGAAGCCGAAACTACAGAATTTAATACAGTCAAACCTCGTTTGTACATCACTCTTAAAAATGACTTACTAAGGGAAGTAAGTGACTTTCTGTGCGGAACTTTTACTAAATGCAAAACGAAACTCTGAATGTTTATAGAATGATTGTGAATATAATCAGGAATAGAAATTAGAATATTTAGTTAGTGGTCCAGAGGACTAGTGTGTCCCCGTACACTAATGAAGTGGCGTATTAAATTTGAGAATTATTTCCTAAGAGTCAGAGGTATAAAGATAAATATATGTTGACTTAAACCACCTTTCGATGGTCCTCGAAGGTAAAAAATCACGTCGAATGATCACATTTCAGGTGTTGTAGAGCAATTACGAAAGAAAATCTTTTTTTGTACTCTAGCAATAAACATTTACTTACAAAATCATGCATAGCCCCGATCAATTTTCTTTAAAGATACCTCTGTGGCGTAGCATGCTGAAAGGCTGATATTTGGTACAGCACCTCCTTAGTGGTATGGAGCGCATTTTACTAATTTAGAATATTTTTGTACGTGGATCGTATCCAAATTTCATAGGTGTCACTTTTTGTAAATCAACAGGAGGAATTTTTTCTTAGCGGAGTCTTACTTCCTACTTCATTTTGAATATTTTTCTTTGCGAACATATATCATGTCCTCAGAAGCGTAGCCAGAAATTTTTCATGGGGGGGGGGTTACGACTACTCATATATATGTATACATATGTGTGATAATGTAGTGAAGTATATACATTTTGTATGGCAAAAAATTTCTCATGGGGGGGGGTTATGACCCCCCTAACCCCCCCCTTGGCTACGCCTCTGCATGTCCTGGAAAGTATTGTAACCATGAAAAAGTCCAAATTTGAGATTTTGCTGTCTTTGCATGTTTTGAGGTCTACTGAATTCATTTATCCGATTTTTACGAAATGTATGTATGTATAAGAGTGAACACGATAGCTCGTAAACGATGCATTCGATTGAGCTCAAATTTGATAGATATGCTATAGACCACCGTCGCAAGACCGGTATTGATTTTGGTGTGCATAGGATTTATCGTTTTTTACATGGCTACGAAAAAGTTTTCTTTTACATTATGGCCTATGGAAGGAAATTCTTGTAAGTACACTAGCGTCTAAACGTTGCATTCAATTTAGTAACAATTAGTCATGGATATAAAAGGTCAGAGTCATGGGCGTAACTTGGGCTTCGAAACTGGGGGGGCAAAAGTCATTTTAAATGAAAGTCCATGTATGCGTGCCGGTACACACACATGCATATATATATATATATATATAGTGAAACCTCTCCGAGCGGTCACCCCTCTAAACGGCCAATTTTTCATGGCACGGATTTTTTGACTCATAGACTTGATGTTAAAATAACCTCTATCAGCGGCCACCTGACCCCCTTAAACGACCACCTCATCGCCCATCTCATTTTTCAGGAAATTTTATTCACTCCATGCTGTAATTTTGAGCGGAAAAACTCAAGGTCAGGTTTATGTCGAATATAAGTCCCAGGAATACATGGAATTGAATCTGTTATATATCTTTTTTTTTATTCTCCCCACACCCTTAAGATGGGTAATCACTTGGACAATCAGGTATTGAAATTGTCCTACAAATGAATTTTTGTTCCCCTTTCAGGGGCTAATTCCGTGTCTGACGAGGAATTTCTCGATGTTTGTAATGGCGAGCAAGCTAAACTTTCAACACAAGCGACTTTAGGGAAAATCGATGAAATTATCGAAAATTCCGAAGCGGTTACAAACTAACCAGTTAGAGATCCGATTTTTAAAGTAAAAAACAAACTAGAAAAAATGGTTGTTTCAAAGAAAAGTAAAAACTAAAACGGACACAAATTGTATCATTTTTTCAAAAAAATGTAAGAAAGCATTAAATAAAGTACTATTTTCTCTATGGTAAGTTTTATATTTCATTTTAAATAAGGAATATGTGCCAGACTTTTTTATATTACGCATTATAGCAATTATCTTATAATAGTAAATAAAACTCTTGAGAGCGGCCACCCCCTCCGAGCGGCCAAATATTCTCGGTACGGTGGGGTGGCCGCTCAGAGAGGTTTCACTTATATATCCGGCCGACTTTGATTTTCAAAGGGTTTTTCCAATAAGTAAGAAGAGACATCATTTTTAATTTAAACAAAACTACATTTCCCCCCTCAAAACGCAACTATAATGGATGTCTTCTTCTTAACGAATTCCTGACAAAAAAACCAAATGATCAGTACATTGTAGTATTTTCTCCAGACTAATACTCAATCTTTATTTAAAATTTACCGATTTGACACAAAAATTACGAAAACTACTTACCTGTACTCATACACAAAACAAGTTAATATTTCACTGCAAGATACAGATATTCGGCTAGTAAAATTCATTTAACTTAACCAAACTTGACACACAGACATCATTTACCTATTTAGCTTAGCTCTTTGTAATCCATTCTTTGCAGCTCATTCAATAATCCCTCCAACCCTCTTGGACATCTCCCGAGTTCTTTGTCGGTATTTTCCCCCCAACCAGGTAGCGAAAGATTAACAACAGACTTGAAATATAAAACATCATGTTACATACAAAAATTTTTAAAGCTCCCTTCTCTCACAAAGTCGATATGCTTGCGGGAAAAACTGGTCCTAGTCTATTTAAGTGAACACAGATGTGGCTGATTTTTGAGTTAACGGGAGATAAAAGGGCCGCGTTCGGCATTTAAATCACTCCAATTTTTCACAGAATCTTAATGGTCATTTAGTGATGACATGTTCTTAAGTTTAGTTTGTAGGCCCAAAAAAAAAAAAAACCGATCATTTTATGCCTTGTTAAAAAGCCTCTTCTCTTGCGAGGTTTGAAATACATTACAATGAAACAGATTGCACTACACTTTTTCTATTTTCTGTAACCTCTCTTCCCGTGGCACTTTATTTAATGTTAGCAACCTGTTAAATTTACAGCATTCTGAGCTCAATGAAGCTCAAGGAGCTCAATGTAGCTCTGAGCTCAGAGTATTCTGAGCTCTTCGTGTTTTTCCTCGACTCGGACAGAAAATTTAAAATTTTTAAGAGTCCAGTACGTTATTTTTATTTATTTATTTTTTATTTTATCTTTTATTTTTATTTATTTATTTATTTGGGGGTGGTATTGTAAATATGCTTAGAAAAGTAATGTGGAAAAAGATATTTAATAATTTGAGGAGCTGGAACGACTTTTAGCGTGATTTCATTAACCAAAAGCTTGGCATATGCGGGAGACGGGTCGATACAAACAAAAATTGGGTCCGTTTTATGGCTCTTTCACAAAATTACAATCGATTTAAATGGAACCCCGTCACAAAAATACAGTCGATTAAAAATGTCCTTCATTGGCATTTTACCCTACATTTTAATGTGTTTCATCAATTAACAAAAAGAAAAAGTGACTTTTATTAAAATTTGGTTTGAAAATTCACAAAAATAAGTACTGAAATTCACAAAATTAAGCATTCAAATTCACAAAAATATGCAGTTTTTACAAAAGTTAGACTCTGGAAAATATTACTGGACCGACCCCTGATAAATTATGTAAGGTTTTGAGTTGAAGACGTTTTCACGAAAATAAAGGGGAGGGGGTATATAAATTAGGTGAATGCACATATACTATAGAAACTAATATTCTGAGATATTATCTTAGCTAGACTTTTAAATGATTTTTTTGAAATGCTAGAAAATAGAATTATATGCACACATGGGCGCCCATAAGGGGGCAAGGTAGGGAACTTGCCCCCAAAAGTTCTAGGTTAATATCTCATGATGTTAACAATGGCAAAAACAGAACTAAAAAAGTTTGAAATTTGCCCCCCCTCTAGAAATTTTTTTGAAGTTTGCCCCCCCCCCTAGGAAAATTACTATGGGTGCCCATGTATGCACATCAGCAGATCGTTATAAACAATAGCTGTGAAGGTTCCCCTTCTGTGTCGAACATTGCTTCTCAGTATTGCTGGGAGCAACGCTGTTAGCAGGAAGTAATGAGGTGATTTGTTGCTATATTTTTCTAATGCATGAAAATCTAAAAGGGTTAAAGGTATCGAAATACTGACTTAGATAGTACTGCAACTAGAGTTTATCTCTCACGACGAACCAAATAGAACGGCCTCCTCCCATGGAACCGTATAACTTATTTTGGAGCCCTCTAACAAGTCTGGGGCACGTGCCACTAGTTTCCCCTGACAGCAGATATAAATAATAAAATCGCAGACCGTTTCTTGTTCTCTTAAACTGCGTCGCATTTGAATACGCAATTAGTCGTCTGTCAAGTAAGTTGTGCACGATCACACGATCACGTTGTTGTCTCTCTGCTACTGACCTTCAAACACCAAAATTAGGTTCACTAAAATATAAATTAGAAACTGGCCCCAATCTGTGACAGGGCGGCAACTAAAGGGGGGATAAGCGGAGACAAGCACCGGGAGACATTCTAAAAGGAATGCCAAAATCAGTTATAGTTTCTTGGGATGGGGCGCGGCTCCATGCGAGGGGCACACGACCATGGACGCCCATAAGGGGGGGGCAAGGTAGGGAACTTGCCCCCCCCTAAAGTTCTAGGTTAATGTCACATGATGTTAACAAATGGCAAAAACAGAACTAAATTTGTTAAAAGTTTAAAATTTGCCCCCCTCTAGAAAATTTTTTTGAAGTTTGCCCCCTTGGAAAATACTATGGGCGCCCATGCACACGACACTAATTATGGTTTGCCCGGATGACATAAACTCTAATTGCGTCATCGCCTGTGAAAATGACCTCTTTTTGCTCACTTTTTACAGCAACAGGTCTTTTTTTCTAACGCTGAACAATTGATTTCAGACAAGTTTAAAATCGCTGCCCCTTGATTTTTGCTTTCCTGAGAAATTATCTAGCTTGGTCATTTGGTAGAATCTGCCATCGTTCCTGTTGGGTTGAAAAGCTTCTGTGACTCTATTCTTTTGTTGATTTTTGCAGGGGATTTTTTTTCTTTTTTTTTTAGAATGTGATAGTATATTTGGGTTCTAAATGCATGATTTGTGTTCAAAATCATAACTTTGCCCCCTGACTTTTTAGACTAGGGGGGCAACTTTTACAACTGCAGGGGCAATTGCCCCCCATTGCCCCCCCCAGATTACGCCTATGGTCAGAGTCACATGATCTGCGCAGATTTTGGTGTGTGTAGAGTTGATAATTTGTTCAGGGTACAATAAATAATTCTTATACTCAACGGCCTATGGACGCAAATAATTTAAAATGAGCTAGTGCCTAAATCTGGTATGTCCAACCTTTGCAAAATTGAGGGCCAAAATTTAAGAAGCTAGTAAAGTCATGGGCCGTATAAGTGGGATTTATATGGGAATTTTTTGTGGTATATATGGATTATATATGGGAATTTAAAATGATCCGCTCTCCGGATAAAAATGCGTGGCTTGCCACATCCGGCCCGTGGGGTGTCTATGTAGAAAGTTCAAATTGTGTGCGTATATTATAGGCGATGACCCTTCCACTGTAAAATAACTTTTCCTATTCAACTGCCTTGTAAGAGTTCAGCTCAATATAAGGAATTTACTACTTTTTTTCACTAGTCTACAAAAAGAAAATTATATTTAAAAACAGAACTAATGTAAAATGCTGTATAATAAAAATATTTTTTTTATAGAACATGTACAATTTTTTATTATTTGAATTATTTTGAGTGTTTCTGTAAATTATGGTACATGCAAGAATTTTAGCCCATGTTACTCAGGAATAGTGTAGCTTTCAGTTAAAAAATCTTTAGAAATTAGTTCAGTAGTTACAGAGATGTACATATAGCGTAATGTACTAGAATTCTTTTGAGTGTCCTTGACAAAGAACTACTTATGCTGCATGCTGAGAGGTAGTCTATAATATTCAGGAATAGTGTACGAAATCAATGAATCAGTACTATCAGTGAAAAAAATTTGAATCGGTTCATTAGTTGCAGAGATCCTCATACAGCGTAATGTAATTCTTATGAGTGCCCCTGTAAAAGAGCTATTCATGATATACGGAGGATATGTATGTGATATTTGCAGAATAAGTTAATTTTCAATACTGCTTGAGTCGATTAAACTTCTAAAAGTAACGCCAAAATGCCCCATGCCTGACAGTGGAATGTCCCAAATAGGGAGGTACTATTTGGGATTTTTCTTGGAAACAGTTGTGCCTTCAAAAAGTGTTTTTTCATAATGTGAAACTACTATGTTGATACTACATCTCCATGCCAAGGTTTCTCCTGTGGGAAGTCGGCTTCAGCTGAACAAATGCTTCGAAATTGCATAAATTAGCTAAATTGCCAAAGGACTATGTTCGGGGCCCCGTACCGTGAGGCCATGGGGCCTTCAGAAATTTTTAACATTGAATTCACTTTATATGAAGATGTATTACTGCTCTGCGCAAAAATGCTTTCTGCATCCCGTCAAAGCCAAGATTTAAAGCATTCTTAAAACTGTATTTTTTATGAAGTTGGGAGTATTTAGTGGGAGGAGTCCTTATTTGGGGGCTCTGACTATTTTCGAATGAATTTTCAATTTAAGATGTTTATATCCAACGTATATTATTGGATAAAATGAAAAAATTCTCTGAAGCACCTCTGAGCCAGTCACAGTCGAGACAATAAAGTGGCAAAAATCGCCCTAAATTATTTCTACGTCACTCGTCTGGGGTACTTTGATCCTCCATAACTCCAAAACTAAAAGAGGTAAATCAAAGATATTTCAGATTTGTTTTTTCCTTGGGTAAGGCAACACAAAAAAAAATTCATTAAATTCTGAGATGGTCACGGGAATTTTTTTCTATTGACTTGCCCGATTTGCTTTTGCATTGACTCTTAAAGTCATTTGGGTGACCCTGTAAATAAATTACCCAGTCGATTGCAATCGAAAAGAGATGCACAGTTACACGTTACAATAGTTCTAAATACAAAATTTCAACATTCTAAGGTTAAGAGTTATGCAAAATACAAAATTATTCTACGAGCAAATTCGGCGGCATTTCGGCAAAACTCGCCAAGGTCAATGAAAAATAGCGAGATTTTGGGCATGGACCAAACAATGATTGACAACAGACGTAATATATTGAGGCTGTCCATAGACACTACTGCATTTAAAATTCTTTAGGGTGGTCCTGTAAATAAAGTATCCAGTAGACTGGAACCAATAATCAAGATACGTAACTAGATGTTACAACTATCTTATATATGAAATTTTAATATTCTACGACTATCAGTTTTTGAGATATGAGAATTGAATACACACACACGTACACCAAAAGTCGACAAGTTTGGCAACTCTTGGCGTAATTTTTGAGGAAAGCACGTGACCGTGGTCGGATCATTACCTAAGTATGAGACAGGATGGTATTGCCCTTGAAATGGATGAATGTTCCTGAAACTGCCATTGACCGTAATGCGTTGGAAATCTTTACAATGTTCCCGTAGCTGAACTATAAAGGATAAAGAAACTATTATCGATGGAGAAATTC